>CM044549.2:9994330-10594330 GCA_024416835.2 Perccottus glenii
CTTAAATATAGAATAAAGCAAGACACACTATACTCTCTTGATTGGTTGACAGATAATGGTCTTATCTTTGGGGGAAAACATTTTTTTTTTTAATAAAAGCGAACATTGAGATTGTACAGTTGTCTGTCTATCTATTATCTTGTTGATAATCGTGTCAGGCAATAAAATACCAATGCTCATTTGTTGTCACTTTGTGTTGGACTGCATTCATGTTCTCGCTTAAGTATAATGACATTTAGCCCAGAGCTGACTGACTTAATATGTTGAACCAATCAGATAATTGATGACGACATGATTAAGGGCGTGGGGAAGGTTTTTGGGTGCATTTGTCAAAATGTACTGTAAATACAATTTAAACTGACCCAAACAAATGCAATGTGGAATTTGGGCTGGATCACAGTTGAGATTGTTTGAAACTACATCTTGAAAGAGTGAGATTAACAGTGGATAGGCCTAATTGTTTAAAAAAGTTAAGTTGTAAATTGAAAAAGTGCAATTTTTGAATAAGGGCATATCTATTCTAGGATAAAATATAATTAAGATTCAGACTCTTTGTGCATCTATGCTATAAAACCTTTAAATGTCACCTTCTCAAATCTGTGCTATTTAGAGTCACAATAAACCAATATTAACAGAGTTTTATTAAACTGGTAGAAACCATACACTGGACATTGGTGAGGTTTGATGGGCAAATGAAAGCACTCAGCCAGTGCACTCACTCCATCTAATATGTGTTGGGAGAGGAGGGTTAGTTAGGTTAATTTAGCTGTTATTCATTCCCTTCCTCTGGAGGTGCTTATTCAGCAAAACAATGAAGAGGTGACTTTTAAACAGCCCTTGAAGGCAGCAGCATTTAACTGCAAAGGAAGGACAAAAAGGTCTTATTCCACTGACTATAAAAGCACAGCGACACAAGACGGAAGTACAATTACAGAGACGCCTATTACTCTGCCAAAAAGAACATTAGATGGTAATGTAGAAGTTCAGAAGTCAGATTTACACTTTACATCATGAGGTCAAAAAGTCAACAAACAAAGAACTTTAGTTTAGTTTAAATGAGAAGAAAAGGTTAAATTATGATTAAAGTTTAAGTTTCAAGAATCAAAGTCAAGTAAAAGTAGTCAATTTTGGGTGACCTTGGGCAAGACACTTAACCCACCTTGCCTCGTATGAATGTGTAAGAATGTCACTGTATTTGGTGGTGGTCGTAGAGTCCGTCTCTGTCAGTCTGCCCCAGGGCAGCTGTGGTTACAGATGTAGCTTACCACCACCAGTGTGTGACTGTGGAGTGAATGAATAATTGATATGTAAAGTGTCTTTGCGTCCCCGGAAAAGCGCTATATAAAATTGATGTAATAATAATAAAAATAAATAATAATATGCTACAATAGAAGCCAACTGTCTCCTAATTGGTCTTATAGCGATTCAAATCATGTCTTAAACCGTGCATTTGAAGTCTCAGCTGTTATAAATACAAACATGTCAACCATATGCCCAGTCAGATTATTGTATTCCTCCCGTTAAACTGTAAAATGAGCCTCTGCAGAGACACATTCGTCACAGAAAAAGTCAGCTACCGGAGGCAACTCCCTCGTTGTCATGACAACAGTAATCTCAACATCAGAGAAAGTCCGCTGGTTCACTTCTAAAAACTGTAGTGTGAAACCAAAAGTTTCTGAACCTAACAAATACTAGATAACAATTTGTAAATTCTTAGTGTGGACCATGGTGTAGACTTTCAAGTGAGAAAACAAAAAACAAACAAAAAAAAGATTTGTTTTTTCAGTTATATGGCCATCTTATTAATGCAAAAAACAGGAAAAAGATCTATATTACAAACACATTTATTTACAACACATTTATTTTATGACATGATAGATGACATAATTGTAAAACAATTACCGTATTTTTCGGACTATAAGTCGCACCTGAGTATAAGTCGCATCAGTCCAAAAATACATCATGACGAGGAAAAACATATATAAGTCGACCGACTATAAGTCGATTCATTTAGAACCAAGAGAAAACATTACCGTCTATTTACATGTGTTTATGTGTGTGTACATGTGTAAATACACACACGAATCTCTCTCCTGGCATTTTCTCAAAAGTTAAATATTTATTATTTCTTAAACATTGTCAACACATTAACTGTGCACCACACCTCATTCATTGTTTTACTGATTATATTTCTGCTAGAGGTTAATACTAGAGTTGCTGTCGTTTTGTGAACAGGGCATTTTGTTTGTGCTAGCTAGCTTACATGCTAGCGGGTTTTTAGCAATTGAGTTAGCGCTTAGCATACCTCGAGTGTTGTGCTTCATTTATTTAAAATCCAAGACCAAGAACAGATATTGGTAATCTGGCAAGTCTGGCAAGGCAAGTTATTCAGCTAATGGTACACAATAGTACACAGAACAACAGGCTGAATATGTATATTAACGTAACACATTAACAGTTAGCTACATATTAGCATAGCACTCACTCCAAACTTTCTTTCTGCTGCTCGATTAACATGTTACCGCTGCATATTTTACTATCTGCAGTTTGTAATCTGCAGAATAGGATTTTCTTTTGGTGGCATTTTGTTTGCATTCAGTCTTTCTCAGTTGTCTTTAAGTTAATATTTCAGTTAACAGTTTTCAGTGGTAGGCTACAGGCGCACTGAGCAGCATAGAGCGCCCTCTCGTGGCTGTAGACGGTAATGTTTTCTCTTGGTTCATTTCTCTCGGTTCATTTTTATCGGTTCATGTCAAATAAATTGATAAATAAGTCGCACCTGACTATAAGTCGCAGGACCAGCCAAACTATGAAAAAAAGTGCGACTTATAGTCCGGAAAATACGGTATGTGTTTTTATCTTGTAAAAAGGTAAAAGAAACATACAAGTTTATTATTATTGATGGATATGGTACCAGCTCCTCTGTCTTGTTGTCACTGCCACTCATGGCATTGAAGCAAGGAAAATAAAAGAAAAAAGAAATCCTATGCAGCTCAGAAAGCATTTCCCCCATGGACCACAATGTATAAAAATAAACTTCTGTTCTAGTGGCTGACTTCCAAAATGGTCAGATACTGGTTTCTTGTCTATGTACAAAAAAACTAAACTAAACTACACTCCTGCCTTTGAGCCCATTGGTCAAAACTGACCACATGAAGAGACAAGATCACATGCACTAAAGTCATAGTGCGCCTGCTCTCTCACATTACATAAGACTTAGCACATACACACTACTATTAGAAACAACAGTGGTTTTAAACACTGTAAGTAAACTTATAGCCAAATAGAATTGAACCAGAAGCCGGATTTAGTTGACGTATGAACAAAGGAGCAACTTCCACTGAAAATGAACCATAGCCGTGGCCTGTGGCTATGGTATCTAGATTTAATAAAGCATCCATAGCTGTTAAACAACACTGGACTTGTTAGATTTTTTGTGGTATAGATCTTTAATCTTACATCTAATGATATTTGTAAAAAAAAATCTAATAAATAAAAAGGTAATCGCTATGAAATCTTGGCAAAATCAATAATAAAAATCGAGGTTGAGAGTTAAAGCCCTGACTTCCAACTGCCTCAACCACAAACTATGGACTGCACGCAATAATGTCATGTTTATGCATGTGTTATTTATTTCTTGTTTTAAGGGGTGGGAAACTTATTAATAGTCATATAATTTGTAGACAGAAATATAAAAAAATAAATAAAAAAAGCTAACCCTTTTAAAAATATCAGTGCACAGATGGACGTGGCCTGTAATGAAACCCAGTTGCCTACTTCCAGACTATTTCCGTATGGAACATAACGATCGACGAGTCATGACATGTTTGTTTGTGCTGGGTTTCCTCTTCAGTCCTGGACTGTTTGGACTGTAGTGTTCAAGCAGGGAATTGTATTGTTTATTACTTCTCCAAGTGAATTATTCAACACAAAATTAAATGTAAGTCTACATGTCATATGGTGAGTAGCATAGCATAATAGCACAGTTACCTGCTTGTTAAGCCTATTATTGTTAGCAGTTTGAGTGCTGTGTTCTGCTGTCATTATTTGCCATACATTTCAACATCTCCGGACGTGCACAGAGACAATGTTGTGATTCTGATGGCTTTCAAGGTGTAGTCCAGGCCAGCAGCTGGTGCGATGCAGAGGTCACAGGGAGAGAAAGATGCTGCCAGTGGTGATAGTTGTTGGTGATTAGCACGTTTCCACCTGCTACGTATACATGTGCTCCATCCTTTCCATCATCAGTCCACAAAGCTTTGCCAGATCAAAGCTCAGTCTGCTCCCTCAGACTGAGAGACATCAAACCCATTACGTTTTTTTAAATATTTATTTGACACATGTTAGAAATTACACAGACTAGAGAATTAAGAATGTAAAAAGCTGGGATAGAAATGTGGATGAACATCATTTTGAATTTTATGAACATCTATTTTAAACATAAAGCTTTGTTTATTTCCTATAAGAGAATTATAGATTAAAATATGCCTAAACCAATCCAGACTAAGTCTAGCATAAAATAAATTAAATTGCCATTAGCCGTTATCTACATTTCTGGGCCCACATATCTTGACTTACAGTTGTACATTTACATACAGAAATTTGTGATTTTGTTTGGCCATTTTTCTGAGAGTATGAATGATAACACAAAAATGTTTTTTTCACTCAGTTAGTGGTTGGGTGAAGCCATTTATTGTCAAACAACTGTGTTTACTCTTTTTAAATCATAATGACAACAGAAATTACCCACATGACCCTGATCATTGTGGTTTAGGCCTGATAACATGCACACAAGTTGACACAAACAGGTTTGAATGGTTACTAAAGGTTTTTTTTTTTGGCCACATTTATAGCATTACATTTGGAGAGGAGTCAACAAGGCCTATGATGAAAGGTACACCATTCCTGCTGTGAAACATGGAGGTGGATCACTGGTGTTTTAGGGATGTGTGAGCTACAAAGGCACAGGAAACGTTAAAATTGATGGCAATATGAATGCAACATGTTATCAAAAAATACTGGAGGAAAATTTGCATTCATCAGCCCAGAAGCTGCGCATGGGACGTACTTGGACGTTACAAAATGACAATGATCCAAAGTACAAGGCCAAGTCGACCTGTCATTGGCTACAGCAGCATAAAGTGAAGGTTCTGGACTGGCCTCAGTCTCATTGAGCCACTTTGGGGAGATCATAAATGTGTAGTTTATGCAAGAGAGCCCAAGAATTTACAGGAACTGAAGGCTTTTTGCCAAGAAGAATGGGCAGCTTTACCATCTGAGAAAATAAAGAGCCTCATCCACAACTACCACAAAAGACTTCAAGCTGTCATTGATGTTAAAGGTGGCAATACACAGTATTAAGAACTGGGGTATGTCAACTTTTGATCAGGGTCATTTGGGTAGTTTCTGTTGTCATTATGATATAAAAAGAGTAAACACAGTTGTTTGACAATAAATGGCTTCACCCAACCACTAACTATGAGTGAAAAAAAGTTTTTGTGTTATCATTTATATTCTCTGAAAAATGGCCCAAAAGAAAAAAAAAAAAAATCACAATTTCTGCCAGAATATGTAAACTTAAAAGCACAACTGTACCATCTGTAAATCATTGAGTAAATTATTTACTTATAGAACTTGAGGTTCGAGACATAGTTTTTCTAATCTCTCGAACTCAAGTTCAGGGCTTATCATCTTAAACTTCTACTTTCAAATTATCTCTGTCTCATTAAACATTACATGCTTAACAAATATTTACCCACACACTTAATGCAGGATTTTTTGGCAGTCATTGATTGTCTGCATGCCCTATAATTTAAATGCAGAAGCAAACAAGCAGACCCAAATGTATGCAAACGTGATTGGCTAAATCTTGCCAGTAAATTGTATTTTATCAAAGTCTTTCTTTTTTAATTATTTGTTAAGATTATATCATTTTCCTTGAATGCCAAAAACTAACAAACAAACAAACAAATGGTCTGTTTAAACAAAGATGGTTTGCAAGAATGTAAAATGGATTAAACTGTATTTAACAGTACATTCTATTATTTACCTTTTTACCTTTTGATCTTCATTACTTTGGAGTTTTAGGGTGGATGTACAGTATATTGAATTTTTATTACATGAATTTTTAGCTTAGCTAGGAAGTGAGCACTAGCTAAAAATGAGATCCTAGCTCCACCCATTTGTCCAAATATGGGCACACCTACATCCATTTAAATTAACATGGCACTGATACAAAGCTGACATCAAGGTGCACGCATCATTATTAGAGACATTAATCTTATTTCAGCTGCAGACAAATTGCAATTAATGCTTTATCTTTTGTAAAAATAATAATAACAATGTTGCACTTTCCTGTCCTTATAAAAGAAATAATGTTTAATTTCTGTACAAATGTCCAAACAATGTGTGTGGGTGGAGGGTAAATGTATGAGGAAACAGACACATGGAGGAAACAAGTTATTTTGGGCGAATATAAGTAGTGCCTGTGTCGCATGGTGACACTGTGTATGATCACGGATGATTAGCAGGACTTGTCTCAGAGGAGCTCAGCCTACATAAAACACTTCTATCCCCAGCACAAGCCTCTCCGGGGAAGCATCAGTCACTCTGGATGAGAGACGTGCCAGCGTGGGATCTGCCTGTGAGGAATGGATTTGGAATATTTGGATCAGAAGCGGCTGCTAGGCGGAGTCGGGCCTGATACCAGTGTCACTGAAGGAATGAGCCCAGACAAATGCCTCCATGGCAGAAAAAGCCAGCACACATGCTTACCTCGGAGAACTTTCTGGTTCATTATGTCGCACCAATAGATCTGCAAAAAAACTGACCGGAACGGCTATCTTGGTAAAAACATTCTAGAGTCTGGTTTAAGTGGTTGAGCAATGCTTGTATAGCAGGATGGATGCTGTACCAAACATGGACAAAGCAGCAAGTCAATGTTCAAGTTAATCCACTGCAGGAGGGATTGCTCTTTCTGAAAAAAAATATTTTCTTTGATTGATTATGGTCTGTATTTGAAACCAAGTGCTTCTTAATTGGGTTTCCTTTAAAAATTGGGTATGCCTCCAAGGTGCTGCTCAGTTGCTCCTAAATGATTACACTCCCTTTGAAAACTGATTGTGACCATCACTGCTGCAGTCCTATCACATCCCTTTGGACTCAGTGCTGCTAAGATGGCATCCAGTCAGCAAACTCTGCTTCTTGTATTAGGATAGTGGAAAGCCCCTTTTATTTAGCTTGGTACAGTCCAAGTTTGTTGCTTTAAGTAAATGCTTTTTGAAGGGATTGTTTTTTAACGAAACAACCACATTTTTCTGTGTCCCAACTGTTTGACTTGAAGTCACCATTGGATGTATGAGTTTGTGCACGTGAGGTTGAGTAAGCATGCATGGCTGAGCGTCGGTAATATTGTCTTACATCAAGCTGTCTTTGCAACACAAATACAAACCCAATTCCCAAAAAATTGGCACACTGTACAAATTGTAAATAAAAATAGAATGCAATGATGTGGAAGTTTCAAATTTCAATATTTTATTCAGAATACAACATAGATGACATATCAAATGTTTAAACTGAGAAAATGTATAATTTTAAGGGGAAAATAGGTCGATTTTAAATTTCATGGCATCAACACATCTCAAAAAAGTTGGGACAAGGCCATTATCACTGCGTGGCATCCACTCTTCTTTTTATAACAAAACGTCTGGGGACTGAGGAGACAAGTTGCTCAAGTTTAGGAATAGGAATGTTGTCCCATTCTTGTCTAATACAGGCTTCTAGTTGCTCAACTGTCCTAAGTCTTCACATCTTCCTCTTTATGATGTGCCAAATGTTTTCTATGGGTGAAGGATCTGGCCATTTCAGTACCAGATCCTTCTTCTACGCAGCCATGATGTTGTAATTGATGCAGTGTGTGGTCTGGCATTGTCATGTTGAAAAATTCAAGGTCTTCCCTGACAGAGACCATGTCTGGATTGGACCATATTGTTTTAGAACTTGGATATACCTTTCAACATTGATGGTGCTGTTCCAGATGTGTAAGCTGCCCATGCCACACACACTCATGCAACCTCATACCATCAGAGATACAGGCGTCTGAACTGAGCGCTCATAACATCTTGGGTTGTCCTTGTCCTCTTTAGTCCGGCTGACATTGCCAAGTCCCAGTTTTCCAAAAAGAACTTCAAATTTTGATTTGTCTGACCTCAGAACAGTTTTCCACTTTGCCACAGTCCATTTTAAATGAGAAAAAAGAGAAAACTCCTGCGCTTCTGAATCCTGTTTAGATATGGCTTCTTTTTTGACCTATAGAGTTTTAATTGGCAACGGTGAATGGCCCGGTGGATTGTGTTTTCTGGAAGTATTCCTGAGCCCATGTTGTGATTTCCATTACAGTAGCATTCCTGTATGTGATGCAGTGCTGTCTAAGGGCCCGAAGATCACGGGCATCCAGTATGGTTTTCCAGCCTTGACCCTTACGCACAGAGATTGTTCCAGATTCTCTGAATCTTTGGATGATATTATGCACTGTAGATGATGATAACGTCAAACTCTTTTCTCTGAAAAACTCTTTTCTGATATTGCTCCACTATTTTACTTTTTATACCCAAGCATGTTGCCAGTTGATCTAATAAGTTGCAAATTGTTCTTCCAGCTGTTCCTTATTATTCCTAATCCTATATTGTACATGTTTTTAGTGGTGGGTTCCCTGGATGGGACTCAAACCCAGGACCTTCTTGCTGTGAGGCAAGAGTGCTACCCACTCTGCTAGCAGTGATCTGATCCCACGGTGCTGTGAAAGCGGGGCTGTTTTCATTAGTCCCGCCTCCCTTGCTTTCTGATTCGATGTCTTTGTTAATGCTTGCATGTGATTGGCTTTGTGTTTAGGTCTGACAAGGAAAATAGCAGCAGCGCAAGAGTCGCTACGAGCTGGTTTTCACGAGCTTGGTTTTCACCTTGAAAACCAAGTCCAGATGCTTTTACTTCAACCTTTTTTTTCAAGATGTCCTGGATGACTGAGAACCTTCACAGATACGAGCTGTAAAATATTCACAGCAAGAGCTTCATTTATCTGATAATGAGTTAATGCAGCTGTGAGACACAGAGGTTAGTGACGCGAGAATGGACACAAACTACAGTCAGTATAAGACCAGGTCAGATAAATTTACAGCAAGAACACAAACAGGAAGTAGCCCAATTTTGCTAATGTTTAGAGCCAACAGAGAATATGTCCCATTCTGATATTAATCCTGTCAGGTTAGAGCAGAGAGAGGCAGAAGGTATCCCAGGTCAGGCTAAAGAACAGCTGCAGTGATTTCCACAGTCTAAAATGTATGAATAATTAATTAGACCACATAAATTAATTTTAAAAAATGATTTTGTAATCCATTAACTACAAAGCTAACACTTCCTATTTGTAAAGAAAGCAGGCTTTAACACCAATAGTTCTTAGTTCATATTTATATACAATAAATAATAGTGTGATAATAATGTTTTAGAATGATAAACATCTGTATTCAGTATCTGTGGATGAATTATCTTGGTGTTATTTCACATATGTATTCAAAGAGTGGTCTACTTATCTGGATGTGATTGTGTTTTCTGTGAAGCAGAACGTTTTAAAAAGTAACTGTTCAGGTCAAATGTATTGACGTCATATAAATCCACTTCACAAAGTGTTTTATCCAAGTTAAAAAAAGAGTTGGTCTTTGTAGATGGTTTGACTTTGCTCTAGTTTTGAACAGTCTATTTTCAAATAATTGAGCTGGAGTCAGTAAAAACTAATTGTTCCATAATTGTATTTGCTCTATAGTAAAATAACAGCTGTTATAATACACCAAAATACTAGAAATTACACTTATTCTGTCCAATTTTTATGAGTTCACTCAGAAGCACACAGAAGTCAGAGATAGCTCTGACCCAAGAGTCACCTTTATTTACAGTAATAGGTCAGTGGAGCCTGTGGTGGAGAGGCCTAATGTTAGATCCTTTCATGGAGCCAAGGATACCTGGCTGTGTCCTGTATTGCCCATATAGAGAAGAATAGACCAGTAGTCTATAGCAGACTGCAGCGTATTTTTAAATATTTTAATTTAAGTGTGCCACCCTTACCTGCCTTACACTTACCTACTTTTTTCTAAACAACAGAAATGTAGTCTCTGAATTTAGTCCCAAAATACTACAACATTCTTGAAATATTTATTGATGTGACAACTTTGTATACTCCATTGAATTTTCCCAGAGGGACAGGACATAGTAAAAGTTCTGTGTTATTTCCTGTGCTGTCAGTGGAGCCTGCAATGTATATACATATCCAGCCACAGTGGAGGTGTTCAGCCAGACTCGTCTCCACCAGGGGAACTGCCAGTGGTGGGTTGTCTCCAGTGCGGGCAGACCAAACACGCTGTCTCTGGAATTGTCTGCAGCCAGTTGGTCAGTGTCAGGGCACCCATCCAGCCACTCTAAATATTCATGCAAACTCAATTTGCCAGCCCATGCTTCTCTTGTGGGACATGTGCCTTTCATTTTGCTGATTTTGTATTTGTGGCTCTAATAATGGCATAGCTCTGAAATTAACCCACTGCAAGAGAGCAGAATATTGTAGTGATTAATGAAAAGGACTTAAATTTGAACTACCAGGCAAAATGCTGCAAAAGGACACTTGGCCCTGTTTTTCCAGTCTCTGTGATCAAATCAAAAGCTCTTTAAAAGCATGAATAAAAAAATAATAAAAAAAATGCCATGAATGATATATTTTACAGTATTTAGAACATTTGCTTTCTGTTCCATCTTACATCATATTTTACAGTTTGCCTCAAGCCATTATTTGAAAGACAGTAATAAAGTTGTGACCTTTACATGGAAATGCTCAGTAGAAATGAATGGTTTGTGGTACAGGGTATGAGGTGGGTGCATGAAGTCGATGTATATTGAATAATAAAAGACTGTGATGTAAAAGCAAAAGGACATTGTGTGATTCTGTCTTTTTGAAGAGAATGGGTAATACTTTGCATTGTAACATAGTCTCTTGTGTAGACTGCATATCTAAAATGGGAAAAGTCTTAGGGTGAAGTCTGTCACTGCTTTTTAAATGAGCATTAACGCTCATTTATGGGACAATAGTATATTGTAATTAGAATGATCTGTGAATCTCTTTCTTATCAAGGAATTGTTTTTTCCTGTAATTCTCTCTTTATTTATTTGATTTTAAATACCCTTGTGGGGCAAAGGGTAAGACAATTCAAATCAAAATATAAATGTACACAGATCCAGTGTCCATCAGTGTGCAATCAGAATCAGACTCTTCTGTATTTTGGTTAAGTTCAAATTCATCAACAACTCAACCTCAAATCCATTTTATTTAAAATATTTCTCTTCTGAAGCAGTTCATTTCCATCCATTGTCCCACATTCATACACAGATGGATGTCTTGCCCAGGGACACAGTGGCAGTATGAACTGGGGAGAGTGGACTGCTCTCCCACTGAGCCACTGCCCCTCTTAATGCGTAGGTTTACTCCTACCCTTTGGCCCTCAAAAGGAAAGAACACAGGGTAGGGCTAAGATTATACGCTACCCATAAAAATAAGGACACCAAACCTGTAGGGACATTTGCTCTATGCATAATAAGATAATAACATAAGGTCTATAAATATATCATATAAAATAACCTATATACAAGTCTTAATAATATAGACTACATTTAATCTCATATAGCCTAGTGTATTATGTATATTTTAATATATAACAAAATTTTACGATAAGGTCTAGTAATACAGCCGTCATCATCATTCAGCGCATGAACAGTTCTCCTCAATGGAAAGCCTTTGAGGATACAAGTACGAGTAGAAGTACGAGTACAGGGAGGTTGTCAGCTTTACTAAATGGAAGGCCTTTTGAGGATTCATTTGATAGAGCTGATTGCCTTATTTGTCTTTACTAGTGAGCTTTTTTGGTCACAAGTGCCACACTTGTGCTCTTAATTGGACCAAAGGGGCTACTAGTAGTGACCTAAATGTTTACTGGTAAGACAAATCTGGTCTTCTACTACTACTTGTAAATGGTGAATGTTCACTAAATGTGCACTAGTAGACCCATTTTTGACTTACTGGTAGCATAGTCATTCATTCATTTTCTTCCATTTGGTTTTGTTTCTTGACCAGTGAACCAATTTAAACTAGCAGACTTTATTTTTCCTCATATAGTGTATCCTCAGTTTTCATACTAATTTACACCAACTATTTTATACTATTACAAGCTCACAGTATATGCATATGAACAATGTAAGCACATCTGTCTACCCAAGATAAACCCACTCTCTGACAAACACTTCACAAATCGTAGCAATATAAATAGTGATGTGAGGACAGGACATTTTTACTAAAACATTCTTGTGTTTCTTTAACAAAATGGGCAAATTACAACCATAACAACTAATTAAAAATATACTGCATTGTACAATACTACTTTTTTTTGAAAATCTGTCCTATCTCCAAACATTTTAGAATGCATGAACCAACAACAAAGCTATGCAACATCCTGGAAAAACAAATACTTCCAGCTGTGTATGGTAAGAACAGAGTTGGCCTAATGTCAGGAAATGTAACTTCTGTCAAGGAAAGGTTTTAGTTTTCTATAAAAAAAAATTCAGTCACGGCTGAAAATGTCAAGTCACTCAAGCGTTACAGGTGAAAGAAGTGTTCCTATCAATCTTTCACTTTGTGACATTTCACAGTGGGATACATAAAGTTTTTATACAAAATACATGAGCGCTCACATTTGCTGCCACCTTTACACTTTTTAAAGGCAGTTCTTTTTAAATGGACTAATAGGAATTGACATTTTGCCTGATGTTTTAATCACTGCAGCAAAATGAAACAGAAGGGCAATCAGGTAAAAACTAGGGTAAAACTTTTTATTTTCTTTTTTATAGCATTATCCAAATCAGAGCATTTTTACGCTGAGTTACATTTATATCCAGGATGACAAAACATGAACCATTTAAAAAGTAAAACTTACCTGTAACTTTCTCCAAAGGAACACAAGTAGGTCACTGTCTTTACCTTCCAAACCTGATTTCTGACTGAAAGTAATGCACTCAGACATTACAAAAATTCTGCTTTGAGGAATGTAATTAAATGTATTGATTTTGGAGTGTGTTAAGTGATGAGACAGGAGGGATGAGACAGGAACTCCCCCGGAATGTGCAGAGGCTGGCCATACACCAGCTCGGCCGATGAGGCCTGAAGATCTTCCTTGGGGGCAGAGCGAAGGCCCAGCATGACCCATGGCAGGCGGTCAGCCCAGTTGTTCTCCGTAAGGCTGGCCCTGAGCGCAGCCTTCATGTCCCAATGAAAGCGCTCGCAAAGTCCATTGCTCTGTGGGTTGTAGGCTGTGGTACGGTGGACCTTCACTCCCAGGACCTCGGCGAGCTCCATCCAAAGCTCTGAAGTAAACTGCGGACCTCTGTCTGAGGAGAGGTTGGACGGTGTGCCGAAACGGGCCACCCAAGCCATAATGAACGCCCGGGCTACTTCAGCTGATGTAATGAAGGACAGGGGACACACTTCTGGCCACCTAGTGGTCCTGTCGACCATGGTGAGGAGGTAAGTATAACCACGGGAGGGGGGAAGTGGGCCCACCAGGTCCACATTCACATGATCAAAACGTCTCTCCAGCACTTTGAAGGGCGCCAAAGGGGTCTTGGTATGACGAGTCACCTTTGCGCGCTGGCACGCAACACAGGCAGCAGCCCAGGCCCTAACGTCCCTCCGCAGGCCTGGCCAGACGAACTTGGCCCCCACCAGCTTGGTGGAGTCCACCTTGGCAGGGAGGGGGATGGCCCCCTGTGAGGTGACGTGGTGGCCGAGGAAAGTGATGGACGACCGGCCAAACTCGCACTTGGCCGGGTTGATTATGAGACCATGCTCACTGAGCTGGCCGAACAACTGCCGGAGATCGTGGTCGTGCGCCAGGTGGTCGTCTGCGGACGCACAAGAATGTCATCCAAGTAAACAAACAAGAAAGGCATGTCCCTCAGCACAGAGTCCATAACGCGCTGAAACATCTGCGCTGCCCCCTTGAGGCCGAAAGGCATCCGTAGGAACTCGAAAAGGCCAAAGGGTGTGATGACTGCTGTCTTGGGGACATCCTGCGGGTGGACTGGCACCTGGTGGTAACCGCAAACCAGGTCCACTTTTGAAAAGACGGTGGTGCCGGCCAGGTGGGCAGAGAAGTCCTGTATGTGCGGCACAGGGTACCGATCAGGGGTGGTGGCGTTGTTCAGGCGACGGAAATCACAAACTGCCATCAGCTTTGGTCACCATGTGCAGGGGGGAAGCCCACAGGCTGTTGAAGCGTCGCACAATGCCGAGGTGCTCCATCGTGGCGAACTCCTCCCTGGCGATCGCGAGCTTGGTAGAATCGAGGCGTCGGGGCCGTGCGTAGACTGGGGGTCCACCGTGGTGATGTAGTGCTCCACACCATGCTTAGCCACCGCCGATGAGAACATGGGCGTGGTGATGTCAGGGAACTCAGCCAGTAGGCGTTGATACAGGTCTCCGGTGGCAAGCTTAGTCGACAGACAAAGTGCCCCTGCCCCTCCTAGCGTGCAGGGGTACGAAGCAAAAGCAAAAGTTTGTAACATCCACCAACAGTCTGTAAGCGCAGAGGAAATCTGCCCCCAGCAGAGACGTAGACACTGCGGCCATGACAAAATCCCAGTCGAAATGCCGCCCGCCGAAACACACTTCCACATACCTCGTGCCATAAGTACGAATGGGTGTGCCGTTAGCGGCATCCATTGGGGGGCCATGCCCGCCAGCCATGGTATCCACCAGCTTCGCTGGCAGGATGCTGCGCTGAGCCCCAGAATCAACTAGCAGCCGTCAGCAAGACAAGGCGTCAGTGATGACTAACAGCTTGCAGTCACGGCCAGCACCCATATTTCCCGGTCCTGCCTTTTCCCTGGAAAATGTGAGCGAAAAGGAATGCTGGATCCGCTGCTCTCAACACAGTCAGCATCCTCTCCATTAACTCGGACGGCTTGTTATCGCCAAGGCCATTCAGGGACAGCAAGCTTGTGGATTGTTCTGCCAAAAGTCCGGCAATTTGATGGTGGCAGCGTAGATCTCGCCGACGTTAGCCGCGCCGCCGCATCGGCATCATTTTCACCTCCGCCTTTGTGTGACATAATTCCACCTATCCAACTCGCGTCGGGGTCACCAATGTGGAGTGTGTTAAGTGATGAGACAGGAGGCGGAGATGCGTCGAGTCAGCTTTACTAAACACTTCAATATCCACATAACTGTACAGCGAGCAATCTGTATCACACACTCTCTAACGTTTCAACCGGAACCACTAACTCTGAATACCCGCTCCCTTAAAGGGACCGCTTCTGGGTGAATGTCTAATACCGCTTAACTTGTAGGTCACCACAAGATATTGCAAACCAAAAATCATGTAGACCTTGTGGTATGCCAAAGATGTCTATTTCAGACTGCAGATTATCATATCAGAAAAAGAGTAGAAGTAACCATTAGGGATGTAACAGTATTGACGATATCGCGCTATCGCGGTGGTAAACGTGTCTCGATATCGTCGTGGTTGGGTTAGAATATTAAAAGGACTTGTGTCCGTCAAAAAGCAAGAGGAATAAACACAGTCCCGCGGAACAAATCATTGTTAACTACATAGACCATGATCCTTTGCGCTGCGTCGTCACAACAACCGTTAGGATTGCGCGCTGCACGCTCTCCACACAAGCTCACAGCAAGCCAGCCTGGCCGACAGCGATACTTGTAAGGATGAAAACAACAAAACCGAAGTTGAGATTGTGCCAGCTCCTGCAGCTTTTAAATCAGATGTCTGGAAACATTTTGGTTTCATTCCGAAAAGTTTGCAGATTCTCTCACAAAGAAAGTTTGAACATTAGCTAAAGGATAGTTCAGTGTTTTTCAGAAGGCTTTTTGCCAGACTGTTTAAGGATTTTCTTTACTTTTTTTTTTATTCTCCCTTGCAATGTAGATATTTTGATCTTTCTGATGAAAAACGTGAACATAAGCTAAATGATAGGTCAGTGTTTTTTTAAAAGGCTTTTTGACTGACTATTTTATTTACGTTGAAGTTATGTTCCTAAATACCAGTTTTAAAAGGCTGGTTTTATTTGCCTTGCTCATTTAAACCTGACTTACCTTGATTTTTGTTTGCACTTAAAGGGAATTCCCTATTGTTTACAATTGTTCTAGTTGCTTCTTAACTTGAACATTGCACAGAAGAATCAGTTATGCAACCAAATATTACTATAAAGTATATTGATGTTCCTGACTACAACTTGCACTTTTAAAAGCACTATGTGATCAGCGTTTTATGTTGTCATGGATCCATGAATACAACAATAAATTGCCTGTTGACATGTCAGTATTTTTTCGCTATTATCATCACAAATACTATCGTGAGCTATTTAGCAATACCGTGAGCTTTTCCACAATATCGCAATAAATATCGTACCGTGAGGTCAATATCGAAATTGTATCGTACCGTGAGATTTTGATATCATTACATCCCTACTGATCACCACCTGGTGGTGAGTTGGATGCAATGGCGGGGGAGAAAGCTGGACAGACTCGGCAGACCCAAACGTACTGTGAGAGTCTGGTAGGAACGTTTGGCCGAGCCCCCTGTCAGAAAGTGGACAATGTTCTCCACCTCCATTGTCGATGTGGCCACTCGAAGTTGTGGCCGTAAAGTCTCCGGAGACTTTGAAGGCTAAAACTCGTGTCTGGGAGGAGTTCGGTGAGGCCATGGAAAAGGACTATCGGTCGGCCTCAAAGAAATTCTGGCAAACCGTCCGGCGCCTCAAGAGGGGGAAGCAGTGCCCTGCCAACACTGTTTACAGTGGAGGTGGGAATCTCCTGACTTCAACTGGGAACATTGTTGGACGGTGGAAGGAATACTTCGAGCATCTCCTCAACCCCACCGACACGTCTTCCACTGAGGAAGTAGAGGCCGAAGGCTCAGAGGTGACCTCGTCCATCACCCGAGCCAAAGTCACTGAGGTAGTTGGGAAGCTCCTTGGTGGCAAGGCACCGGAGGTGGATGAGATACGCCATGAGTACCTTTAAGTCTCTGGATGTTGTGGGGCTGTCTTGGCTGACACGCCTCTGCAACATCGGGTGGCGGTTGGGGACAGTACCTCTGGACTGGCAGACCGGGGTGGTGGCCCTTCTTTTTAAGGCAAGGGGACCGGAGGGTGTGTTCCAACTACAGAAGAATCACATTCCTCAGCCTCCCCGGGAAAATCTATGCCAGGGTACTGGAGAGGAGAATGCGGCCGATAGTTGAACCTCGGATTCAGGAGAAACAATGCGATTTTCGTTCCCGGCCGTGGAACACTGGACCAGCACTATACCCTCTCCAGGGTGCTGGAGGGTTTATGGGAGTTTGCCCAACCAGTCCACATGTGTTTTGTGAATCTGGAGAAGGCCTTTGACTGTGTCACTCGTGGCACCCTGTGGGAGATGCTCTGGGAGTATGGGGTCCGGGGCCCTTTGCTAAGGGCTGTCCGGTCCCTGTACGACCGGAGCAGGATTTTGGTACCCATTGCCGGCAGTAAGTCAAACCTGTTCCCAGTGCATGTTGGACTCCGGCAGGGCTGCCATTTGTCACCGGTCCTGTTCATTATCTTTCATTATCAGGATTTCTAGGCGCAGCCAGGGGCCGTAGGGAGTCTGGTTTGGGGACCACAGGATCTCGTCTCTGCTTTTTGCAGATGATGTTGTCCTGTTGGCTCCATTAAGCCAGGACCTTCAGTGTGCACTGGGACGGTTTGCAGCCGAGTGTGAAGTGGCTGGGATGAGGATCAGCACCCCCAAGTCTGAGACCATGGTTCTCAGTCAGAAAAGGGTGACTTGCCCCCTTCAGGTTGGTGGAGAGCTCCTGCCTCAAGTGGAGGAGTTCAAGTATCTTGGGGTCTTGTTCACGAGTGAGGGAAGGAGGGAGCGTGAGATTGACAGACGAATGCAGTGATGCAGTCGATGTACCGATCTGTCGTGGTGAAGAAGGAGCTGAGCTGTAAGGCAAAGCTCTGGATATACCGGTCAATCTACGTTCCTACTCTCACTTATGGTCATGAGCTTTGGGTCTCAAGATCCCGGATACAAGCAGCCGAAATGAGCTTTCTCCGCAGGGTGGCGCGGCGCTCCCTTAGAGATAGGGTGAGGAGCTTGGTCACTCGGAAGGAGCTCAAAGTAGAGCCACTGCTCCACATCGAGAGGAGCCAGCCGAGGTGGCTCGGGCATCTGTTTCGGATGCCTCCTGGACGCCTCCCTTAGAGGCGTTTCCGGGCATGTCCCACCGGAAAGGAGACCCCGGGGAAGACCTAGGACACGATGGAGGGATTATGTCTCTCGGCTGGCCTGGGAACGCCTCGGGATCCCCCCCGGAAGAGCTGGAGGAAGTGTCTGGGGAGAGGGAAGTCTGGGCGTCTCTGCTTAGACTGCTGTCCCCGCGACCCGGCCCCGGATAAGTTGTAGAAGATGGATGGATGGATGGATGGATAGTAAAATTTTAATGTAAAATTGAATTATGTTTTTAATATACTGTATGTATGTCTATTTTTTTTTTTTACTAGAAAAATGAATGATCAGTACATTTTAGATACATTATTAATGTATAATGTATGGGTTTGATGCCTTCAAATAAATGAGTGTCATCAGGTCTTGCACTCAAACCCCGCCTCAGAACACACACAGCGGTGCATTGTGGCTCGTCCACACCTGAACCAAGTGGAAAATGGCAAATCAGCCATACATTACTGACTATGAGCCTTTCACCCGCTGTAAGATCTGGTCCTATAGGTTTTTGATCAAAAGCCAGTGAAGTGGCACGACTGCCAAAAAGTTCAAAAATACAACTTGATGACTTTTGACAATTTTATAAATTTTTCTTTTATTAAAAACATTATTTAAACTTGTAAATGGCCTTGCCCTTGTCAGCTAATACAAACATATAATGGTGTCAGAACAAGAGCTGCAGTTAGTGGGAACTGCAAAGTGAAAAGGTGCAGAACTGCTCTGGGTCAATCCTTTTCAGTCAAAGGATCAGTTACGGAACGGTACCCTGGTGGAGTTAAAGTCACTGTTGGACCTGAGGCTGTTCTCTTACAAACTAAAGCAATGGCGAAAAGAACATCAACAGTGTGAACATTGAACTGGGATGTAGAGTGGCTGAGTTGTCTTTTATTTCTCTTGTCTTTTGCATGTACTACTTTTATACTTTATCCACATTTTAGTCTAATACATTTTGTATACTCTTAAAAGCATAACCAAGGACAGGGGTGGTAAATTAGCCTGTGGCTACAAACTTTATGTACATGACATCAGTTACCTTATTGGTGGCATTGTCTGACTGTACTGTCCCTGTCAAATAAATAAATAAATATTTGTGCTCAAAAGTAAGGTGTAAAAGTAAAAAGTTGCCAAATAAATAAATACTCAAGTAAAGTGCAGATACCTAAAAAAATCTACTTAAGTAACTTCCCACCTCAGCCAGTGATAATTGTTTTTTTGCTCATTGTAGCTTGGCTAGTGTGCTGCATGTAGAATGGAAGAACTGTGAGTGAGTCAAGTGTGAGACTCAAGCAGAATAGACTAATTCACACTGGTCTGTATGTCCAGAGGCACTGTCTCTAACCACCATGCTGCTCAACATCCATCATCTGGTAGGGGTCTCAGGGTGGTGCCTAGCCCCAGAGTCACTTTTGGCATTGGCCGTGAATGATTTCCGCAACAGCCTCTGCGTCCTCAATGGAAATTGTGCCAATATTCCTTCAGCCATCTGACAATGTCTCCAGTTAGGGTCAGCGGCTCCCCACCCACATTGTAGACAGTATTAGTGGAGCACTGCCTCCCACTCTAAAGCACCGAACAGTTTGCCAGAATTTCTTTGGAGATAACCTAGTCTTAGTCTATGGCCTTACCAAAGTCTGCTCAAAGTTTTTGCCTCCATGACAACGCCGGCTGTTCCCGCCTCCCTCTGGATCTAATCAAAACCTTGTAGTAAAAAAGATCTAACTTGATCAAACCAAGCATTCCGAATAGATCCTCACAAAATGTTTAGGCCTGTTGAGTCTGTCCCGTTTTTGTCTATCCAGTAAGTTGGTCTTATCTAGTCATAGGTTAACAGCTCAACCCTTCTTTTCATCAAAGTGAGGTCAGATGAAACAACCAAAAAATTGATCTCTGGCGTAAGGTGCCTCAGTTCAACAAAAGCCCTTATGACCTTCCAGGTGACCTTCCAGGCCCCACTACTGGCATTGAAGTCCCCCAGTAGAGCAACAGAGTCTCCTGTCTGGAAACCTCTTGTTCCCTGTTCTAAACTCTATAAGCTATGAGAATGCCCAAACTCATTTGCATTTGTCCCCACATTTAATTTAAAAATTACCGTTTTAATGTTAAAAACATAATCCATTTTGCCACACACCACATGTCTACTCAATTTTACTTATTTAGGACCCTTTTACATTTTAAATACCACATTTACGTTATTGTTTTATTTTATTTTAATTTTATTTTTTCTTTGAGGAAAGAACAATAGAGGGAGAAAGACAGAAAGGGGGCAATGAGTGAGGGTAAGATGGATTAGGACGAGTTCAGTGACTTTCTGCAGAATGAGTCTGTGCTCTTCCACTTTGTCCTGCAGCTGGATGTTGTACTGCTCCTCTTTGTCCTGCAGCTGGATATTGTACTGCTCCTCTTTGTCCTGCAGCTGGATGTTGTACTGATCCTCTTTGTCCTGCAGCTGGATATTGTACTGCTCCTCTTTGTCCTGCAGCTGGATATTGTACTGCTCCTCTTTGTCCTGCAGCTGGATATTGTACTGCTCCTCTTTGTCTTGCAGCTGGATGTTGTACTGCTCCACCATATCTTTTAAGGTCTTCTTGCGCCTTCTCCAAAGCAGATCGCAGCGCTTCTTGTTCCTTTGCTTGGCGATCGAGCTCGTTCTGGTGCGAGTTTCTCAGCCGGGCCATCTTGTCCAGAAGATGCCACTTTTCCTTCTCATGCTCTGCTTTGTCCATGTCCTGTAACCGGCGGAGTTTGGCAAAGTTGTCATCGATTTCTTTAGAGACTTGCTTTTTCTCTTGGACATAGGCTGCTTTGGTTTTCTTGATAACCACTTCAAAGGTCTGTCGCTCTTTCTCCAGTTGGGACTTGACCTTCTCCAGCTCCTTTTGAAGGTTGTCCTCTCTATCTTTAGCCGCAAAAGCTTGGGTTGCCATCTCCAACTTAAGGAACACCAAGTTCATCCCACGTTCGTCATCGGCAGCCTGCCTCAGACCGTTTTCAGTGGTGACCTCGGATCTCAGCTGGTCGACCAAACTGTGGAGGGCCTTTTTCTCCTCCTCCTCTTTCTTCAGCTTTTCCAGGAGCTCGGTGTTTCTGCTCCTCTGCACCTTTAGCTCTTCTTGCACTTTTACAGTAGCTGCCTCCATGTCTTGGAGCTGGACTCTCAGGTTGTTTGTCTCCACAGAGTCAACAGCTTGTTGTGGTGAGATCTCTGTTAGGAGGTTAAATCTGCCATCGTACAGCTTCTCATCATCTTCTGGTAAATATTCGTCCCAGGGCTTCATTTTGTGTTTGGTTTGTTCTGCTCAGTTTTCTGTGTCTGTCTATGTCAAGAGTTGAAAGGTTCTGCTATGAAATCTGTGGCTGGGTTCATTCGAATAGTTCTATCCTTTGAATGACATCACGAGGTCACACCTTCTAGAGTGGAGATGTGTCCATAGTTACATATCAATTGCATATTTTAAAAAAATATTTTTTTATGGGCTGTTACTATTGCTAATGATAAAATGAATATTTCTAAGTGATTTTTCTCATGCCAAGATCATATATCATTTATATTTCTCAGGATTAATATTGATTTTGTATTATTGCCTACAGTGTATTAGCTTATACGGGGGACTGCTACAATCTGTAACTCCTTTCAATAAAACAAATACTAACCATTTTGCAAGTAACTGACAATAACAAAAATAAAATAAATAATATTAAATAGTTTGTGTAATGAAAAAAAGCTTTTTTAAAGACACATCCAATTGCTTTTTATTTTATTTATTACATTTATTTATTTATATTAACATTGCCCACTGTCTGAAAATCACAAGAAAAGTCTAATTCTGTTTTGGCTGCATAGATGTTCCTGGTTTGGAGGATGTCATACGGAGCTGAGAGAAAATGTTCAAGCATAAGTGCACGTGGCACCAGGACACCCTAGGCCGGAGATCAATGATCGACTTTGTAGATGTTTCATCTGACCTCCGGCTGTATGTCTTGGACACTCAGGTGAAGAGAGGGGCGGAGCTGTCAACTTAACCATAGATTTACACTGTGCACATGAACATTATGTCAAGTTATCTCCAGCGCACAGCCTTGTCTGGTCAAAAGTGTTTTTCTTGTTTTGATTGTGACCTCCAGATTCAGTATTTGTGCTTCCTTTTTTTTTTTTTATTTAAACCATTTAAACGGACACAGTTTTGTGAAATGTTATTGAATATAGACAGAATGTAGAGCCACTGAGACCAAAGTTTATTTAATGGTTAATTCTTCTCTTTTTGGCCTACCTAAAAGAGTAATAGTATTTTTTTTACATTAAAACTGCATTCCTTTATGTACCAAATTTACTGGATGTACAATTTATTTTCAGTGTCTGCTGCTTTGTCTCATCTGCTCAATATAGGCCAACCTATTGTTTTGAGATGCACTGCAGCAGCTTGTATAAATTTACTAATTGACTGTGGCCTTTTTTTTCACTTTCTACCGCTAGATGGAGTCTAGAGGTAATGTCAGTCTAATTCTGCGACAAATGAATGAAAACATTATAAATAGGGATAATATTGTTGGTGTATCAGCATGTCAACAAATAATATAATGCCATCATGGAATAACAAAATAATAATCTAACTAGCCAAAATTAATATAAACTAGTTCATCTTATGTAGGTAAGTTCAATAGACATTAATGCCCAATTCTCTAATTTACCCTTTGGCCCTCAAAAGGAAAGGACACAGGTTAGGGCTAAGATTATAGGCTACCCATAAGAATTGGGACACCAAACCTGTAGGGACATTTGTATAATAAGATAATAACATAAGGTCTATAAATATATCATATAAAATAACATATATACAAGTCTTAATAATATAAACTACATTTAATCTCATTATGTATATTTTAATATATAACAAAATTTTACGATAAGGTCTAGTAATACAGCCGTCATCATCATTCAGCGCATGAACAGTTCTCCTCAATGGAAAGCCTTTTGAGGATACAAGTACGAATAGAAGTACGAGTACAGGGAGGTTGTCAGCTTTACTTATCCTTTTGAGGATTCATTTGATAGAGCTGATAGAGCTAGATAGAGCCTCATTTGTCTTTACACACTACTACTATTACTACTACTACTACTACTACTACTACTAATAATAATAATAATAATAATAATAATAATAATAATAATGGATTGAATTTATATTGCGCTTTTCTCCCGAGGGACCAAGGGACTCAAAGCGCTTACAGGCCGTTCATTATTCATTCATACACAGTTATACTGGTGATGGTAAGCTACAACTGTATTTCACAACTGTAACCACAGCTGCCCTGGGGCAGACTGACAGAGACGTGGCAGCCATTTTGCGCCTACGGCCTCTCCGACCATCATCAAATACATTCACTAAACATTCTTACACATTCATACGAGGCAAGGTGGGTTAAGTGTCTTGCCCAATTCAAGGTATAAATTGTGGTGAGAGCGGGAATCGAACCACCTACCTTCCGGTTGAAAGACGACTACCTCTGGTCTTCTACTACTACTTGTAAATGGTGAATGTTCACTAAATGTGCACTAGTAGACCCATTTTTGACTTACTGGTAGCATAGTCATTCATTCATTTTCTTCCATTTGGTTTTGTTTCTTGACCAGTGACCCAATTTAAACAAGCAGACTTTATTTTTCCTCATATAGTGTATCCTCAGTTTTCATACTAATTTACACCAACTATTTTATACTATTACAAGCTCACAGTATATGCATATGAACAATGTAAGCACATCTGTCTACCCAAGATAAACTCACTTTCTGACAAACACTTCACAAATCGTAGCAATATAAATAGTGATGTCAGCCTAATTATGATTTAATGCATCCAGTGAAATAAGAATTGATTGGTTGAAGCGGCATTAGTGGTGTTTACATTCTGGTCGTGTTTACTCATTAACTCACATGACAATTTACCGTCAACAATTTTTTACAACTTTGTATCTCAGGAAAAAAAATGAATTGCTTCTTGATATGTGATAAAAAATAAATGATGTTTACCTTTTCCCATCATCGCATACAGTCACTGTATGGATTTTCTTTTTTACATCTTTATGAGAAATAACAACTCTCTCAATCTAATTGCCATGCTTTATATTGCTTTTCAGTCTTGGATATTAACTTTTGTATGTTTATTCTACTTTTCTATTAACCCCAACCCCACATATTTCTAATTATGTTGGTAACAAGAAAAAAAGGTTGAAATAAAAGCATCTGGACTCAGTTTTCAAGGTGAAGACGTTTCGTCTCTAATTCCAAGAGACTTTATCAATTCTGAGATCAACTGGTAAGAGAGCTGAGCTTATATCTCTAGAGGGAGGAGTTTCCCCTGTTATAAATACTAGGCAACTCCTCTGTTCAGAGAGGGCTTTTCCATTTTCACAAAAATGGCTTCCTTCACCCCTCTCTCAAACCATCTGGCTTCTCTGGCCAAGATTCGGACATTGCTGTCCTCAAAGGACTGTTCTTTCTCTTTGAGTTGGAGGTGGACTGCAGACTCAGGTCCTCCAGGATTGGCTCTTCTGTGCTGATACATCCTCTTATGAATCTGTTGTTTTGTTTCACCGACATAACTGTCACTGCACTCTTCACTGAACCACATTACTCTGTTTGGGGTGGCAGTAGCTCAGTGGTAGAGCAGCCGTCCTTCAACCGGAAGGTAGTAGGTTCGATTCCCGCTCTCCCCACAGTTCATACTGTCGTTGTGTCCTTGGGCAAGACACTTAACCCACCTTGCCTCGTATGAATGTGTTAGAATGTTGATGGTGTTGGTCGGAGAGGCCGTAGGCGCGGAATGGCTGCCACGTCTCTGTCAGTCTGCCCCAGGGCAGCTGTGGCTACAGATGTAGCTAACTACAACCAGTGTGTGACTGTGGAGTGAATGAATAATTGATATGTAAAGTGTCCTTGAGGTCTGGAAAGGCGCTATATAAATAAAACTATAATAATTGTGTGAGGGGATCTTGTCTTTAGGATGGACCAGTTTTGGACACAGCATGTTCCCTGGTCCAAACAGCAAATATTGATCTGTGTGTGTTGGCTTCCTATAAACTTCTACTTGGAGAGTCCTGCCCTCACAAATAACCACTGCACATCTAAGAAAGCTAGGCGGTTGTCTACGGCATAGACATATATAAAGGCTAGATGGCTTACCGGCGCTGAGAGCCAATGGGACCCGACGACGTCACACGGCGGCCATCTTAGGACGGGACCGCTCGTCCAGTTATAACATTAAAGTCTATTGTGCATGTAGTGCTGAAATAACTATATTTTGCTCAATTTTCAACCGATTTTCAAACGGCTTGGTGTGTCATAAACGTCAGGGATGCGGCTATTTAACTGCATACTTGTGAAAATTATATATGTCTAACATCGGCATCAGCACAAATCATAGCCACGTTAATAAGGTTTGTAATACACCAAACCGTTTGTAAATCCGTCAAGAATTCAGCAAGTTACGAGCATTTTAGTTGGCGTATGTCACTCACCTTCCATCCACAGCAGCAGGGAGCAGCACTATGGCAGCACTGACCTAAGATGGCCGCCAAGTGACGACACAGCTGACTCCGCCATGAGCCATCTAGCCTTTATATATGTCTATGGTCTACGGCATCTTCACGGGTGTTCTTGTCCACTGTGAAGGCTTCTACTTCCTGGGTTCTGATTTTGACCCACGTGTCATCAACATATCTGAACCAGTGACTGGGCACTGCACCTGGGAAAGAGACCAGAGCTCTGTTCTCTACTTCCTCCATGTACAGGTCAGCCACAATTGGGGAGACAGGTGATCCCATGGCACAGCCGTGTTTTGTTGTCTGTAGAAGTTACCTCTGAACTGGAAATACGTAGTGTTCAGGCATATCTCCAGTAAACTACAGATATGGTCTGGGGTGAGGTTTGTCCTGTAAAGATGTGTCCTGTAATAATCTCTTCCTTACAACCACGAGTGCTTCACTGGTGGGTATGCAGGTAAAGAGTGATGTGACATCAAAGGAGACAATAGTCTAATCTGCGTCTAGTTGTAGAAAGTCCTGTGAGTTGATGATATGGTGTTGTGCGTGGCCGACCAATGGAGCCAAAATGGTGGCCAGGTGTTTGGCTAGAGTGTAGGTGGCTGAATCTGTGCTGCTTACTATGGGTCGTAGTGGAAATTCTTCTTTGTGTATTTTGGGTAAGGCGTTTGATTATTTTTTACCACTAGAGTCTAACTCTAACTAAACTTGAAAATGGGGGTGGACCAGGACATAGTTTTTAAATGTCAAAACTACACAAAGCTCCATTAAATACGATGGCACAAACGACAGACATTTGTGTGACAACTGTACAATGTTACTGACTACTTGGGGTGTGACAAGATCCCTTGCCACAAGATATCGCAAAATCAAAACGTGACAAAATTTCTCATCAAGGTGAAAAGCTTCTGGTGAGGGTGAAATTAGTATTCAAGATGCCCTCTCTACTTTTGAATCGTCTGTGTGGCAACACTGTTTTACCAGTGAAAATGACAAAAGCATGAAGACAAGACACAAACAATGCCACTGTGGTTGACACGAGCACTATACAAATACACATACAAAACAACCACAACTTTAATTGACTGGTCAATGCTCATGAGGCTAGCAGACTGAACAAAATAATGATTGGGAAGGTAAAATCTGTTGTTGGACTGGAAATGGACTAGAGATGTGTACGGAAACCCGGTATTAAACTGGCCCCGGGGCTAAATTATGAAAGACCGTAGTATCAGTAAGATCTGACGCTATCATTTCTGCTTTCGGTACTGGAGGGGAAAAAAATTAATGTACTATGTATTTTTGCTTAATAATGTTATCGTGCACATTTTATCTCACCAAACATTTCTAATTTGCGATATTATTAAGATGTTTGTCTGTGAGATCTGTGAGATCTCTCATGCACGCCGCGGAGGCTGTCTGTCAGTCACACACAACAAGAACGAGTGCGGCGCACGCACACGCATAACAGTACGAAAACTCCCGCTTAATACAAAGAGTGACGATGGCGGAGAGAGCAAAACGTTCCAAAGTGTGGTTACACTTCTCTATGGTATGTATGCTAAAATCATGTTGAATCAACGTTGTTCACGTCATTTAAAATAAATGGGGCGCAGTGGCTCAGTGGTAGAGTGGTCGCCCTTCAACCGGAAGGTAGGGGGTTCGATTCCCACTCTCCCCACACTTCATACTGTCGTTGTGTCCTTGGGCTGACACTTAAACCACCTTGCCCCCAGTGACCAGTAACACTGGTAATTAGAAGCTCAATGTAAGTCGCTTTGGATAAAAGCGTCAGCTAAATGAATAAATGTAACTGTAAATGTAAAATCTCCCTGGTTTGTTAACCTTATGTAGAAATTTTGTTGATTTCTTTTGGGAGAAATGAGAGAATGAAATCAACATGTATGTTCTTTAGCAGAAAAATATAGTTTATTTCATTTGTTTTACATTCATTTGTTTTCTGTATAATAGCTATTTGTTCAAACATGGCTGTTTCTTGCACTACAAATAATTGTTAATTAATTAATGAACAAATTAATTTTACTTAAAAAAAAATAAAGAAATGTTAATTCTGTTCTCAACTTGTTCTTAAAAAAAACACACAGACAACACAAAGTACCGATAAGAATACCATTAAAGTACCGGACAGTTAAGCAGTATCGGTAAGAGTAGTAATACCGTTAAAACCTTAACGATACCCATCCCTAAACTGGACCGTGTAGAGCAGGGGTCTTCAACATGTCGCTCACTTTCCTAGTAGCTCGCCAAAGACTTAGTGAATTAGTGATGGGTCCGATCACGAATGAGCCAGTTTTACGAGAACAATGGGAGCTGGCTCTTGTTCCAAGCTATTTTATTTTATTTCTTTATTTTTGTAAAGTAATACAAGGCAAAATTATGGCAAATGGTGTGCATTTATATTTTCTGTACCGTTCTCGGGCACCCAAAGTGAGTTACATGACGCTTCCATTCACCCCATTCTTACACATTCACCTCTGGGGCAGACAGACTCAAAGCGCTCACGCCTTCTCCGACCACCACCAAACTCACCTCTACAGTCACACACATTCATATACCAGTGCTACGGACACTGGAGGCAAGGTGGGTTAAGTGTCTTGCCCAAGGACACAACAGCAGTATGAACAGGGGAGAGCAAGAATCTAACGACCCCTCTACCAACTGAGACACTTTGTCTTTGGTGATGATCTCTGCGCTACAGGTGCCTCCTGCAGTGAGTCGACTGAATGTCACGTGCTGTTGTGTAACCAATCATGAGAGGATAGATCAAACCATTAAGCAGAAAGGGGCGCAGGTACATACACAGGTGCACTAAACAGGACAGAGGGAGAGGAGAAGAAGAGAGGAGTTTGCCGAAAATGAGAGTGACAGTAGGAAAAGAAGCTGCATTTGGTTTTAATAACTGTGAAAACACAAAGGCAGAATGCAGAATTTGCAAGATTAAGGCATCATATCAAGCTATATCTTTTTTACTTTTGAATACTTAAGTACAAAGCATGTATTGAATCCTTTTAGTGTATTTAGTATGTTTCCATTTTATAGTGTGATACAGTACACAGGAAAGATATGCATATACATATGCAAAATACAGATGCAGATGATCTAAATGTTTTGTTATGTTTTATATTGTATTGTATTTATATGTACAATATTTTGTAAAAGTTTAGATTTATTGTAATGGCAAAACAAAATACATTTTGCTATGAGAATAAACGTTAGAAACACGAGTAGCTCTCTGCCATTTTCATTTGGTTAAGTCAATCCATTTAGTTCTATTTTCATTTGTTATTAAAAAAATACATTTTATCTCATCTTGAAATGTCTCGATACATGGTACAATGGTATACAAAAAGCCACCCACATTGACACAAGTGTTCCCAGAAATGTGGAATACCTGTCCAGATCTTTAATTTTGTATCTTATGGAAACATGACCAGTGATATTTTTAAAATTTATACAATTATGGTAAAACAGTAACAGTTATATATCATAAAGAAAGCCTGCAGAAAATCGACTGTGCGACTCTCTGCTCAGTTGAGTTTGTTTGTGCTCCCTGCACTTGTATTAACTCAAGGTCACTTACTTGGACGCCCTTTGAGTCAACTCGTTTATCCATTTCAAACCTGCTGTCACACTGCTATTGGTGAACACAATCCCATTTGGAACACCAGCTCCCACAGCTTTTCTAATTTCCGTCCAATTTGAACTGGTATTTGCTGGGATGCCCTGTAAAATATCCTCCATTTAAGGGATATTATACGTTTATTAGAGATGGATAGAGCGTACAGAACTGAGAGATGGAAGTGGGAAGAGGTGGGATACTGCAGGCCAAGGGGGACCTATAAACCGCTGATTTTATTTCTCCCAACACTTTCATTTATCATGATCTCTTTGCTCCTGGAAACTGGAGTAATATCCCAGCTCTGCAGCAAAGATGTTTTCCACTTAGTTTGGACCTAAAGCAGTCCAGGAACATGCGGCAAAGGCATCCTTCCAATGAAAGACTTGCTTTTTGAGCAAGTTCTCCTTACAGAGCAATTACGGATGTATGTAACACATGATTGACAGCTTTTGTTTCTAAGAAGTGAATAAATCAGAAGTTTTGACAATACAGTCTGACAGAGTAAATAGTTAATCCAGGTCAAAATGTTGCTTGTTGTAACTGAATATGCCACTGGCAATAAATGATCCGACTTAGAATTGTGGCTTGGAATCTTATTTGGAAGCTTGTGGTTGCTCCAACAAAACCACTGACTCCCAAATGCTGGTCTCATTGGGTTTATTTGAACCTCATAACCTTTAGAGGTTGTTTTTTTTGTTAGTGACATCGACATGACATTGTTCTAGTCTGTATTTAATCAATCGATCACAATTTATTTCTGAAGCACAATTTAAACAACCTGAGTTGACCAACGTGCTGAACACATTTGAGAGATAAAACATATGCAATAAAAATACAGAACTATAAAATATAACAAATCAAGATCAATGGACAATTAAATACAGTAACCTAAAAACTAGGAAAAAGTCAAGCTTTCTCTCTTAATAACTAACAAACACCAATGTAAAAAGAGAAGTCTTTAACAGATATTTAAATTGCTCAAGCGACCCTGCCTCTCTAACGTGAGGGGCCTACCTTTAGTCTTGAGCCTGGTCCTGGGAACCGCCAGGAGGAGCTGGTCTGCAGACCTCAGAGCTCTGGTGTGAGGCTGCAAAAGCTCAGATAAATAAAGTGGGGCTGTGCCTTTAAGACATTTAAAAACAATTAGATAGAATTTTGTAATAAACTCTAAAACATATAAGATGCCAATGTAACGACTGGAGTATTGGTGTAATGTAATCACATTGTTTTTCCTGCGTTGAGAAGTGAATGGCTCCTTCTACTGGGTTCATTTAAAATTGTTAGTTAAGCAATTTACAACATTTAGATACCTGCTAATTTGTTTAATTTTTTCTTTATAATAAAGTTATGACATGTAAATAGCTTATTGCATAATATTGTTGCTCAGTAAAGCTATGGCAGTTGGTACTAATCTTTAACCACTGTACTGTATATCCCTCTCTGTAGAAGAGACTCATATTAGGAGGAGATTGAAGGACACGGAGGAATAAGTTAAGAGCATCACTGTGATGATGTGCGTTATTGTTAATATCAGCCAGATTTGGTGGACTCATTTTTGACACTTGATTTTAATTAGTTTCTGCTGGGCTCTATTAAAACTTTATTTAAACATGCTTATGTGCTCTCCGTAGGTAAGGTTAAAGATAGAGAAGAACTGTATATTTAGGATCATGTGACAACAGCATGTGTATGTTGGTAATACTGACATAACATAGGACAGTATATTTTAGCATCATCCCTTTACTTAACGTATAAACGGATGAAGTAGTGCTGGTCAATAGAAGAGCAAAAGACAAGCAGTTTGTTTAGCACACGCCAATAAACACACTCCCATGGCAGATTCTTTTGAGACAGAATGTGTGCTTACTTTGGCCACGGCAGAATACGACTGAACATACTGACAGACGGCGGGCATATTGATGGACATTGTTGGATTGGACTGTAGCAGTCATTTGAGAAGTGTCCATGGATGTGTGGATGCTTTTTGCAATAACATCCTCTTTTCAAAGCCACAGAAGGATACTTGGAACATTACTTGTTTGCACAAAGCAAGCATTGACTTTGTTCAGAGGCAATTAAAAAGGAGTGATAACACTTTGCTGGTTGGGACAGATAAGGACACACGACTGCAGAGATTTAACACATCCAGGGACTTCTTAAGACGTCATTAATGCACGCTGCATGCGTTTTCATGTTTTTATGTTCAAAGATCTGAAAAGAACTTTGAAGATTAGTATGTTTGTGCCGCAGTTTAGAATGTTGACTTTGTTCATGTAATTTTAGTTAATATTTGTTATTATGACTTAATTATAAGTCACCCTGAAACCAAAGATTGTGTTTTTAAAAAGAGTGGTGCCAAATTTCACCAGATCTCAAGCTGTCAAACTACTTCTGGGATTTGTAAAGTTGTGACAGAAATGACATCAACTTGTCATTCTGATATTTCAAGTAGAGACACTTTTGCCAGTGCAACTTTTCTCTTCAAGAACTGATGTGCAGACAAATGTGAAAAGAGCAACTAGGAAATGCAAGTATGGTTTTAGAAATGTCAAGAATAGGTTGAAAATTTTGGGTTTCCTCAATCATTAATTTCATCCTTTTGAATCTTGTCTTTTACCATCCATCTGTACAGTCTATACATCCATCTATTCAAATTCCATCCTGTCCATTAACCCATTCATCCATCCAATTTCATTTGTCATTATATACTTTTTTGCCCATTCACGTGTTTATCGTTTTTTTATGTTACCCTTTTGATTTCATCTATTTGAACCCCAAATCTTTTTTATCCATCCATTAACTTGTTCATCAATCGAATGCATCCATCAACTCTTCCATTCATCCACTCACTTGTCTTTCTAATGCCACATACCCAGCTTTATTTGTTAATTTATCCAACTTCCTTTTGATCTATCCATTCATCCGTTCATTCTCTTCTGATTGCTTCATTTGCCTACATCCTTTTCCATCCATCTGCCCTGTTGATCCATCTTCAATCCATTAAAGTAGCTATCCATCAATTAACTTATCTGTCTGTATGTCATCTGTTCATTCATTTCAGTCTAAGGTTGAATGTAGATTCATCTGTCCTCTTTTGATCTGTTCATAATTTGGAAATTTCCAACACTGTTCTATCCATCTGTCCTATTGATCAATCTTGTACCCTCATCTTCATATATCCATCCATCTTTTCCATTCATGCATTCCTTCAACACATCAATACCTACATCCATCCATGTACTTTTTTTTCATGTCCATCTTTACAGCCTTTGCAAAGTTTATCCCGTCATCAACCCTCTCCATCCATTTGTCAATCTATCTCTCCCAATGTTTGTCCAACGGTTCTAATCTTAGTACATTCTATCATCATTTATTTTGCCAATCTATCGCTCCAGGACTCCATTTATTCTTTAAATCCATCTAGTCATTTGTCTGATTGTATGCCCATCCATCCAACTTGTTTTCTCACAGTAGGGAAGCGTCTGGTCTGACATTGCAGGTTCATCGTTTCTCTATGGGTCGGAATGTCTGTCTTCACAAGGTACAAGAAACCGTTTATCAAAGCATTTATTAGAGCTTAATTGAATCTTAAAAATATAGAATAAAAAATAAACCTTGGATTGAAAACTGTCTCTCTGTAATGCACCTCATCTCTGAGTAGTTCTGTTGTGTGTTAATCCCTGCTCAAGTGCAATGTTTTGGAGCTAACTCAAAGGGGGAAATGAGTATACAATTTCATTCTTGGTACATTTCTAGCAATATAAATAATAATAGTTTATTTAAAAAGCACATTATTCCAAGTTGGCATTACCTTTATAAGAACAACTTATACTATATGCTATATACTTATACCTATATAACCTCCTAATGCTGCACTGAGAAATATCTCATTTAATCCCTTTTATTCTAGCTTGGTCATGGTGTGGTAGTATTGAAGTAATAAAATAATACATTTTTCTTTGTTTCTGTTTTTCTCTGTTGCATTGCAGATAGCCAGTGCTGGAATAGACACTTTTCCTAGTAGCATGTTCTGTCGGCATTTATTTAATGTTGAAAAGCCAATGAGGGAATACCCTTTTCCCTCTCTATGCAAGCATGTGATTAACCAAAACATGCCATCACAAGCTAAAACTTCTTCTGTTAAGTTCTTTAATGGTAATAGAACCTACAATAGCGCCAATGTGCTATTACATTATTAAAATGTTTTCCTCTAACCAAAGAAACACACACACACACACACACACACACACACACACACACACACACACACACACACACACACACTGTATGTACAGTAGGGCACTGCCCAAGGCTTGCGCTCATATCAGTGTCTTAATGAGGTGTTAACAGAGCAGCCATGCGTAAAATGACAATAGACCTCGAACTGTGACAGGAAGACAGTTGAGTCATTCCATTAGATATTGACCTATAAATCTCTGAAGCAGTCAGCCGTGTAAAATTAAAACTTTATGTTAAGCCTACATTCAGTAATAGTGTAAGGCTAAAAGTTCTGCAGCAAAGGCAGCATCTCGTGTGACAGCCTTTAGCCAAAGGCTGTCACACGAGATGTGAGATTAGACTAAAGACCGCTGGCTAGTTTCACAGAGAGAAACATAAAAGATTTTAGTTTGTTTGACAAAGCTAGAATAAGTATTTTTAAAATGAATACTGGTTGGTGTCTGATCATAAGTGTATTCTGACAAAAAATGTAAACAGAAAAATATTCAGGATCAGCTCAGGTCTGCAGAGTTGATAAAAACTCTCAGTAGCCAAAAGGTTGTTGCTGTAAAAACAAATTCATGCTGTTTAATTTACTTTTTTTTTTTTGTTTTATTCTAATATACTGTTAATGTAGATGTTTACCAAAAACCCTCAACTTAAAAAGTACCCTTCAGCATCCAGTGTTGACAATGCAATATATTTGAAAAAAAAGAATAGCTTATTTTCAAGTAATGTGCAATTATCATTAAAGTAACTACAACCTAAACCAAAAAAGCTTTTTGTTATTGACATTAGACATTCATCACAGCTGTTGGTATTTCCCATTTATTTATATGAGCATGGAAGTTTTGGTGCTATTTGATGTTATATCCATATCCAAGGACAACATTGTTTAGCCTGCAGAGACTTGAAACTTATAGCCTTTAGCTTGCTGCCATATATATAAAACAGCAGAACATTGAGACAATTACTTACTTGTCTACCCAATCACTAACAGCTCACAATTAAGTATACTTGCCATCAACTTGTTTTGCAGAGATATAATACTTCTTAGGGCCCTTTTTAGAAACATGTCCTCATTCTGCAGTCCTTCTTGGCTGTTGTTCCCATTGGGCATTTAAATCTTCAGACAGGCAAAAAACCCTGAGTTATTTGAGGCCATTCATTTGTCTCATTATAGCAATCAGACACTGAGAGACTCAATAGACTTCCATTGTTTACTTCTGTGACATAAAAGCAGTCATTTGCCCGCTTGGCCTCTAAGATAACAATTACACTTCAAATCAATAAGTAGGCCTTTGGTTCTGTTTATCTAGGCCAATTTGCCTGGATAATCGGGGAGAGTGTCTTGTTTATTAGAGTGTATTAGATAGCCATTAATACAACTGTCATCTCCCGGGAGTGTTTAAGAGCGAGGAAACTAAGCTGATTATTGCAAAGTGTTGACAACATTTCCACAAAATCAAATTAGACATATACAAGTCTGACAGGATGAGCGCTCCTCTTGTTTGTTACGTCCGCGTTTATCCCCGAATAAAGCCGTTTTGTTCTCCATTCACCACACTTTCTTTGACGTCCACAATCCCCCAAAGTTTCAAAGCCAAAATCGTATTGTAATTTGCGAGAATAACTTGAGCCTTGATTGATTCGCTTCAGCACAGAATGTAAACTGTTTAAACAATGCTGGCAGCCCTGCACAGCTTATGCTGCATGTTATTGGCTACAACTAATCATCCCCTGGAGCATTATTGTCTGTATAATATTCAGTTGTTTATCACTCCCCACAGATCGTGATGAAATATTCTCTCTCTTAAAGAATAAATCTCATTGTTATTCAGTGAACGCAGCGAGGCTTTGATGCATTCACGAGAGGCTCTACAGATAAGAATTCAGTTCCATTGTGAGCCCAGTTAATAGGTTTGAGCAGAATGAAATGACATTTTAAGAACACGAACAAATAAAAAGTGTTTTTTTCTGTGCGGCTGCGCCTGACAACCTCCAGAGTGTTGCACAAAGGTCAAACCTTAAAGAATAATGCCTCTTACTTTGTGTCAGTATTTAATCAACTTCAGAACTGGTTTGTTTATTGTATGAAGTAACTTATCCATGCAAGGAGCCATGAGTCAACGTCAGTGCTGCAAACACAAGGTGGAGAAATGTTTATGCCAACACTGTGTAAGCAAAATTACTCAAACCTTTAAACTACCTTTCTTCCTTTATTCACTACTTGATATTGTTTTTCACCGGCTTCCACAAGTCTTGGTTACTCATGAATTCTCATAAGATGCTCAAAAAAAAAAAGTCATTGTCAGTGGTCCGAACGTTACTGCTGTTTGGCTTTTTGTACTTTATAATGACTTGGATGCTATAATGTATGTTGCAAACCTATTTTTTTAGGACTTAGGCAGTTGTTTAGCTCCTAAATGACAGATAGTATAATACAGTTGTTCTCATAATTTGGCAGAATTTGTGATTTTATTAGCCATTTTCCAGAGAATTTGAACGCTAACACAAAAACCTTTCTTTCACTTCTCAAGCCATTTATTGTCAAACAATTGAGAATGCCAATCAGCAGAGTTCAAAATGAGCGATTCTGTTGAAACCAAACCAAGGTCAGGTAGACCAACAAAAAATTCAGCCACAACTACTAGGAAATTGTTCGGAATGCAAAGAAAAAAGAAACACAAATAACTGAAATACAGGATTCAATTCAAGATGCACAATAAAGAGGCACTTGAAGAAAACTGGGCCTCAAAAGTTCTGGAACAAAGTAATTTGGAGTGATGAGACCAAAATTAAATTTTTTGGCCACAACTATAAACATTACATTTGGAGAGGAGTCAACAAGGCCTATGATGAAAGGTACACATTCCTACTGTGAAAAGTCTCGGGTTACTTGACTGTAAAGGCCCGTTCACACCGGGACGAATTTTGCGCGCGATATTCACCGACGTTTAACGCCTTGTGACTAAACAAAGGGCGCCAATGTGAGTGTGCACACCAACACGAAAAACGCCACGCGTAAAAGCGTCATTTTTTAACAAACGTCTCGGGTTCGTTTCTTTGGTTTGACGCGCCACGTTAAAAACTATACGACCAATGAGATTGGCGCTTTTGCTCACGTGTCTGGAGCTTCTGAAGTTACAGTAAAACACAACTTGGGGGCGCTCAAACACAAAACGGTCTTGCCGAGCACACATACGTAACGGCGAAAAAGATATACGCCAAGTAGCGTCTTGCAAGGCAAGATGAATGTAGAGCTGCTGGTCTCGTTGGTGTCGGAACACAAAGAACTATATGACAAACGTGACAGCGATTACAAAAATCTTGATAAAAGAGAACTGTTATGGAGTAGTATTGCACAGCAAATGGGGGTATTTCTGTTTTACATTAAGCGCTATCTAATGTCAGGGAATGAATTTGCATGTTCACTCGGCTCATCGTCAGCGAAATCGCAGGTGTGAACACAAAAAACGCGTTGAAAAACGCTGGCGAATAACGCGCGCTGATATTCGTCCCGGTGTGTACCGGCCTTTACCCTGTTCCCTTAAAAAGTGGGAACGAGATGCTGCGTAGCATTACGCTATGGGGAACATTCTTTGTGTGACCGGTTGTGAAGCACGTGTGTCAAACACGGCAAAAATTGGCTTATAATACCTTGGTTGGTGACGCAGCACATTAGCGGCAGCTGTATGATTGAGCGCACCTGCACAGAGGGTACAATAACAAATGACACGGAAGCGTCTTCAAGTCAACTTTGTCTGAAGAGCTCCGGATGCAGCGCAGCATCTCGTTCCCGCTTTTTAAGTCAAGTAACCCGAGACGTTCCCTATCAAAAGCTATTCTACTACTCGATGCTGCGTAGCATTACGCTATGGGAAACGAGAATACCAACGCCGCCGCACTGTAAGTGTCTGGACCCCTTGGTTTGTGAAGTGTGCACAAACACAAAAGAGGTCTCAAACACGATTTTGGGATGATGACTCAAGGACATGCGAGCCCGGAGTAGCATGAACATCCAAACTATAGAATCTAAATAATGTGTGCGCGGAGGACCAGCCTACCGCGTCACAAACTTGCTGCAGAGGGGCACCCTTTGCTAGAGCTGTTGAAGCTGCAACCCCCCTGGTAGAATGAGCCCTTACACCTATGGGCGAAGTTTGACCGCGCGCCTCATAGGCCAGGGCAATGGCATCCCTCACCCAACGTGATATAGTCTGTCTGGTGGCTGCCCCGTAGCATATAAACAGCAGTCCGAACTTACGCCACTGGATAGTGCGGTGGACATAAGTCTGGAGGGCACGTACTGGACACAGTAAGTGAAGTCTCTCCTGCTCCGGTGTTGTAAATGGCGGAGGACAGAAGGCTTCAAGAATGACCGGATTTAGGGTCGAGAATGGAACTTTTGGAAGATAGTTAGGTTGAGGATGCAAAATTACCTTGACTAGCCCAGGGGTAAAGTCTAAGCAGGAGGGCGAAACTGACAGAGCCTGCAAATCTCCAATCCTCTTGAGAGTGGTAATGGTCAGAAACTTCTCTCCATATCCCTTGGGCTGGACGGCCATCTACGATAAATATGCGTCCTTTAGATTGTTGGTGACAAACAAGTCGCCTAATCGGATCTGGGACACAATAATTTTTACTGTGAGCATTTTGAATTTTAATGCTCTGAGGTAGCGGTTTAACCCGCGAAGGTCTAAAATCCGGCGCAGCCCCACGTTCTTTTTCGGAACTAGAAAATACCAGCTGTAAAACCCGGATTGTCTGTCTGGTGGGGGAACATGTTCTATAGCCCCTTTGATTTCAGGACCTCCGCTTTATGGCGGAGGTGATATCACGCAGGTCCGGTCGCTTTGGAGCACATAAGGTCCTCGTCCATAGTACCCCTTGTGCTCAGGTCTTTGAGCAGGTCTGCCTGATACGCCTGCAAAACCGCCATGGTGTGCAGTGCTGCACCAGCCTGACCCACCGCCTGGAAAGCCTTCCCCACCAGTGATGACGTGACTCGGCATGGCTTGTTGGGAGTGTAGGTTTCCTCGGGGAGGACGATGTCCCGGGGGAGAGATAGCCCGCACGCGTCTCTTCCACCTGGGGCATCGACCCATAGCCCCGTGCTTGTGCGCCCAAAAACACGGGACGAATAGGGCTTATTCCATGAGCATGCCAGCTCCTCATGGAGATCCCCGAAGAAGGGGAGAGACCGCCGCTGCGATCCCTTCCCCTGGCCACCTGACAGAAACCTGTCATCCAGTTTAGAGTATTTAGGGGGGCCCTGCTAATGTGGCCGCGCAATATTCAGCCACGCCACTGCTCTTGTAACCACCTCGAGCAGCTCCTCAAATGCCACGTCAGAGTGGGAGGAGCGCTCCGAGGCGGCGGCGCCCACAGAAGCCAGGAATGAGGTTTCATTGGCATGCTCGCAGTAAGCGCCGGAGCGCACCCGCCCGAGCACAGAGCCGTGTCCGCCTCATCTGGTGAGAGCACGAGGGACATAGGACTCTCTAATCCCTGCGCCTCAGCCAGATCAACACACGAACCCCACGGCTCATGAGCCCCGCCATGATATTTATTTTTATGCTCTCCAATATATATATATATATATATATATATATATATATACACATCAACACGTATATGAGAACTGCGCTGTATATATATATGTTTAATATGTATTGCTCTTGCTTTAGAAAGTGGTTGACTTTTTCCACACTTTCTTTCTTTCTTTCTTTCTTATTTTGTCATACTGGCACAGAGAGTAGGTTTGCTCACACTTCACAATGCGATGAAGACAAAAAAAAAAACCTCTGTGCAGGTGCGCTCAATCACACAGCTGCCGCTAATGTGCTGCGTCACCAACTGAGGTATTATAAGCCAATTCTTGGCGTGTTTGACACATGTGCTTCACAACCGGTCACACAAAGAATATTCCCCATAGCGTAATGCTACGCAGCATCAAGTGTATCTTTTGATAGGGAACATGGAGGTGGATCACTGATGTTTTGGGGATGTGTGAGCTACAAAGGCACAGGAAAATATGAATGCAACATGTTATCAGAAAATACTGTAGGAAAATCTGCACTCATCAGCCCGGTTGCTGCGCATGGGACGTACTTGGATGTTCTGACATGACAATGATCCAAAGTCGACCTGTCATTGGCTACAGCAGCATAAAGTGAAGGTTCTGGACTGGCCATCTCAGTCTCCTGACCTCAATATCATTGAGCCACTCTGGCGAGATCTCAAACGTGCAGTTCATGCAACACAGCCCAAGAATGGGCAGCTTTACAATCTGAGAAAATCCACACCACCTACCACAGAAGTCATTGATGTTAAAGGTGGCGATACACGTTATTAAGAACTGGGGTGTTTAAACTTATGATCAGGGTCATTTGTGGTAGTTTCTGTTGTCATTATGATTTAGAAAGAGGAAACACAGTTGTTTGACAATAAATGGCTTCACCCAACCACTAACTGAGTGAAAAAAAGTTTTTTTGTGTTATCATTCATATTCTCTGAAAAATGGCCAAAAAAATCACAAATTTTGTCAGGGTATGTAAACTTATGAGCACAACTGTATATCAAAAGTTAACTTCCAGCAAAAGAGAAAAGTATTGAGTTGAAAGTCCAGGGCACCGGTAACTACCTAGCATCAGATATTTATTTAGCACATAATCAAATAGAATAAAAGGAATAATCACACAGCCTGCAGTCTGTTCCATCGATTTACCCCGTACACAATATGAATGCTTGACGTTATAAGGCCTACAGGCAAATGTAAGTGGAAGAATTAATGGATCAAATATAAAGGAACTCTGCATTTACAGTAAGGATTATACTGTAGACCTAAAAGAAACCACTTTGCTCATTCTCTTACAATACAGTCTCCGTCAGCCTACACTTGAGCACACTTCCACCACTTACTTGGCTATATAATGGTAGGGCCATTAGTGCCCCACATACCACATAAGCGTATTATACATTTTGATTATTGTTACTACAAAATGCAGTGCAAAGGTATTTAGACATGCCGTGCTGGTACAAAGTGGTTAGTGCTCCTGCCTCACAGCAGGAAGGTCGTGAGTTCAAACCCTGATTTGAACTTACTTAGCTAAACTCCAGTCTTTCTGTGAGGAGAATAATAAACAGATACAAATAATACTTTTGTTTTTTAATTCTAAAACTCACCCTGTAACTGCAGGCTATTGAAGAATCTTATCTTTGTTGATGACAAAAAAGAAAAGCTTTTAGGATTCATTAAAGCAACTGTGTAACCTTTACCCAGCAGAAAGCACAGATCCCCCTCTGTGCAACCCATGGATCTAGCGTTTGTTTCCCAGTAGAGATGTTTAAGAAAGAACATGTCTTCTGAAACAGTAGGGTTATTTTTGTGTATTTTGTACAAATATGACTCTGCTAGGGTCCTGTGTATTGGCCTATTTTCTTTCTATTTCCTAGATGCATTGTGTGGTAGGGAGGTTATATTGGAGGTTTCTGTCCAGCTAAGGATACTGAGTCTGTGAGATAGGCATGACGTATGCGAGTTTGTGTGTGAGTATGTATGTGTAGGCTAACATTTACACTATGCTGCTTTAAATTCTCTTTGAAGACTTATGATAACTTACATATGACATATGATGAGTTATTATAAATGTGCTGCCATGGTTACAGCATGGTTTATACAAGGAAATAACTGATAGTTCTCCAGAGCATAAGTCAGCTAATCAAGAAACCTGAAATCCCCAAGGAGTCCTGCTATGACAGAAAACTCTCATCCTTGGGGATAAATAAAGTATAACATTATAACTTATATAACTTTATAACTTGTTATAAATGTAATTTGTTAGAATCAATGCTAGTGACTTGGAAACCATTTGGCCTTATATTCACTTTTTATCACTCAACCACTGCTGAGCTCTTACTTTTTACAATATCAGGAATAGAGACTACAGTCTAATAAGAAAATATAGCTAGACTTATTTATAAAGTTACATAATATACATACATACATATATATATATATATATATATATATATATATATATATATATATATATATATATATATATATATACATATATATATATATATATATATATATATATATATATATATATATATATATATATACACATATATATAATATAAATATATATTCCTCTGCCTTCCTCTGCTGGACAAACAGCAGAGGAAGGCGTTGTGGTTGACGTTGCAATACCAAGTGATTGCAACATCAGAAAAAAAGAGCATGAGAAACTAGAGAAATACCAAGGGCTCAGAGAAGAGCTGGAAAAGGCTTGGAAGGTGAAGGCGACAGTGGTGCCTGTGGTCATCGGAGCACTCGGGGCAGTAACCCCCAAACTGGAAGAGTGGCTACAGCAGATCCCTGGAAGAACACCAGACATCTCGGTCCAGAAAAGTGCAGTACTAAAAACAGCTAAGATACTGAGCAGAACCCTCAAGCTCCCAGGCATCTGGTAGAGGACCTGAGCTCGAAGGATGAGACCACCCGCGGAGGGTGAAGGACAAAGTTTTTTTTTTTAATATATATATTCATTCATTCATTCATTCATTTTCTACCGCTTTGTCCCGTTAGGGGTCGCGGATGACTGGAGCCTATCCCAGCAGCTTTGGGCCTGAGGCGGGGTACACCCTAGACAGTGGCCAGTTAGTCGCAGGGCTGACATTTAGAGACAGACAGTGACAAACAACCATTCACTCTCACATTCATTCACTAGGGACACTTTAGAGTTGCCAATTAACCTATACATGCATGTCTTTGGACGGTGGGAGGAAGCTGGAGTACCAGGAGAGAACCCACGGTAACACGTGGAGGACATGCAGACTCCTCACAGAAAGACCGGAGTCGGCCAAGAATGTTTGAGTCGGCCGGGTTTTGAACTCACGACCTTCTTGCTGTGGTAATAATATATATATATATATATATATATATATATATATTATAACTGCAGACTTTTAGCTTTAATTTGAGGGTATTTACATCCAAATCAGGAGAACAGTGTAAGAATTACATCAGTTTGTATATGTGCCTCCACTTTTTAAGGGACCAAAAGCAATGGGACAATTGGCTGCTTAGTAACACCAAAAGACCCCGGAAGACCACAAAAACAACTATGGTGGATGACCGAAGAATTCTTTCCCTGGTGAAGAAAACACCCTTCACAACAGTTGGCCAGATCAAGAACACTCTCCAGGAGGTAGGTGTATGTGTGTCAAAGTCAACAATCAAGAGAAGACTTCACCAGAGTGAATACAGAGGGTTCACCACAAGATGTAAACCATTGGTGAGCCTCAAAAACAGGAAGGCCAGATTAGAGTTTGTCAAACAACTTCTAAAAAAGCCTTCACAGTCCTGGAACAACATTCTATGAACCGATGAGACCAAGATCAACTTGTACCAGAGTGATGGGAAGAGAAGAGTCTGGAGAAGGAAAGGAACTGCTCATGATCAAAAGCATAGCACCTCATCAGTGAAGCATGTGGTGGTAGTGTCATGGCGTGGACATGTATGGCTGCCAATAGAACTGGTTCTCTTGCAGGCCCGGATTGGCTACGTTTGTTTGGCCGCAAGGGCCGTTGTTGTCATGGGACTGGATTGAAATATTTTTTATTATTTTACTGCAGTCCCACTCTTTTTATTATTTCCAATTATCAAAAGTTAATTGCCAGTTAATTGTCATTCCTGAAATAATACAATTGGCATCTTCAATTAATTTCCACTCATCCAATTAATTTGAAACAAAGGAGCACAACCTTTATCACCGTAGCTTATTTATCGCAGACTGACACACAACACACGGTAGGCTGTATTTTAAAAACATGATGTGAATCTGCATTTGGAATATAATAAGACAAAGACTCAGCTAAAAAGACTCACACAGCTTCTGACTACTTCTACACTTTTGTGGCATCCATGCACTCACATCCAGTGGACTGTGTAAGTGCTTTTTAATGTTTACTCCATTATTAAAATGAAATTACATTATCTGCTAATTGCAATTATTCTGACTCTCAAAGCAGCTGGTTTTAGATTCAGCTTTTTTGTTATTCTCCTGCTATCATCCATCGCAGCTCAGTTACAATTTATTCAAAAATAAAGAAGCATGGGACAAAACTTAATGAGAATTTGTTTTTTCAGCACTGCGAGTAATTAGTTTGTTAAAGCAGAACGGAATAACTGTGCATTTGGAACTGTAAAATTGAATGTTAATTAAATATGGAATAGGAAATTACTCTTGAATCTTAAGGACGCCCATTAATGTGGGACTTTTAACTGTTTGGAAAATAAAAAGTGCTTGCAAAGTGGTTCTGTGTCACAAGTTAAGATAGACCTTTCATCTGCTTTAGATATTAATGGGTTTTTGGGTTCTTGTCATTCCGTGTAACTCTTGTTGATGCCACATCCATACTTGTCGTCCATGTTGAAGATGTACTGTAGACTCTTGAATGTGTCAGATCCAGTGAACTGTAAAATTCCTACAGGTCATGACAGTCTCTCAAGAGTAGACTATCTGAGTCTCAAGTAAAAATGACTGAAATATAGTCAGTATAGTTCTATCTGGTTTCTGTGACTGTCATGCTTTTCAGATCTATCACTTTTCTTTGTTTAAGAAGAATTTGAATAGTGAGGCGGGACTAAAAGAAAGAAGCCTATCAGGCACTGCACACAGTAATCCAATATAATTGGGTCAAAATTATTATACATTTATAGGCAACATTATTTACTGGTTAAAAAAGGGTTCAAAATCCATCTTAAATACATTATCTAAAATAACTGGGCAAATAACCCACTACTGGTTATAATTAACCAAGCTTAAACCTATTACACTCAAAAAAGACTTTTTACAGTGTAAAATGTATGTTCCCTAAAACAAGCCCAACAAGCCTGAAATACAAGCTTTCAGATGGAGAACTCAAATGGGCTACGCTCTGCTGTTTAAAGTGCCAGGTGTCCTCGAGCGTGCTCAAGGATGACAGTCATACTTACACTGAACCAGAGCACAATTTATTTGCCTGGGATAGTTGGCTTTTGGCCCTTTGTGGCTTCCATTGAATTTAAAAGTTCAGCTATGTGATTAAATGCATCGGCTGTAATACATTATCACATCACTATATGCAACAGCAGTGGTTCCCATTTTTTGTATTGTGGACCCCCAGGGCAATTTTGTCATACCATTAGTACCTCCTCACTCATATGTGTCAATGAGTCTTCAAAAAGTGCTCATATATGACATATGACATCTGATTAGTGTATGTGGCCCTTACTGTCTGCTGGGATACTATAAAACAACAGAAATGACTTACATTATTTATGTTAGTATCATAACTGAGTGCCATTAATAACTGTAAAATCAATGGTGAAGTCTAAACCAACTAATTCAATGAGACTCTGCTGACATTAAGAATAATGTAGTTATTGTGCTACCAACTGAAAATAATGACCTGGAGGAGTATTTTTATTATAGAACAGTCACTACATGACACAGGCCAGGGCTGTTCAACTTCAGTGGAATTATTGGAAAGAAAAAACTAATAACAACAACAATAATGTGCCTGAGAACAAGTACTACTATTTATTGCTTGTTTGATTGTTGAATTCCTTAATTACTTGTCATTTCCTTCAGAAACATAAAATAAATCTACCCTTTATTTGAACACTTAATGTCCCATCTATCCAACATTTGTTTGGTTAATTATAATAATATATATTTTTTTTAAAAACACTTTCAGACACATTACTGATAATAAAATCTAACACATCAACAAAGGCATCTCCCATAAGTGTTTAATAAAAGCATAAACGAGCGTCCTACTCACATTTCCAGAGGCACACTGTCAACAGAAAGGTTACTCCGCTCCATCAGACGCTGACGTCAGAGAAGGCAATGATGCGTTCAGGCGCAAAATAGAAAGTGCATAATCTGAGAAACTTGCGAACACTAAACTCTGATTAGGGGGAAACTTGTGTTTTCTTTAAACCTCTCGAGGTCTAAATTTCTGTTGTCTTGCGAGTTGTTAGCTGAATAGGGGTTACAAGGGTGCTCAAAAATAGCAATTTATTTCCAGTAACTAAATAATCTTTAGCGCAGTTAGGTAATTTTCCACTGCACAACTGACAACCTCTTAAGGCACAATAGCATGCAGCAACACCGGGCATGAATGTAAACCTGTTGTGAAGACCAGCATGGCTTTCTTACCCTTAAAAAATCATCAAACAATACTGTTTACTGCCTGAAATATCCTCAAGGACCTCTAGGGGTCCGCGTACGCCCGGTTGGGAAACACTGTGCTACAGTATAGTAGACCATAATTTCATGTAACCAAACCCTCATACAGTGTAAAGACATGAAAAAAGGTACACTCTAGCAGTGGTTAGCTTAATGCCCAATTTTGAAAAGTTATGTTTTCATCTCCATATTGAGGAGCTCGTGCATCTGTTTTGGATGCCTCCGGGACCCTTCGCTGGTAAGGTGTTCCAGGCATGTCCCAGGTGGCTCCGGACATGCTGGGTTGCCCCCGCTGCGCCTTGGTATTCCCTCTAAGGAACTGGAGGTAGTGTCTGGGTAGCTGGAAGTCTGGGCAGCTCTGTTTAGCCTGCTGCATCCACAATCTGACCCTGGATAAGTGGAAGAAGATGCTTGGATGGATGTTTTTAAAATCAAACTTAAAGATATACTACCTAATTTTCTTTTTGCTGTCCCTTTCTCAGATTCAACTCACACTCAAAAAAGCATTCTAGGAACCTCTCCTGCTTCTCTTTTATTAAAATAAATTAAACCGGATTGATTTTTTTCCCCACAAAATACTAATACTTTGCAAAACTGAAGATTAGCGCTTAGCGTTAGCTTGTAATTGAATAGACAGTATTTGTCCGTGTTTTATGTTGCCTCCATTTTCTGTGTTTTTTCTTTTTTGAACTGTTTCTCTGTTAAAACACATTTTCTGTGTTGAAAATTCACTATTAGCTATAACACTTCCTAGAACTTCACATCACAAGCCGTGTAGACCAAGCCTCTCCCATGGAACCTCTAAAATGGTCCTCGTGTAAGGGCGCCGCCATACGGTGATTTTACAGCGAAATACAGCGATATACCTCCGTCCACCAGAGGGCAAGTCCAAGTTTTTACTACATGACAACTCTGGGGGGGGTGAATTTTTGATTAATATGTTTGTTTATGCTATCTAAAAACTATTGTTTTACTATGGAAAAAGCCCGGATGTAACGGCCATTTTATTGCCCATTCGTAATGACAATATTGGTGAATAGGGGACCAATGGGCGGATATCATCCATATTTATACAATCTATGGTGTAGACCAATGGAAGCGCCTCTTTTTTGAGCATGTGGTTTACACGCATATGATTAGTCAAATTTTTCCATTTCTGAGTAACTTATAAAATCCCTTATAATAAAACGTAGATGACATCATAAAGCCTGTTTTCTTTCACTAATGATTGCTTTGACAATAAACAATCTGGGGTTTAAACCATTTTTCTACAAGTAAAAGAAAAACAAAACTTCATGGGTACTTCAGGGTACTTCATGCTGTTTACCTAGGCTTTAGACAATTTTAGATTAAGCAATACTCAAACAGAGTCTTTATGTCTAAACGTTTGTCATCTATTTATGCAAGCAGATAATTGTTAATGTTGTGTTTGTAAACACAAATGAATAAAAGCTGTACTTTGATCAAATTTTTGAGTTTTAAGATTGTAATCCATTGTTTTTTATGCAACATGCATCATTAAAATCTGATTTGACGAGCACTGCGGATTGGGTCCAGCTTGGGCCACAGGTTAACAAAGACAAAAATGACCAAAGGCAGTGAATCAATGAATGCGAGAATGAAAGCCACAGAGCTCAAGCGTACACATCGACATGCTCCAGACTGTGTGCGGTCAAAGGGAATGAACTCTGTGTCGCTGCTAATGTATGTGAACAGCAGCCTGGCACAGAGTGACACACGGGACGCCATGAATTATTCAGTGTGCCATGATCCCACTGTTTAACATGCACTGTCTGTTTACTGTAAGGTGTGTGCGAGAAAACACCAGATCTTTCTCTAATCAGGTATATGATTAAGTCTGTTTATATTTACATGTTTAAGAAGAGTAAAACCTTCCTATGGGTCTTTTTTTATCCAAATTAGAGCAGCTGCTAAAAAGCCACTTTCTACATATACTGTATATTAGCAGAAAAACACCGTAAATAAACCCTAAGTTTGAGTTTTTCAAAGTCAGATGTTACCTTATTTAGAATAAGGTCAGAATTTAGGAAGCACAGAGCATTATGGCTGCAGAGTTAACTGTTGTTGTGCTAGTAATGCTATCTGCCTGTAAAGTAGGTTTTACTGGAACACAAGCATTAATCACAGTAGCTGTAGATGCTTGTTAGAATGCCTAGTGGCCACAGTAGTTTATAAAACCTCAAAGGGACATTATGTAACTTTTTAATATCAAATAACGTTATTATTTGCCCATATATAAGCCAACCACAATGAGATGAGTTGAATGAAACCTTAACTGTTTAAAACTGTTGTCTCTATGAGCCTGTAGGCTCATTTCATTGTGCAGCATTCAGGCTGCCAGGAAATCAACCCGGATGTGACGTAGTGCTCGCGTTCCTGTGTACAGCTCTGACTTCTCAGCATAGCCGCCATGACAGTGAGACATTACCATCACCGTCTCCAGCACAGCCCAGACACCGACACTGACTCCTCGAAAAAATTATACTAATTAAATGTTAGCTTGAGCAAGTCCAGAAGAGCAAAACGGGAGAGTGACCGGGCATTTGAGCCGTGGAGAGACCTGCGGTTTACTTTGAATATAAAAACAGACCAAGTGCTTGCTTTCTTTTTATTAAAACGTGACTTAGTCGTGCACATACGAGCGCGCACCAGCGAGAGCGAGCAGGACACTGACTGCGTTCCCCTAACGCCACTGGTGTCAGTAACTGTTAGGTTTTTCATAAAGTTACGCAATGCCCCTTTAAGAGACAAAGTAGTTTTTATTGTCAACTAACAGAGTATAAAAACAAACAAATGTGATGTTCGAAAATATTAAATCAACTGTGTAAAAACAATAGCGGCAGTACAAAAAACAGACTGCAGTAACAGTCAGTGAGTGCTCAAACTGGCTGAAACAAAAAGTGAAAGCAATTTTTCTTTATTGACATAATTGGCACAAACAGAATTATAAAACATTAATGGGACATCAGCTGCAGGTTACTTACATAGCAACTTTAAAGTCCAGTACAACGAGAGAAGGTGCTTTACAGAAAACATAAAAAAAACAAATGCTAATCAACAACAAAACATAAATATTACTTATGCATATGCAATATTCCTGTGGTCATGAGCTGTGGTCAGCCTCGTGTGTTCAGGTCTCATGATTGATCCTTGTAAAACCTTAAGTCTTAATTGGTTTAATGATTTGCGTACAAGTAGAAATATTCTGAAGTTGATTTCTTTGGGTGTAGTGTGTACATGGATGTAAAAATTTGTGTTACAAAAAATTAGACAGTGGGGAGAAGCTGGTTGGAAGGCACAGCACAGTCAATGGGATTCACATGGCCCAGGTTTCTCCCATCCACACATCCGTCACATTCTGTCTCAGAAGTGGATAAAATATGACTTAGTAATGTTACTTTCTTTGATCGAGTTTCAATAGGAGCCATGGTGTCCACTGCTATTCACTATTTTATGGCATAGAAGGGCTAGTGGATCCAGACTCCTGCCATCTTCAAAGAACTCTCAACAGGACAACAGCTTTTGGGTTTGGTAAATAGGCAAGTAAACGGAAGGTCTTGTTGTTCCCGTGCCCCTGTGACCATACAGGGGGCATTTTAACAAGGCTCTATACTCTCTACAGCCTCACACTGGTCCAAAATGTGTAGAGTCTACCAACCCATGGGTGCCAATTTATCTCTGTGCTTTTGAAGTGGTGCCTTTTACAGGAAGAAGCTTTTTTTGATGGTGTTATGAAAGTGTAGCTGTGTTGAAAATATCAAGTAAGGTACAATAAAATGTTTCTTACAGCTTCAGGTTTATATGTATAAGTTAGTTGCTAGCTTAATAGTAGAAAAATATATATTTTTTATGTTGGTGGGGGAAACCGGAGTACCTGGAGGAAACCCACCCATGCTCAGGAATCAAACCCTGGACCTTCTTGCTGAAAGGCAACAGTGCTGACCACTGCTCCACCATGCCAAAGTTGAGGCTTAATGTGTGTGTGTGTGTGTGTGTGTGTGTGTGTGTGTGTGTGTGTGTGTGTGTGTGTGTGTGTGTGTGTGTGTGTGTGTGTGTGTGTGTGTGTGTGTGTGTGTGTGTGTGTGTGTGTGTGTGTGTGTGTATACAGTTGTGCTCATACCCTGTTTAGGTTACATACCCTATATAGTATATATATAGTTTTATTTATATAGCGCCTTTCCAGAGCTCAAGGACGCTTTACATATCAATTATTCATTCACTCCACAGTCACACACTGGTGGTAGTAGGCTACATCTGTAGCCACAGCTGTCCTGGGGCAGACTGACAGAGACTGAAGAATTTGTGATTTTCTTTTAATAATAACTCAAAAACATTTTCTTTCACTCATTTCATTACATTAGTGTTTGGGTGAAGCCATTTATTGTCAAACAATTGTGTTTACTCTTTTTAAATCATAATGACCACAGAAATACCCAAATGACCCTGATCAGAAGTTTACCAAAAGTAGAGGATTTTGGCCTGATAACATGCACACACGTTGACACAAACAGGTTTGAATGTCTACTAAAGGTAACCATCCTCACCTGTGATCTGTTTGCTTGTAATCAGTGTGTGTGTATAAAAGGTCAGTAAATTTCTGGACTCCTGACCAAGCCTCTCTTATGGAACACCTTATAAGGGGCTTGAGTAAGGGCGCTACCATACAGCAATATACCTCTATCCACCAGAGGGCAAGCTCCAAAAGCAGAGCTATAAGGAGAAAGCCAATGGCGACCAAGTGTAAAAATCATATTTACAGACTGGTACAAAAGGTGGCTCAGGTCTATACTGTAGAACTAGGTTTTTGCTACATGACAACTCTGGGAGTGAATTTTTTGTAAATACAGTACATCCGTTTATGCTATCTGAAAACTATAGTTTTACTATGTCTGTGAAGGTTCTCAATCATCCAGGACATCTTGAAAAAAAGGTTGAAGTAAAAGCATCTAGACTTATCAATTCTGAGAATTGATAAAGTCTATTGGAATTAGAGACAAAACGTCTTCACCTTGAAAACCAACTCCAGATGCTTTTACTTCAACCTTTTTATAGTTTTACTATGCAGAAGAGCCCAGATGTAACTGCCATTTTATTACCTTGTGGTAAGGCCAATATCGGTGAATGGAGGAGCAATGGGCACACAACATCCATGTGTATTTACAATTTATGCTCCTGACAGACTCTTGCATCTTTCATCCAGTGCTGCACTGACATTTCTGTATTGTGAGTCATGGGAAAAGCAAAAGAATCTGCCAGAAAAGGTAATTTAACTGTATAAAAGAGGAAAGGAATATTAAAAGATATCTATCAACATTTAACTTTGATGTCATATTCAGCATAGTACTTAAAAAAAAAAAAAACATTGTAAAACGATAATCCAAAAATTTAAGTAAACAAAAAAATGTGTTGTGTTCTCTCAAGATGTTAAAAAGCATGAAGAAAGGTGTAATGTAAGGGTCAGTGCAGAACCCTGGGGAACAATTTTTAAGGATTAAAGGATCATTTTTTGTTACATTAAATAAATTGAAGATTAAAACCGACAAAGAGCAGCCTTGACATTGTATAGAATTAGCACTTTTACAACAAATCCAAAGTCATACTATAATCACAAAGGACAGTGAAGGAAAAGAGGAAACGGAAAGAAAGTTGCAGCTAACCGGGGACCGGTGTGTGTTTAATGAACATTTATGCCTGGCTGTCATTTACACCAAGAATTTTTTTTTTTTTTCAAAGTAAATGCCATTATAAGATTAAATGCTTAGGGCCCTAGAGCAGAACCCTGAGGAACTCCATTTGATATATACTGATAAGAATTTTGTAGGATAGGTACATTGAATACATTACAGATGAAAACTAAGTGTTTCTAATTTTGCCTTGATGCCATGTTCCAGTTGAGTCCTGCCTTAATTCTTGACTGAAAATGTTGTGACGGTGATCAGATAATTGATTTACCACAGTTTTAATAATCTAAGATATCATATTGGCTTCTAATTACCTGCCTGCATTAAGAACACCATTAATAAAGATGTTAATCAAAACATGGTAGGTAACAAGACAGATCAACTTAAGGTCTGTCAAAGCTAAAACAAGCTTTAATTGCGATTAGTTTTAGGAGGCTTCGAGTGGTTAAAGTGACAAAAATTATTAAATCTGATCCGGCTACACTCATTTTACTTAATTCAAAGTTGTGACCCTAAACATATTAAGACCAATGCAAAGTCTAACTCCTCACTGAAGTGTCTTTTGCATAGAGCTAAAACGTGACAGAAGATCAACTGGCTAACACCCCCCACTATGGGGAGAGACAGCAGGGTACCAGTGTCATCACATGGCACGTGAAACTGAGTGTGTCATTTTTGGCCAAAGTGGGTTGAACAGAGCAGAAGGTGAGACCTGAGGTTCCCAGCACCTACCCAGAGTGTTGAGCAGAAGGTGATGGGCCACACTGTTATCACAAGTCAGCGGTGAAGTGATCTCTCACACATACCAAAATAGCATTTAATAATGCACATGATCTGTTAACGTTGTAAAAACAATACTGTGTCTGTTGCACCGTGTACGAATGTGTGAAGATTTTGGAGGGCGGAGAGTCCGTAGGTGCATAATGGCTGCCATGTCTCCACCACCTGTGTGTGACTGTGGAGTGAATGAATATTGGACTCTGTAAAGCGCTTTGAGTGCCTTAAAAATAATAAGCGGTAGTAAATGTATAAATGAATGAATGCGTAAGGAAAAACAGCAACTGCTTCCCACATTCAGCTTTCAGTTTATTAAACAATCAGTCATGCTATTTGTTCAGGATGATGAGAGTGAGTACTGTAGCTGCTTTTGTTTTTTTCTGTAGATACAGAAGACATGTGTCTTGTGGTACTGTTTACCAGTGTTTGTGATTGTAAGTATAATAATCAATTTAATAATTCCATTATATTAATGTTTGCAGCAAAAATAGTAATGTAATAGAAATATTAATTTTACTTGAAATAGTAAGATGGAAGGAAAACAACTATTTTTGTTTCCAACTGAGAACCCCATTTAAGTGTTTAGAACTTATTCACAGGTGATTTTGAAAGCATTGGTCAGCTGGATGGAAAAACTTATAAAGGCACATAGTTTAAAATAAAAAAATCATTACCCACACTTTAAAATAAGAAACTTAAGATTGCACACCAATAAACCCCATCCACACAAAACCATTTTTGTGTCCTTCTCACTGAACTGATTTACCCATGTAAGATAGGTTTGACTGATGGGGGAAAAAAGATAAACTATTGCCAACCACATACATGAAGCCAAGTGATTGACAGCTGAAAGACATTATATTATATATATATAAAGCCATTACGGGGAATAAGTACCCACCATTCAGTACAAACACTAGAGCGATAAAAGTACATGCATAATTTCAATTAAAAAATAATAAAACCTCATCAGGGATTAGCCAATATTAGCTATCTCTCTCGTAGCCCACTTCTTAACCTTGGCGCCTGGTGTTTGAACTGCCTTATTAACGGCAAGTTCTTCCTAATTTAATTAGGTCCAAGCTTCACAGAGAGGCAAGGAATCTATTGAAACAGTTTTAAACCACAGCCGCCAAAAATGCCCACTGACCAACAAGATCAACAAGTCAGACAACATTTGTACCCGTGATTTGCACACTTTACATTTTAACAAAATCAACTGGACTATGAATGTGATGCTGTGGTAACAATGCCATTGTAGATTTTTTTGGGACTAGCCATGAAAGATAAAATTGTTAGAACATACTTTTAATTCTGATTTGGCTCAGATTTGAAAATTGAATCAGTCAGTTTTGGCACACAATGAGATAAAGGGATTTGCTGCATAGAGTAGCATAAGTTATATTTCTGCTCCACCTATTTTTTGCTTTTACCTTATATACCAAGCCATTACAGTGTATAAGTACACACTATACAGCCTTAAGGCTTTAGGCTTTTAATCAGAGGCCAGCATGGTGCCAGATTAAGTTGGAAAAAATACAAGAGAAATTACAGCCCCACATTTTTAGACACATGAAAAACCTGAAGGTACAAGGGTTACATATGTTACCATGAGTCCTGTTGGAGAGTCATTTTTAAACTCAGCTCACAAAAACATCTTGGCAGCCTATGTGTTAGCAGAATCTGTATTATTGTCAATGTAATATTTTATCCAAGACAGGGCAAAGTGTCTAAAGATATACTGCATTACTTTCATATTTAGAAATAAAAAAAACATTAGTTCTAGAAAATCTAAATCTAAGTTCTAAAATCTTAGTTTTATCTCTCTCTAATTCCATAGATGAAGTCTTGTAAACTTTACACACCACATGAAGTCTTGCACAAAGTTAAATTGCTGTTATGGCCATTATTCAAGCTGCTCTGGGTGCTAGCAGCAGAATTAGCCTTCACACAGTGTAAAGCATGGTGGTTAGAAGAAACTGTTGCATTTGATTGGCAGCAAAGCAATTTTTTACATGGTTTAAAATCCTAAATTTGAATTAATTCAATCCATTGCCTACTTTTCTATAATCATAGTATTCTGTTAGCCAATAAAATAGGAGCAAACAAAGGAGAGACAGATGCAGACATTAAATTGTGTTATAACTAAAACTATTGTATAAAGAATTTTGTCTGTGTCAGATCTGAATGTATTTGGTTAGACTCTCCTTGTTTCTTATTATACGCTCAAAGCTCTGTGCCTGTTCCACAGCTCCCATTCACAGAAAAATCCCAGTTTGTCATGGTGGCGTTATTCTAGTTAAGTTTCCCTGGCAATTCATGTGTAAACTGATGTCTCTTCAGCCCTGCTTTTATAGAGCTACAGTATACACAATGGCAGCAGCACAACATTTTAAAGCAGCGGAGGGATTCATTAGTTGATTCCCTGAAGAGCAGCACTGCAGGAATGTTAGCTCGAAAGCTCTATTGTAGCTTTCTGTTAGAAAGCCACTGGTAAAACCCTCACAAACGCTCTTTTTAGCACTTTAACTTTTTGAGATAATTTTTTGCGTTATTTTTTTAATTTAGGGCGTTAAAAAAAAAAAAAAAAAATTATTAACTTAATTGTTAATTTGATGCCTTTTCCAAACCGCTGCACCTCATTTCTGTTTCCTGTGGCTAACATGGCTGCACACTTGAGCTAGCAACGGAAAACAAAAAAGACACGCTGCTAAATGGACAATTCTGCTTTAAGAGATTAGATTAGAGATGGTTCCCTGGAAAAGAGTAAACTAATATGCACGATTTTACAGCTATCAAATAAGGGGACATGTTTTCTCAAATTTAGTTTTGTAAGTTTAATTTCCGCTCAGAAGGTTAGGTAGTTAGGCAGGTACTGCCCCCAGGGGTGAAAAAGATATGCTGTCCAGCCAAATGATGGTGAAGAGCAGCAGCACAGCTACTGATGAAGAGGGGAGGGGTGGTAAAACTTGTTGCACTGATGAAAAAAGGAAAAGCAGCCTCTCTCTAATTCCATAGATGAAGTCTTGTAAACTTTACACACCACATGAAGTCTTGCACAAAGTTAAATTGCTGTTATGGCCATTATTCAAGCTGCTCTGGGTGCTAGCAGCAGAATTAGCCTTCACACAGTGTAAAGCATGGTGGTTAGAAGAAACTGTTGCATTTGATTGGCAGCAAAGCAATTTTTTACATGGTTTAAAATCCTAAATTTGAATTAATTCAATCCATTGCCTACTTTTCTATAATCATAGTATTCTGTTAGCCAATAAAATAGGAGCAAACAAAGGAGAGACAGATGCAGACATTAAATTGTGTTATAACTAAAACTATTGTATAAAGAATTTTGTCTGTGTCAGATCTGAATGTATTTGGTTAGACTCTCCTTGTTTCTTATTATACGCTCAAAGCTCTGTGCCTGTTCCACAGCTCCCATTCACAGAAAAATCCCAGTTTGTCATGGTGGCGTTATTCTAGTTAAGTTTCCCTGGCAATTCATGTGTAAACTGATGTCTCTTCAGCCCTGCTTTTATAGAGCTACAGTATACACAATGGCAGCAGCACAACATTTTAAAGCAGCGGAGGGATTCATTAGTTGATTCCCTGAAGAGCAGCACTGCAGGAATGTTAGCTCGAAAGCTCTATTGTAGCTTTCTGTTAGAAAGCCACTGGTAAAACCCTCACAAACGCTCTTTGTTTTTTTGTTTGCTGGGTTTTCGACAGGTTGTCAACACTGCACTTGTGTTCCTCAACAAAAGCATTTGAAGAAGCTCTAACAGAGAGATGAAATCAATAGCACACATGAAGCATAATGTTTTGTTTGTACTTTTGTGATACATAATACAATTAATTTTTGGAATTAATTAGAAACTAAGGTCCAATCCCAGTTCTACCCCTTAGCCCTTGTTTTGCAGGAGCCAATAATCTATAATTACTAATGCTGATACCAGACCGTTTTCCTTTTTTTCCAAAGCAGAACGGTATGGTCTCTTCCACACAGCAAATCTCTTCCTCTGCGATTTTTCAGACGAACCAATCACAAGCTGTCTGTCTGCAGCAGGATGTGGTTTGTTTGCTACGTCAGACACAAGTAACCCGGCTCACAAAGCTTTTCCAAAATATTCAAATAACCAGCAAAGTATAAAAAGGATGAAACTGCTCTGGTGTCCGCTCTACTGCTGCCCATGTTAACTAGCGGCACTAACGTGGCTTTCTTGTTGGCAACAGGCTGTGTAGTGTCGCCTTTTTAATATCACGTCTGGCGTTTTAACATTCCTCTTGTAAACTCCGCTCTTGAAATTGAATTCAAGCAACAGGGTACCAGACTAACTTCTTTGTATACAATAGGAAAACAATTAGTCGCGACCGGCCGGGCTAATTATTACTAGGGCATATAAAATTAGCACTTTAACTTTTTGAGATAATTTTTTGCGTTATTTTTTCAATTTAGGGCGTTAAAAAAAAAAAAAAATTATTAACTTAATTGTTAATTTGATGCCTTTTCCAAACCGCTGCACCTCATTTCTGTTTCCTGTGGCTAACATGGCTGCACACTTGAGCTAGCAACGGAAAACAAAAAAGACACGCTGCTAAATGGACAATTCTGCTTTAAGAGATTAGATTAGAGATGGTTCCCTGGAAAAGAGTAAACTAATATGCACGATTTTACAGCTATCAAATAAGGGGACATGTTTTCTCAAATTTAGTTTTGTAAGTTTAATTTCCGCTCAGAAGGTTAGGTAGTTAGGCAGGTACTGCCCCCAGGGGTGGAAAAGATATACTATCCAGCCAAATGATGGTGAAGAGCAGCAGCACAGCTACTGATGAAGAGGGGTGGTAAAACTTGTTGCACTGATGAAAAAAGGAAAAGCAGCCTTATCTCCTGAGAGAGAGCAGAGAAGGGAGGGGCTGGTAGTGTAACATACAGTGATATAAAAATGCTGTTTTGCATTAATAGACTGGGCTTAGTTTTGAAGTCTGTCTGAACATTATAATTTATACTTTGCTATGTAAAACCTATCACACTTATATACATGCTATAGAAAAGTTAAAGTATGGCAAAGTGAAATGATTAAAAAGAAAATGAATTACCCTCTGAGTCTGTGTTTTATTAAAAGTTAACAAGTTGTGCAATTAATCGCAATTAATTACAGCCTGATCTGCGATAAAATTTTTATTGTCATTTTCCATTTTCATACTTTAATAATACTTATATTAGCTTTTTTTAAATTCACATTTTAAGAATTTGGGCCAGAAGATGAGGATAGAGGACAGATTATTTGTTTTATGTATGAACAATAGATAAACATAAATGACACTTAATGTTCAAAGATTTTGTTTTTCTGCGCTGACAGCGGAAGGATATTTTGTGCTTGAACAAGCAAGTATAGAACGTCTCGGGTTACCTGACTGTAACCCTGTTCCCTTAAAAAGCGGGAACGAGATGCTGCGTAGCATTACGCTATGGGGAACATTCTTTGTGTGACCGGTTGTGAAGCACGTGTGTCAAACACGCCAAGAATTGGCTTATATAACCTCTGTTGGTGACGCAGCTCATCAGCGGCAGCTGTCTGATTGAGCGCACCTGAACGCTAGTGACACAGAGAGTATAAGAACACATGACGCGAAAGAGTCTTCAGGTCAACTTTGTCTGATGAGCGCTTCCCGCTTTTTAAGGGAACAGGGTTTCAGTCAAGTAACCCGAGACCTTCCCTATCAAAAGCTACACTCACAGCATTACGCTATGGGGAACGAGAATACCAACACCACTGCACTGTAAGTGTCTGGACACCTCGGGTTGTGAAGTGTGCACAAACACAAAAGAGGTCTCAAACACAAATTTGGGATGATGACATGCAAGCCCGGAGTAGCATGAACATCCAAACTATAGAATCTAATGAATGTGTGCTGGGAGGACCAGCCTGCCGCGTCACAAACTTGCTGCAGCGGGGCACCTTTTGCTAGAGCTGTTGAAGCTGCAACCCTTCTAGTAGAATGAGCCCTTACACCTATGGGCGAAGTTTGACCGTGCGCCTCATAGGCCAGGGCAATGGCATTCCTCACCCAACGTGATATAGTTTGCCTGGTGGCTGCAGCCCCTAGCTTGCTCCCCCGTAGCATACGAGCTGTTTGGACTTACGCCACTGGCTAGTGCGGTGGACATATGTCTGGAGGGAACGTACTGGGCACAGTAAGTGAAGTCTCTCCTGCTCCGGTTTTGTAAAATGGCAGAGGACAGAAGGCTATAAGAATGACTGGATTTAGGGAGAATGGAATGGAACTTTTGGAAGATATTTAGGGTGAGGATGCAAAATGGCTTTTACCAGCCCAGGGGCAAAGTCTAGGCAGGAGGGCGAAACTGACAGAGCCTGCAAATCCCCAATCCTTTTGAGAAAGGTAATGGCTGCCAGAAAAAAACATCTTTAGAGTCAGAGGCCTGACAGATGCTGACTCTAGCGGTTCAAAAGGAGTGCTTACTAAGCCCTCAAGCACTATAGCTAGGTCCCAGTTAGGAAATGTAGCTCTAGTGGGTGGCCTCAACCGCTTGGTCCCTCGAATGTAGCGGGCAACTAGAGGGTGTCTCCCTATCGAGACCCGGTCAATCAGGGCGTGTCAAGCCGAGATGGCGGCCACAAAGACCTTGAGTGGGCTAAGATTAGTGCCCGAGGAAAGTTTGTCCTGCAGAAACTCCAACACTGAAACAATCTGGCAGTGAACTGGGTCTGCATGGTGTGTAGCACACCAGGCTTCAAATACACGCCATTTGCAGGCATAGGCTCTCCTAGTAGAGGGAGACCTAGCACGCAAAATAGTCACTATAACAGGGGCTGGGAGCTTAATGTCTCTTAATTGGTCCCCCTCAGGGGCCAGACGTGAAGGTCTCAGAGCTCGGGCCGGGGATGAAACATTGTCCCTTGTTCCTGAGAAAGGAGATCCCTCCTGGTCGGAATCACCCATGGCGAGCCGTCAAGGAGAGATATTAGGTCTGAGAACCATACTCTGGTCGGCCAATGCTGCGCTACTAGTAAGAGGCGCAACCCGTGTTGACGGACCTTCGCCAGGACTCCCGGGAGCAGAGCCACCGGAGGAAACACATAAACGCGCAGTCTGGCCACGCATGGGCCATTGCGTCCAGACCCAGGGGAGCTGAAGGAGTCAGAGAGAAGTAGAGGGGATATTGTGCTGTCTGCTGTGAAGCAAAGAGGTCCACCTCTGCTTCGTAAAATCTTTCCCAGATTTGGCTCACTACCTTGGGGTGGAGTTTCCATTCCTCGTGTGTCACACGAGGAATTGCCTGTCTGGACAATAAATCTGCTCCCACATTCGTGTGCCCGGGGATATAAATCGCCCTGAGGGACAGGAACTTGTCCTGAGCCCAAAGCAGAACCTGCCGCGCTAGCTTGTTCAAGCGGCACGAACGCAGAAGCCAGGGATAAGGCGCCATCGACATGCTCGCAGGAAGCGCCGGAGCGCGCCCGCCCGAGCTCAGAGTGCGTTCGCCCAATCATAGAGCCGACCTCATCTGGAGAGAGTGCAAGGGACATAGGACTCTGATCTCTGTGCCTCAGCCAGATCGACACGCGAACCCCACGATTTGAGTGGGGATGCGGCCCGCTCCTTTTGAAAGAAAGCGAGCCGGGCACGTAGAATCTTAACCGGCAAAAGATCACAGTGCTCACACTCCCCAGAAGGCGAGGCCCACGTGTTCTTCCCCCATGCACTCAAAACAAAACTCATGGTGATCATTATCAGAAATGTGCCTCTGGCACGGAGGAGCACATTTCCTCCTGAGCTCAGCCATGCTTTTTCTCCTTTATGCTCTCCAATATATATATATATATATATATGAGAACTGCTTCTGTATATATACTGTATGTATGTACTGCGTTTATTGAGAAAGTGGTTGACTTGTTCACTTTTCTCTTACTGGCACAGAGAGTATGTTTGCTCAGACTTCACACAGTGTGGTCTGAAGACAAAGAAACCTGAAGACGCTTCCACGTCATGTGTTCTTATACCCTCTGTGTCACTTGCGTTCAGGTGCGCTCAGACAGACAGCTGCCTCTGATGAGCTGCGTCACCAACAGAGGTTATATAAGCCAATTCTTGGCATGTTTGACACACGTGCTTTTCAACCAGTCACACAAAGAATGTTCCCCATAGCGTAATGCTACGCTGCATCGAGTGTGGCTTTTGATAGGTAACGCAGTATATTACACATTTACATTACATTTACATTTAGTCATTTAGCAGACGCTTTTATCCAAAGTGACTTACATTCACCAGTGTTAGATTTACGGATGACGCTTTCATTTAAAGCGACTTACATCAAGGTTCCATTCACCAGTGTCACAGCTGGAACACTACTGGAGGCAAGGTGGGTTAAGTGTCTTGCCCAAGGACACAACGACAGTATGAACTGTGGGGAGAACGGGATTCAAACCGCCTACCTTCCGGTTGAAGGATGACCGCTCTACCACTGAGCCACTGCCTGCCCCCCCATACACAATATGGTTCTAACTACAAAGGAAATAACAAAAATTAACTTAATTAAACTGCTGTTCTGTAGCTCTGTCTGCCCTGTTCAGTGTTTGTCCTCCTTCATCCTCCACATCATCATGTCCTCTTTCTTTACCTTTTTTAACAATATCAAAAGTAATGATGCTTGGAAAAAACTACTCACATTCAGCTGCTGTGACATTTTTGCAACTGAAGGCAGCGTGACAAAAATGAGACGATTCATGGCAATTGCTAATTAATATGTGCATTTGCCACCAGCTGGACAGGAGAAGGAATTACAATAAATCACCCTCAGAGTAATCCATCAAAATGACAGATGGCATGCAGATTTATCCATCCCTTATACAGTGCCTTGCGACCTTTTGCCACATTTCAGGCTTCAGACATAAAGATATGAAACTGTCATTTTTTTTGAAGAATCAACAACAAGTGGGACACAATCACGAAGTGGAACAAAATTTATTGGATATTTCAAACTTTTTTAACAAATACAAAATAAATTGGGCGTGCAAAATTATTCAGCCTCTTTACTTTCAGTGCAGCAAACTCTCTCCAGAAGTTCAGTGAGGATCTCTGAATGATCCAATGTTGACCTAAATGACTAATGATGAAAAATGGAATCCACCTGTGTGTAATCAAGTCTCCGTATAAATGCATCTGCACTGTGATAGTCTCAGAGGTCCGTTTAAAGCGCAGAGAGCATCATGAAGAACAAGAAACACACCAGGCAGGTCCGAGATACTGTTGTGGAGAAGTTTAAAGCCGGATTTGGATACAAAAAGATTTCCCAAACTTTAAACATCCCAAGGAGCACTGTGCAAGCAATAATATTGAAATGGAAGGAGTATCAGACCACTGCAAATCTACTAAGACCTGGCCGTCCCTCTAAACTTTCAGATCATACAAGGAGAAGACTGATCAGAGATGCAGCCAAGAGGCCCATGATCACTCTGGATGAACTGCAGAGATCTACAGCTGAGGTGGGAGACTCTGTCCATAGGACAACAATCAGTCGTATACTGCACAAATCTGGCTTTATGGAAGAGTGGCAAGAAGAAAGACATTTCTTAAAGATATCCAATGAAAAGTGTTGTTTACAGTTTGCCACAAGCCACCTGGGAGACACACCAAACATGTGGCTCTGGTCAGATGAAACCAAAATTGAACTTTTTGGCAACAATGCAAACGTTATGTTTGGCGGAAAAGCAACACAGCTCATCACCCTGAACACACCATCCTCACTGTCAAACATGGTGGTGGAAGCATCATGGTTTGGGCCTGCTTTTCTTCAGCAGGGACAGGGAAGATGGTAAAATTGATGGGAAGATGGATGGAGCCAAATACAGGACCATTCTGGAAGAAAACCTGATGGAGTCTGCAAAAGACCTGAGACTGGAACAGAGATTTGTCTTCCAACAAGACAATGATCCAAAACATAAAGCAAACTCTACAATGGAATGGTTCACAAATAAACATATCCAGGTGTTAGAATGGCCAAGTCAAAGTCCAGACCTGAATCTAATCGAGAATCTGTGGAAAGAACTGAAAACTGCTGTTCACAAATGCTCTCCATCCAACCTCACTGAGCTCGAGCTGTTTTGCAAGGAGGAATGGGCAAATATTTCAGTCTCTCGATGTGCAAAACTGATAGAGACATACCCCAAGCGACTTACAGCTGTAATCGCAGCAAAAGATGGCGCTACAAAGTATTAAGTTAAGGGGCTGAATAATTTTGCACGCCCAATTTTTCAGTTTTTTATTTGTTAAAAACGTTTGAAATATTCAATAGATTTTGTTCCATTTTATGATTGTGTCCCACTTGTTGTTGATTCTTCACAAAAAATTACAGTTTTATATCTTTATGTTTGAAGCCTGAAATGTGGCTAAAGGTTGCAAAGTTCAAGGGGGCCGAATACTTTCGCAAGGCACTGTAAATACCTCTTCAAACAAGACTTTGGAAGACCACTTTTGAACTTTTTCCCATAATGCAGTGAGTTCATCGGCACTGCCACTGATAGAGACATGCTAAAATGTAACTAATTTGGGCAAAAATAAAGATTTCAACCAAAGCTGCTCTTATTACCCTCAGTCGTTTTCATAGAGTTGCCACCGTACAACTGTTGCTTTGCATTTGCCATCTCTCCATTATAAGAAACTGTTTTTGTAGTAAATTTACCTGTACAAATCCATGCTGTACCAACCCCAACTCGTACTGTGCAACTCAATTCCATCAGATTGTATTACTTGTATTACACAGTGAATATTACAGTTGATAAAAGCAAACACACATGTTGGATTGATTCTTTATTCCACATTCAGATGAGAGTAAATGCAGAGACATATCATTCACCAGACAATTCCAGCCTTCTTCTGCATGTACTAGACACCTTCATCACTGTCTCGGTCTGTAATTGCTCGGGAGAATGACTTAATTGCCTAGAAGTGTATCACAAACTGGGCAGATAGCACTCTACCTCTGCAACTGTCTCCTACTCGCTGGAATATATTAGCAGCACCACAGTATTACACACACTTTCATCAGTTCATCGGCATTCAGCAGCAGTTCCTCCATCTAATTTGATATCTTCGTCTCCATCCTCTGAGCTCATATGACGGCACATACACTTCTAGACTCCAGATTTGATTGTGTGCGGATGTCAAAGGGAAGTGATGTTAATGAAATTCCTGTCACTTGCTCATCAGGAGAGTTTTCAGCGGTGTCGGGTTTAATGAGCCTTAAGGTGTTTGCCATGGCCTTAAGCTCACCTCTGTCTTGTCAGAAGGTATTTAGATGTTTGGAGAAGAACCAACATGAAAAATGAAGGTGAGGTGATTGGTCTGTAACATGCATCGAAAAAGTAATCCTGCTCTCTACTGTTCATACAAAAAACTAACTTTTTCATTTAAATTTTCTTAATGTGATGTTATTCTGGGGCCAAAAAAAAAGTGTACATCACCAAAAACGTCCCGCCGCCTATCCTTACTTACTGTCGCTAATTGCAAATAAAAAAAATTGTTTCACATACGCAAGGCTTTTGGAAACATTTATGAAAGGTCTGTCTATACTGTAGTTGTGGCATGCATTAATGGGGTTTTTTGTTCTCTTTAACAACCTTTTGATGAAAAAGCACTGGTCTTGGAAATTTTTGGAAAGTTTTATCTTAAAGCTACATAACTTTTAGCCACTAGATAGATCCCTCTACAGACTGTCTGTGTTTTCGTTTTTGAGAGTTGATTTATTTTGTATTTATAGATAATCAGACTGAAATATGTCATTGATTATCAAAAATTTTATCAAAAACACAATTTTTCATGAGCTGAACACTTTTTTCTATGTACACTAAAGGCCTATTGTTCACAAACCTGTCCAAATGTGTGTTTGTAGGCACTTCTCCATTGCTGAGATTATCCATCCACCTCACAGGTCTGGCATATCAAGATGCTGATTAGAGAGCAGGATTACTGCACAGGTGTGCCTTAGGCTGCACACAATATGATATAATATCATGTGTAACCACCATTTTCTTCACGCAGTTCAACACATCTCCGTCACATATAGTTGATCAGGTTGTTCATTCCTCTTCAATGGCTGTACCCAGTTGCTGGATATTGGCAGGCACTGGAACACGCTGTCGTATACACCGATCTAGAGCATCCCAAACACGGTCAATGGGTGACATGTCCGATGAGTATGCTGGCCATGCAAGAACTGAGATGTTTTCAACTTCCAGGAATTGTGTACAGATTCTTGCAACACGGGGCTGTGCTTAATCAGGTGATGGTTGTGGATGAATGGCACAACAATGGGCCAAAGAAGGTTTGATAGACTTGATGTGATTAACACCCTGAGCAATGTCAATTTGTGCTAGCTGAGAATTTTGACCTCTAGTGGAAATTTGTGTCACAGATTTTTTAAATAATATTTAAACAGACTATTACAGTTTATTTTATCAGATGAAAGCTGCTCATAACATTTGATGAAATCTTTGTCTATTGCTTGATTCAAACAGTTATACAACAAGCTTAACTGGTTTCCTAAGCCTCCTCATTGCATCTGCTAGACCTGATTCCGACTTAAAATAAAACTACAGTATATGCCAATATCTTGGTTATATATTACTTTGGTAATTGAGTGGGATTTTAATCTTGCACGGTGTGTACATTTGATTAGAAATTTACATGCATAACTTTATCCGTGCTGAGAAATATGAACGGTAATTAAACATTTAATATGGACCTGAAAACTTTATGACATTTCTACTGTTGTTCCTGTAAAATACCATACCAACAGTGATGGAGGTGGATGCATCACAGGATGAAAACATGCAATTAATGTTGAATGTGGAGAACATTTAATTATTTATAAGAAAAATTATTGCTTTTAGAAATAGACACAAGCCTCAGCCAAGGCAGCTCCTAAATGGGTGGTTTATTAATCAGCAACAAGAGAATATTCCCTGCATTTTGCCGGAACGACAGTTATGGCTAAAAAAAAAAAAGGTCAGATGGCTAAAAATGATTTGTTTTCTCACTGTAACTTTACAAGCCAAAACCCTTTGCCAACTCAGCAGACTATTGAATGAAGTTTTGTTGTACACTTTTCAGCCATTTAGACATTAAGAGTATACAGCTAGACCATGGTATAAACTGTTAGGGCATTCATCTTTGATTTATCTATTAGCAGCTAACAGAAAGGCCATATTCACATTGATGACTTGGCTGACATTTAGTTGTTTAATCACCCATCTGACAGAGTTTAGTCTGACAAGTCAAGACTACCTCCAGCTCGTCTTGTTCAGGTCAGAAAATGCCTAATGTATGATGCCACAGTGTACAACATCTCCCCCAGCAGTTGTTTAGGCTGTTGAAATTATTCTGACATTAAACTAGCAAATAGTTTTATGTGTAATGAAAGAAAGAACTATTCAACAGTGTCTCTGTAAACAAGTACTGCATCTTGGCTCATATTATCTAAAACATTTTGTTTAGCACTGTTCACATTAACTTAAAGTATTTTTTGTTGTCTGGTATTGACGATTGTACTCATCCATTATTCATCTGCTGAAATATTTTGCACTATTAACACTGAAGAGATGCTTTCCTCAGCAGTGCAGATGAAATGATGAGAATGTTAATGGGTTTACTATTAATAGGAATACAGAGAGTACCATGGCTGTTTAAAACTGTTGTAAAAACAACATCAAATTTAAAATTTAAAATAACCCCTGGGCACATCATGTATCATTTCTGAATTATGATATTTTACAAAAGTTTCATCTATCTTTGACAATAGGATTTTTCTAATACTTGAGAAAATTATATTAAAAAGCTATGGGAAATACTTTTTTTTGTTTGTTTTTGTTAGCTCTTCTACAGCAGGAAGAGACAATGTTTTGGCAAATGGGTTTATATACGCATCCAGAAAGACAGCACTGAATGTTTCCAGCAAGAGGCTGTTTAGTTCTCACTCCACAAAAATTGCAGGAGAAAAGCAGCAGCAAATAACAGGCTTTTCTTCAAAACTTGTTCTGATAATACAGTGAGTCATTGCAGAAGCAGTTTGTTCTGCACATGTCGGTACTCCCAACAGGATTCTGATTACTTGTTTGTCTATCCAATTGCATTCAGAGGCAGTAAGGGTGTAAAGTTATCTCAATGTTGATGCCCACGTGTTGTTCTTTAAACTGTAAATATTGATGGTGAGAGTGTCGTGGTAGTTGGATGTTTGAGGAGGTCGAAGGTTATGAGCGAGCGAGTTTAAGAGGTTTCCCAGGATCTTTACCTCTGTCTGTTTCTATACCAAGAAGTTTCATAGATTCAGTGTTGATTTTGTAAATGGGATTATGGAAAGATTGAATATAAATCATTTTAGGGTGCTTTCAAACCGGAACTTTGGACTTTCTGGTTTGGTTTGAACCAAATCTTCAGTTGTTGAAATGCCAGCGGACCAACCTTCAAACAAAACAGCTGCTCTTTGGTCCGCCAAAAAGAAGTGTCATTTTTTTCGTAGTGTGAAAACGCTTTTGCCGACAGTTGGGACTTTAGGACCAAATGCAGGAAGTCACGGTCAATTAAACACGGTTTAAAAACACATACAATGCATCAGAGGCGCAACTACCCAGTGCTAGAGGGGTATGCAGCATCAATTTTGGTGCCCCACCAAAAAAAAAAATTTGTTTGCTACCAAATGTTTGCTACCAAACAATCTAGAGCACTCTTTAGGTCATATTAACTTGTATGTGTATATTAAATACCAATGAAAACAGCGGCTGTATCGCTCAGCTGGTAAAGACATGCTTACCCAGATTCGAATATCCCTCTGGACGCTATGAACTAACTAGTGTGGATTAGTTGTTTTGTAAGTTATTGTAATTTATTGATCATGGCATGCTGCCTTATATTTTCCAGTTTTCAGCTCAGTAACCTCAGTTTTGCAAATAAAGCTAGCCTTAATTTAAACCCCATTTGGCTGCTACATTCCCAGTGTTAGCAAACGCTGACGCTAAGTCTGTTAACATGAATTTTGCAAGCCTCCAAGCACAAAGGTCTCACTTTAAATCCTACCTGTTGCCTTTCACAATCCACTTATTTATCAGCTGTCCCATACCTTGACACGCCATCTCCTTTTCCCTCTTTCTTTCTTTATTTTTTGTTTTATCCATCTTTTAAAGACAACTGTGTGCGTACTGTGACAACTAACACATAACGTTACCTGATCGCTCAGCGCGCTCACGGCGCCCCCGTCAGCCACGCCCACTCACGATATTCCATTTATTCTATTTATGGAATCTAATGAGGGCGCCTACTGTAGCCTGTTAGTCCTACAAAATGTTATAGTATTGAGGGAATACTGCAATGATTTAGAAACGCACAACAGCAGCTAAGCTACATTTAGGAAATACCGGGAAAAAAAAAAAAAAAGGGCCCCTATGCGCCGCATATGGTGCATAGCCCTTTTTGCGCCACTGCAACGCATAGCCCACCATTTCGACCGCACAATTTGAGAGAAGTGCAGGAGTTGTTCATAAATAATGGATGATGAATGGAGAGGTCTAATCTTAATAAATGATACATTGTGATTGAGGTTATAACAGCTCACATGCTTTTTTTGCCGGACATCCATTCGTTTTATCGCACTAGGAACCACAAATATTGTGGGCAATGACAGTGTTTTGACACACGGGTTTACATTTACATAATAAACACCAAATGCTCACTGCAAATTAAAAAAGATGACACTCTGCTGGCTGTGTTGTGTGAATCACTGCGTTAAAAGAGACGTGCAATGCTGTATTGAAAACACCCCAACAAAGACTTGTTGGGTTTGTGCTTGTATTACCAGGTGCTACCAGGCTGGAGTGATTCAAATATAAGGCCATCTATCAGGTTCTGCAGTCATGGGATGTAATGCGGCACTCACATATCTACCAGAGCATGTCGGTGCTCTCACAGGGGTATCTTTGTTTTCATCAAGCGGAACGTTCACAGAATGCTGCATTTCCATATCACAAGTGATAGGAAGCAGCCTGTGATTTCTTCTTTCAGCCACAAATGGGATTCAGATAAAACCATTGTGTTCAGCAGTGGCATATAAATAAGGCATGATGTGTCAGTATTGGAAAGGCGTGTGTAAAGGTCAAACACTAAACAACGCAAATGCACATAAATGATCAGTATTTAATAGGGTTGTTGTCATTTGCACAAAACAATTCAATTATAATTCTAGAAGTTTCAATAATAAAATCATCTAGCACCAAGAAGACAATAGGAAGATGGGTCTGGTATGTGATTGTGGCAATTGTGTATCTACTGTAATTTGTTTCAATTAACTCTATATTAGTGTCAGAATAATATGGAGCTGGCAGGTATGTAAACAATGGTTCAACATTGGATTTTTGCTTTTATATATTTTGGCAACATTTTGGAATAAATTAGCAAAGGCTAAACAGTAAATTCAAAATGACAGACCCTCTGATGGATGTGGCACTTATCTACATGCACACAACAACAACCTCGGTACTTGTGTACTTCTAGACCAAATAGATCACAGAGACAAATTATCTGATGAATTCAGTTTCAGAATCCAGTTATTGAGACACAATCGAATCCAAAGCCAACAATACTATGACCTGTGTTGTCTTACAGTTCTCAGATTACTTTTTCGGGATATTGAGTAACCTAACTTGTTAGTTCTGTGATCCAAGTAATCCATTGTCTTGTTACTTTTTCAAATCAGTAACGCCTTAGTTTAAGAGAAACTCACTAAATGAATGTGCAGAGTTGCCAACTTAGCGCCCTTTTCGCTATATTTAGCGAGTATTCAGACCCCTCTAGCGACACATTTTCAAAAAAAGCGACTAGCGACAAATCTAACGACTTTTTCTGGAGTTATTGGAGACTTTTGGAGACTCTCTGAAGTGAAAGCACACATCATTCTTACTCTAATCAATGAGCAGCGGGTGCTGCCGCAGGCCCCATCCCAGAGCACTCATATGCGCCCAGTCCTCGCGCAGCAGCCCCTCCCAGCTGCAGTCAGAGCAGGAGTTGTTCACCCCTCCACGTCCAGACTGCAAATGAATCGCGCATGTGTGGAAACTTGGTAAGCCGCCGCTGGTGGATCCCGTGTGTTTTTACTTACCTTTTGTCTCTTCAGTGATTTATTTCCTTTCTCTCCTACAGCGTTCATCACAATCACATGCACAATGCACATGGTCAATATGCAAGTGAGGCGATGGTGTCATTTAGCGACTCATAGGACAGCCAATAGCTACTTTCCTTACTGATTTGATTTGATTTGATTTCCATTCTTCTCGTGTGCTTATCACTTAATTGAGATGAGAAATGAGAAGAGCTTTATTGGGACAGTTGGCTATATCATAATAAAATACAGTAGAAAAGACTATGTGAGCACAAATTTGTCAAGAAAGCACATTAGGCATAGCCTGGTTCTACCAGACTCTCGTACATTTCATTTGTACAGAGAGTCTGGCCTCGCTCCATTGACAAGCGTTTACTTCCTTGTATGCCGGAACTCTGTTGAAGTTTAAAACTATTGGATCTGCCCAGAATCACTCAGGATCTGCCATAGCCAATCGCTAATGTCGATCCAACGCAAACTGACTCACTACATCAACGTCATCGTTCTCAGCCACTCCCTCTGTTCGCTGATTGGTCCTACAAAAAATTGATTTCTGGAAACCTAAGAATATACAGCAATCCCAGACGTAGTACTGAAGCGAAATGAAATTGAGCGGAAGTACGTAGGAGGGCGGAGCCAGGCTACATTAGGCAGGCAGAACGCAAGAAAGTATGCAATTTAGTATGATGACGTGATGACGTAATGACGTTACAAATATGCTAATTTACGCATTACGTCATCTAGCGACATTTAGCTACTTTTTGGCCAGGCTTTAGCTACTTTCCTTTGAAAATAGTTGGCAACACTGTGAATGTGGCTCCATCATCAGCTGCAGAGTTCAGATTTCACAAAAAGATTTTTAGATTTTACCCATAAGTACTCTAATGCGTTAGTTTTATTAGAGGGTAACGGAGTGTTTTTATGTTTATAAGAGCAGTATCGATCTAAACTAATAACTTACCTCAATATTCTTGCAACACTGGACCCAAATTGTCTACTTATTTCAAACCTACAAACCTGCAAACTCTATTCCTTTGTTTTTGCCCATTGTTTTTCTAAACACTTGAACAAAACTGAAAAGGAGTTACTGCAACCATTGCACCACTCAACTTTAGACTTTTTTTTAGACTCTTTTGTATATGGTTTTAATTTCATTTGAATATTACCTCATTTATTTTATTGTTAAAGAGGCCTGTCATTTTTATTTGTAATTGTATGCTTAGTGGAATTATTTAATGACATTTGCATATTTTCTTAGATCTCTCCTTGTATGAACCTTTTGCAGCTAACTGCTGCAGTCCAAATGAGAAAATGGGAAAAGGCTGGATGATTCTTCTTTGCCTTTAAATGTAAAGGCACTGCCAATACCGGAGCTCATTTAAAGTTGAATGTAAATGCACTCTGACGCATATCCTTCTCTCTAGCATCCACGGCTTGAGCAATTAACCCACAGTTAATTAGAAAATGTTCCCCTTCTGTAATTCATTTGAATGAGCGTGAGGTGCGGGGGACGTACAGTGGCTGATTCATGGCCCAATGGTAATCACACAAGAGCAGGAACTAGGATACTTGAATTAATCACACCTTCATTTACTTCACTGAAATTGCCCACCGCAGCTTTATGATTTAACTGTGTTTACCCAATGAATATATATCTCACTCCCGCACGGCTCCGGAGCTTTTCAGTATGCTCAGGGAGTCCCTCAGCAACGCCTCTCAGTGTTCAGCATTGCAAAGGCCCGGTAGAGTGCATGGAAAGTTTTGCAGTGCATCACTTTTTCCACATTTTGTTCTGTTACAAGCTTAGTTAAAAAATTATTAAATTCATTATTTGCCTCAAAATTCTAATTTTATTTAAAAAGCACATAAGCTCATAACTTTACTACATACCCTGGCAGAATTTGTTATTATTTATTTTTATTTGTTTTATCATTTCTTTAAAAATTCACTCATAGTTTGTGGTTGGGTGAAGCCATTTATTGTAAAACGACTGTGTTTACTCTTTTTAAATCTTAATAACAACAACAAAAAACACCCGAATGACCCTAGAAATCAGAAATTTACATACTCTGGTGATTTTGGTTTGAATGGCTCCTAAAGGTAACCATCCTCACCTGTGATCTGTTTGCTTGTAATCAGTGTGTGTTTATAAAAGGTCGGTGAGTTTCTGGGCTCCTGACAGACCCTTGCATCTCTCATTAAACTGTATAAAACAGGAAAGGATATAAAAAGATATCCAAGGAATTAAAAATGCAAATCAGCAGTGTTCAAACTCTAATAAAGAACTTAAAAATGAGGGATTCTGTTGAAACCAAACAAAGGTCAGGTGGACCAACAGAAATTTCAGCCACAACTGCCAGAAACATTGTTTCGGATGCAAAGAAAAAACACACAAATAACTTCAGCTGAAACACATGACTCTCTGAAAAAAGAGAGTGGCTGTTTCAAGATGAACGATAACGAGCCACTTGAAGAAAAATGGGCTGCATGGTCGAGGAAGCGATTACTACACAAATGCCACAAAGCATCCCACTTACAAGAAGCCAAACAACACAGAGTCAAGCCTCAAAACATCTGGATTAAAGTCATTTGGAGGGATGAATTTATTACATATTTTTTTGCCACAACCATAAACATTAAATTTGGAGAGGAGTCAACAAGGCCTTTGATGAAAGGTACATCATTCCTGCTGTGAAACATGGAGGTGGATCACTGATGTTTTGGGGATGTGTGAGCTACAAAGGCACAGGAAAAGATGAATGCAGCATGTCATGAAAAAAATACTGGAGGAAAATTTGCACTCATCAGCCCGGAAGCTGCTCATGGGATGTACTTGGATGTTCCAACATGACAACGATCCAAAGCACAAGGCCAAGTCGACCTGTCATTGCTTCAGCAGCATAAAGTGAAGGTTCTGGACTGGCCTCAGTATCATTGAGCGACTCTGGGGAGATCTCAAACGTGCTGTTCATGCAAGACAGCCCAAGAATTTACAAGAACTGGAAATTTTGCATCCAAAAAATTGTCAGCTTTACCATCTGAGAAAATAAAGAGCCTCAACCACAACTACCACAAAAGACTTCAAGTTGTCATTGATGTTAAAGGTGGCAATACATGATATTAAGAACTGGGGTGTGTCAACTTTTGATCAGGGTCATTTGGGTAGTTTCTGTTGTCATTATGATTTAAAACAAGTAAAAACAATTGTTTGATAATAAATGGCTTCACCCAACCACTAACTATAAGTGAAAGAGAAGTTTTTGTGTTATCATTCATATTCACTAAAAATGGCCAAAAATAAAATCACAAATTCTCCCAACTTATGAGCATAACTGGAAGTATTTACAGCCTTGTGCTCCAGTATGTCTCTGTGGAGAGAGGAGAACCTTCCAGAAGAACAACCATCTCTGCAGCACTCCACCAATCAGGCTTGTATGGTAGAGTGGCAGACTGAAGCCACTCCTCAGTAAAAGGCACATGACAGCCCTTGCCTGGAGTTTGCAAAAGGATTTCAAAGCACAGAAGGTGAATAAATAATTCAACAACACCTCATACCTGTAGATTATTTAGACTAATAGAAATTTACACAATTCTTTGTTCCTATTGTGAAAATGATTTCAGAAACCTGTGAAACATGCTGTTAAACGGGCGGCAGTAGCTCAGTGGGTAGAGCGGCCGTCCTTCGACCGGCGGGTGAGTGGTTCGCAACCAGCTCGAAACATCCCAAAACATCATAACATCCCGCTCTTCCCCACATACTGTTGTTGTGTCCTTGGGCAAGACACTTAACCTACATGGCCTCCAGTGAGTGTTCTGTAACACTGGTAAATAGCTTAATATGTAAAGCGCTTTGAGTGCCTACTACAGTAGGTGGAAAAGCGCTATATAAAAATAAAGATTATTATTATTATTAAACACATGGTGTTACACTTCTACAACATAACAAATAAATTTTTTACCTCATGAATTTAAAAAAGGATCCTTGTCCTGAACAAACACCGTCTACATGTGCAGCAATGGTTGTAGCAGGTTGTCCGATAAACGGAAGGTTGGCGGTTTGATATCCGCTCCCCAAATTTATACTGTTGTTGTGGCTTTGGGCAAGACTCTTCATCCACCTTGTCTCCAGTGCCACTGGTGAATAAATGTGTGTGATTGTGGCGCCGTGTGTATGGCAACCACGTCTCCGTCAGTCTGTCCCAGAGTGAATGGAATGAAGTATTTAGCCATGTTAGCTACATGTGTGTCAAGTCTAATGCAACATTTGGCACTGTCCCAGGCATTGCCCCAGGGTCCTCCTCCCCCTTAGCTCCCAGAAATTATGTAGGGGAATGTAAAAAAAGTGTGTGTTTCTGAGCTGCCATGCAAGTGTGTCCAAGAAAACAATAATCATAAAAATAAAATAAAAATGAGGGAAGTATCACAAACTGATGAATAAATGTTTAGATCATACTTTTATATTTACTATACACTTATTTTACTCTTGACACTTCTACACTACTGAGGTCACAGTTGACTAAAATCTTGTTGGTTGAACACATTGTTTTCAGCTGAGTTAAAGCTGGGACTACTGTCAGTGAACAGCCCCAGCTCTGAAAGGATCTCTAACTGATTGCACTGCTTTAATGACAGTCTAACAGTAGCATGCTTACCATTATCCAAGAGCAGCCAATTGCCTAGGGCCCCCAACATGCAAGGGCACCAACAAGCACCAGACCAAAACTGATGGGAAAATCATCTGTGAGCAGTGCTGACAGTGAGGAGACTGTACCCTGAGTGACCCCGGTCTCTGTAAACCCGGACCTTAAACACCTCTGTCTTGTCTTAAATATGCATTGAGGTCACGTACAAGAGTGCGGAAAAACTACAAACAAGTTTCGCTTTAGCGATGTTAAGTTAATGTTTGCGGCAACTCTACACTTCCTGTTATCTTTTCAGGATAAATGCCGTGCCATTTGACTGCAGTTGAAACCACTTTATTTTGATGGAGGCAGAAAAGGACACAGCATTAGAGCTGCACAACTTTATCTGAATTTACAAAAGACAGCTTTCCCTCAACAGCAGCTGATACACAGCAAGTTAAACAGTCAATTAGATTAAGTCAGTGACTACCCTATTGGCCTACTTTAGAGTTGGACATTACATGCATAAAAGGAATAAACTTAACTTTCTATGTGTCATTTTTAATAAATCAGAAATTATGGGCTTTAGTGTTGGGCTCTGCTCATGGAGCAGGACACACTTTTCACACTATTCATTCATTTAAAATGTATATCTTTAGAAATTGTATAGTTATTTTAAAAGTATTAGATTTATTTATGAACAGAAATCAATAATCCACTAAGGCCTAGTCCAAACGGACACGGGTATTTTTATAACCGGAGTTTTTCTTCCTGCGTTTTAAAAAAAATCCCGTCCACAAACGCTTGGTTTTAATGAAATCTCCGTCTACATGAAAACGCAAAAACCCGCTATCAAGCGCTGTCAAGAGCATGCCACACCAGCAGGCGGCGATATCACCCTAATCGTAAAGGCATGTTGGCCAATCAGAAACCTAACAAAGCAGTCAGCGGCGCACAATCTGACGTCGCAGCAAAAACGCCGGTTTTACTGTCCACACGACAACGCTGCAACCAGCGTTTCTGAAAATCCTCACCCTGGCAGGGGTTTTCAAAATTGTTCGGTTTCAGTGACGTGATACTGCGTTTCCGTGTGGACGAACGGCCGAACCGTGTAAAAAAAGTCCCGGTTATAAAAATACCCGTGTCCGTGTGGACTAGGCCTAAGAGGGTCATCATGTTAAAAGAGTCATGATGGTCATGAACTAAAACTTAGGAAATTCAATCTTCATTATTATAAACCGCACTTATTTGTGCTTCAGATGCAGTTATTAAAGATCTGGGGAAATTCCATGGTTTTGTAGTTATAAATTTACTCACCATATAGCAGGTAAAATCTTCATGAATTTATTTAGGAAATTACATCTACTTTGTTAAGAATTTCCTGGGGGTTGATCCCCCCACTTTACAAATCCTCAGTCTTTTAGTCTGACAATGTCTGCAAACTTTTATTAAATAGCTTTCATTTGGTGATGTGTGACCAATTATTATTATTAAAAAAGACCAAATTAATATTTTATTTTGCTGGCTTAGGTTTGAAGTATTGCTGTATGACAATTGTGGAGGGTCTACAGAATCTGTCAACCTCAACCTCAATACCTACTGTTACATTAAGGCAGACATGAGGAATGGCTCCTTCTCAAAGGTCTGTGAAGGTTCTCAGTCATCCAAGACATCTTGAAAAAAATATTAAAGTAAAAGCATCTGGACTCAGTTTTCAAGGTGAAGACGTTTCATCATCAATTCTGAGATCAACTGGTAAGAGAGCTGAGCTTATATCTCTAAAGGGAGGGGTTTCCCCTGAAACCAAACCTGATGGGCCAAAGAGAAAGGGCATTCCTTTGAGGACAGCAATGTCCGAATTTTGGCCAGAGAGGCCAGGTGGTTTGAGAGAGGGGTGAAGGAAGTCATGTTTGTGAAAATGGAAAAGCCCTCTCTGAACAGAGGAGGTGGCCTCAGATTCATGTTGCCTAGTATTTATAACAGTGAAAAACAAAACAAAAGAGTGGCACCCTAGAACAACAAACTCAGCACCTGAATAGAGCAGTGTCACTAACGACTCTCCTGAGCCTTTAACGACTCACATCAGGACTCACACTTCCTTTTCAGAGCCAACGACCATGAGACCAGAACAGCCTGTTCCATCACCTTTAAAAACCGAGTCCAGATGATTTTACCTTTTCTCCTTCTCAAATGTTTGCCTAGGGCCCCAAATTTGCTGAGCCCGCCACTGCAGTTTATTATTCATTTGTGAGTGACGAGAAACAACTCTACTGGACACTAGGTTGTGGCTGCTCTTGACTCAGTTTGGTGATTAGTCTGTTGAAGAGCAGCTCATTAGTATATTAGTAAACTATTAACAGGGAGAGACAAAAGTCCGCTGTGACACAGAGTGGTTATGTCCATTCCATTCATGTGTGATGTTGTCGACTAGTTGATGTGTTAATAGGAAGTTGAATACAGCCCTTATCACTTAGATTCAATGCCTAACTTTATTAATAACTTTTCCTATGCAAAATGTCTGTCTTTAAAACCTTGAGCTGCAGCTGGATTCTCGCGAGATTTAGGAGTTTCACACTGGCTCAACTGCCTCTTGTGATCAATGATGTGGCAGCACGAACAGGAAGAAGTGGGTTTTTAATTTGACAAAAGCAACAAGCGTCCTCTTCTCTTCTTTGTTAACATGGCTACACTGAAATATGTTAGTATTGATGCTAATTTCTTTCGCTAACTTAAAAAAAATGTGTCTTTCATACACGCTCTTCTCATCAGCCAACGTCCTTGTTTCATTTACCAATTTAGTGTTATCCAACGTTCCTTTTAATTTGCAGATTCACCTTGCAAAAACTGTTACTGTTACAGCAGTTTGGTTTGTTTTTTGCTATGATTGGCTAACACAAGTCTTGTGGTAGGCAGATATTAGTCAGTGTCTAATCCAATCACTTACTGTACCAAGTTTTTGACGGAAGGCGCCTCTCTTTTGCAAATGCTTTCAACAGAAGCCTTCCCAGATTGTTCTGTGAAACAGGTTAGATAGATTAGGGGCTCATCTGGAAAATACAAAGACGAGCCCCCAATCTTAAAAAAAAAAGTATCATGCCACCAGCTGACTATTATTTACAGATCAAGTTCATATCACCCACTGTAATGCAGTTATGCAAGCAAAACCTTGAGTTGAGTAACTTGAGTTGTTTATTTATATATTTTGTCTGGCTTATTAACACTGATTTTGTAAACATGCAACACCTTGAGATGACTACAAGCCTAACCTGCAGAGATGTGTGACAATCTGATTTAGAGTGTTTATGCCAGAAATATGCAAATATAAATATGCACAGGCAGAAGACTTTACTTTAGCTGAATTGTTGTAGAGCAAATATTAGAGATTTAACATACTGAGTAAAGCAGATTTTAGTGAGCCCACAGGATTCTTTTGTATCACCATTATTGAACTCCTAGGTGTTTATATTGGAATGTTGGTACAATGTCAATTCCGAAAAGGTAAGACAGACTATTGTTAACATCATTTATGGGTATTCTGCTTTGAGTAAGTAAAACTGGCTTCACATTTGATGTTCTGTCTATTTTAAAATCACTTAACATTTGATAGTAATTCCTATGGAAATTGTATCCCAACAATTTGGATTCAGAGCTCGACATTGCACAGTACAACTCTGGGTATATGGCTGGACAAATGTTGCACACTAGTTGCTGGTTGGCGACACCAGTTGCTGTATAGGCTCCAATTATCCCTGTAAAAAAAATCACCCTACCTGCTCCGTATACATACTGTACGCTGTAATGGACACCAATTATTCTTTAACCGTTGCTCGCAGTGAGAGAAATGCCATGCTGAATATATTAATAGTGTCATTTGTCTGCAGCTGCTGTGACATTAGACTTTTTATTACACAATTTTGCCCCTGTGGTGCAGAGATAAGTCTTAAGCGGAACTTAGTTTAAGATGGAACCTGTCACCTTTGAGTATGCAGCAATGGTACGTCATAACAGCGACATATATTGGTACTTTCGTGTTATTTTTAGACCTCTTGTTGGTTAAATCCCCTCCTCCATATCAGAGGATTAAAGGATTCCTGAGGAGCGGGCGTATGGGTTGTTGGATTTCTACCAATGCTCAAGAAGTACACTACCCTCTGTGTCTCGATGTGTCTGAACAACACTCCACACACTACTTCTTGCATGAATGTAAGAAGTAGAAGTACCAGTGTACCAGTGTTGGGTTGGTTCCTTTGTACAATGTATTTTATACCCAGCATGTCAGTCATTATTGTCCAGTAGCTTTTGATGCTAGTTTTATAAACTCTGTAAACCTCTTTACCATAAACCTCTGAGTAAAACCATCTCAGATGCTCAGAAGATGAAATGTTTCCGATTTTATCATTTTGACTTTGTCCTTATATGCATATGTTGTGGTGGACAGGACCTTAAACCAAGGACATTTAGATTAATGTTTCATAGTTCTGTGCCATCATAAAAATATAATTTTATTTGAAAGGTAAGACCTAGTGGCTATTTTTTTTTCTCCTTGTAGCAGACTCATCCCTTATTTGAATGGTGCCAGCAGAGTCTTTTTAGACCGCACAGAAAAACTCTCCCCATCGCTCTCTTTAACTTTGGTGTCTTTTGGTATAATGAAAACAACAAGGCCTATGATGAAAGGTACACCATTCCTACCGTGAAACATGGAGGTGGATCACTAATGTTTTGGGGATGTGTGAGCTACAAAGGTACAGGAAAAGATGAATGCAACATGTTATCAGAAAATACTGGAGGAAAATTTGCACTCATTAGCCCGGAAGCTGCTCATGGGACATACTTGTACGTACTTGGATGTTCCAACATGACAACAATCCAAAGCACTAGGCCAAGTTGACCTGTCATTGGCTACAGCATCGTAAAGTGAAGGTTCTGGACTGGTCATCTCAGTCTCCTGATCTCAATATCATTGAGCCACTCTGGGGAGATCTCAAACGTGCAGTTCATGCAAAACAATCCAAGAATTTACAGGAACTGGAGGCTTTTTGCCAAAAAAGAATGGGCAGCTTTACAATCTGAGAAAATAAAGAGCCTCATCCCCAACTACCACAAAAGACTTCAAGCTGTCACTGATGTTAAAGCTGGCAATACACAGTATTAAGAACTGGGGTGTTTTGGGTAGTGTTGGTTGTCATTATGAAATTAAAAAAGTAAACACAATTGTTTGACAATAAATGGCTTCACCCAACCACTAACTATGAGTGATTTTTTTTTTGTGTGTTATCATTCATATTCTCTGAAAAATGGCCCTAAAAAGGGCACATATTTTGCCAGGGTATGTAAACATAAAAGCACAACTGTAGATATAGAGAAAGCCCTGGGTTTGGGCTGTGGGGCTCTGCATATGTTGCATAGTACAATGTACTGTAAAATTGATATACTGCGCAGAACCCGAGCTTGGATAAGACCACCCGCGGTGGGCGAGGTAAGAGTTTTTATAAAGGGGTGTAACAGTACACAAAAGTCACATTTTGGTTGAGGTTCTATTCTTAGGAGTTTTGGTTTGGTACATTTTGGTACAATGTTGGCACACAAATCTTGTTTTATCCCCTTGTCTTTGCCCATTATCGTTTTTGACAAGGAAGGCAAAATGTTCCCATACAGACCTTAATGATGTAGGAAAGTCTGGCTTCATGTTGAACACATATCGTTTATTGTTGTTTTAATAATGCTTAGCACTTTCTTGCATGTAGTCTATTATATTTTAATATATTTTAATTTGATATCATAAATCCATTTTTTTTTTTTTTTTTTTACTAATGATTGCTTTTACAGTCTACTATTTGGTGTTTCAATCATTTTCAATCATCAATAGGAAAAATAAATAAAATAAGGTACAGTTATTATTAAGTTCACCGCTGTGTCTCCATCAAACCAATATCCGATTGTTCTCGCTTTACTTTGATATTCCAGTCCTTACACCCATTGCATATGGTTTTAATTGTTATCACCAACCCATAAACGTCACAGGAGTCCAATCCAACAGCATTCGGCTCCAGATTAAACAGACCATTTCTCCTGAACATCCCCATTTATCTCTGTGTGAAGTCAAACCTCAGAGTGTTTTAGTCTCTGAGCAGAAGTGGGAGGTCTGTTTGCACTTTGTACCCAGCACCTCATTCAGAGCTGCCAGGACCGTCAGAGCCTTTGAGCGGACCATTTGGACCGTCCAAACAGATAAGAGTCAATGGCTATTCTTCCAGCAGCACTCAGCCACGGCGAGGGGAACCAGTGTTTCTCTGGGGATTGTGCAGCTCAGTGCTGCTCAGATGGAGCCTTATGACCATCTCCTCTGGGTAATTACAGCAGTTGTGCAGGCTTTTAACTGGCTCATCATAGGCCGCACTCGCACTGCAATTTGTGCTGCTGTTTACATTGTGTTGATTTGTGCTTATGTCATGCAGTCTAAGTCTAGTTGGGTATAATGAGTTCGCCTATATGCTTTCTAATATAACTGCACAGTACTTGATCATCATGTTGGTAAGAGGTCCATCTTTTCAGAAATAGTTTCTCTGCTGTATATGCTGTACCATACACTTTTATACCATTGCATCCTACTTGCATCATTACAGATATTATTGTGAAAGAATTTGCAGAAATGTAAAAAACAAATGAAACAGCCAGAAGGCATGTTTTTGCAACTTCTCAGTTTCACTTTTTTTTTTGATGATAGCTTAATCAAAGTGATCTTGTTGCTCACACAGATATGCTCAGCTGTTGAGAACGGTGTAGTATGTGTGCGAGGCCAGAAGAACTCACGGAAGACACAGTGATAGTGGAGCCTCTGAAGCCTTGGTACGGAGCTATAGAGCTCCGGATGTTACATGACGTAGTTCTATTTGCCATATTGGCAGGAAAAAGCGAGTAAGACATGATCAGCGCCAGTGTAGATCTCAAACAAATGATCACTTAAATGGCACATTAATTCCCCAATCTTTGAGCTAAACTTCATTAAATCAATTTCCCTGAGTTTTTTCATTCACCAGGCAAGAGTCTAAAACCAATTACATAAACCTAGAGTGCAAAGACTTTAACTATTAGCTCTGACCAGCACTTAATCCTGTAGCTGCTACAATCTAGAGTCATTGAAGCAGCAAGACATGTAAACATTTCTATAGTTTAGGTCTACAATCACTCAAAACTGACAATGTCCCATGGACAAGGGATAAAACATCTTCACCTTAAATCCTCCATCCAGATACTTTTGATTTAACCTTTTCTCCAATATGTCCTGGATGACTGAGAACCTTCAGAGACAACAAAAGGAGTTGTTTTATAACGTTGCCTGGTCTGAACAGCCCATCTAATCACTGTGCTTGTCTATATATTTTTAAGTAACAGTAACATTTTTCTACACTAATTCTAGAGTCGACTACACAACAACTATTTAAAATGTCACAGAAATCAAAGATATTAGCGTCTTTAATCTACATTCAGACTGTAATCGTATTGTTTTTGGGCAGTAATAAAACACTTGCTTTGTAGCAAGCTTTCTAATTGGTACTGCTTTGTAAACCCAATGCCTGAGTAACATAGATAATATAAGTGCCACTCCACAACAAAACACAAAGTATGTCAACTGTGAGCGATGAGCGATCGTTCAATAACCGGAAGATTGGCGGGTCAATCCCTGCTCTCCCTGTGTCCTTGGGCAAGACCCACCTTGCCACCTGTGACAGCTCTGATGTATGAATGTGTGAGAGTGTTGCTCTAATGTATGATGCAAATATTGCTCTTTCATCCTTCCCTGAGGATGGTACTCCTCTGGTGGTATTAAAAGACTTTAACATCCACATTGAAAAGCCACAGGCTGCTAACTTCAATAACCTAACTGCATCATTTGACCTCAAGCGGTTCTCCACATTGGCAACCCACAAGTCTGGAAACCATTTAGATCTTATCTACATAAGATACTGCTCCACTCAGCAAACTCGGGTCACGCCACTGCACAGGTCTGATCATTTCTTCATAACTCTCGACCTTGATCTAACTCCAGACACAGCAATTGTTTTACCGCTGGTCACTTTCCGACACAACCTGCGTACACTGTCCCTCCCGCTTTTCCTCTGATGTCTCTTCTGCGCTACCCCCCTCTGAGGAGCTCTCTCTTTTAAATACCAACAACTCCACCGACACGCTGTGCTCCACGCTTACATCCTGCTTGGACAACTTATGCCCTCTTACATCTAGACCAGCCCGTACATCCTCGTCTGCCCCCTGGTTATCCAATGTTCTATGCGAGCATTGCGCCAGCCTCCAGTTAGCTGTGAGAAAATGGCGCAAGTCAAAAGATCCTACTAACCTCTGTATCTTCAGTCTCTCCTCTCTATTTTCTCCGCTGATGTCACCTCTGCAAAAACTGACTACTACCATTCTAAGTTAATCAACTCACCTGACACACGCACTCTCTTTATAACTTTTTCTTCCCTCCTTTGTCTGCCTGCTCCCTCACCTTCATCGGATTTAACAGCTGATGATATTGCGTCTTTCTTTGTAAAGAAAATGACCGCCATCACCAGTCAATTCTCTGCGCAACCACCGGTTGAACTCATCCACACCCCTAATATGTGTTTGCTCTCTTCTTTTTCACCTCTAACTCAAGCAGACATTTCCAAGGTCATTAGTTCTAACCACCCTACCACCTGCCTGCTGGATCCCATCCCCACAGATCTCTTTCAGGCCATCTCTCCATCTGTCGAGCCTTCTCTCACTCACATCATCAACTCATCTCTCTCCACTGGGTCATTCCCCACAGCTTTCAAAGAGGCCCGCATCACACCACTACTGAAGAAACCCACTCTCAACCCTTCACTGTTAGAAAACTACAGACCAGTTTCCCTCCTTCCCTTCATTGCCAAAGCTCTGGTGCGAGTTGTGTTTAACCAGCTCTCATCCTTTCTCACACGGAACAACCTCCTGGACCAGAACCAGTCTGGGTTCAAGAGAGGACACCGAAAGTGCACTGCTCTCAGTCATCGAAGCCCTGAGACTGGCAAAGGAAACATCCAAGTCACCTGTACTTATCTTACTGGATCTGTCAGCTGCTTTTGACACTGTTAATCATCACATCCTCCTGTCCTTTGGGTGTCTCTGGAATAGCGTTGCAATAGTTCAAGTCTTACCTCTCGGATAGGTCATCCGTATCTTTGAGAAACGAGGTCTGAGTCCCAACATCTCAATAGAGGGGTGCCAAAGGCTCAGTGCTTGGACCGCTACTCTTTTCCATATACAGTACATGACATCCCTTGGCTCTGTCATTCAGAAGCATGGCTTTTCCTATCATCCACATAGCAGTCTATGTGGATGACACTCAACTCCATTTGTCATTTCAACCTGACAATCTGACGGTCTCTGCTCGCGTCTCGGCATGCCTGAGTGACATCTCACTTTGGATGAAGGACCATCACCTGCAGCTGAACCTTGCAAAAACAGAACTACTTGTGATTCCGGGCCAACCCAAAGACCTACCACAACCTCTCCATTCAACTAGGCTCATCAACCATTACACCGTCCAGCACTGCCAGAAATCTGGGAGTGGTAATTGATGATCACCTGGTCCTGTAGATTCATTCTCTACAACATTAGGAAAATTAGACCTTTCCTAATAGCACTCTACGCAAATCCTAGTCCAGGCTCTTGTCTTGTCCAAACTGGCTGGACTCCCTGCCTGCACAACCAAACCTCTGCAGATGATCCAGGTGTATGAATGTTTGTGAATGTCGCTCTGGGGTATGAATGTGTGTGAATTTCGCTCTGGTGTATGAATGTGACAATGTCGCTCTGGTGTATGGACGTGTGAGAATGTCGCTCTGGTGTATGGACGTGTGTGAATGTCGCTCTGGTGTATGAATGTGTGTGAATGTCGCCTGGTGTATGTGTGTGAATGAGGCTCTGGTGTATGAATGTGTGTGAATGTCGCCTGGTGTATTAATGTGTGTGAATGTCACTCTGGTGTATGAATGTGTGAATGTCGCTCTGGTGTATGAATGTGTGTGAATGAGGCTCTGGTATGAATGTGTGTGAATGAGGCTCTGTGTATGAATGTGTGAATGTCACTCTGGTGTATGAATGTGTTTGAATGTCGCTCTGGTGTATGAATGTGTGTGAATGTCGCTCTGGTGTATGAATGTGTGTGAATGTCGCTCTCGTGTATGAATGTGTTTGAATGTCGCTCTGGTGTATGAATGTGTGTGAATGTCGCTCTGGTGTATGAATGTGTGTGAATGTCGCTCTGGTGTATGAATGTGTGTGAATGTCGCTCTGGGGTATGAATGTGTTTGATTGTCGCTCTGGTGTATGAATGTGTGTGAATGTCGTTCTGGTGTATGAATGTGTGTGAATGTCGCTCTGGTGTATGAATGTGTGTGAATGTCGCTCTGGTGTATGAACGTGTGAGAATGTCGCTCTGGTGTTTGAAAGTCTGTGAATGTCGCTCTGGTGTATGAATGTGTGTGAATGTCGCTCTGGTGTAAGAATGTGTGTGAATGTCGCTCTGGTGTATGAATGTGTGTGAATGTCGCTCTGGTGTATGAATGTGTGTGAATGAGGCTCTGGTGTATGAATGTGTGTGAATGTCGCTCTGGTGTATTAATGTGTGTGAATGTCACTCTGGTGTATGAATGTGTGTGAATGTCGCTCTGGTGTATGAATGTGTGTGAATGAGGCTCTGGTGTATGAATGTGTGTGAATGAGGCTCTGGTGTATGAATGTGTGTGAATGTCACTCTGGTGTATGAATGTGTTTGAATGTCGCTCTGGTGTATGAATGTGTGTGAATGTCGCTCTGGTGTATGAATGTGTGTGAATGTCGCTCTCGTGTATGAATGTGTTTGAATGTCGCTCTGGTGTATGAATGTGTGTGAATGTCGCTCTGGTGTATGAATGTGTGTGAATGTCGCTCTGGTGTATGAATGTGTGTGAATGTCGCTCTGGGGTATGAATGTGTTTGATTGTCGCTCTGGTGTATGAATGTGTGTGAATGTCGTTCTGGTGTATGAATGTGTGTGAATGTCGCTCTGGTGTATGAATGTGTGTGAATGTCGCTCTGGTGTATGAACGTGTGAGAATGTCGCTCTGGTGTTTGAAAGTCTGTGAATGTCGCTCTGGTGTATGAATGTGTGTGAATGTCGCTCTGGTGTAAGAATGTGTGTGAATGTCGCTCTGGTGTATGAATGTGTGTGAATGTCGCTCTGGTGTATGAACGTGTGAGAATGTTGCTATGGTGTATGTTTGGTGGTGGTCGGAGAGTCCAATGGCTGCCATCTCTCTCTCTGTTTGCCCCAGGGCAGCTGTGGCTACAAGAGTAGTTTACCACCACCTGTGTGTGACTGTGGAGTGAAGGAATAATGGACTCTGTAAAGCACTTTGAGTCCATTGAAAAATGCAAATCCATTGGGATGGGTGGCCCAGAGATCAAGACTCTGTCCATGCATCTGCACTGTGTCTGCTCAGCACATTTAAATTAGCGCCTTATTACCTTTTTACTCTGATTGTGTCATGGACTTTAATGAGCCCTTCCAAATGTGGGCGCATTAAAGCAGGAGGACAAATGACCGACTGCTACGTACCACAATTAAATTGCTTTAACTCCTAATCATTTTTCAGCCAGTGAACAATATGGATCCTCCTGCTCCTGTGAGTTGTTCTTAAAGCTTTTACTTTTTCTTGTGTTTTGTAAAGTGAGTATCTAGGATAAACCGAATGCTAAATAAGTCTGGCTGGATGCATTAGGGATGACAGTATGTATTACTGAGCCGTGCTTGAAGCGGTGCAGTTTTAATTCAAAAGACATCTGTGTCTGAAGATTCGGACTTCAAAAACTTTCATATTTTCCCATGTCACGCTTTGGCTCGAATGTGGCTGTCGACACACACTGCGTATTACTGTGATTCCAACATTGATGTCCCTTTGATAATGACCATTTCTAATAGCTTTTCCACAATGATTTAGAGTCATCCATTTTTCATGAGGACTCCAGTAGAGACCTCTGTGTGGAGCAAAAGAGAGGATTCCCTTTTCATTTCTTTGATTGTCACAAAAGAGAGCAGTTTTAGTGGTGTAAATTGTAGCAGTGGGGTTCCTGTCATATCCAACATCCCAGTCTGGTATCTCTCTGTCACTCTCTTGAACACAATTCTGCAACTATCTTTTAGTTTTGATATGGCCAGTTGTCCTGTTTGGCTAGAACCAATCTAATGGAAGCATGGAATAAAGCCTGCTAGATTTTTGATAAATGACAACTGTTTTTTAATAAGTACAAATGGTTGTGAATGGAAGAATTTTAGCCAAGTAAATAGGTATGGTTTGCCATTGAAGACAAAAATGACCAAAAACATTTTACTTTTTATAACTCAGGAAGTTTAAATGTCTTTGATGAAAATACACTCGGGAAGCCAGGGTGAGAATGAGCATCTCTCAAAGGTAAGATATCAATGGGCAAACACTGTTAGAAAATATTTACTTTATGCATTTAAAAGAGTATTCAACCAACATGATACAATTTAATAAAGGCATGTTATGCATTTGTCAGAGTAGTAATCAATACTTAAGTTTGTGTAGCTTCCATTAGCCTCAGTTGCTACACTGAGAGCTAGAGTAGAACTGTGCCCGTGAAGAGCATCCCTGGCTGTACTTTTCGGGTCTTTATGGGAAAAAAAGTGGTCCTTTTAAACATTGGTACCTCATCAGACCAGCAAGACTAAACCAGAGACTGGGGTGCTCAGAATGGTGCAGGAGGGACAGCTGTCCCTGGAGCTGAGACGAGCTGTAGATAAACTGTTTTTTACTGAGTTTTTTGCATCGGATTCGAGACTTCTAAAGTCCTGTAGCCTACCTGCAGTATGTTCACACCTCAGTTTCTGATGCATAAGACTCTTTCGCACTTATCCTGCGCAGCCATTCAACAATCCCAAACTAGCATTAATCCACCACAAACCAGGACCCTGCAGTGCTCCTCACAGCCACAGCCCAGGCCAATAGCAGCCACATCAATATTAAATATCCAGTTGTCTTTCATTTTTCCATTTTAGTTTATTCACAGTTATTTTTTTTTACATGTTTTGTGAAATGCATTACAACACCAAGACACTGAGAAAGTAACACAGGAGCGGTGTCTATATGTCAGTTTATAAGCTCATATAACCGCCATTACTGACTCTGTCTACATATATAGCGTAACCAACAGTAGCATGTTTTTTTCATGCTGATAACCTTACCTTTTACATACTAGCGAGCTAACGTTGCTACGCTGTAGCAAAGAAAACAATATGGTGAAGGCGTATTTTGTTCTGCAGTCTATAAAGGGAAGTGATGTTAGGAGAGCCCGCCTCCAATGCTTATGTTGTCACAGTGATAGATTTTGAGAAATGAGGCACGTTTGCCCAAGTGGAGTTAGTTAGTAGGGACCTCAAATACACAATTATAGGCGCAGAAAAAGTGTCACAATTTACACCACTAACAGTTTTCCTTAAATGAAAGAACAACCACTACAATAGTCTACTGCCTTTTGTCTTTACTCAGTTAGGTCTTGGTAAGGCAATGATAAAGTTGCAATGATAGAATAACCGTCCTAAGTTTTTGTATTATTTAGCTGCATTAGACCTCACGTAAGGAATGGTCATTCACTACACTAAAGGCCACAGTGATTATAAAAGGAAACCAAATGCATCCAATACTTTGCATCATTGCTATACAAAAGTTTAAACACAACTTCAAAACACATTAGAACTTTGAAATGCAGTGCAATGGAACTGTTATTGCAGAGTTAGCTGCCTGTGATTGCAATGAGTCCTCAGTGGTGTAATCAAAGCACTTCAGAGCACCCCCGGAGGTCTGGCAGACATTACTCGACCAGCAGGACACAAACAGTTTTAAAGCACTATTCTACATCTCTTTTATTTTCTTCCTTTCTGCCTTTCTCCATGTTTCCACTGTTGCCTCCAATGAACCACACTTACTTTAGTCTTTAAGAGTTCTGCCTCTGGCCCCTGCGGAGTCCCCCAAAGGTCTCAGATTAGCTTTGTGACATTTAACTACATACAGCTTCTGCACTGCTACTAGGTCTTTTCAGTGTAAATAATAATGTAATTGCTCACCATGCTGAATCAGTAGTATGCATCTGGATTAGGGAGGTGTACTGACTGCACTGGAACTAAAGAATAGATGGCATTAGACTTTGTACAGAGTAGTGTGATGTTACTTTGAAACTTTTCTGAATTTATTTTTGTTTGTGTGAGAGTAAAGTGGTCATAAATTGCTATGCTATGGTTATCATAATACTTCCCTCTGTTCCATGTTTTCTTATGTGCACATTACTACAAACACCATCATGCCACCAGCATTGAGCACAGTGGTGTATGTGAATGAATGACTCACTTTTTCTGTTATTAATATTTTTTTTTTAGCTTGCATTATTATATATATATATATATATATATATATATATATATATATATATATATATATATATATATACACACAGGTGTGTAAGACTCAAAACGAGAGACAGTAAGATAAACGTTACAAACAGTAATAAAATGGAAAAGTCAAATTAAAAAGGCTGAAAGCGAAACATAATAGTAATGCAAATAATAACAAAGCAATCATTTAATAATGAATGATAATAATAAAATTAAGGATAAAAATACATGTACGTGTATTCCTGACCCTTTGTGAGAAGCATTAAAATGAGAATTACGCTTAACCTATTGCTTTTGTGATTATTATTATTTGCCCACACTAGTGTATTGCATTAAAAACATGCAGGGCCTTGTGGCATAAGCAGCCCAGGGGGTTAGGCTCAGGGCAGAGAAGTAGTGTTAAGCAAGGCTCAGGACCCACATATACCACCAATTAAAAATCCCAAAAGGTGTTGATAGAAGAGCATTCCCAGGTGGCATGCAAATAATTATCTGTGCTACCTAGTCTGTAACTGTAACACTTCTTCATAAACCTTTGGTAAATGAAGAGGTGAATAAAGAAAAAGTCATCTTTCACTGTCAAAATCTTCTAACACTTGGATTTAAAGACAAATAAATACTGGATCAATCTGGTTTTCTGAAGAGCAGGAGCAGATTAGCGGAGTCCAAATGTCTAATAATAATACACAATGTGCGTGCTTGTTTCTTGTAGCAGACACAGCTGAGCATACCACTCACAGATTAACATGTGCAGAGCAAACAGCGGCTTCGACTGCTTTAATAAACTCATCTTGGTCTGAAATTTAACCAAATATAGGCTTGCAGGATGAATAAAATGTAATTATTCCCATACACAATTATTGCTAATGTTTTGGTGGAATATAGTTTGAAAATGAATACAGAGAAAGCAGGAATTATTTGGGTCAGTGGCTAGCTTTAATCGGATGACAAGAAATCACCATTATGTATTAAAGCAGGTCAGTACTAATCTGGGAAAAGGCATGTATTCTCCTGGTTATAGTCATCCTTAATCCTGGCAGCCCCCGACAGCACAGGGACTAGACAGTGTCAGGCCAAAACAGAAAGGCATTGTGCAGCACGACACAAGCAAGTCTCCATGTCCAATGACATTACGGAGGACTGTACAGCAGGGATTTACTAAAGAGGCTGGTCAATTCACGGTCACATGGTTTATATAGGGATTACACCCCCTACCTGGAAGATAAAATGTTCTGCAAGCCTAGACTGTACTTCCACCTATAGAGCTCTGGATATCATAGGACTCCAAGTGTTCTACCCATATTGGAAGGGAAAAAAAACAAAGACAAAAGAAAAGCGTTAGCCTCACAAATTGTTGAAGTGCGTTAAGTTAAGATTTGCGATAAGATTTATGTCACAAAACATATTCGTCTGCCTTATTATGAACCAGGGAGATGTTTATTGAAAGCTATTAATGTACAGTGCAGTAAAACACACATTTGTGAGAAAGTAAACTTAAGCCACGTGGCTCCTTTGCCTATATCCACAACTGCATTTGCAAACAAACCCTCTATGTCGCTAATCGACACTAATTTGAAAAACGTTACCTTCACTCCTTTCCTTAAATAATTTTCCTCAATAAATATCCTTCAAACATTTTATGAGCATGATGTTGCTCACAAAGGTTAAGGAACAAGGGTTAGAAACAGGAAACAGGAGCTGTCTATTTTAAGTATTCAGACTGAGCCTTGGTTTGAAGTGGTCACTACAACAAAATTGAAAGATTGGATGAGATCCCATCCCTTAGCTTTCTTTGGGATATGTCTATGCACAATTGGCAGGCTTAATTTGGCTCTGAATCTGTAGTTCTCACATCAAAATCCTTGCCTTCTTTCTCACTGGCTCAGACCCATAAGAGTTAAGTAAGGTTAACTTGTGTAAGAAAAGACTCAGAAGCCTCTATTAGCCACACACGTTGCAGTGTAAAACTCATTAACCACCCAACAGATGTGGATGCACTGCGCACAAATATGTCCAGCTTTCACCGAGGCCACGGTCGGATCCAGACGAGACACTGCAAAAGCTGTCGAGCAGGTTTGGAGGCAGGTGTGCGCAAACGCAGGTGTGCAACAGAGACGCTAACATATGATTTTGTCAGCTGTACATTAAATACCAGCTATACATGGAGGGGCAAAGCTGTATATATTTGTAATTTAGGCTGGAACTGAGCAGAAGTAGAAGGCTTTAGTTTGGAAAATGTAATTTCTTGGATTGGAGTTTCTTTTAAAGGTCATCATCATCATTATTGTTATAAATCAGAGTGGCCAAGGGTCCTCCAGTTGAATAGTGTGATTCTGTATATGGAAATACTATACAACTTAAAGCACACACTGCATGGGCAGTAGATTCTACTCATATTCATAAAAGCATTCCCAGAGAAATTGTTACATAGGGGCCTAGGTCTGGTAGGGCTGCCTTTATAACCAGTATCATAAAGAGAGACATAAGTCACAGTAATTTATCCAGTACTGGTGGCAGTGTTTGTCATTTCTATTCAAATAAGAGTTATTACAGGGAAATGTGGCTCCGGTGTAAACCCAGCTACTGTGTACTGTATAATGTATAATCTACTCCTCAGTTCTGGATCGCCAGTTTCATATCTTCCCTTCCTTTTATTCTTTTTTATTGAATAACTGTAAACAATAAATGTGAATTCCTTTTCCACAATGCAGCCTACACTATTACTGTGGCTGCACAATGGAACACAGTGTTATTTCTGATTATTTAGCCTACACATTTATTATTCTAGTAAAGTTTTATAACCTAATGTTGCCATTATGGGATCTTATAAACCACAGGTTGCCATTGATCTTGTGATGTCATGCTTCAGCGTAAGAGGCTCAGTATTGTCTACAGTGAAACCACATTGTGCCAAAAGATATCAAACAGCTTGTAAAATCTTTGTGTAACTCCAGAGGAACAGATGAGGGACCTGATGCTGCTCCACTCTCTGCAACCTGTTTCTGAAACCTCGCCTCAGCGTCTCAACAGATGAATTTTACCCATTTTAATTCAGTCGTGACACTTTAAAGGATCTCCCAGACTGGGCTTTTAAGGCATCACTTCAAATTGTCCTATGTTGCCCTGAAAATACTTAACATTCATAGTAATTCAAAAAATAAAAGCATTACATATTTAAACTAAAGGTATACAAAGCCCGTCCTGTTTTAGATAAACAGTTCTGTTAGGAATGATTTAGCTGGAAATTAGCTGCAGTGGTTTGAGACAGTACTCTACTTTACCCCTGAGAAATTGAATGGGGTCTCATTGGCCAGTCTCGTAAATCAGATCTAAATCACTGACTTGGGAAATTAAGCGAAATAGTGATTAGCATAATAGCCAATTGGGTGCCAAAACACAAAAGTAATAGAACTGGAATGGGCCAATTTGCCACAGTGCGCTACCAAATATTTGACCAAAACTCCTCAGAAAGGGTATCTCATTAATTCAGTGGTCCATTCTTGCCCCTAGATATTTGCATATGTCCTGAACAGCACAGGTGTAGCTTCTAACACTGGCTCCTACCTGTTTGAAGTGTCCCACTAAAATCTGCACTTGGCACCTGATGGTAATGAATTCCACTGCTTGTTTATTGTATTTAAGTGTTAAAAACTGGGAACTTTTTTGGCCAATCTGAAGCACATTCACTTGTGGTGGCTTTTTTTACGAGACATGCAGATAATATATCGACTCACCTCCAGCTGCTCCTTGAGGTGCTTTTAAAACCACATTCATAATAACAAATGTGTCCTAATGTATGGCATGAATCAAACCGTTGCACAGTGAGCGTGACCAGGTCGATACGCTACAGTATACTGCCTCCGAGGATTGAAATGGCTCATGAAAGGATAATCCATTTGTACATGTTTCCAAAATGGTGTAATTCCCTTTTAGTGGTCTCCTATGCAAAAGTGAGCAGAGCCGGGGACAGTGTGACATCAGGGAGCGTGGAGGCTTGACTTCAAATGGCTTAGAAAAGGCTGAAATCCCATTTATAGTCTGTTTTACCATTCATAGGCTGGAGCAAATGTGAGAGGACGGATTGGGTCGTGGGTGGATGGCTGGAACACAGTAATGGGCAGTAATGTGGGATAATGATATGAATAGGATTGAAATTTACAGTGGAAAAAAAGAACAGGTAATATCGCAAAGCTCCACCAGTAGCTAGACCTTGCAGTTGTTCAGTCCTGGTTGTTTTTCTGAAAATTTTAGTGTTGCAGGATATGCAAGTGCCCCATATTTTAAGTTCACACAAAACCTGCCATGACCAATATCGCTATATTACTACATTGACAAGAATGCTGGTTAAAGAGCCTTCTGAGACATTCTAGCATATAACAGCATACTCGGCAACAAATACGCACGAGCATTTCCAGTGCACATGTTGCGTTACAGCTGCGATCTGACAGAGATACGCAGCAGTTCTCTTTCTCTGCGACGGCGGGGCCAGTTTATGTTAATCTGCACAGATCAGATCGTACCAGACCGGAAACCAAACGAGCACAAAATCCAGATTTTCAAGGAAATACAAAAATATATATAGACTTACTTTCTTTATTTTAATATTTATATTTATTTACACAATTAAGCATTAAATGCAATAAGATCTGGAAATACAGAACCTTTTTCTTGCCAAATGTAATAAGGAAAACCCCTGAAGCGAGGTTTATTAGAACAACAAAACCATCTCAAACTAAACTTGTTTTCTGGTCCATTCTCTTCTGAATAAACACTTGTTTTTGTTTTTCACACGTCAACCATCTTGTGGTTCCCATGAATGCTCTTCCAGCTCCCCTGGGCTCCACTCTGAAACCATCCTCTGGGAGAGTCTGCAATGTCGTTTGATTGCACTGCACAAGGGCATGTGGTGGATATTAGGAATAAGATGCTTGCCGGCAAACGAACATAACCAAGTACCTGGCACATTCTATATTGTACATTTGCACAGAGTATGGACTGGAAGTGCAAAGGTCAAAATAGGCCCCACTTCCAAAGGTACTGGAGAACATCTCGGGTTACTTGACTGTAACCCTGTTCCCTTAAAAAGCGGGAACGAGATGCTGCATAGGGGAACATTCTTTGTGTGACCGAGTGTGAAGCACGTGTGTCAAACATGCCAAGAATTGGAGTTGAAGAGTTGAAGAGAATTGAAGAGTTGGGTGAGGCATCCCTCACCCAACGTGATATAGTCTGTCTGGGGGCTGCAGCTGCCGCTGATGAGCTGCATCACCAACTGAGGTATTATAAGCCAATTCTTGGCGTGTTTGACACACGTGCTTCACAACCAGTCACACAAAGAATGTTCCCCATAGTGTAATGCTATGCAGCATCGAGTGTAGCTTTTGATAGAGAACAACCAAGCTTAGATCCTGTGGGACGTCCATCCACAAAACAGGTTAACAGGTGATGGCCAACCAGACATAGTAGCTGTGGACAAGCAGCATAGTGTGGCTTTAGTGATAGTGTGAAAATCACAAGAAGACTGAGAAGTACCAAAGACTGAAAAGAAAGCTACAAAATAAATGGAAGGTAAAGGTGAGTGGTCTACATCATAGTACAACCTCCTGGTGCAGTGAGCCCCAAAATGGGAGATTTGCTTAAAAAAATCCCATCTGAGCAACATCTGAAATCTCTCTAAGAAGAGCACACTAAGAGCTAAGATACCTAACAAATTTAACAAGTTTCTTTCCATGTTGGAAGACGACACAATATAGCAGGGCTGTTCAAGCCAGATATTAAAATGTGTTTGTTGTGTCTGCGTCAACAATTATTACTTTCTGCCTCCTTTTATTCAGCCCTGAGCTAAAAAGTATTGCCCTTAAAGTTTCTAAAGTCATAGAACTGTCAAGTACGGAGCTTCACAAATATTTTCTCTCTCCAAAGGAAAGGTGTCATTTAGCAGATCTTTTATTTTTGCTTGCATATACTTCAAGTAGAATGTGGAAATGGGTTTTTCGGATGCTTTCAGTGTGAAATGACACTGCATGCTGTGTGACATTCACTGTGTTGAACATATGCTTTGTGCTAAATTATACACAGGAGATGGGCTAAGTGAAACTAAAAAATACATGTTTTTAAAGTCTACCTCACAAATTGCACATAAGTTTGTTCCAATTTATATAGTTGCATTGTGCACAGACGCTTTTGCTTAAATGGGATCTGAGTGAAAAGTTGTTTGAATGCTGCCTATCTAATTTACATAATGGAAATTATGTTTTCTCATAAAATAATAAGGCTGAAACTATTTAGTCTAAGTGTGTTTGTGCAGTGCCTAATATGTAGTGTGAGAGAAATAACAATTAATGCAAAGAAGATTTTGTAAAACAATATAAAAATAGTCATTTCAAACAAGGACCTGATTGCTAAGGGCATACTAATGTGCACTATATTATATTGTATATAACTATGATCTCAATCCATGGCCAGGAATGTTACTGCACACTTCTGTCAAATTCTGTACAATGATCCATGCCACTGCATTGCTCACTGCTTACAGTCCAAGATCTCAAAATGCAATCAGTACATTTACAAGACACTAAAGAAAGTAACATTATTATCTTAGTCCAACTAAAATAGTCCAACTGAAGTGCTAATAATATTTCTTACTTGAGCCAACATACAGTATTGTTCAAAATAACAGTACAATGTGACTAACCAGAATAATCCAGGTTTTTTGTATATTTTTTTATTGCTGAGTGGCAAACAAGTTAACAGTAGGTGCAGTAGATTTTCAGAAAACAAACAAGACCTAGCATTCATGATATGCACGCTCTTAGGGCTGTGCAATTGGGCAATTAGTTTAAAGGGGTGTGTTAAATAAATAGCAGTGTCTGCTGTTGACTGTACAAACTCAAAACTATTTTTTACAAAAGTTTTTTGTTTCTAGGATTTAGCAATCCTGTGATTGCTAAATCACAAGTTAGTTGTATGACCACAGTTTTTTTAAACTGCTTCACATTTGTGTGGCACCAACTTGTGTCACCTCTCAGCTGTTATTCCACTCCATGATTATTTAACAACATTACACAATTAATTTACATTTCTTGGTTTTGCTTCAGAAACAGCTTCTCGATTGGATTAAGGTCCGGGGATTGGACTGGGCACTCCTTAACATTAATTTTGTTGGTTTGGAACCAAAATTTTGCTTGTTTACTCGTGTGTTTGGGGTCATTGTCTTGTTGAAACAAACATTTTGAGAGCATGTCCTCTTCAGCATAAGGCAACATAACGTCTTCAAGTATTTTGACAAATGATCCGTGATCCCTGGTATGCGACAAATAGGCCCAACACCATAGTAGGAGAAACATGCCCATATCATGATGCTTGCTTTACTGTCTTCACTTTGTACTGTGGCTTGAATTCACAGTTTGGGGGTCGTCTCACAAACTGTCTGTGGCCCTTGGACCCAAAAAGAACAATTTTACTCTCATCAGTCCACGAAATGTTCCTCCATTTCTCTTTAGGCCAGTTGATGTGTTCTTTGGCAAATTGTAACCTCTTCCTCACATGCCTTTTTTTTAAACAGAGGGACTTTGCGGGGGATTCTTGAAAATAGATTAGCTTCACACAGACGTCTTCTAACTGTCACAGTACTTACAGGTAACTCCAGACTGTCTTTGATCATCCTGGAGCTGATTATTGGCTGAGCCTTTGCCATTCTGGTTATTGTTTGATCCATTTTGATGGTTGTCTTCCATTTTCTTCCACATTTTAAGGCATTGGAGATCATTTTAGCTGAACAGCCTATACTTTTTTGCACCTGTTTATAGGTTTTCAAGATTCAAGATTCAAGATTCAAAGATTCAAAGTGTTTATTATCATGTGTACAGACAGAAAGCATGTTTCCCTGTACAATGAAATTCTTACTTTGCCGTCCACAGTAAAATGTCACACAGGTAAGTAAAAAATAAAAAAATAAGACAAATATACAAGTAATAATAATGCAAATATACAAAAAAAATACAAGAGGGCAAAAGTAGTAAAGTGAGGTAGTGCAGTTGTGATGGTGTAAAGTGACCGTGTAAAGTAAAGTGACCGTGTAAAGTGAGGTAGTGCAGTAGGTAAACAATTGTTCATGTAATGTTGTGATTGTGAATGTGACTGCTGTTTAGGAGTCTTATGGCAGAGGGAAAGAATGAGTTCTTCATTCTGGAAGTCCTGCATTTCACACTTCTGTACCTCTGTCCTGAGGGTAGAAGTGTGAACAGACCATGTTGGGGGTGGGAGGGGTCTTTGAGGATGGAAGCAGCTCTTCTGTGGAGGTAGATGCTCTGCAGAGAGGGCAGTGGAGTCCTGGTGATCTTCTGCGCAGTCTTCACCACTCTCTGCAGGCGTTTGCGGTCCATGACAGAAGTGCTGCCGTACCACACAGTGATGCAGCTGGTTAGGACACTCTCAATGGTGCAGCTGTAGAAGTTGCTGAGGATCTTGGGCGACATGCCAAACCTCCTCAGCCTCCTCAGAAAATACAGCCACTGTTGAGCCTTCTTGACCAGCTGCGTGATGTGAGGTGTCCAAGTGAGGTCTTCATTGATGTGGACACCTAAGTATTTGAAGTTGCTCACCCTCTCCACTTCAAGCTCCCGGATGAATAGTGGCTGAGGCGTTCTCCTCTCCCTCCTCATGTCCACTATCATCTCCTTTGTCTTGTCCGTGTTGAGGGTGAGGTTGTTGTCTTCACACCATGACACCAGACTGGCCACTTCCCTCCTGTAGGCTGCCTCGTCACCGCCAGCGGTCTATCACTGCGTGTCGTCAGCAAACTTCAGGATGATGTTGTCCTTGTGAGAGGCGACACAGTCGTAGGTGTACAGGGTGTAGAGGATGGGGCTGAGTACACAGCCCTGTGGAGTACCAATGTTTGTGATGGTGCTGGCTGAGGTCCTATTACCAATCCTGACAGACTGAGGCCTGCCAGTCAGGAAATCTAGGAGCCAGTCACAGAGGGTGGGGTGCAAACCAAGTGTGGACAGTTTGTGGGTGAGTTTGTGTGGGATGACCGTGTTGAAGGCGGAGCTGTAATCTATGAAAAGTATCCGTAGGTATGAGTCCTTGTTCTCCAGGTGTGAGAGGGAATAGTGGACGGCAGTAGCGATTGCATCCAAGGTGGACCTGTTGGGCCGGTAGGCATACTGCAGGGGGTCAATGGTGTCCGGTATGTTGCTCTGAATGTGGGCCAGCACCACTCTCTCGAAACACTTCATAATGATTGGAGTGAGCGCCACTGGCCTGTAGTCATTCAGGCAGGTGGGTGGGTTCTTCTTGGGCAGGGGGACGATGGTCGTGGTCTTGAAGCATGATGGTACAATGCGCTGGCTGAGGGAGAGGTTGAAGATGGAGGTGAAAACATCCACCAGCTCGTTGGCACATGCTCTGAGGGCCCGCCCAGGAATGTTGTCTGGTCCTGCTGCTTTGCGGGGGTTGATCTTCCTCAGAGCTCTGTGTACCTGTGTTGTTGAGATGGTTGGTGGAGGGGAAGGGGGTTGGGTGAACCAGGTGTGTGTGAGCTCCCTCTCTGCAGTGTTGCTGGGAGCCTCAAAGCGGGCGTAGAAATTGTTAAGTTCCTCCGGCAGGCTGTCTGTTGTGGCGATGTTGTTGGTGGTGGTCCTGTAGTCTGTGATGTGCTGCAGGCCTTGCCACATCCGCCCTGAATCAGCAGTAGAGTAGAAGCTGTCCAGCTTCTCTCTGTACTGCCTCTTGGCCGCTGTGATGGCTCTTCTCAGTCCATACTTCGCAGCTTTGTACTCGTTCTCATTGCCTGATCTAAATGCAAGAGAGCGAGCACGCAGCATGTGACGTACCTGACTGTTTATCCAGGGCTTCTGGTTGGGAAACTTCCTGATTTGTATGGTGGGCACGATGTTATCAACACAAGTTCCCCTACTCCAATCAACTTTTTAATCAAAGTATGCTGTTCAGGCTTTCAAATGCATGTTCAACAAGTGCTGGTGGCTTCATCCTTAAATAAGGGCCACCTGATTCACACCTGTTTTTTCAAAAAACTGATGACCTCAGTGATTGAATGCTACACTGCTATTTCTTTTAACACAACCCTTTCAACTAATTGCTCAATTGCACAGCCTTAAGTGCTTGCATATCATGAATGCTGGGTCTTGTTTGTTTTCTGAGAATCTACTGCACCTACTGGTAACTTGTTTGCCACTCAGCAATAAAAAATATACTAAACACCTGGATTATTCTGGTTAGTCGCATTATACTGCTATTATTTTGAACAATACTATACCTAGAACAAAAACAGTGAAATCCACTGTTGAGATTTTATGCCCGTACACTACTGTCCTCTCATGTGTTACTGGTATATATAAGTAATCAAGGTCAGAGAGATTGTAACTTATGGTGGCAAAGTAGTTGTGTTACTTTATAGCATTTGGAGAAGCAACCTGTCAGTGCTGAGGTGTTGAGCTACAGGATGAATGTTTTGACCGTCCTGTAGCTTCTGCCACAGGGCAAAAGTTCAAAGAAGTGATGCAGGGTGTCTCTGATGATACTGGTGGCTCTGCTAATGTAGCGTGAGTTGGTGGCTTGCTCCGAGCTGGCCGTTGGGCATCTTTCCTGCTGTTTTGATCACTCTTTGCAAGCATTTTTGTCTGCCTCAGAGCAACCCGTATACCATACTTCAGACACAGATGCAGAGTGTAAGTAGTTCTTGATAATTTATTCCTAGAAGGCCACTGACAGCTTTTTGTTCACACTATCCCTGATGCTCCCTAAGTGTAGTCTGCTACACTTTGGCTCAAAATACAGGCAGATAAGTGGAATGAGTTTGAAGTACTTTTAAACTCAGACAGAATTGACAAGTCATTGACTTCTTGCTGCCTGTAATTAGTAAAGTCTGCTCGCTGCATTTACAGTATATACTTTGTTTTTAACAGTGATTATGATCAAGACATGATGCTTTACCCTGACTGTAGTTTCTGTACATAAAGAGATCTTCATTGTGGTAAACGTTTGCCTTATGAACTGGGCTACTTTAGTGGCTGTTAACATTGGCAACAAACTACCTGAACCTTTCTACCTATCTTAACTAGCTTCATTTTAGTTAGAATGTTAAGTGAGTTGATGCTCAATCAGTGCTTTAATTTTTAAATATTACTTTAATTGTTAGGTTTTCTTTCATTTTAGTTCTGGCGTTTCTTGCATCTGTCTATGACCTTCTGCAACAAATTCATAATATGGGGGCTTGTACGGGTAATGAATCGGGGACCTAAGATAGTGTCATTATGGGGGCTCGTCTGGGTAATTAACCACTGTCAGGAAAGCATTAGTCCCAATAGAAAGACATCATCGATTATTTGGAAAAATACTAACCCAAAGGATTGTCTTTAGAGAAGACCGAGTTAAATAAAGTATGCAGTAATACAAATAAATATTTATCTTACTTGTATTGGGATTACTGTCAACTGCATCTGATTAGCTGCTTTCCACATATCGGATAATCTGTCCATCATCCCTCAGCATTGAGAGGCTTATATTATGATTTTCCTCTTAATCACCAGCTAACCTCAGCCAGTTCTTCTACCATATGACTTCTTTAAAGCCATCTGCTCAGTCTGCCATCCCAAACTTCTTCTTGGTACTATGAAAGGTCAAGGCAAGTACACACAACAGGAGGAGATTTGTTCTGTTTGTTGACAAAAATAGGGTTTCATAATTATGTCTGTAACACAATTCATTTCCAGACTATGCACAGAAGACTAATTTCTTCCAAGCATTACAGTATGGTTCAGATTAGTAGGGTAGAGTAACTTATGCACCTCAAAATGTGTGTGGCTGTATTCAGAAGTCTTGTTTTGTGAACCTTTGTGTTACAGAAATGGTAGAAATACTGCTAAACCCATGACATGCACACTTGACCTGTACCGTACTTGAAAGATGAAATGGTACTTGTACTTTGGCAAAGAATTGTTGGTGAAGATTAAAGATGTTGTTTCCTTCAACAACTTCCATGATTTAGCTAGAAAATCGACAGTTTATTTCCTACTTTGTGTAACAGACCTTTACATCAAGTTTCATATGGCTTTGCAGGCACTCTGGGGGTCACTATTTGAAAACAGATTGTGTAGGTTCCTCAGAATTGATAAAGTCTCTTGGAATTAGAGACGAAACGTCTTCACCTTGAAAACTGATACCAGATGCTTTTACTTTAACCTTTTTTTCAAGATGTCCTGGATGACTGAGAACCTTTACAGACATAATGTGTGAATGGAAGCTTAAAGTAATTTACTTTGATGTAAAGTGTAAAGTGCTTGATGTAAAGTGCTTTGAGTGCCTAGTTACTAAATAGTTGTTTGTTGGCAATGGTTAGAACTGTACAGTACAATGTGTCAGAGGCTTTAGACCATTGAGTTTAAAACAACTTACTTTTGCTGCCTTTTAGTGTCGCATCCAGAGAAACACTTTGGTGTAGAACTTTGGTTAAGTTTATCTAGAGTAAGAAAGAAATACACAGTCCAATTAACTGTCAACAGTTCATTTAATTGGCTGGTGCAGAGTACCCAGAGTTTGTTAGATCCAAACAGAAGATGGTGATTGTGTTTCTGTTTTTTATGACACAGCCTGTAATTACTTGTGCATCATAAAATGCCTTGACCATGTGTCCTGATTAATATGCATATACTGTCAGCCCCCTCTCCATGCTACATTGACTTTACTAGAGTATGGCAGCTTTTAAATGCCAAGTTTTGCATAAAAGAGTTCAATATGTTTTCTACATTCTCATCACCAGAATATGCATACACCACAAGAGAAAATGTCATATTAACCACAACTCTTAAACAGAATCTACTTTTCACCTGACATTCTTTCGGTCCACTAATCTGTACATTATTAAGTGCACATTAGGTCAAGTGTGGGCTTAACAACACATGCAGATTTAGTGGAAGCAATCATGCAATCCAACTGTATGAACCTTGTGGCTTTAATTTGATCCTCAATAACAGACCGAAAGCAATTAGTGACCTGACTCCCCTCACATCAGAGCTATCGCCCACCTGTCCAATAGCATCTTCAGAGCGGTTTAGCAGGTAAGTATTGTTAGTTAGATCATTCAGTAAAAAACAAGTAAACGGATTTGACATTTTCATAACTGAGTCTAAATTTAACAGCACATAAAGAAATCAAATGTAACATTCATTGAGAGGGGTCAATTATAGGTAATTGTCACAGGTTAAAAATGCATTTGTTTCTTGAACAAAAATCAATCTTTATACATACTTTTATGGTTTATCTTTGTCTTTGTGTTGTGATGATAATTTGAGAATCCACAAAGCAGCAACATGTGAAGGTCTACCCAATTGTCATTTGAGAATCTGTTCCATGCCTAAAACACGTCCAAGATGGCTTGGGAAAGAATTCACACTTAGTGCAGTTTGGATATAGAGAGTTGTATCTTGCGGTGGCGCTGGCCTGGCGGTGATCAAGTCGGTGGTATAGTTGCTATCTTGTGCCCGACGCAGCTACCTCCTGCTCGTCTGAGACTTTGCCAGTGCTGCGAGGGGTGGCAAAGAGCAAAGTGTGGCAAGACACAGGCGAGTAAAACAGCTGATCTATGTCAAAGCATAGACTGACAGACATAATTAAATTCAATTAGAACGTCAAGTTATTGCCACACACATTTTTATTATTATTGTGCACATGCTCTGGTATAATGAAAATAGAAAATAAATCAAATGTATTAAATTGCTAATTATTAAATATTATTCCATTTTATTTATTTAATAAAATGAAATGAAATGGTTAGCACTCCTGCCTCACAGCAAGAAGGTCGTGAGTTCAAAGCCCGGCCGACTCCGGTCTTTCTGTGAGAAGTCTGCATGTCCTCCACGTGTTACTGTGGGTTCTCTCCGGGTACTCCAGCTACATGCACGTTTACATTTTACATTTAGTCATTTAGCAGACGCTTTTATCCAAAGCGACTTACATTCAACACTTCCATTCACCAGTGTTACAGCTGGAACACCACTGGAGGCAAGGGGGGTTAGTGTCTTGTCCAAGGACACAACAACAGTATGAACTGTGGGGAGAGCGGGAATCGAACCGCCTACCTTCCAATGTATAGCTTAATTGGCAACTCTACTGTGAGAGTGAAAGGTTGTCTGTCTAAATGTCAGCCCTGCGACTAACTGGCCATTGTCTAGGTGTACCCCGCCTCAGGCCCAAAGATGCTGGGACCCTTAACGGGACAAAGCGGTAGAAAATTAATGTAAAATATATAATAAATTCTTTAAAATGATATTCTCTAATCATTTAATTCACTCTAAATAATTTAGACTTGTATCCTGAAACATTACTAACAAATGACTAATCTACCGACTTTTTATTTTATTTTAATTTTTTTACAACCACAAAGCACAAAAGCACTGGTTTGCTTAAAATGAAATAAAAAATCATTAATCTACAGCCAAGACAAAACATAGTTAAATAAAAAAATACATGTTATGATTGAGGTGGAGAAAGAGTAAAGGTTTAGCTTAAACAAGGAGAAAGCGGGGCTTTAGAAGCAGGAAACTCACCAGGACGCATCAGGAGTTTGGGTCTGTGTATGGAGCATCATGAAAATACAGTCCCAAACTCATTGGTGTTGCTATTGTCCACATTCCTCATCTCTGCCTGGGCCTGGACCAAGTCCTGACACGTGTGACACCTGTCTGCTCTGTGTGCTCTGTCTGTCTGAGACCCACACTGCTTTCCACATGTAACCATGCTCCAAAGCTTGTTTTGAAGCTGAAGTGATCAGGAAGTGTTCATGTGATTGAGACCAATTAACTACCGCATCAAACAACAAGGATTGCTTTACATGATGCGAGTAAAAGAAAAGTCAATGTGTGTTTTCTTCTGTCTTTAGTCCATTACCAAATTAAAAGAATCTGAAACACAGCAGTTTGTATTAAATACTTTTTTCTCTCATGCAGAGCACGTTACAGATGATGATCGGGATTGTTGATCGGGAACATATGGATCTAAGCTAGCATCTCTACTCACAGCAAAAGGTGGTTTTCACTGGTTTTAGAACAAACTGTAAAGACTGGCTCTAAAACTGAGGAGGTGGAGCTGTGACTGTGGAGTTGAATATACAGTGTTTATTGCACATATTATTTTGACTATACAGTAGTGCCAACTTTAATCTATAGGCAAAAGAAATGTGTTTTTAATGAACATAAGTGACTGCAAGACCCTCACAGCTGCATTGATAAAATGAGCCCTTAAATGAAAATGAATCCCATGTAGCCATTTAATAGCAATCAGGTTCTGTGACAGTTCTGGTTTGGTAAAGTATTTTCAAACCAATAAAAGTGTTCTCAACAATAACCTAGAAAGGTTACTCTTCAGACTGAACTAAACTAATTCTTTCTTGCAAACTGCTGTGCTGTGTTGTTTCTTAGCCTAATCAAAGTGCTTATTTACCATGCTTTGCCAATTTTTGAAAAAAATAATCCTGACTCAACTGCTCTCTACCATTAACATTAGGTTGTTGGCTCAGATACAGTATTGTTCCATGGTACCATCCACCTTTTCTCATCTTGCTGTCTTCTCATCATCAGTAGAAAAAAAGATATCAAGCACAAAAGCATGCAATTAATTTCAGTGCTGAGTCATGTTACGAGCTATTGTTTGGAGCCTGTTGAGCAGGAGAATGCAGGACGTTCCAACAGTGATCAATAAAGCTCCATGTCACTGGAATCAAACCAGAGCTTGGACAGAACCATTATGAAGACTGGCTGGTTGGGAAATAGTAATGGTAATTCTTTTCTCTGAAGCATTTTCATTTCAGAACTATCTTGCATTCAGGCACTTGACACAGGCACGTGGCATTCATATGTACTTGTATTAAATCTTTATTTCCACCCCTCTATCGAGATACTGCAACTTGTACTACTTAACCTCACACCAAATGTCCCACTGTAAAATGAATCCAGCTATGCTTAGAATTGACGGTTTGGACGGCTATTTTAATGAAGGTCACTCACTAAACACAATGTATCCGTGGAGTGCTGTGTGGCCGGTAAGCAGCTCTATCACTGCTCTAACACTGCTCTATCTAGCAGTGTTAGGACCTCTAATGGGCTGAAAATGATAATGCTTGTCTGGAGGCTGGCAGCTGAGGATGAAGACCAGTGATAAGGAAAAAGGTACCCAAAGACACAGAGCAATCTTTTGAGTCCTGATTCAGATTTAGGCGACCAATACCTGTAGAGATCTTTCTCATTCTGGACGTGCGAGGTTTTGGATTCAGGATACAGCTCATTAAATGCATTTTTAGCATTCTGACATTAATGGTGGGTTGAGCTGGAAGGCCTTTACACATCCCTGTACATTTTGTACAGTGGTTAATAGTTTTTCAGTTCTAATAACAGGCTGCAGTGGGGCGCAGATGCCGCAGTGACGCTCAGGACCCCTGTGTGTTGTGGACAGACGCTGACTGCGGTGAGACTACCTCAGAGCTGCGGCACATGCTCTGCTTTTAATTTGGCTCATCTAAATGTAATAGCGACACGTGTCAACAGGAAACGGAGATGCAAGCTGCCGAGAGCATCTAAAGTGATGATGAATTATTGTGAAGTCTTAATTTATGTGATGTTCTTTAAGGTCTGTGTTGGTCTATCCCTCTTTTAACTCTGTGTTCAGACAGACTTAATGTAGCATTATGGGGATAATTAATTAGGCCGGTCTGTGTCAGTGTTCTGAACTTTACAAGGGCTTTGTTGTATTGAAAATATACTGCTAAAAGGTGGTCTTGCTTTTGAATGTCTTGGCCAGACCAAAAGTTTGACCAGTTTTTTGTTTATGTCGATATAAACAAATAGGTAATCCCAGCTATTTTCCCTAACAAACATTTGATTCACTACTTTACTGAATGTCCTCAGTTGCACCTGGATGTGTGGTATTGTCTGGTTTACAATGTCTCATGAGGAAATCTACTCTGAAAAAAAAAAAATCCTCACTTTAATATTTAGATAAGTCATCTGCACTGCAGATAGAGTATTGTATAAACAATGGAAACAAATGACCTTGTAAAACAGTGCTGTTTTTTTAACAGGTTGTGATCATATGGGCTGCCCATTTAGTCCAATTTGTCAGTCAAGTGTCTGTTTTGTTGTGCACTTGCTGTAATGGTAAGAGGCAAATGCATATGGAAGTGCTCTTTTACCACATGCATCTGAAAATTGCTGTCTACTCAAGCAGGACGCAGCGTCCTTTATGGTTATGGCTGTCTGTAATTTACACAAATTCCCACTGTCACATTAGAGACAAGTAAACAATTTCTTTGAAGTGCATTTCCATCTTGCTTTTTTCCAAGTGCTGCTTTTACTCGGAGCAACAAAACAGTCGGAAAAAGCTGCTCAGTGGAGCCTGACATGTTTTCTGACAAGGTCATCAGATTGCAAAGCTCTCTATTGACCTGCTGAAACTGCTTCCATTGATTTATTGACTGAAAGAATTCACCTCAAACCAGAAATCCAGTGGCATGTGTACACTACAGATGAGCTGTGACCTGAAAATTTATAGAATTTTTTTCTTGAAACAACATACAATCAATAAAATGTGAAAAGGACCTAATGAGTAGCTTTGTGGAACTCCTACCTGTTGTATGAATAAAAAAAGTGTCACATTGTGCAAAAAAACAAACAAACCAAAAAAAAAAACAGTTTCTAAAGGTCTCTTCTTTTGCCTATATAATGAAATGTTTCACACAATATTGTAGATTAAGGTTGAGAGCAGCAACACCACAAGTTTTAATAGTTTTATCTCACTTAAAGGCCTCAGGTTCTGCCCAAAGATAATAAAGAAAGACCATAGACTGCCTTCAATATGTTCTCTTTAGCAGTGTCAAAGTAAATTGAAGGAGGCGGACCCCACTCCTGAGGGGTTTGTTCTCCAAGTCAATAAACAAATGAATATTGGGAATCCTTTGAGCTAACAAACCATGCTCTTTGCAATTTAGCCGGCAATTTGAGCTAAGGAATCTGCAGAGCCATCAACATAAATCTGAACAAAAGTCTCCAGACTGACAGAAGTTAGTTCACAACCCAGTTATAGATTAGAAATATGTGGCTTGTTTTATTTGAAGCATATCACAAGTGGAGTGTGCAATACGTGTAGATGACCTTCAGTGAGGCTTTCTTTTTGAAAGGTGGGACCATGGTGCATGAGCAACAGGCTACCTGTATTCACTCAAACAATCACTCCAGGTCCATTTTTGTTACCCAGGTTTATATATATATTTCTCTAGTTTCAAGGTTTGTTGTGTCTGTAAAATATCCTCCCATAGAGTGAATAACAATGGTTTGTGTAGGTATGGTATAAGGTGATGTATTTCTCTTGGAATAAAATAAATACAGAGAGTTATTTGTTCCCCTTTGCTTACCGAGCTCATGAATGTTGCATGAATAATAAATGTTTCAGCAATGTAAAAATGACTTGCATTGTCGCATCTCGACAGGGCTGTGCTTCCTTTAAAACATTGTAACTGGTTGATTTGATCTGGCAACTGGGGATGTGTCGAAACATGGAAATGTATAGATGTGCACTGTTCTACATCACCGCCTTTTAAATCAGGCATCAGGAAATGTGCACTTAGGTTGTGACGCCAAACACTGCAGCTTAAAGCACTGGAAGTCTAAGGTAGAGGTAGGTGAGGTCTATGTAGAAAAAGATTAGAAACTATAAAGTAAGACCTTGAAATGCTGATTAAAAAAACTGTATCTGCGGTTGGTTGAATAACCCACTAATCACACCACACTCGTGCACAGGTCACCTCAGGTGTAATTTGCCCAAGACCCTAAGCTTGTGGGGTTAGCTATATTAAGTTTATTGGTTATGCTGCTGAGATTGTATATAGATTTGTTTTTATTTTATTGCATGCACATCTTTCTTTTACCTTTTCACTTTACCTTTCTACAATCCCTTCTGTGTGATCAATATAGTCCTATAGTCCTTATCTTATCCTTCTTTTAATTAATTCTGGTCATTGCCACCTTATTCATAACCTTGTACTGCAGGTGGCTTCTCACGGGATTGTGTTAGTTTACAAACTCACAAAAATCTGTCTTGAACAGTGTTTGCATCCAAATCGTGGCCGGTGTGTCCCATGATGTAGCAGTACTGACAGATCTGGGCGTGTTTTAGGTTTGAAGCTAAAGTCTGTTTTACTGTTATGAATGTAAATAACATGGTGCTGCTCTGATTGGATAAATCGGTGGTTGATAAATCTAATCACAGACCAGGTATTTATTTAAAATCCATGCTCTTTTGCAGATCCTTTCAATGGGAGCCCTCCCAGATTATACTGTGGAACAGGCTACATAATGTGGAGCAGTTCTATCTGGCAGAGTCAGGTTACCTTATCCATTCCACTGACAAGATATTTAGAAAAACTAACAGAATTACTATTAATGTTGCTGAGGGTTAGCCAGAGAAGGCCAGACTAGTGGTTTCCTTCGGTCTAAATCGCCCACAGTGGAAGAATTCTTGATTTCAGCTTTATGGCATTTATGTCACATATTTTCAATTGTCAGAGCATACCACACGATCTGGAATGACCTGGTTTCAAATCCTAGCTTGGCTCAATTTGCTCGATGTTATTCCAAACTCTTTACCTTGGCTAGCATTTATCTTCATTAATTGAATAACAAAGTGGAAAGGCTCCAACTGTTGAAAATCCAACCTCTTTCCTCCTCTTTGCCCTCCTCTGGGCCCTGCCTCCTTTAGTAACTCCACCCCAGAAGCTATACTTAGAAAGTCAGCTCACCTGGCTCCTTCCTTTGTTCCTGAGAGTTTAATCTACCTTTTGAATAAAGTTACGGTAAACCAATTGCTAAATTTGGTAACTTACTTTTGATTTAACTCCATCTACATTTTTAGATTATTCATGCCTAGACACTGTCATTTATCACCATTTTTTATATTAAGGCTCTGTTATTTCTTTTTCTTTTTTTTTATAGATAAACCACTACTATCCACACCTTCAATCGAATTTACCAGCTCAATAAATATCCTAAATTAAGTTGATTATCATCATACCCTGGAACCAGAAATCTGGGCTAAGATACAGTTGCATTCCTTAATATTTTATACCAGCCCCACTATATCTGCATCAGGCTACTAATAATTTCATAAAACTAATCATTCTTTCATCTAAGTACTATGTCAACACCTATACATGTCTTTGGACAGTGAAAACACATGGCTTCCTTCCAGAGAGAACCCTCAGTAGCACGGGGAAGACATTCAAACACAAACTCATGAACTTCTTGACCTTTTTGGCTTTTATGATAACTTTCAATAATGTTAATATGTTTCTGAAAACACTTGCCCAATAACACTTAACAAACACAATTAGGACTAATTAACAATTACACATCAGTGAAAAAGTAAAAGGTCACTCACTGGATTATCATCACACTAAACATTGCTAAAGGTTTACTCTGTAAAGTCTGTGTCCATTGATTTCTTCTCAGTGACATTTTTTGACTTGTCAGATGTGCCTATCAAGACATAACCTTATTATGTTAACATAAATGCCAATAAGAAAGACATCTCTGGGAAAAATCAATACTTAGATTTTTAATATCCAATCCAATTGTTCTATGAAATGCCACCGGGATCAATCACATGGAAGATCAGGAAAAATAACCCACATTGTCTCAACAAAATGTCAAATACACTGCTGCAATATCAAACAGAAACGGCAAAGAAATCATAGTTTGAACTGTAAAACGCGTCTGGCATAAATTACAAGTAGTGCAAGAAAATGCTGAAAATGCAAAAAAATAAACTTGACATGTATCGATTGGCTGTCCAAACTCGAGTTCTGTGGTCTGGTCTGTGCTGCTGAGTGGACTTCTGTTCGATGAACAAGCCACACTTTGTAATTCCATTGAAAATCTAAGTTGCCAAAAAGATTGAAATATTGATTTACATGCTTTTGTCAGTGGACATAAAACTTATTATTAAAACCTTTTATTATTATTATTATTATTATTATTATTATTAACCGAAAATTGCCCTTAGGGCCTAGTTTTAGTAATTACTTAATATGTTAACAATAACACTAATGTACACACATACCGAGATGAGAAACAGTCCAATAAGATGTTGTGCATCCAGGGTTAGTTGTGTTGGCATTGATGATTAATTAGCAAATTCAAATATAAACAGATCTTGGTTTTAAGAAGTGTTATGGCGCTTGCTTTGTAGATTGAAAAGTCTGCATTGTCAACATTACATTAAACGCAATCTGAACTGTGAAAGATTGAGTTATAAACACCTTTTATCTGGACACTGTATCATACAAGCTGAAATGAATCTAATACATTTTATTGCTAAATCAAAACATATAAGAAAAAACACTTACAGGGTAAAATAAGGGCGCAATGGCTCAATGATAAAGCGGTTGTCCTATAACCGGAAGGTTGGCGGTTTGAATCCACACTGGACACACTGTCATCGTGTCCTTGGCCAAGACTCTTAACCCACTTTGCCTCCAGTGCCACTGCACTAGTTTATGAATGTGTGAGTATGTTTGATGGTGGTTGGAGAGGCCATAGGCAGAAAATGGCTGCCTTGTCTACGTCATTCAGCCCCAGGGAAGCTATGGCTACAAATGTAGAGAGCAGCCACCTGAGCCGCAGTTGTTAGGAGCAACAGCAGCAGCTACACAGCAGAGTGCGTTAAAATTGACTTAACGTTAACTTAACACTGGGCACTTTAATCCACAAGCCAGGCCAGGAACTCTTTTCCTATTCTATACAAAGAAGTTAGTCTGGTTCACTGTTGCTTGCATTCTATTTCAGGGGCGGGGTTTCCGGGTGTAATGTTAACCAATTAGAGAAACGCAGGACGTGATGCAAAAAAAGCCAAAACCAAACAGCCATTTGTCAACAAGGAAGCCACGTTAGTGCCGCTAGTTAACATGACCAGCAGTATAGCGGACACCAAAGCGCTTTCATTGTTTTTATTTTTTGCTGGTTATTCAAAACCGAGGCAAGAGCAGAAATAAACGGCGTCTTGGTAGCAGCGTTCGCCATGTTGAATGAATTGGAAAAGCCGCGCGTTACTTGTGTATGACGTCGCCAGCAAACCACACCCTGCTGCAGACAAACGACTTGTGATTGGTCCATCTGCAAAATCGCAGAGGAAGGGATTCATAAAACTGTGAAGTATGTCAAAAACTAGGCCACGTTCATGTTCAGTAGCTCAGTGGGTAGAGCGGCCGTCCTTCGACCGGCGGGTGGGCGGTTCGATCCCCGCTCGAAACATCCCAAAACATCATAACATCCCGCTCTCCCCCATATACCGTCGTTGTGTCCTTGGGCAAGACACTTCACCTACATTGCCTCCAGTGAGTGTTCTGTAACACTGGTAAATAGCTTAATGTATGAAAACTACAGTAGGTGGAAAAGCGCTATATAAAAATAAAAAGTATTATTATTATTAATGCTTCTGGCTTGTGTGTCGTGGTCTCCGCTGGTCTCATAGACTTAACTATCACTAAAGCCGCTGAAGAACACCATATTCTTCACAAAAATGATCTGGTTACTGGATACTTTTTGTCCCAATGTACTGTAGGTGGAAATATGATAAATAAGCTATCTGTATGTGATGTTACTTTGTCATTAAACGACAGTAAGTTCACTATGGTTTTTGTCCCCCCCAAACAGTGAATCCAGGAATCTATTGTTTGTCATGTGTACAAGGATATTTTTCACATTTTCACATTTTTACATTTTTCAGTGACTGCATTTATTCAGCATAAACGAAAATACAAGTGTCAGGGAACGCAGTCTAATCCAAAGACACAGAACCCTTCTATAAACATCCAATTAAAAGAAGCTTTTTTTCATTTTGGTGTGAGGTTTGTCTTTTTCACTTTGAGTTACACCTTTGTGTATGGCTGTGAAGAAAGTCTTAAAAACAGACACAGCTTGGCAGATTTTGTAGAAACGCCGCTGGGCTATCTTTTCCCTCTTTAATTAATTCTCTCTCTTATAACATTACTGACTACACATTTGTGTTCATTCAGCTCCTGCTGCTGTCAAAGAGCCCACAGCAGAATCCATCAAGGCTAACACCAGCCAATAAGCAGGTAACAATGTAGCACTGGCATACAGAGAGATTAGGCTGCAGGGATAATAAAGAAATATTAACATTTTACTCACACAGAGACTGTTCATGGCAGAAGACTAGACCTTCATCATCAAAGCCAGAATACCTGTTTGAAGCTGCTATTAACATGTCCCTGGGACTGCTAATAAAAAGTCAATTGTCAGTGGGTACTGTGTCCCAATTTCAATTTAGTTTAAAAGAATAATAAAAAAATAAAGTTATTTTGAATGATGCTGGGCCTTGAACCTTAAGGGTATATTCTCACTTGCCATGTTTGGTACAATGTGAGGTAACTCTGTTGTGGTTGCTCTGTTCAGTTCACTCTAAAAAAAAAGTGTGTGAGCAATACCATTTGTAATAAAACAGAATGAGTAGAGGTCAGAGATAAAGCAACATCTATAACTGTAGTTTGCACTTGACGTCAATTCCTGGAGAAGCTGTGGTGCTGAAGGCTCTCTTTCATTAAGTAATGATCACATCCAAGCAGCATATGTGGTGTTTTTTTTAGTTAGCACACTTAAACTTGTTTGAAGTAAAGAGGTGCAAGTCCTGTGTTGGTTAACAATAAAAAGCAAGGGAGTGGCGAGAGTTAGTGGTCCAAAATGTGACTGATTTTTTACGCCAACCAGCTTTTTGGACAAATGGCTGTGATCCTATATTATGTGTCGCTGTAGACTTCAGTGTGGACCGTCACTTTCAAGATCTTTAAGGCGGCTTTGCACACAGGACATCTCTATTTAGTCAGATGGCTTTGTCATTTGATTATCACAGATCTCACAATGAGCTCAACATTAATTACAACACTAAGTCATTCATATGGGGCCTTCTTAAATCACCATGCAATACACACAATTTCACAGATTATCGGCACTCTAATCACAAGCACACTCCGACAAGATTCGGAAATTACAGGGCATGACACACTACACACTATTATTAAGATCTCGCCAGAGGCAATTATGCAGCACCTTTGGCTTTGTCTGTCAGCCTCATCTCTCAATCTCTGCCTCTCCCCAGACCTCTGTTCTCCATCACTAACTCGTCTAACACTTCACAGTTTATCATCATTGTGAATTGTTCTGCAGCTAAAACAATGGCCCGCTGCATCGGGTCATTGATCTCAATTGCCTAACTGTCATGCTTCAGTTGTTTTGTTAGTTTTGTTGTGATTATTTTTGAGTTAATACTAGTGAGTGCTAGTCAACAGTGCATTTGTTTGTTAGCTAACACTAGAGTGGAGATGAGGCACTGTAGAACTAAAATAAAACACATTTATTCAATTTGACCATAGTACTTTTTGCAGAGATGCATTAACACATTTATGTACACTAAATGAATAAAAATATAAATAATAGGTGTGTCTCCTGCTGCATACAAGTTAAAACTATAGTGTACTGTATTATGCACCATTATTTCAATAATTAAGTGACATGTTTTATTTATTTCCTGAGGTGGTTCAAATGTAATAGGATATAGTTAGAGGAAGGGAAAGTTTGTAAGAATGCAGAGAAATGTTACAACACAAAAACTAAATTGGATGATTGGATGAACAACTTGTTGGTATGGGACAACATTAGCAATAACATATGACACACCTTTATTATCCTTTGGCAATCAGAATGGGCTCAGAATGTAAATATGTATACATTAGTAGACTGTTTTTTTGTTAAGTACCTTTAAAAATACTGTAAAATGTGTAAAAGTCTACTAGTCAAGAAAGTAAAACCAAACTCAAATTTACTTCACATCAAAATACTGACACACTGCATAAAGAATAAGTTGACTTTAGGCCAATCTCTGTTATCAATGAGTCACAGGGCTAATACTTAAAGACAGACAGTGACAAACAACCATTCACTCTCACATTCATTCACTAGGGACACTTTAGAGTTGCCAATTAACCTATACATGCATGTCTTTGGACGGTGGGAGGAAGCCGGAGTACCCGGAGAGAACCCACAGTAACACGTGGAGGACATGCAGACTTCTCACAGAAAGAGCAGAGTTGGTTGAGAATGTTTAAGTTGGCCCGCCGGGAAGGTCTTGGTTTTTTCTTGTTACAATATGCTTATAAGTTATCAGACAGCTTCTATGAGTCGTATACAAATGCCAAGGTGGTTTGCCAAATTTGTCATTGCATTGCAATACAGAGATATTATCATAACAAAAGACCTAGAAAGTGTGGATGTCCTTATAAACAGAGCTGCATTTGTAAATCAACAGATGCCAGAACAAAAAGTGTGGTTTCGAGGTGAGGTCAAAACAAGGGACTGAATCTCAGCTTGAGCATAAGTTTTTCACAAAACGGGACAAGCAAATAGTTACCAGAACACATCATGTAAAAATAAGAGAGTTCCCAGGCTCCTATTCCGGCAGTACCCAACCGTAGTTGTTCAGAGTTTATTTCATAGAGTATGTTCTTTACTACAGGCCTTGTAGAACATCTTGGTGTAGGAGTGAAAGGACTGGTATTACCTGAGAAAATATAATAAGTTGTACTTCTGAGTTTTTCAGGGTAATGGGTTTAGAGATGTAGATTCAAAGCATATGAATAGTTCATTTGCAAAAGCAGATAACTCTATTTTTTATAAATTGTCAGTTTTTAATTTATTTTATTATTTGCTAAAGGTGATATCAGTCAAATCAAACCTGAGTTTGTCCAATTAGAACCACTAACATGGATTTGGGCTTTGAAAACAGGGCTATACAAAGAATAAATTACAAGCCTTAGTTAACTCATTTCCAAAATGGCGTTTATGTGTTTTTGCAAATGAACTCATATCAACTTGAATAATTTTCGAAATACATTAAGAAGTCAATTGCCTGTTGCCAATACCTCTCTTTACACTAGACCAACAGCATATATTTTGAGTTGGTTAAAAATGCCCTGAATGCAGAGGGCCAAATCTATGACCTAATATTTTTGTAATCCCAAAGTAAATATGTCAGGATCATGGTTAGGGTAGAGAAACAAACTATTACTGGCCAACCACATCCCAGTGTTCTCAGGAAAGAGTCTGGCTGGCCTTGAGCTTCTGCGGTGGAAACATTTTACGGCTGTGGCACTGAGGTGGGTGGCACAGCGTGGCGGCAGATGTAAGGGAGTAAAATGAGAGCAGCCAGATCAAAGAGGCAGCAGGAAGCACAGAGAGGTGTGGAAGGGTACAGTAAAAAGGAGAATATCATTAGTTGAGTCTTTAATCAGTAACTTTTTGTCATGTCTCTACCACCAGAGGAGATATGATGGATGGGACGAGGCATGGGAATGCTACTTACACTGCAAGTAGAATTGTTTCTTTCCTTGTCTGCAAGTTTAAAAAGCATGATTAAAGTAAGACCTAAATGTAAGCATTTGCAATTTCTATTAAGTCACACAGGCATACTTTTGTTGATTCATGACTTATCATTCATTTTATTTACTAATGTAATGTCAATTCATAGTCTGAAATTTAAAAGTATGTTTCTGTGTGTGTGGTGTAGGCTAACTACAAATATTAAAACTATGAAAAAAAATTGTATTTGTTCATGCAATTAAGTAACCCTATTGTTCCTCTTTGCATACTTTGCTATCTGCAAGGTCAAGAACAGTGCGTACTTCATTATCTGTTGAGGACAGAACAGTGTCTATTTCGCCAACTGCTGACGTCTTCTACTACTAATAAGTTACAGTCAGTCCTCTCCTCGGTACTATCTTCCTTCTACTTGCAAGTAGAATAAACCACACAAAGACAATTTGAATGACTCAAGGCTTTTTGATTCTTTCTCACACAAGTTCTCGAAAATAATTCCCACAACACCACTTATTTTTGCGCAAAATAAGAAAACTATCTTCACTTGGCCACTGTAGAGTCGCACTGCTGGTGTGCCTTGTGTGATCTTTTGCGTAACACATTTTTTTTACACTACACTTGATACATTGTATGTACTTTGTTAAGTACAATGTAACACACTGTGTAACAAACTGTAATAAACTGTAACTACATAATACATACATACCCTACACTATCTACGTAAGTACACATATTTCCATAATGTATATACTATGTAGTTACATGTTATTACAGTTTGTTACACAATGTATACAGTGTATCAAGGGTAGTGTAAAATAAAGTGTCACCAATTTGTGTGTGTCTCACAAAACACCCGATTCCTATAGCTGGTATAAAGCAGTTCTCTGGTGTCGACAGTGTCTTGTCCAAGACTACGTCCACATGAAGCCGGTGCATTACCTATTCGATCATTTTTTTTCCTCGTTCTAAAAAAAAAATTCCGTAAACACGGCGTCGTCTCAAGAAATATCTGCGTACACATGAAACCACTGAAAACGGTGTAGTATATATGCCAGATCAGTATGTGGCGCTGTCATTCTGCCACAGATATACACTATACACGGAGAAGAAGACTTTGAGCATGCGCATAACATTGCGCGCTGCAGCTGACACGTGATGTGATGACATCATCATTTCACAAAATATACGGATTGGCTGTACACACGAAACCGCAAGGGTGTCGTTTTCAGATTTATCCACTTTAGAACCCGGTTTCAAAAAATAGTAGATTTAGTCTCCCAAAACACCGGATCCGTGTGGACGAAACGGCAATACGGTTAAAAATATAGACGGCCGCTCTACCCACTGAGCTACTGTGGCCCTATAGTCTGAGGCCCTTAATAAACAAGATTGCCACCACTGCTGTAGAATCACCTCAGCCTGGCCCTCACTTTCCTTCAGTCTGCCTCTAAATGATCGCTGAGCAGATATACTGCTAATTACTGCCCGGTTTGTGCTTCTTCATAATCGAAAAGCCCTCATGCATTAATCATATTTTTTGGCGAGGTGAGTTCCAAATTAAACAGAGCCACTGTTTGTTCTTGTGATTTCAGCGAGAGGAGCGGGTCGCTGTGGAAATCTTTCTTTCCAGCCAAGTGAGCTAAGCCACAGGGAGACAGTCTGGGCTGGCTGCTCCCACTTCCCCCTGGTAATGGAAAAACTTGCATCGAGACTCCAGATAAAGGATCGGTGGCAGAATCCATGCAGTCTATCTCAATCCTCATTAAGTTTGGTCCGCAGCGTGAAGCACATTCTGCTCCATCTATTAATTTCCAGCCAGTGTATTAATTTATATAGTCTTCCACGAGTCTCAGCCTTTTCAGAGCTTATTTGATCTTTCAGCAAATCCTCATTAGCTGCATTCTCTCTACTTGTCTTCAAAGCGCTCTCATTGAAACATCTTAATGCCGGAACAGCTTCCCTTGAATGAGAAAGTGGATGGTTTCAATCTTTCACGCACTGGCAGGAGACAGAGGCAAGGAAACACGTTCCCGGGGGATTTCAATGCATTATTCCACTCGATATATTGATGCATGTTTGGAGTCTGATCCAAGGGTAAAGTCCCCTCAGAGACGAATGAGAGGAGTGATGGCGATGTTTATATTCATTTGTCCTCTACGTGTTGAGACGTATGCCTCTTCATGAATAGAAAATGCTCACACAGCCTAAACTGACCTCTCAGCTGTTGCCTCACATGATGAATTCATTTGGGAAGTGTCTGACCTTGTCTGTAATGTTAGCATTGTGCTGTGTCACTGGTTGCTTTATCTGTTGGATGTGGTGAACAGTAGGAATGTTGAGTATATCAGCAAACTTTTTAAGTCAAATGTAGGTCTATATTTCTCTCTTTTTTTTCTTATCTTTTTTTATTCTCTTGGCTTGACATGTTTAGATCTATTAGGCTTCCTTTTATGCATTTACTTACCTACTACAATCCAAATCACAACAGTAATGGCTTTATAGTCATATTAACTAGTGACTAAACACTAAATTACTTACAGTGAAAAGGTTGTTTCCCACTCTTTAAATTTGATGTATTTTGTATAAAATTATACAAAGAAATTATTGTAGGAATTAAAATAATTACAGCCTGACTTTGATTTGGCAATTTGAAAACCTTGAATCTTTTGTTTTTAAGGTGTTCTGATGTACATTTGCTGGTGCCTTTCAAAATCATATTTCTGCATGTCCGAAATAGGACCAAGCTTTAGCTGTGGGACAGATGGCCTTACATTTACTTTTCTCTGGTTTACCATGGTTAAATCAGACCAAATCCTGAGCCCTCCGCTGCTGAGCTGTGACAGTGGGTATGAGCCGTTTCTGGAAAAAGCTGTGTTGGGTTTTTGTCAATTTTTTGTCAAGCTGGTAAACAAGGCCAAACAACTTCACTGTGAAACTTCCATCGCCACGCTTCTATAGACAGATAAGGTTTCTCTTGGGTCCCAGAAGAGGTAACTTTGGGGTTAACCTTGGGTTTTTGGTATCACAAAGCTGGTTCACTTTCTGTTAAGGTTTATTTAATTTTTCCTTATTTTTAATAAGAACAAATAAACAAAGAACTCCACAAACAGATAGCCCAGCACAGTCCAGGGGAATAGAATAATGAAAAAAGAAAAAAGACCACAACTAGTTCACTACTACGCTTTTCAGCACCGAGGCTATAGAAGAGGTATGGGGCACATACCTCCAGGAGCTGTTCCCTCCTGGAGTGCAAGGTGGTCAGCCACTCCATCACTGCTTTACTTTCTATCGCGGTAGACCTCTGTGGAAACTTGTGCTGGCGAAACTCCTTAAAGGTACAGTAGATGATAGAAATTCGACCCATTCTAGGTCTGAATCTAACCTCATGTGGGGTGTTAATGTGTTAGTCTGTTCAAGTTGTGTTATATAATTATATATGTTATACTGCATATACTTATATACTTATATATATATATATATATATATATATATATATATATACTGTATGGTTTTTCTTTTTTTTCTTTTTTATCAACAGTTATACTGTCTTGGACACATCTATTATACATCCTGTCCATCCTGGGAGTGGACCCCTCCTTCTGTGGTTCTCCCGGAGGTATCTCTTTCTTCCCCATGGCTGTTTTATTTATTTATTTTTTTCTTACCCTGATGGAAGATCTAAGGACAGTGGGTGTTGTCTAGTATAGCCTGTTTGACTATTTGCTGTCTTTTGTTTTTTGTTTAGCTCTTTGAGGCATTTGTTATCGTTATACGATAACTATTGCTGTATAAATAAAATAGAATTTATTTGAATTAACTTATAAAACATTAGGAACTACTTGTAAATTAACTAAAAAATGTCCTATTAGCAGTGTATCCTTTGCTTTTAGCTTGAGTTAGTTCCATGGGGAAGCAGGCTTTGAGACACAGTTTGTGACCGACACTCTCACAGTTTGGAGATTGTAGATCATTTTATGCATGCGTTTTTTTTTTTGGCAATCAATGGAGACAGGACGAAGAGAACTTTTGGTACGTAGCATGACTAGAAACTGCTCACACATCCCAAACTCACCTCTCTGCTGTTGCATCAGATGATAGATTTGTTTGAAAACTGCTTGACCTTGTCTTTAACGTTGTCATTGTGCTGTGTCAGGGACACTTAAATAAGCTTGCAGAGTCACACAAGCTGGCACCACACAGTGTTCAGCCCAAAGGGAGAGCTGCCTATAGTGACAGTAGGTCCGCAGGTCAAGCAAATCTTCAATCATGACTTTTACATCTTATCTAGTTTGTGCCAGATGTCCCGCTTTGTTTACAGTAATTTCCTTGAGATGTGTTAATTAACTAAATCTAATCAGAGTTGCCACTGGTACTCAAGACAATTTTCTAGGACTGTACAAGGCCTTTAAAGTTATTTAAATAACTAAAAAGGCTAAAAAGAATTTAAAAAGGGGGAAAAAATTACATTGAAGGATACAGATGCTGAGGAAAACCACTAAAATTGAACAAATGTTTTCTCCTTTAGACTAAAACCATCACAAGAAAGTTCTGTTTCCACCATGTACCCTCTACCGATAGGGTACATGGTGGGCTTGATGCTTTTAGAGACTTTATTTGAGGTGTACTGTACCATCCCACCTTTAGGACTCCTCTATTTGAAGATGGAACCAAGTACTGCTGCCAAAAAACTCTGATTTCATTTGTATGATTGGGTGACAGAGAGTTCTTGTGACAAGAATAATACTGCATTTAGTGTCTACATTTGTCAAAGAAATTAAAAACACAAATTTGTATGTATCATTTGACTTGGATTTTAAGTATATAATGGCGTAGAGTTGTGCTAGTTTTTGGCCTTTGGTTTATTTTTGCGTTCTGTATGCCATAGAGAATTTAATTCCCATGCGGTCTTGTGTTTTACCCGTTGTCCTGTTCTCTGTTATCAGGTCTGCCGTTTCTCATCAGCCATAAACATGCTCATAACTGCCAGTACTGTACATCAGCCATGTACAGCTGCCATTTGGAGTGGAGGCCCTGGGTGTACCAGGTTGAAGGTCTTTTACCAGGTTTCGACACGAACAAAACACATGGTTGGTTTGAACCAGCAAAAGTTTGGTGGAAACCTGAGGTAGATGGATTTCTGTGAATTTATGAACTCACAAATCATGCCATGCCGGCTCGAACTATACTCCTCAGTTACAATGGAGGTAAATGGAGGGAAATTATTCAAGGAAGGAACAAAATGACATCAAAAAGGTCGAAAATGAGAAATGACAGTATTCTCAGTTATTATATTTCACAAGAATATACACACGCTCCCAGTTAATTTTTCCCATTACTGAGAAACTGTCTTCCAGGTATCCATTGGATTTCCGCTAATCATTTTTACCAAATGAATGCAGTTTCCTCAATAATTCTTAGATCTCGTCTCATTGTGTCTTGGCTCATTGTTAGTCCATCCATGTGTAGGTTCCGTACGTGAGTGGAAAGGGACAGTATTCTCCAAGAAGTGCAGGTTACATTTGTTTGTAAGTTGTTTTTATAACTGGCCAATGTAAATGTACTATCCAAGACAGTGGTAATCTGATAGTTAAACACGCCAGCCCAGAGACTCTGTAAGAGAGGTTAAAAACTGTATCATCCAACTGTCCTTGAGCTATGCCTTAGTGCAGATGTATAGCACTTTATGGATTAACATGGTAGCTCTATTTATATTAATGTTTTAACTTTGCTTTGAAGTCTAATAAAGATGTCATTCATACACAGTCATTTACTTTGAAGAATAAAAGATTGGAATGTGGCAAACCAATTCCAAACTCCAAACTCAGAAATGGAGACATGAGATATTCAACAAAGAAGACCAACGTACGTTAGTGCTATACAGAGCCAATAATGGCAGGAAGAAATCACGGTTGCACCCCTATTATTATTTGTAGCAATGCAAATACACAAAATACAAAGCACGGCCTTACTTTCTTTTGAACAGAACGGATATTTTGGCACAAAAACTGAGAAACCTAAAGACTTGAAAGACTACATACAATTGAATACTAATACCCATACCAACTACAGATACTTAATATATTGTGCATCCATGTTCATTTTTCAGTTGCTTTATGAACTGACTTGTTTTGAAGGGTTACACTTTTTTCAGTTCTATACACTTAGGCCAAACATTATTTGCAGTTTTATCATTATTATTATCATTACAGGAAAATATTAAATCAAGGAGCTGTATAGAGAAACAGAAACTCACAGAGGGTGTCAGATTAATACATGAAGCTCCAGTACCTCAAAGTATTAAGTACTGGTTTTATTGTCTACACAACATTCTTACCATTTGAGAACAATACACTAAAATGCCTTCTGTCAATTCCTATTAAAATTTTGGAATGGCCACGTTTGTGTGTGAAATCTTATGTACTATATTTGGCCATTAGTAGGTCATAGAGATTACAATAAGAAAAGCTTCCACACACTCCACAAAATCATTACTGCTGCTGGAAAGCAGGTCCCATTGAGATGACTGTGAGCATGGTACTGTAGTAATGATATAAAAAAATTGGTGTGATTTGTCTTTTCGAAATATAAATGTTGCCCCCTTCTAGTCCTTAGGGAATACTATAGACACCCTGAACCTTGAAAGCAACACTACAAAGATTAAAGAAGTTTGCGCTCTCTAAAGAGTATAAGTGCGAGGATAAAAACAACACCTTCCCCATTGGAGTCATTACAGATTGCAATTCTGTCACTTTTTTCCTTTCTCCTCCCTGTGAACTCATATTGTGACTGATGGAGAAAATTTATTGTACTTAGCTTCACTTATGGCCTCAATGTAAAGTTATCACATAAACTAGTCAGACTTGCTCATTCCCTCTACGTCAAGGTTGTACCAATGCCTCACGGATGATGAATTCAAGGCTTTATACACTTACTAATACGGAAGTATGGTCAGACTTAAATGGTCACTGTGTTGAGTGTTCAACTGTCTCCGTAAATGATGGTTAATAACCTTCTCCTGCCTAAGATCATCTAGAAAGTCTCCAGCCTGTCTACTAGTGTGATTTCTCTCAGCTCAAGATATCCTAACACTAACTCCGTTCACTTTTGGAATTCTGCTCTGGGAAGTTGTAGGAACAGCAGGTAACAACAATAATGGTCCTTTTCACAGGGTTCTATAGAGATTAAGTGTCTTATTCTTTCAACGTTATAGCTTAATGCTTTTATTTTGAAACTGTTATGCACTGTTGCAAACATAATTTTCCATTTGGTTCAAGGATACGACAAAACCCTGCACAATGCACCTTTAAGGAGTATGTGGATGAGACCACATAATTTTACAGTCCATCATGCCTTTATCATAACAAATTTATGGCACCATTTTTATATGATGGTTTGATATATTTAGCACCAACAGTTAATGTTTTGTAATAAAACCTGTTCAAGCAGTATTTGGTCCTGCCACGTTTTTCGACCCATAAATGCATCCCACAGATTTGACTGCTACTACAGCTCTATCCCTCTGCAGCTTCTTTGTTTGAGTCACAAAAAGTTATGGTTGTTTTGTTTTATACTGCAATAATGCTACTGGAGCATGAAATGTCATCCTCTCACACACTGCTCCTCTTCCCCCTCAGGGGCAGAGCCAGAGGGGAGGGGCTGACATTTGCTGCCACATTTAGGCCTGCCTTTTACCTAACAACAAAACGCTCCTTCACATATTGTTTTTATGTTTACACTGACTGCCGTAGAATGTGACAGCGACAGCACAGTAACAGGAGGCATCAGGATAAAAAAAGGCCCCTTAATCATTACATGAAGGGACAACAGCATTTAGACGTTCAAACCTGGGAACAAATGTTGCAAACAGTATTTTAAAAATGTAGTGCACATGTTGTAATGAAATACAACAGATCTGTCATGAGTTTGGGTAAGCTGTCTTAACCTGGTCTCAAAATAACTATTTGAGACTGTTACACATTGAGAAAAAAACTATTGAGAAACCAGTCTTTGCTAAGCCCTGCCCTTCACAGTTACTGTTGCTACGTCTGACAAGCTTTTGCGCCTGGCACGTCTATTACAGTATGTATGCACCGGTGTCAGACATTTCAGAAAATAATTTGTCATTTTTGGCAAACAGGTGAAATATTGTCTTGTTCCCGGAAAAGGGGGAACGACCTGCTTGCACTTCAATGCCACACTGTGGGCGTGTCCGGGCGTACTTCAGAGAAAGATGTTCTATAAACACTTCTGCGTCGCATGCTTTTATAGCCTTTGGCTGATTACCCGGCTGCACGCTCACACAGTTGCGGGTGTTCAAGCTGTGTCACCAACAGAGGTTATTTAGGCCAAATCTTAGCATGTTTGATACACGTGCTTCAAAGTCACACAAAGAATGTTCACTTCTTCCCCTCAAATTGCAAGCTGGCCAGGCCTTGATGCAGCAAAGCAAGGCCCAAATCATAATGTTTTCTCCACCATACTTTACAGTTGGGATGTTTTCATGATGATATGCTGTGCCCTTTCTACGCCAGATGTAGCGCTGTGTGTTTTTAACAAATAGTTCAATCATAGTTTCAATCTTAGTTTTCAGAACATTTTGCCAATACCGCTGTGGAGTGTCAATGTGCTCTTTTGCAAACTTCAGGCGTACAGCAATGTTATTTTTGGTAAGAAGGTGTGGTGTCGTACTGTGGATACCCTGCTTGTTCAGTGTTTTACGTATTGTAGACTCATGAACAGAGATGTTAGCAAATTCCAATTATGCCTTTAAATCTTTGGTTGTCATTCAGGCTTGTTTTTACCTCATTGATGATGCTCCTCTGAAAGCTCTTTTTGGCAAGGCAAGGCTCACAAAAGCGTGTTCTTGTACAGCGCAAACTCCAAAGGTTTGAGGTGGTTTTATAAGTCAAAGTAGCTGTGGTCTACACCTCTAAACGTATTATGTTATTGAGACTCCAGGTGTGCTAAATTCTGACTCCTACAAACATTTTCTTGCCACTGTATGTTCATGCACAACAGGGTAAATGAAATTTAAAAATAAATCAAAAAGCTTATCTATAAGTCTTGTGAAATAAACACTAGCTATTAGCCTGACCACTTTGCAATTTTAGCATGCCAGGCTAATGCTCACACGTCTGTGGGGCTAATCTAAACAAGGAACTTCTCATTATTAGTTAATTAGAGTAAGCTAGCAAGCTAACATTAGCGTGTTCTTACTTTAAATTAAACGTAGGTGTTTTTGTTAATCTTGTCAACATCAAAAGCTACACTCGATGCTCTGTAGCAATAGGGTATGGAGAATGTTCCCCTATAGCATCTTGTTCCCGCCTTTTTCCGGGAACAGGTTTACAGTTAAGCAACCCAAGACGCTGTGAATGGAGCCTCCCACATTGCTTGATCCACGCCCAGCATTTCTCCTATTCAGAGGATGTGCTAGACTTTCTCACTCTCCGGACAGTGTCGTAAAATTGACTTTTCTATTCTCATAAAATCATAATCTATTCTTACCTTTTTTATATATACTTTAATAATACTTATAATAGCTTTTGTAATTCAAATTATTCTTAAAATAAGATTAAGAACTACTCTTATTTTAAGAATTTACAAGAATGAGGACATATTATTCGTTTTATTCGCTCAAAAGCTTTTCAAATCTCCTAGATACGGTAACCCCCGGTTGCCGGTTTTCAGGTGTGGCTTAGCGAAAGATCAAATAAGAAAAAGAGGACAAGCAGTGTTGTGCCTGAACGCGTTCATTGAACGATAGTTCATGAACGTGTTCATATTTTGGGCGAACGTGAACTGAACGTGCTGAATTACAGCCTGATGAACGTTACTGTGAACTCGTTCATTCTGGTGTCTGTGAACGGCACGCTCTCTCAGGTTAACTTCGTTCAATAGGGTGCCAGATTTCTATAGAGCCTTCCAGGCGAAAACCCGGCTAAAACACACCGCAAACGGGTCTTAATATGTAGCGGGAAAAACACCAAACCTGGCAACACCAGCCACGCCGTCCGCCGCATGCGTGACGCGTCATCAAAAAATAAAAAAATAAATAAAGCATAGAGGCGACAGCAGCATGTAGTAAGGCGTATGATCATTTAAATTCATTCATGTAACTTGTTTGTTGAACCTGCCTGGTCTATTTTTCCAGGATTCCAATATTCTGTTTTAGCATGTGGACAATGGAAAATTATTAAAATTTAAAAACGTTTTCACCTTAATGATTACTGTCCCGTTTTTCTTTGAATAATTCCTCATTAAAAAAGACCATTCAAGCAGCACGTTTTTCATCATGTTTTTGAGAATGTACTGTAGGGTTGAAAGCTGCAGCTGCTACTAGTGTGGAGTGAATGGACAGCAACAAAGCATTAAAGCAACAATGTCCCCTCAATGCTAATGTAAACCCTGGTTGGATAAGGATTAAAAATTGGATATGAAAATGAAATCAGACGCATAGCTTCATTGTTAAAACTGATACAATAATTGCTGTCTGTGATTCTACTGAATATGGGCTGTGGCAATAATTTTGAAAAATAATAGCTCGCAGCAACATATGGAAAAAAAGAACTATGAACTAGTTCATTTTTGGAACTGTGAACTTAGTTCAAAATTTTGAACTATGAACTGAACTAGTTCATTTTAAAATTTGTGAACTGAACTTTGAACTAGTTCTTGTAGAAAGTGAACTTTCCCAACACTGAGGACAAGTTATTCTTAAAGCAAAGAATATCAGAAAAGTGTTTCATGCCGGGTTCAACGTACAATCGGTTGGTTGTTAGCAATTGTGGCTAGTGATTAAAAAAGATATATATATTCTGTACTGCAAATTTCTCAATTAACTTTTGATTAAGCAGACTGAGCTGGACCAAGTAAGAAGACAAAAACGTATCGCTTTCATACAGAATGGGAGGAGGACTTTTTTTACAATGACGTTTTTCGAAATGCGTTTGCCTCATCTGTCAGCAGCTACTGTCCGGACTATGCACCCCTGGTTGATTCAATTCAGTGCAAGTCATCAGGTAATGACAAAAAATGCAATATGGCAATATTGGCTCATACGAATATGCAAGGTACATCAACATACATTGTACATATAATATATTTGTAAATAAATATATGTTTTGCATTTTTGTAGTGGGTAGATCATTTGGACTTCGCCATTTTATAAGTAGCTTGCGTGCTGAAAAAGTGTGAGCACCCCTGCTTTAGAATAATGCACACAATAAATTTAGTAAAGCATTAATAGATGTGTATTGTTATTTGTATTTTATTAATATTTAAAGCCCCCGCAACTTGGCCCTGAATAAGCTGGAGAAAATGGATGGATTGATGGATACATGTATTGTTACACATGGGAAAAACATGGTCCAATTTTTTTGATAAAAGAAAAGCAGGAGAGGTCCCTAGGTTGCTTTTGAGGGCAAGTGGTGTCTGAGACAGAGAAGGGGAAAAGATAATTGGGTAATGGAGCTTTTAAGTAATTTTTCTGGCTTGAACTGAAAACCAAGTCTTAGGTATTCTTTCATTGATCATTTGACTTCAAGGTGCTGCTCAGTGCCAAATAAATAAATTTAAATTTATTTTTAAATAATTTTAACTCTTAGACAATGACAGTGACTGAGTTCTAAACAGACTCACCACTGCTACTGTCCTTTCAAACGTCTTCAGAATATGCTTGAGGTGAAAAGCGCATTCGACCAACTGTACTTCTTTTAACAGGACAGAGACCGGACCGTGTGTAACTACTGGAAGTCAAATTGAGCTCGTTCCAGTCCAGGTTCTATTGTACTAAACAATTAATGAAGAAACAACCATATTTTCCTGCAACTCCATTGCCTGACTTGTCACTGTTTGTATGAATTGTGCAAAACATAAGGGTCATGTTTGTATGACACCCACAGTTCCTCTGAAGGAGCTCTTTAAAGTGTTGTGTGTTCATTTTTAAATCTCCTTATTCTTCATTCAGTCATTTTACTAATTACCAAAATGCGGTTACATAAACAATACAACCGCTCTGTGAATAGGTACATTTAGTTATCCCTAGAGTGTCATTACATTAATTACCAACACCCCAATTCATTACTGCCTTATTGTCTTTGTCTTTTAAAGACACAACACACAATGAACCATTTTTCTTTTAGTGTTTTTTTAATGTAGGATTAAGCAGTGTGGTTTTAATTGACTTAAAAGGGCTTTTAAGTTGGCGGTAAAGTGGTTCATTTCAGAATCTGTAACATGAGGCTTTAATGGATTACACTGGAAGTCCTTTGTGTTGAGAGGATAAACATTACCACTGTCTCTGCTAAAGTTTAATGCCAACCAAGCCATTAGTGATTATTAAACTGGAATAATAGTTGTGAGTTTCTTGAATAATGACGTTTGATGGAGGAGATGCTCATACTGTTCCTTCCTCATAATCACATCAATGACTAGTTATTGTTTCCCACTCAGTGAAGCCCTTTAACAAGGCCTTTGTTAATTGTATTGACTGGTGCTGTTTAGTTATATTGAACGTTAAAACAAAAAAGATCTATTATAATTTTTAATATAATACACCCTGCACTCAAACTGTGGTTTTACAGATAGTACTTTCTGTAAAATTAAAAAAACACAAATTAGCATCAATAATTAATGGAAAATTGCACTAACAAACAGTAATGGGAATAATTATTAACGCCGTTACTAACAGCATTACTTTTTCCAGTAACGAGTAATCTAATTGATTACTCTTCTCATTTTAATAATGCTGTTACCGCCAAAAAATGTGGCGCGTTACTATAACTGATGAAGCTGTGTTTTTTTTCATCAGACCAACTAGATCTCTGAGCGAGAGGCAAATACTTTTTTTTTACTGTTCTTCCTTGGTTAGTGGGCAGAGGACGAGACAAGTGCATAAATGCTGACGATTGGCTGAGGTAGAGTAAAATTTCATTGTAAGCCAATCAGAGGTAGAGTTGGGCGGGTGTTCGAAAGCACGCATAGTAGTGATGGTCATTCGGCTCTTTTGACTCAGCTCGCTGAAAAGAGACGGCTCTTTTGGCTCAGTGTGTGGCCATGACCACCGAAGGAGAAGGAGACAGTGCCACAAAACCTAAGCAACTGAAGCTTGATTTTAAGGCCTGTAGCAGATCAGCCCTCGGAATCCCCACGGATTAACTGTCCTGTCTTTTCTATCATTGCCAGAGGCCTTCAGAGACAAGCTTGTTTCTAAAGTCTGGAAGGACTAGGTTAACACTGTTTTCTTTCAGATAAAAGGACGGCCAAAGTGTTTTGAAAAATAGACTTACACACTCACTCACTCACACTCTCTTACACTCTCTCTCACTCACTCACTCACGTACTCACACACTCACTCACACTCTCTTACACTCTCACTCACTCACTCACTCACTCACTCACACTCTCTTACACTCTCACTCACTCACTCACTCACTCACTCACTCACATACTCACACACTCACTCACACTCTCTTACACACTCACTCACACTCTTACACTCTCACACACTCACTCACTCACTCACTCACACTCTTACACTCTCACTCACTCACTCACTCACTCACTCACTCACCACTCACCACCTCTCTCTCACTCACCACTCACTCACTCACACACACACACTCTCTTACACTCTCACTCACACACTCACTCACTCACACACTCTCACTCACTCACACACACACTCACTCACACTCTCTTACACTCTCACTCACTCACTTACACACTCACTCACTCACTCACTCACACTCTCTTACACTCTCACTCACTCACTCACTCACTCACTCACTCACTCACTCACGTACTCACACACTCACTCACACTCTTACACTCTCACACACTCACTCGCTCACACTCTCTTACACTCCCACTCACACACACTCACTCACTCACTCACTCACTCTCTTACACTCTCACTCACTCACTCACTCACTCACTCACACACTCACTCACTCACTCACTCACTCACACTCTCTTACACTCTCACTCACACACTCACTCACTCACTCACACTCTCTTACACTCTCACTCACTCACACACACACTCACTCACTCACTCACTCACTCACACACTCAAACACTCACAGACTCTCTCACTTACACTCTCTTACACTCTCACTCACACACTCACTTACTCACTCACACTCTCTTACACTCACACACACTCACTCACTCACTCTCTTACACTCTCACTCACACACTCACTCACTCACTCACACTCTCTTACACTCTCACTCACACACTCACTCACTCACTCACTGTAAATTGGAGGTTGTCGTCTGGCTGGCTGTTATTTTAATGTTGCATGTCTTGCAACGCGCAGTGATGACCCTCGGTACCCCTCCGGCTAACATGTTGGTGTGATATGTGATCTACAGTAAGTGGAAGTGGTGTGCGTAAGGTAAGAGAGGGCATGACTGACGATAGCTTTGTGATCCAGTCCTAAAAACGCTATTCTCAGCCTGCGCTCCAGCTGGGTCAACTTTATTTTTTAAAATAATTTATATATTTAAATTCAAACTGAAAACATAATGTGATTAACACTCAAGTCATTCAAGTCATCGTGTCTCAAGTCAAGTCAAGTCCCGAGTCTTTAACTTCCAAGTCCAAGTCAAGTCTCAAGTATTAGTAGTAAGTAGTAAGTATTGGGATCTCCAAAAGTTTGGGTTTAAACAGCTTCACTTTAGCTGCTTCGGAGTAAAAGTTACAGCTTCAACAGTTTCAATTCGTTTCTGGCCACATTACGTGTCTTCTCCAGGGGAGGCAGGGTGTATCGAGTCATTTTGTAATTATTATTTTTTTGTGCAGGATGAGATAAATCATTAGAGCTGTTTCTCAAAACAAGCCAAATTTTTTTAAATTTATAATAATGTTTTGATCGGACATTAATCAGCTACATTCATTATTGATTATTAAATGGGCTAATAATAGCAAGCTTTAAATGTTTGAGAATATATATATTTTAATCAAAGTCAAAGTAATGCAGCACTCCTAGTTTTTAGTCATGTCTTGAGTTGTATGTGCAAGCAGTTGTGTGTAACAATTTGTCATTAAATCGAATGAAATGCGATGTTGCTGTTGCTGTAAATATAACAATGCATCTATTAGCCTCTCCGCCAAATATCACCACCAGCCGCCACTAAATAGACCACTTCTAACACTGTGCAGCTTTGAAAAGAGATTTAAATTTTGGGGAAAGCACAATGGAATGTTCTTTTAACGGTTCATTTAGTGTAAAACTAGTGCCGAACCGTCTCCATCCGACTCAGTCCTTCACGCTCCCACACAGGTCTCAGACGAAGACGCTTTGTGTCAAACTAGTTTGAAAAACACCACCACAAACCGCACACACATTTTTTCTTGTGTGACCTCGTACAACCCTACACACCAGCTGATCAGCATCAAGAGTGCTCATTCAAAAGTCAAAGCGCACACGCCCATCACAGAAAAAAACTGCTTTATACACAAAAATAAGCAACAGTAACCAATACAATATCATCACCACCAACATCATTTTATCACTATTAATATGTCAAGCATTTACTGCTCATCAGGTTTGCCTGCAGCTGAAGCTATGTCTGTTTGCACTGTGCCTAGATTACGCTAGTTGCCATTTATATATTTATAATTGTGTATAGTCATGAGATACAAGTGAACAAGTGACGACCTAAATGTGTGCATTTCTTTAGAGACAGCAGGTTGTCAGTGAGGGGTGGGGGCATCAGTCCAGAGCAGCACAGAGAGTTGCAATAGAGACAAGTCCGAGTCCCCGACAGATTTAACCCTGTGTGTTCAGGAATAGCATGGAACGAGGCTTGTTTCAGAAAATTTTAATATAAAAGTCATTAATGACACAACATGGTCATTACAAGTGGAGCCTGACAATACACAGCCAAACACACACATCAACAGCACATCACTGATATAAACACTTGGAAACAGCACTCACCCCCTCCTCACCAGTGCTGCCTTTTTCAGATGAGTGAGTGGTTCACTCTCAGTCGAAACAGATGATATGTTGACCATAGTTTAGTCCAGGGGTGATGCTTACTTTTTAGCACATGCAACTTATTTACATGAGTCCTGTCCATACTCGTTCATCTGACACTAGCACTTAGCTGCTCATTTAGCTGCAGGTTAATGACTGTAATTTCCTCCACATTAAACTCACTGTAGCTTGTAGATGCATGGCAGGATTATAATGACAGAGTCCGTAAGGTGAAATCCTTTCTGCTTAAGTCCTGTTTGACAAGTTGACTTGTTGAAAAAAGTAGATAGAAAACTTCCCACTTGATTTGCCTTTTCAGCAGCACTATTTCTTGTTAATTAAGTCCCAAAGAAACAACTTTTATTTTTCTGATCCCAGCTGTGATGTGTGAGAGAAAACCTCAAAATGACAATTATCAGATAAACTTTGATTTGACTAACATCTACAAATCTATTAGGTAAAATCATTAAACACAATATCAAGCTGTATATTAAGTGTTCTTTAAAACATAAATTAAAGTACATGAGGCTCATCTCGGTTTAACAGTGTGCTCTCAGTTCAGAGTAGAAGCACTAAACTAGAGCTATATTCCACTCTTCCTGAGGATACACCCTCTGACTGTGACAATATCACTTACGTATGTGACGCTTTACTCAGTGACAACTTGCTCTTGTTATCAATGTCTATTAAAAAAACATGTTTAAGCTATTTTTTTCTTACTAGGCCTGATTCATCTCTGTAGAAACTACAGCAAAGATCAGACTTGTTTTTCTATGGGCTATAGGCTGTAATAATCAAGGTTCAATAGTCTGCTTTGATGGGGGGGAAGAAAATAAGAAAAATTAGGTGAGAGGACAACTCATGCTTAATTTTGCTGTCTTTCGCTACCCATTTTTGCAAAGTATTTTTGTATTATTCATTCATTCATTTTCCACCGCTTAGTCCCGTTAGGGGTCGCGGGTGACTGGAGCCTATCCCAGCAGCTTTGGGCCTTAGGCGGGGAAACACCCTGGACAGTGGCCAGTTAGTCGCAGGGCTAACATTTAGAGACAGACAGTGACAGACAACCTTTCACTCTGGACACTTTTGGAGTTGCCAGTTAACCTACACATGCATGTCTTTGGACGGTGGGAGGAAGCCGGAGTACCCGGAGGGAACCCACGGTAACACTTAGAGGACACGCAGACTCCTCAAAGGAAGACCGGAGTCGGCCGAGAATGTTTTTTTTTCCGGCCGGGTTGTTTTTGTAACTCACAACCATCTTGCTGTGAGGCAGGAGTGCTATTAACATGATAATGGAATTAATACCATATGAGCTATGTCTTGTGTACTTTAACAGTAGGGATACAAAGCTGCAAAAATGAACACAGCGTCATTTAAATGGTATCAGAATACGCTTAGGAAAATATACTTGGAAAAAAATGCCGGCTAGATTTAAAAATAATACAGGACTTACCTTGCACAATGACCAAAGTAGTAGTTAATCCGTGAATTGGGTTTACGATGCTCGGCGAGTGATGCTGACTAGCGGCTTGGGTTTGTGGGAGCAACGAGAGAGCGGTGGGCGGAAGCAAGGCGCTCTGATCGATCAACCACATTGAGGGCCTTTGATTGGTTGTCCACATTGTCACGCAGTAAATTTGGAAATGATGGACATTGATTGGCTACTAAAAATGATCAAAAATGGATTATGGGAGAAGTAATTGGTTCACAATTTTGGAGAAAGATGAAATCTGGGGACGTGATGACAATAAACAGTCCTTTGCTTTCCAAGTGGGAAGTGCTTTCATTTTTGCTACTAAAGTCTTGAAAATCTTTCATTATTTTTTTTATTCTGATGGTCTAAGTATGTCTGAGGTTCCAAGTTGTTGCATTTTTCTTTTTTGTCTTGCGTGCAGAAGGGTCCTGGGCTTGTCTTTTATAAGATCAACAAGTAACAAAATTTAGACTTTGTTTGGCATAACATGGGAAGTTTTGTTTTTTTCAGCCGAGGTGCTACTAAGGCATTTTACCTTCTCAGTGCTCCACGTTTGTCCTCTGCTCGTTTTGGTTTGTTGACGTTACAACGTTGTTTACTTGCGGTTCACACTTTATTCAAACTGTACCAGAGTTCAGATGGAAGCGAAATCAAAACCTCTGTTTTAAAGGTGTCTCGGCGTGCAGGTTTGATGCGTTTTAAAGTTTGTATGGAGCAGTCACATTTATCCAAGTAAACCACATTAGCAGAGCAACCACACCAGAGCCCGTTTGAACCGCACCAAACTCGGCAAGTGTGAACGCCCTTACTCACTTTTTCCTGCCAATACGGTGTATAGAACGCACTAAGTCATATCTTAGAGATCTATACCCATTTCCATTGACTAATTTTATTTTTTTATTTATTTTAACTCATTTTCAGAAGAGAATGTTCTTACTTTATTTGATCCAGTAGCCTTAAAGGGACATAGAATCTGTTATCAAAAATATAATAAATGAGTCTGATAAGCAGGGCTGGACTGGTAATCTGGCATACCGGGCAAATACCCGGTGGGCTGACGCACTTGGGGGCCGGTCCATATAATATAATATGATTTTTTTTTTTTTTTAATTGGCCAATGACCGGCCCATAAAGCAGGGACAGCGGCCCATTGGTTCATTTTTCATACTGACACTGGGCTGGCCCAATCATCTCTTAACAGGCTCCACCCCTCCTCCTCTGTTTCTTGTGTCAGATGCAGTTAGTGGCTCAGAGCCAGAAATCTGTGGATTTAGGATGGAGAAACAAAAGTGCAAGGGGTTGCGGGCCAAAAAAATAAAAATGCTAGAGGTTGATGCCTCAACATGTGCAAAAATAACAGACATGTTTAGTGCTATAGCTTCAGTATCCAAGCCTACGGTACCTGACGACATTTTGCAGAAACATGGAGAGTGTAATTGAAATGGTAAGCATGTTAGCTACATGATTAACAGGGAGGGAGTGTTAATCAGGGCGGGTGCAGAAGGAAAGTGTGTGTGTGTGTGTGTGTGTGTGTGTGTGTGTGTGGGCCTGGTTGGGCCACGACTAAGATGATGATTTACCTAAATTAATGAATATTATAATAAGACAACATAATCGTTGTTGCCATTATATAGTCTGTCAGATTGTCACCCACTGCACTAGCCACTCAGTCAGCTAAAGTCAAATAACACAGCATAAGCTATTTTGCATTGTTTTTGTAGATAGGTTAGCAGAGTTAACTTACGGTATTCAATTGCAACTTTGGCTGACTATTCTAATGTTAACCCTTTAATACCCATAATGGCCGTACGGCCCTTCTCTAGAAAAACTTAAATGATGCCATTTGATTATTTTAATTATTACTCAGAATGGCTGCGTCAAAGCACCCACGACGAGTAGCTAACGCATGCTATTTGGGGATTAATACCCGCCTTGCATTTTGAAAGCTGTATATTTTTGTTTAGCTGTATATTCAACGAAGTAGATATTTGCTCATGTTTCTAATGAATTTCCAACATCATTAATATGCAATATTTACAGTGAGTGAATAATATGAATATCATATATTTTTAGGACGTTTTGTGTGAGTAAATTGGTAGTATAGGTTGGTTTTCTTTTCTTTTTTAAGGGGAGTATCTCAACAATGAGAGGGAAATCTTGTTTGGTGTCATATTAAAGAGGGGTTTGTGCTCTTTAAAACAAAGTAGCCTATACTTGCAATTGTAAACTAGTTTTTCTGCTGTCTGGTTCATTGGAAGAAAAAAGAAACATTTCTTTTTAGAATTAGCAGTATTCTACATCCACATTATATTGGGTTCTAAAGGGTTAACTAGCTTTTATAACATGGAGCACTTTGTCCATCTAGAAATCCTGCTCTTCAAGAATACAGGACTATATAACCAAAATGGATCCTTACTAAGTGTACTTTTAATAACTCTTCCAAATAATTGTAATCCTCTCTCTCTCTGTCCTTATGTATAGTCAAGCCAGGTTGAGTTAGCAGTGGAGGAGAGAGACAGGGAGGAACCTTTGATCACCAGTGAGTCTGTCAAGAGAGAGTGAGTACACTGGTCCATGGCACTTAGTTCTCAGCTTTGTAGAGGTTTTTGGAATGGAACAGTAGATATGCATATCTACAGGGACCACAAGGATGGTGTACCAGTTGGTTGTGTCTGAACGATTGTGGTGGGCCGGTCTGAGTAAAAATGCCAGGGCCTTTTTTTTGTCCCAGTCCAGCCCTGCTGATAACTAATAATACATAATATTTGCTTTTTCACTACAAGACTTACATTGATTTGTTTCAGTTTTAGCTATCTTATGGTCTATGTGGTTTATTACCTGTTAATTCATTCATTTATTAATTACTGTATTTTCCAGAATTTTTTGTGAATCCGGTTTTAGTTATTTAAAGTTATTTAAAATTTTGAAATTTTGAAATGTAAGTGAGTGCTGTTGTGAAACCCCATTAAAGTGGAAGTAGAGAAAAGCACTGCCTTTCTTTTTTATGTCAATGTTGTCCAAGTACTACTTCATTAATAATCTACCTTTAGCACCGTTTGGATTCGATTTCAAAGCATTTTTCAAAAGAACCTTCTTGCATCAAGTGTCCTCTTGGAGTCACTTCTGAGATTTGAAGGAGTTTTGAAACTTCTGCTGACAGTCTCTTTAGATATCAATGAAGAGGTGAGTGTGGACAGAGGTGAGAGGAGTCTGTCTGAACTCAGGTAATTATCACCATCAGCCAGAGCTGTAATCATAGCGCCTGGTAAGTAGCCATCATTACTTCATGTCACTGGGAACTTGATTAGTGGCGGAAGTATTAAAAGTTTTTAAAGCAAAGTGATGTATGTGTCAAAAGTACAATATTTATGAGAAGTCACAGAGTTCTATTCTGAATGGGATAAAGCGAGGAGGGAATTTTAATAAAAATACTTAACATGCATGGTGATAATTACGCACCAGCAAGTCTATTAAAGTTTGAATATATCAGTCTCATTTGAAGCAGTCACTCGAAATGGATATGAAACTCTTTCCACCCCTGCATTTAGAGAGATGGACTTCTATTCAAAACAATTTTCAGTAGACTTTATTGCTTTGATCTGACATTATCATAGTGAACCATGTTCAAGATCTTAATCAATTTTTCTTCTTCTCTTCGTTTGATTCTACTGCTTTTGTTGACTGCACTTCTAACTTCTAAATTTTGAGAATTTCTTTACTTAAATCACTGCACAATTATCTGCCTTATTAACCCTAGCTTTCTTTCTGATGTCCTTGTACATACCCAATAATTTTTTTTACCACCGATTCATTCTTTTTATATATTTTTGTATGTAGCTATTGTAACTATTTTTAGACATTAGTATTCTAAGACTGAGGCACACAGAGCAAGATGAAATGATTCTTGGAGCATCCATTTAAGACCCAAACTTTGTTTGATTTGTCAACACTCTTACTTGTCTGATGGTGCATCACATTTGCAAGACAAAACCATTAAGTATATTCTCTACACATACACTCTGCCAATGGCTGAATGTTTTACACTGACTGATCAATAAAAGCTTTGAAAAGTCACCTGAAAAACTCTGGAGGTACTGTGTTACTCCACTTCTATGGAGTTAAAATTTAGCATCAGTAAATATGTTTACAGAAGTAAACAAGCTTCTGTAAAGCACATTGACTTACTTTTGTACAAAATGTTCTCTATAAATACATTTCCTTCTTCAAAATCCCAAAAAGGCAGCTCTTTTTGACAACTCACAAGTCGACTACGGTTGACTCAGATTCTGATTGGTTATTTAAGTTTTAACCACTCAAGCTGTGATCGGAGACATAGGAATTACCAAAGACACAAAGCTTTGTTGAAGAACTATAGTCTAATGAAACTTAATAAAGGAACGTTGCAGCACTGATTGTTATTGTGATTATTAATGCACAGTGGAGTCACATTTAAAATATAAATCAGCCAAATTTAAAGCAGCTCCACTTAACCAAAAAATACAGTTTACCTCTGACCTGGTCAGACTTGTGTTGTGAATAGAGATTATCTTTAGTGCTCCAGGGTAGCAATTTTCTGAAAACACTTTTTGACATTTTTTAGAGAACTTGACACAAATCATAAAATAAATATGTATTATGCACCAGTTCAGTATTGTATCTGTCTGGAGGCAGTATGCATATATTCATTCAAATAGAAATGCTTTTTGCGGTCAGATGTCAACACTGTAAAATATTATATCTTTTTAAGACATTTCCATATGTTTGGTGGGTCAGTGATGTTTTACAAACTTACAAATGGGCATGACCTGATAAAGTAAGTGTTTGACTCCTTTCTGGAAAAAGCACATCCAGCGGCTACACCGGGGTGTCATGTTTTCATCACCACTAATTGGAGCCAAAGGGAGCTGCAGGCTATAAATACCCGGGAATACCACAGGATGCAACACAGTCTCCAAATATGTTCATGCTGTGTTTCTAGAAATATGGATATAGTTTATTATTAACAATTCAACAAGAATAATTTGAATGTATTTCAAATGGAACCCTTTATTTTTGTTGTTGTACCAGGGATTACCGGAAGTATATTGACAAGAATTCTTGAAAACTAGTTCGCAATATTGTTAACAAAGAAAAGCTTTGTGAAAATGTTGTATTAGCATGCGTCCAGAGTGAATGGATATCAAGTGGTCAGTGTTTAAATTAACATAGTCAATGTGTCTAAACTTTAGACATTGATTGAAAATGAGGATTTCTTTAGACTCTAAAGACGTCCTCATTTTCATTCACTTTGAAGAGATGCTCAGAACCCTTGATTGGAAAGGGAACCATATGGATAGGAATATACATTTAGGCTCACACTCGACACTAACATTATGTTTAATGTATTATTTCAGTCAATACTAGATAATACTTCAAGAACAAAGCTATGTCAATGTGCAGCCCAAGTATTTCAGTTTGGAAGATTGGAAGTGTGAATTCCCTGGGGAGCAACTCCAGCCACAGTCTACCTGTGCCAGTGCCTGAGGAGATAAGCCGAAAGCTACTTAGTTATTATTTACTTTGGACTCAGGTTAAAGACATTTATTTGACCTGCTGCAGGAAGAAGTTCCCAAGCATCAAAGTGACTCACTGAAGAAACAAGAGCCTGGACTAGGATTTGTGTGGCGTGCTCAGATAGGAAAGGTCTTATTTTCCAACTGTTACCTAAATACAATCTCTGCAATGGCTCACAATGATCCAAAAGTGGGTATGGATGTCAGTGTATTTATCACTTACAAGACAAACTAGTTCCATAGATTAGCACATGGAGGCCATTTTTGAAGTTGGTTATTTGAGCACTGTGTGGAGGTTGTTAGATGAATGTGCTGAGCTAAAGGTGCATGTAATTGCTATGTTAATGTGTATTACCATTAGACACTGCCTGTGTGGTTAATGATAATAGTGTAACAGCCTGCCTTTTGGCAGTGCAGACCAACAGCACCTATTATTAAATATACATGTTCCCACAAGTAAAGCCCAGAGATGTAAGGCTTGGTTTGTTCCTCCAATAGCAATAGATCAAGTCCCGATAAGAAGCATCCCATAAACTATGTTCACCTGTCTGGGAGAAAAATGTCCACTAAGCATTACTTTAAAATCACTTTGCCATGGGTCGTAGCATCTTTCTTTTTCATTGGCACTTCCATTTTTGCTGTGGGAGGTCTGCTCTGTCACCCATGCTCACCATCATTGTCCCAGAGTTTGAGTCGGGTAAGTCAGGTTATTATTAAATGAAAGACCGGCCAAGGTGGGATTAAATATACTTTGGGGTGAGGCAGGCAATGCACCAAAGAGGAAATGTACAGATCTTTAGTCAATAAAAACAACTAGAGCTATTATTTATCGAGCCTGCTTTATTAAGTTACAGTAAATTTGATTCGACTGGATCTGTACAAGCCAAGAGGTCTGAGTCAGTTGTGGGAACATTAATAGAAAAACACCTAATGATTAGTTTCAATCCCACATTACATTTCAAACCACTTGGGACATACTCTTGAGTGCATTTTTAACCACATGTTGTTTTAAATTTAATTATGTGGAAACTTTGTGAATAGTAATAAGCTAAAAACAGGTGGGCAAAGTTAAAGTTCCACAAACCTTTTAGCATCTCACATACAAAAGAGAACATTTGTACTGTATTTTTCTATTGTATGTAAAGAATATTACCCTCTCACTTTGACTTTGATTTCCAAGAGGCAGAAACAAATGAATGCTGGCCACCATTACTGCGATTGGATAGACAGGCTCTGGCAGACCGGGCTAGTTTATATCTGGTCAATTAGATTTTAGGGAAAACGGTGGCTCAGAATGTGATGTGGGTCAATCAATGAATGTAACCCCCAATTTACACCAACTCAACAGTGGCACAGAATGACACCACCCGCATATAAACTGTTTTCTATTTTACTCAGGCTGACAATTTACACTTGCGATGACCCAAACTCTGCCCAGCAACAACTCGCTGTGCCGCTCCTCTTAAGATAGGTTGGAGTTCTTTTTTATGAAACATCTACCCTGCTACAGTTAGGAAACAGGAAAAATGCACCAAATGTCAGAATAAACATCCACTACACTATCAAAATAAAGGCTCACTAAAAGTGAGTAAACAACGCAACAGGACTTCAGTGATGGTAAATGAGCTAGATTTTGTATAGCACTTTTCAACCTAATAGGTACTCAAAGCACTTAGTATCAAGCTATGTCTTGCCCAAGGACACAAGAACAGTACGAACTAGGGAGAGTGGGAATCTTACCGTTCTAGGACAACCTCTACCGCTGAGCCACTGCATCCCCGTGATTACTGCACCAGGCTACAACACCAAACACCCATTTTACAAGGACAATGTAAAGAAGAAACATAAAGCTCAACAGCCACAACTTTGAGTTTAGACGGTGAGTAATTACCCATAGCACATAATCTGGGACAAATTAGTTGATCATTTCAAAGCTTAACCATTTAAAGAAGCGAGAATATCCACACCAATATGATGAAGTCGGCAAAACAGAAGGTGGAGAGCCACAGTAGCAGCAACAACTCTGACGTCATTGGTGTAAATAGATGCTTTTTAGCAGACGCAAGTAAGAAAAAGTTCACGGACAGACGTTCCGTGATAGTTCTCTGTGTAAATTTGGAGAAAGATTTGCAGCTTGATCCCCAATCCTCCTGTTTATACTTTGAATGGTGATGTAGGTAGGAAAGCACAATATAAATTTGCACTTTATTTACACAATTTTTGCTAATGGTGAATTCTTAAAAGAAGAACAAATACATTGCACTGAGACCAGATGGCTTTAGGCATGTGACGGTAAAAGATCACTTTTATGAAAATATTATGGCGTGGTATTGTGGTTTGTTGTTAATTTCAAGATTACATAGAATGACATAGGCAAATGTTGCGATTATAATGTAAAATAAATTAATTCTAAATCAAATAAGTTATAAAATAAATTATAATAGATAGATCAGTAAATTAGTCACTTAAATATGGCTTTAAACATTTTGCTGGTCACCCTATACAGACCTTTTTAATTCTACATGATATATTTTTTTGCATTGTAATGCTCCTGGCTGCAACCCACGACCTAGTGCACTAATGTGTTCAGAATTATTTTGCACCCAGCTTACTTGGGATCACTACTTTAGTTTTACTCGTGTCTGGAGTTGAAGATGCCCAAACACTATACAGTTGGATAGAATGATGATATGAGACTGTAAGACCACCTATAACTTCCAGAATCTGCTGCAATAGCTTTTGGAACATCGTAAGAGAAACAGAAACTACATAGAAGCCTGACAGTGACAAAATCCAGCGAACAACTGTGTGCTGGGACTCGCAGGTGACAGAGTATCAGTTGAAATGGCCAATAAGAACTCGGAAGGATGATGGAAGGAGATGAGGAGGTGAGAGGGAAGAAAAATCTGTAAACCCATTGTGAGGTATTCTGCTGACAGACATGAGTTATTCATTAAACTGTGGAACCAACCAAGGGACAAGCATCATAAAGGCACATCATTTAATGAAATGTATTTAAGTAATAATGTATGTATTTGTAATGTATGTCTTTTTAAATTTGTAATTTGTAATAAATGTATATGTAATAAAGCATTCCAAATGTATTTTCAGAAAATTCAAGCACAGTCCAGTGAGTATTCTGTACATGGAAGGTAATGGCTAATACATTCCTGGATTTTGTCTGATTCTGTATAAATCAAAAGAGCTAAGAATCATTGTGGCCCCTAGTAGTTTTTGCTTTTAAGTATCTGACATTTAGTTGGAATGTTATCAGAAAAAATATTTCTGCAGATGGCAAATTCTACAGGAGTAAACACATGAATAAAATAAATGCCTTGAAATGAAATCTAGTCTTGTGGCCCATTTCATTGTTTTAGAAAGAATATCGGAACTCAATAATGTTATAGATTGTGCATTGGCAGATTTATGGAAAAGATGTCAAGCAAGTATTCAGTTACTGTTCAACATTCTTAAATTGGACAATCTATCAAACCACAGATTTGTTCTTTATGCAACGCAAGACAGGGTAACAATGATTTTTGCTTGTCTCCTCACAGAATTGAATAATAATTATGTCATTTTTGTTCTGTAATATAACTAAATGTTCAAAAATATGAACGTTGAATATGAATGTTTTTCAAATTGCAATCCCTCTATTCTTTTAACAAGGTTTCTATTCATGGGACTTCAAAGTACAGTTGTGCTCATAAGTTTACATTGTTTTTGGCCATTTGTCATTGAATATGATAACACAAAAACTTTTCTTTCACTCATAGTTAGTGGTTGGGTGAAGCAATTGTGCTTTTTCTGACAACAGAAACATCCCAAATGACCCTCAAACGTTTACATACCATGGTGATTTTGGCCTAATAACATGCACACAAGTTGACACAAACAAGTTTGAATGGCTACTGTTTGCTTGTAATCAGTGTGTGTGTATAAAAGGTCAGTGAGTTTCTGGGCTCCTGACAGACCCTTGCATCTCTCATCCAGTGCTGCACTGATGTTTCTGTATTCTGAGTCATGGGGAAAGCAAGTAAGAATGCAGAATAAAACAGGAAAGTGATGTAAAAAAAAATATCCAAGGAATTGAGAATGCCAATCAGCAGTGTTCAAACTCTAAGAAATAACAAAAAAATTCAAGGTCAACTAGACCAACAAATATTTCAGCCACAACTGCCAAGAAAATTGTTTGGGATGCAAAGAAAAACCCACAAATAACTTCAGCTGAAATACAGGACTCTCTGGAAAAAAGGTGGTGTGGCAGTTTCAAGATGCACAATAAGGAGACACTTGAAGAAAAATGGGCTGCATGTTCGAGAAAGCCATTACTACGCAAATGCCACAAAGCATCCCGCTTACAATACGCCAAACAACACAGAGACAAGCCTCAAAACTTCTAAAACAAAGTCATTTAGAGAGGAGTCAACAAGGTCTATGATGAAAGGTACACCATTCCTACTGTGAAACATGGAGGTGGATCACTGATGTTTTGGGGATGTGTGAGCTACAAAGGCACAGGAAAAGATGAATGCAGCATGTTATCAGAAAATACTGGAGGAAAATTTGCACTCATCATCCCGGAAGCTGCACATGGAATGATCTTGAACGTTCCAACAAGACAACAATCAAGCACAAGGCCAAGTCGACCGTCATTGGCTACAGCAGCATAAAGTGAAGGTTCTGGACTGGCCATCTCAGTCTCCTGACCTCAATATCATTGAGCCACTCTGAGGAGATCTCAAACGTGCAGTTCATGCAAGACAGCTCAAGAGTTTACAGGAATTGGAGGCTTTTTGCCAAAAAGAATGAGCAGCTTTACCATCTGAGAAAATGTATTTATTTATTTATTTAAAAGGGACAGTGCATATTGATGAACATAAAAATGTAAATATGCCAGAATTAGCATAGTGGCTACTTTTCATCTGTAGTCCCTGGCAGGTCAGGACAAGATAACAGACAACATATAACACACATTCAATACAAATGACAACATTAGACTTAACAACACTTAAACAACACTAAAGCAACACCTAATCAACACTTAACAACATTTCAGATGTAATGCCCACAGACCTGGTTCCTCTTGAGCCAGAAAAAATAAAGAGCCTCATCCACAACTATCACAAAAGACTTCAAGCTGGCATTGATGTTAAAGGTGGCAATACACAGTATTAGTATAGAACTGGGGTATGTAGACTTTTGATCAGGGTCATTAGCAGTAGTTTCTGTTGTCATTATGATATATATATTTTTTTTGTTTTACAAAAAATGGCTTTACCCAACCACTAACTATGAGTGCAAAAAAAGTTTTAGTTATCATTCATATTCTCTGAAAAATGGCCAAAAAAAATCACAAAATCTAAATTCTTGGGTATGTAAACTTATGAGCACAACTGTGCATGTCCCTGAAGCATTTAACTATGCCCCATTACTAAGATAACCATTGGTGGTTACCTTAGACCTTACTGTTACGATGTTAAACAAACGAGTGTTGATTACATATGGTTAGACTGCCTAATTTGTTTTGTTTTGACTGGTCTTGATCATGACATTGCTTTTGTAAATGTGGTCTTGACACTTCAAAAACACTGAAAAACCTTACTTGAAATTCTCAGAAGCAACTCAAAACATTGTCCTAAAAAGCTAAACTCAGGCTTCAAGCAAACCAGCACTTGTATTTAAATCACTTTGAATGTCAAATTAAACACTGCCTCCCTCCATAGCCCCAGTGAATGCAGGGTTAGTGATGTTGGTTTTGTAAGTGGACACAATAGAGGACATTAAAGCGCATGAGTACACACTGTGCTCAAAAATTACCCAAATCATAGACATTACTCAGCCAACCCAATTTAGTCTTTTGGGTAGCCATCCATTGTGAGGAAAGCCTCTAAATGGCTTTGACTGTCAGCGGTACAAACAACAGAATAAAGTGTAAAAGCCAGGCCAGTGAGATAATTGCGTATCCACAATGTATACTGAATGTTCTGCTGAATTGAAAACCACATAAAAAAGGCTATTATGGCCATAATAGCCAAGATTTGAAAATTATTTGACTTATTCTTCCAAGAATTGTGTTTTGTGCCGACAGTTCTATCTATTAAAATTATGCACTTTCAGCCAAGCTCGGAATTACATTTATTTAAAAGTTTACCTTTTTACCAAAACTCTCACACAACAGAATTTGAATGCTTTGGAAACGCTTTGGAAATGTTGTGTATCAACACCAAAGACGTTTGTATGCATACATAATTTGTATGCTACAAAAAGATGGGTCGCACAAGACCTCATCAACTCCAAGGCATACTTATTCAATTTGAGCTAAAGTAAATGAAACCTGCATATACTGTATGTTTTGTCCTTTCCAACTTCTTTACTATTTTTGATGAAAGAGATGAAATGTATGGAAGATTATTAGTGTCATCAGACTTTGAATTTTAAATACCTGTGAATTTCTAACTCTGATTTTTTTTATCACTGAAAACATATGTTTGAATATTTTTGTCTTCGAATTTTAGTCACTGAATTTCAAGGTTAGAAATTTCAATATATTATCCAGATTTTCAAAATTCAAAATAAAAAAATTTGCTGTGTAAATATTCAATAGATATATTTTCGAGCACTTAAATTCAACCGTCGAAATTCACAGTGTAAAATACGCCGTAAAAGAACTACATGGAACATCCGGGATACCGAGGAATTGCAATCGATCTTGTGTGAGTCGATCTATCCTCTAGCCAATCACGCAGCGATGTCCTGGTCACGTTGGTAACACAGCAATATAGCGCAAGCCAGTTGAACAATGGCGGCCAGCAGCAACACTGCGTAAGCTCATCTTTGGATATCAACGATATAGGCTAGCATGCAATATCTGACGTTTTTTAAACATATGTTACTTCCAATAAATGTTATAAAGCTCAAACACACTAAAGAGACAGGTAGTTTAGTAACAACTAAGGGACAATAGCAGCTATGGAGGATGACCATGGTAATAACCTACAACAAACATTTCAGGAATATGTAAATCATCTGAAGAAACGTACTTTTGTGGTTAAAGTTAAATGTTTATAATTTAATTATTTATTTTCTCTGCCATAGGACCTTTTGGATCACCTTTTAGGGAGACTCCGTGCTCGATTGGAGCTTATTCTGGGACGTATGCCTTTGGATTTAGACTTCTTAGACTTCACTTGCACACAGGAATTTGTTCTGTTAAATGCTCTGTCCACTCAGGTAACCATTTGCCCAGAAATTTTTAATGCACTGACAGAATTACACAGCCTTATAAACTGTGAAAAGGACAGAAACAAAGACCCTACTAGAATTGTCCAGTTTGAACTTGGACCAGCAGGCCGTCAAAGAATGGTAGTGTCCCCAGATCATCTTTGCATGCTGCTTGAACTTAACCTGTCTGTGCCATCTATAGCCAAACTCTTGGGAATCTCCTTAAGTACACTATATAGACGTATGGCTGAGTTTGATCTCTCAGTGAGAATGCTGTATAGCACCATGCCTGATGACGAGTTGGACCAGTGTGTGAGGGAAATAATATCCAGGCAGCCTCACTCTGGATATCGAATGGTGAAGGCACTTCTGCAAACCAGAGGGCTGAGGGTGCAGTATGAGCGTGTTAGAGCATCTATGCACCGTGTGGACACCAATGGTGTAATAGCTCGCACACTCAACCTGGGGTGCATCAATCGGCGAACATACTCTGTTCCAGGCCCGCACTACCTGATGCACATAGATACAAACCATAAATTAATCCGGTATTGCCTTTTCACATCACTTTAAGTGCATTCATGATATTGTGTTTTGTGTTTTTTGCTCATGCTGGTATGTTTGGCTTTTCAGCTATAACATTGTCATATTTGGAGGCATTGACGGGTTTTCCCGTAAGGTAAGAATAGATCTCCAGGTTGGTATTAATTTTAAGAACCTTTTATACCACTAATATTTCACAATAATGTCATTGCATTGTTCTGCAGATTATGTACCTGGGCGCTGCCTCCAATAACCGAGCATCCACAGCTTTGGCTTTCTTCCTAACATCAGTTGAAAAGTTTGAATTTCCACTACGGTAATCACAGAATATTATAATAATAACAAAAATACCTACCACTTACAAAGTGCTTTTCAGGATTCTCAAAGATGCTTTACAGGGTGCATTATTCATTCACTCCACAGTCACACACTGGTGTTGGTAAGCTACAGTTTATAGCCGCTGCCCCGGGCAGACTGACAGAGACAAGGAAGCCATTTTGCGCCTACAGCCTCTCCAACCATCACCAAACATGCTCACAGTCATACACCAGTGCAGTGGATGGCTTACATTTATTTTGTGCCTTAAAAGCTTGACTAGCCTCTCAAATCTAGACATTATAGTCATCATTCACTCCACACACCTGCTGATGGTGAGATACCAATGCCCTAGGGTAGACTGAAGAAGGCCTTCTGCTCTTTGTTGTGAAAACTAATTAGCTCAAAGTCACTAAAGTTCTGAACACTTAAAAGGACACACCATGCACAAATGTAGTTACAGATGTTAATCTGTCAATGTTTTCTAAAACCATTTTAGGGTTCGTGGTGATCACGGAGTAGAAAACGTGGACATTGCTCGCCTCATGTTCACAGTCCGTGGAACTGGAAGGAGCAGCTTCATATCTGGGAAGAGCGTGCATAACCAACGGTTAGTAAAAAAAAAAATGTAGAAACTGATCGGTTTTCAGCAGTTTGACAGAAAATTTTTCATTTGTGTACATAATGTATGAATAAATGCTGTCTGTTTACTTTTAAGCATCGAGAGGTTGTGGAGAGACCTGTGGTTGCTGTCACCAGCATATACTATAATGTTCTCCACTACCTTGAAGAAGAAGGCTTTCTCAGCACCGACAGTTTTACACACCTCTTCTGTTGCCACTATGTTTTTCTGCCACGACTACAGGAGGATCTAGACACATTTCGATGTGGGTGGGATAATCACCCATTGCGGACCGAAGGAAACATGAGTCCAAATCAACTATGGGTGCTGGGTCGCGCACCACCCAATCCATGGACCAAATAATACAGAGGTACATATTAAATATATTTTTCTCTCCAAACTTATCAATTAGGATGTCTGATTATATTTTGTAGGATCTGGTCTTTCCCCACATTGATTGGGAAGATAGTGGGCTTCCTCATGATCAACACTGGGCATTGTTGTCCCAGAGATGCCCTGCCCTCTGACTGATGAACATCTAACAGCTTTAAAAGAGACCGTTGATCCAATGGCTGCATCACAGTCATTTGGCTGTGACATTTACATAGCTGCTGTTCAGTTTTGTGAACATATGCCATCTTTGTGAAATAAAAAGAATTAACTGACATCTGTTTTTTTTTAATTCTGTAAAAGTGGTACAAGATTTGAATCTGGAACATTTTCAACTTAAATTTTTAAAATAAAATCTACTCCAGATAATCTAAAGCGTTTCACATATCCCAAAGACTGCACATTAATATCAGTTAAATGGCCAAATCTCAAAGGTTAGAATAAAATAAAATATTTAACTGTAGTGCAAGATAAATTAGTGTAAAGTGTACTACCGTCTGAAAACAGCTACAGAGAACAGTACTAATGTTGATCAGTGGCAAAGTGGCCAACAAAGCACTGATCCTAATAAACCCCAAAATGTTTGATAATCCGAGAACTGATTCAATACTTGTTCTTGTTTTATGCCAGGCCAAGACCAGTAGCTTAAAATTAAGAAGCGATTATGTGGGGCACTGAACTCTGAACTAAACCAATGTAAAACATTGAACTATGTAAACCCAACTGTCAAGAGCTACAGTGGTAATTTGAACAGCAAACAGCATTATAAAACGTCATACTACGTTCACACTAGACCAAATCCTGTGTGGCATGAAGAAATGGAAACAAGCAAGTCCCTCTTGAATGAATTGTAGTCCTTGTAGTGAGATGGAATGCGCAGAATCTCAAAGCAGGTTGAGGCGGTGACGTAGTTTCCAGTTACTACCTCTACAGACAAACTTGTTGGCAAGACCTCCCAGCCTGTCCAGAATTTTACTAGATTTTGCAGTTCAGTTGGTGTTGCTAAAGAATGAATTAAACATATTTTAATGTTTTTATGTTTATATCCATAAATATAATGGAATACAAATATTTCTTAGTGTCACCTCCAGTGATGAACTCTTGGAGATAGCCCAATACGCGGCACTTGATGTCTGGTGAGCAGTCGTCATCATCATCTTCATCTGCTTGTGGCCAGGTGATTCGCTGCAGAAGAATCTGTGTCAACAAAAGGCCACATGAAAAAATATCCAGCCTCCAATTGCAGTTATTTCTGCATCCACAATTTATTGGTAACAATAAAATATACATGTATACACATTAAACTACCATAACTACCTACATGGGAAAGGGCTTAGTTTCTGAGTTGCTCTAAAGAAGATCCCGACAATGGATCTCATACCTGCCACAGAATTAGCTACAACTCTGTGGAGCTGTCGCAGTGAGACTGAGATGGTTGTATACAGAGAGAGTCACATGTCATCGTAGGGTTACGGTTTATATTCAACCAACAGCTGTAACAGATACTGCCAGTGGCTTCATCAGTAGAACTGTTTTCAGGAACAGACACCTGATGCTTTTAGATCAGTGGTTACTGAACAACTTAGACCATCCCTTGTTTTCAGTTTATGAACAAAGAAACCAGTGGACATCTGAGAATCTGATCAGTGAGCTGCAGGACGGAAGGACTGCTCTACAATCAGTCTAGGACAGAAGAAGTTTGAATCAACTAATTTGAAGATACCAAATAACTGATTTACTCCTTGGGGATTAATAAAATATAAGTGAATAAGAAACAAGTTGTCTGGAAACAAAGCTATCAAACTTAGATGCAAGGTCACAATGGCTCTAGCCAGTGCAAAACCACCTGACAGCACTGGAGAAGGATATAGCCTCATCATTCCAGTCCAAACGCCTTCAACTTTATCTTCAAGACCATAAGAAAGCAAAAAAATTACCTCAGGACAGATATTCTCTGCCCCCTCTTTTGGAAAAAGGATAGCTGCTGTGTCTGGTCTTCGTGTAAGCAAAGTCCACAATGGTGTTTCTTTTAGTCCTCTGCGCAGTTGCTTAATCTGTCTCACGACTCGTCCAATCACCTAATAACAATAATGAGGAATAAAAGGCAAGCATAATTGTAGTGGAGAGTTGTAAAATGTATTTTCAGACTCTGTACAGTTTGCTTTTCAATTTTTTTTAATCTGGACAAACTCACTTCACTCACCGCATGAATTAAAAGTTTTTCAAAAAACCACTTTCGGTTATTTTCGTTCAGAGAAGGAAGGTCCCATGCATAGGCTAACTCCTGTATCTGCCGTTTTTCCTTTTCTGACAGGTTGGATTCTCCTTCCAACTTAATAAAAAAAATACAGTTTATATAAAATTTTATAAAACTTCAAGCAAAATTCACATTTTACTACAGTTAAAAAGAAAATATAGATAAATCAAACTAAGACATGTCTGTGAAGACTCTCAGTCTTCCAGGCCATCTAGAAGGAAAAAAAAAGGGTTAAAGCCAAAGCATCTGGACGTAGGTTTGAAGGTTAACCATGTCCAGATGCTTTGGATTTAACTCTTTTTTTTCCTCTTCAAAGCAAGAGATATGAGAGAAACATACAAGCTTGATTGTGTCACGAATGTCAAGGTCCGGACAATCCTCTAGAGTGACAGTTGACGTTTCAGGACTGCCACCAAGTAGGACATGCACAAAAGCTGGACTAAGTCCTGAAAGGCATGGCCCTCCATGAAGAAAGGAGTGACCCATCATTCTCCCTGCCACAAGGAACAGGTCACTTTCAACAAGAAAGTGCGAGGCTGCAGGCACCAAATGACCCGGTTCTCCGTCAAAAAGCCGAGTGACACTGCTATTTGCTGTGAAAAAATAATGTTAGAAAGCAATTGGTTTTCTAAATTTGTGTGGATGTTTCAATATTTGTGAACTGTAAATTCTTAAATCCTTGACCATTAATTTTTATTAAATGTTTCATAATATCAATGCATTATAATCTAATTATATAGCATAGGCATATATGCATAAAATACATACCAAAATGAATGTGAAAACCAAACTTTAATTTTTCCATGCAAGTTGAGAAGAAAAAACGTGTAACCCCAAGTCCAATAGCAGTATCCCCTGTATAACAAAATTTTAATTTTAGGCTTAATTATCATTTGACAACTATAACTTTTATTTGGTTTTACCTTCAAGTCTGCAAATCAAGGGTCGGGCCCATTCCACATTTGTTTGCTTATAAAAAGATATAAGGGCCATGTCCTGTTCTGCAGGACTTTTCCTGATGTCCATGCAGAGAGTTAACGGACTCTTCATTGCATGGATTTGGAGATAATACTCTGCACACTGAGATATGGCCTTACTTAAGTCACTAATAGATGACCAATCTAATATGAAACAGTAAAAAGCAAATATAAGGGGTTTAATACATAAATTAAAATTCATGATTAAGAAATTAAATGTCTCTCTCTTAACAATGCTTCAATGGCTGTTCTATAATTAAAAAGACACTTTGAATAGCACATACCCATGGAAGTATTCGCTGTAGTTGTGGATGGTCCAGGAACCACTGCTTGTTCCTTTTCACTGGGATAAACCGCAAGTTTCACTTGACTAAAATAAAAAAATAAAAAATTATATATATATATATATATATATATATATATGAGGTAGAATTTACTGTTAATTAGTTAAAAACTTAAAATCAATAAAAATGTAGCTTCTAAAGTAACATATTCTTGTATTAGCAGAAACGAACACCGGTAAAATTATTCTTTAGTATAAAGGCTCATCCAGTCTTGAAATTGAATCCAACCAATAAAACCTCTTTAAAAAATTAGAAAATAAAAAAAGATACCTTTCACCACATGTAGATGCGTGCTGCTCTATCCAATCAGATTTAAACATTTTCAGACAAACAGGACAGGACTGAGCTGTTGGAAAATGGAAAGATGTTTTAGTCAAATATAATTATGTGAAAGTATATAAAGATGAACTAGGTTCCTTATTTAAATGATGGTGTAGTAAGAAGTGTAGGTTGTTGTAAAGACAGACAAATCATACATTGTTCCTCAACCAGATGAGCGGTGTCTTCCTTAGGCCCGTCACTGTCGACTTCAATGATCAAACAGGAGTCAATATGATACTTTAGAAGCTGCAGAGGTACAGCAACACCACACTTGTGACATGTGGCTTTTGCCATACCGCTGAAGGCTTCATCAGTAAGTTGTAGTGGACTTGTATCGAGATCTTCTTGGATAGGGACTATAAACAGTTTTTTACCCCCTTGAGCAACCGATTTCAAGAGTCTGCCTGTATAACCAGCATCCAGGTGACACAAGGGACAGTTTACGGCTTCCCATCCACCTGTCAAAATTAAAAAATAATTAAAAATTAAAAAATTGCAGCCAAACATAGTTTTATAGTATAGTTTTTAAAATACATTACTGCAATTATATTAAATAAACTAACCATTGATTCTTGTTTAAAAAAAAATAAATAAATCTCTGCTTACCAGCTGCTTTATAAAGTAGCCATCCACCTGTCACTGTTTGCAGTTTTGGATATAGAACTTTGAGGGTGTCACATAACTGTAAGTGAAAAAGTACAAAAGAAATTGACATTTCATTTCAAAACAAACCTATTTAATATGCACACACATTTAATATAACACAAGATTATATATATATATATATATATATATATATATATATATATATATATATATATATATATATTTTTTTAGGAGCACAGTACCTCTTCATGTGTCATGCTTTCATCAAGATGAGCAGTCCTTGGACCCAACCCAGCCTGCATATGGGTCACTTTCTCTAGCTCACTTGGAGTTTTTTCACACTGCTTTGGTAGCAAATAGAAAGACACCTCCAGTGCTCTGATTTTTTTGGCTGGGATAACATTTGTTGCTGGAAAGCGTTTCTTCCCCCGGCCTTTAGTAAAAATGCCTGGAAATGTTCTATAGAGAAAAGCTTTTGATTAAAAAATTTAATACAAGTTTACATTTTTTTATTTTTATTATTAGGTAGGCAAATTTCCACTGGACTGTTGCAGTACAGGCGGCTGGGCAAAAAACATGCTATTGTCACTTCAGCTTGTTAGGAGATTCTCCTGAACCAGTTTATACCGGTTTTAAGCCATCTTTAAAATGTTTTTAGAAGAAATTCTGAACAAACAATAAAAAACTATTAACTACATATCTTTAAGGACTTGTACATTAAAATCTAAAAATTAAGAATTTTACTAACTTGAATTTGCTAACTGTATACTAATATGCTCATTAAATAGACATACAATGTGAGGTACATTCATTAATGTATCAAAACCAGGCTCTGCCATTACCTACATGTAGTAGAGTGGTTGTCATTTGCCAAAACAATCTTAATTTGTGGATATGTTTTGTGGATAATGCCAATTTCTCCATTTAAAATGTATTATGACCATGTCCATTCTGTACTTGAGGAATTCTGTTTACAAACTTTTAAAGGGTCTATATCAAATTGGTTTAACATATGACACTATAATGACTGCAGTTTGACCTGTGAAAAGAAAGCAGTACTACACAAAACAGAAACAGCTGAAACTAATACGTTATGCTAGTAAACTAGCTTTGTTTTTGGCCTCTTCTCCCGGCCGCATTGCGGGGACCAGCAGGCTCCTACATCAGCCCAAACCGTGCGGTCCTATCCCAGTGGAAATGCGCAAAATTTTTAACCAGACCGATAGCATATGCCAGTTTATTTCTTACCTTGTCATTTCAGTTTGAAGTGATGGTCCACCAGAATGGTCCCTCCTATCCAGCGATAAAACATTTAGGATGGACAGACTTAAAAATAATGCGTAAAGCACAAGTGTGTACTACACCTTGCGTTAGCTTCAACGCTCGCTGTACTTGGCTGCCTTTCAGTCAATAAATCCAGCAAACGCCTGGCTGACTGGACAATTTCAACTTGGTTATTCTGAAATAACAAAAATGTTTATCGCTACTATACGTGAGAGACCTTCAGTAGAAATACAACAGAACAGGAGTAGAACAGAATCTAACTTAGCACCCTTGGCGCATCAGTTGCCAGGTCCCGCCATGTTTGTTGTAGGTTATTACCATGGTCATCCTCCATAGCTGCTATTGTCCCTTAGTTGTTACTAAACTACCTGTCTCTTTAGTGTGTTTGAGCTTTATAACATTTATTGGAAGTAACATATGTTTAAAAAACGTCAGATATTGCATGCTAGCCTATATACGTTGATATCCAAAGATGAGCTTACCGCAGTGTTGCTGCTGGCCGCCATTGTTCAACTGGCTTGCGCTATATTGCTGTGTTACCAACGTGACCAGGACATCGCTGCGTGATTGGCTAGAGGATAGATCGACTCACACAAGATCGATTGCAATTCCTCGGTATCCCGGATGTTCCATGTAGTTCTTTTACGGCGTATTTTACACTGTGAATTTCGACGGTTGAATTTAAGTGCTCGAAAATATATCTATTGAATATTTACACAGCAATTTTTTTTATTTTGAATTTTGAAAATCTGGATAATATCTGGATAATATATTGAAATTTCTAACCTTGAAATTCAGTGACTAAAATTCGAAGACAAAAATATTCAAACATATGTTTTCAGTGATAAAAAAAATCAGAGTTAGAAATTCACAGGTATTTAAAATTCAAAGTCTGATGACACTAATAATCTTCCATAGAAATGCTTTATTAGTGGTTGGTACAGGCTCACCAACATTAATAAAGTACAACTAATGAAATCAACAATATTAAGCATCATCTTGCCATTGGTTTGGTTTGATTACAATGTTGTCAGTTCAGATTGAGCCCTTTTTCACACACACACTCTTCTGACAGTGCCAGTGTGTCTTATGAATAGCTCAGTCTGTTGTGTCCAGTGCTGAAAATGATTTGCCCCAGGAGCTCACCAAACTAAATGAGTATTTATTTGTTTCAGTCCAAAACAACAAGGACAAAAACAAAGATCTACTGCTAACATTGTAATGCAAAGACCCTCAGAGGTCTAGTAAAGGCCACGAGGGATCAGGACTGCTTTGGGACAATGCAGTAACTTTCACATTTATGACTTTTGGGTGGTCATAATGTTATGGCTGATCAATGTAAATGTATCGTCCAGACTGCTACTAGGACAAATGTAGTAATGTAATAATTAATTTCTCCTTTCATTATTTGTTTTATAAACACAGCTTAGTGAGGATTTGTTGGTGGCTGTACAGTGACTTGGACTGCATTACACTGTCAGCAGGCTTTCAGGGCAATTAACCTAACTTTAATTAGAATGCACCTCTAAATTAAGTTGACCAAAGCTGATGCAGCCATCAGTGGCTTTCTAATAACACAGGGCTCCTTCAAGAGTTATCAGACCACCACCACTGCCACTTAGGGTTTTCCAGCAAGCATGCTAAATTAATAAATGTATGAATATATTATGTATTAGGTATCTTGCCCCAGCTGAACTGTTAGTTATTTAAAAGTTGCTTGAGTGGAATCTAATTAACGGTTGAAACACCATGTGACATAAGTAAACTTTGTAGAGTGGTTTGGGGGAGAAAGCCTGCATTGCCATCTGCCGGATGTAGTATTAGTCTGTTTCCTTTATCGGCATCAGGTCGCACTGCAACGGCACTTTCTCAAGCCCCACTCGCAGCATTATTTAGAAGGAGACAACAAACAAAGTTAAAGAGTAACTAAACCCTAAACCAACTTTTTTTAGTTAATGATTTGTAAGAATGGGGCCTTATTAGTGCTGTTCACTGATCTGAGTAAAAGTTTTGACATTTGAGTATAAAGTTTATTAATTTTACATTTTATGGTGTAAAACCGTCTAAGTGCTGCCCTCCTCAGGTTGAACGGTGGTTACTGCAGTTTAATTTTTCGATTTGAGATTGTTTCCTTGTGTGACGTAAGCGGGCTCGACTAACGGCTCTCTACCCACGCCCCTGGCACGACCCCACCACACCCTTGGCTTTTGCTCTCGCCCCTGGTATAAAAACATCTTGTTCCCAAGTAGCGGGTGTTCAAAACATCAGGCTAGCTATATTAGCATGTACTTGTAGTGTAGCTGGTTGCAACAGCACTGCTGGACTGCATTGCTTTCCAGTTGAGTTGGAAATTAGACGCCAGTGTGCACTTGGCCTGGAACACCGCGAGTTCCTGCTGAGAGCTGGAGTTTGCAGCAGGCATTTTAAGAGGGATTGCTTCTCCAACGCAATGGAGGTGGAAATGTGCTTCTCCAAACAGCTCCCGCTGAAAAGCAACACAGCGCCTAACGCTCAATATAAAATGCTTACTGTAAGAACAATCTCTAAAGAATATAAGAATTCTGTAAAGGCAGTTTGAGAAAAGGGTGTCATTTAGACATTCTTTTGTAAATGTTTGTTGATTCATGTTCATTTTGAGTTGTATAGCTGATTTTATAATGCATGTTTTTAAACAATTGTTTTGTGTGTAACATCAGGTATAACTGTTTCTTCATATTTCAATTTTTTATATACCAAATATATTTATTAATCCAGTATTGGAATCCTCTGTAAGGACAGCACAAGGAGGTATGACCTGTACCTGCTGGCACAGGTATCCCCAGCTCCACCTGACCACACTGCAGCAGACAGGTGTCTATAACCGCTGAAAGAGCTGGTGCACATGTACAGTATGTGGAAGTGGAGGGTAAAACATTAAATTTACTTGTTTATAAAAACATTGCTCTCTTCTTTCTGGAACTACCCTGTTTAACCACGTCTCACCAAAAAGCTGAAGATAAGTGTAACACTACAATACAAGTGTTAGAGCCTGTAACACAGAGCTTTAGTGCTACTGCCTCAAAGTCTGGATGGGCTGTTATGCAGCCAACTCACCAACCTGTCACACCTGTGCATTACCTACAACATGAGAAACAATGTTTATCACTACTTTGTTGGGATGTAAATATTATATTTGGTTAGAGTTGTGTCTTTTTTGCATAATACTTTAATACATAATACTTAATTAAATTAACTGGACTTGACACTGGTCTTATTTCATAGCTATACCATGAGTATAGCTAACAGTTGTAGAGGGAGACTTGAAATCTCTGTTTTGTGTGTAATTAACACTAATTACCAAAATCAATCTAAATGCATAAGTTTGCAATTTCTGAAACTTTGTTAGCATTTGCTAAACATTAGCCTAAATTAGACAATGCTAACGTTTTATCACAGGCCCCATTCTCTCTTGAGCTGTAAGACTTCGCTCTTTAACTTTGGGAGTTGTTGAGACCGCGGTTTGAGCCAGTGGCACAAACTGATAAGTCTCTAGCCCTGTGTGCACAGAAATGTCCTCCACTTAGAAGGACCGCTCCGTAGCAAAGCTACTCGCTTCCTTCAAGTCTACAACTTTGCTAGTCTGACAGCTGCTGTCAATCAATCCGTCACTGTGGGTCTCAAGTTCACGCCCCCGCTGAGCTCCGCCCTCGGTTCTTCGCCTCTGTCATTGCTGGGCTCTGCCCACTTTTCCAGCATTTTTCAAATTTTGTGAGTGGGTGGAGTTAGGCTCTGACCAGGGGTTTAGTTACCCTTTAAGGCTGAATCCAAAACCAGTTATATGATAGCTCCTGATTCCTGTTCCCAACCACTGTTCCTTAACCTTTGCGAGCTCCATCATGAGGTCAACAGTAGGCTAAGACGTTAGAAGGTTCCTTATTGTTAAAGGAAAACAGCTTCAGTGGTGTTTCCACAATCCGACCCCACTAACCTCTCAGAGGAAACACAAGGGGAGGTTACGTTAATGCGCTTAATAAAATCTACACATCTCAAAAAGACTACAACAAGTGCACCTTATCCTCCACGAGCGCTGTGTTTAAGAAATAGGACAATTTAGAGAAATAATGTAAGCAACGCCACACCAGTAATGTTTGTCTGTTTTGAATAAAGAGCTCTGTAAAACACATCATTAAATGTTTTACAAAACACAGTAAACCCCACACAACAGCCAGAGTGTGTTCATGTAGCCTATTTAAAACACCGACCATAACATTTCCAACAGCTGTAATCCACCCAAAGTCCTGCTCTGGTCCTGGTCTGGCCAAATAATCTACCAAAGTCACGTCCTTTCCATTTATTAATTAGCATTAATAACTAGTAATTGCAGTTGTGGATGAGCCACGCAGCTTAAATTTCTTTTTTCACAAATGAGCGAAACAGTGTTTTACTGCACAAATGAGGGAATCGGTGTTTTACTGCAGCGAGCTTCAACAGTGAACAATAAAAGTCAGGTATAAGACGCTGTGGCTTTAGAGCGTATTTTATAAACTTTGGCTTGGTTGATGCAAAGCTCCTTACTTACTAATGTGGGAATTCAGACAGCTCTTTTAATGGTAACCATGAAATACATCCGGGTCAGTCGAAAGGAGTTAGGACAATTTCTAAGCTTATAACCGGTTGTGGGTTCAGCCTTAGATTGACTCAGAGAGAGGGACCGAGGGCCGGCCAGCCGGGGTTTGTCTTTGAGAGAAAAAGAATAAAAGACATTTGGAAAAACTTTCATTACATAGAAGAGGAAAAGAAAACGGAATGTGTTGTGGAAAAAGATGCTTTTCACAAGGTTGTGGTTAATGTGACTCATTTCAATGTTAGCTTTATACATTAGCCACTGGAGCTGAAAACAACAAACATGTGACTAGCGTGTGTTTATATTTGTTTGTGAGAGAGTGTAATGTGGGTTCCTTAGTTCCTATTTGACTGACTCCATGTGTACTAAAAAATACTAAAATATAATTTTCATAGACTAAAACAAGACAAAAATAGTCATAGATAATTCTGACTAAATACAGACTAAAATGCTCAGACTTTTAGTTGACTAATATGAATGTGACTAAAATTAATAAAACTAAAAGGACAGCTTCAATTAAAACAGGCTGCCAAAAACAACACTGCTTACCAGTTGAAGTCAGAATTGAAAAAGTCTCTTGGTATAAGAGACAAATCCTTCACCTTGAAAACCTAATTCAGATGCCTTTGCTTTAACCTTTTCTAGTAGATTACAATACTTTTCAAAATGTCTGTGAAGGTTCTCAGTCATCCAGGTCATCTTGATGAAAAGGTTAAAGAAAAAGCATCTGGACCCAGTTTTCAAGGTGAAGACATTTTGTCTCTTATTCCAAGAGACAAAAGCTGAGCTTTTATCTCTGAAGAGAGAGGACTTAGCCCTGAAACTAAACCTGATGGACCAGGCTGTTCTGGTCTCATAGTTGTTATCTATGAAAGGAAAGTGTGACTCCTGATGTAAGAGTTGTTAGGATCATGTGAGATGTTAGTGTTACTGTTCTATTCAGGTGTTATTGTTGTTCTAGAGTGCAACATTTAGGTATTTTGTTTACATAGTAAACAAATTTAAGATCTTTGAGCTTTTGAAAAATGGGGGCAAAAACATGTGTTGCGTATACATTTTTGTTCAGTATATGTTGCTCAAAGTTTAATTATAAATTGCAGTTTAAAAGCAAAATGAAGCCACCACTTACATCACAGCATAATAACATATGTAAAACAGTTGCAGAGTGGTTCAGCTAATCATTCCCTGCTCTCTCATGGTCAGACCTACTCCAGTCATTCCTTATGTAAATGTAAACTGTCAAGATGTCTGTAGTCTTCCGGTCGGCTATAAATGACTTCAACATAGTCTTCATGTGAAAAAAAAAGGAAATATTTTGATTCCTATAAGGAATATTTTGTAAGAAGGCTATCAACATCAGTTTGATTCTGGTCGGCATAACCCCAATCACAGTAGAGCTCAAAGTAATGGATTATTTTAATGACATGGGTCACAAAATCTTTGAATCTACACCGAACAATATAGGCCATTTGTAACAAAACACTGTGACTTTGGTGTGTAAAATTTAAGTAGAATCTTAATGCTCTTTTTTTCTTGCTTTCTATTTCTCAATTGTGTCTGTGGAGGTTTTCATTCATTCATTCATTTTCTACTGATTAATCCCGTTAGGAGTCATGGGTGACTAGGGCCTATCCCAGGAGCTTTGGGCCTGAGGCGGGGTACACCCTGGCCAGTTAGTCGCAGGGCTGACATTTAGAGACAGACAGTGACAAACAAACATTCACTCACTAGGGACACTTTAGAGTTGCCAACTAACCTAAACATGCATGTCTTTGGACGGTGGGAGGAAGCCGGAGTACCCGGAGAGAAACCACGGTTACAAGAGGAGGACATGCAGACTCCTCACAGAAAGACCGCAGTCGGCCGGGTTTTGAACTCATGACCTTCTTGCTGTGAGGCAGGAGTGCTAACCACTCTGCCACCTGCACCTGGTTTTCAGTCATCTGGGACATACCGTATTTTCCGGACTATAAGTCGCACTTTTTTTCATAGTTTGGCTGGTCCTGCGACTTATAGTCAGGTGCGACTTATTTATCAATTTATTTGACATGAACCGATAAAAATGAACCGAGAGAAATGAACCAAGAGAAATGAACCAATAGAAAACATTACCGTCTACAGCCACGAGAGGGCGCTCTATGCTGCTCAGTGCTCCTGTAGCCTACCACTGAAAACTGTTAACTGAAATATTAACTTAAAGACAACTGAGAAAGACTGAATGCAAACAAAATGCCACCAAAAAGAAAATCCTATTCTGCAGATTACAAACTGCAGATAGTAAAATATGCAGCCGAAAACGGTAATCGAGCAGCAGAAAGAAAGTTTGGAGTGAGTGCTATGCTAATATGTAGCTAACTGTTAATGTGTTACGTTAACATACATATTCAGCCTGTTGTTCTGTGTACTATTGTGTACCATTAGCTGAATAACTTGCCTTGCCAGACTTGCCAGATTACCAATATCTGTTCTTGGTCTTGGATTTTAAATAAATGAAGTTAATATTTCAGTTAACAGTTTTCAGTTGTTTTCAGTGGTAGACTACAGGAGCACCTAGCAGCATATAGCGCCCTCTCGCGGCTGTAGACGGTAATGTTTTCTCTTGGTTCTAAATGAATGCGACTTATAGTCCGGTGCGACTTATATATGGTTTTTTCCTCGTCATGATGTATTTTTGGACTGATGCGACTTATACTCAGGTGCGACTTATAGTCCGAAAAATACGGTAATAAAGAAAAAGTTTCAACAAAGGCAACAACATACAACAAACAACTTTGTTGAAACCATTTATTTTTAGATTGTATAAAATTATTATATCTCACATAATTAATTCTGATGGATTTAACAACATTGCCTACTTGAGTGACTTGAGTGCTGTTTATCTAGAGAAAGTAAAAAAAAAAAGGGAATAGGTTTTGAACAAGTTTGTGGTTTGGTTATTAGGACTTATGACCAGTGCAAAGAGAGGTCAGGGTCAGTCACCTAGCGTTTGCCATCTGGCTAAAATTGTATTATTTTATGGTTATTCTAGAATTACTATGGTTGAAATCTTTATTTGTTCAAGCCTTTTACATTGCAACCTACAACCACCAACTAGTCTCACACATTACTTGTTTTGGTTAGTGTGGTCTTTTTTGAACACTATGCTTTTTTTCCAATAATATTTCTATTGAACTTCTCACCACTGTTCACAGTTTATAGATGATACTAAAATAAATACATTTAATTTTCTCCATTTTCCTTTTCTTTCTGTGTATAATTTCTCAGTCCATTTCTGTGTGCTCTTGACTGAGTAATAAATCATTGAGTCCATTTGGAGAAGCTTGAAGCACACTCACACGGCCGGTGTGACCTAGAAATGCGAGCTGCATCCTTCTCCACACGATTGGCTCTTTGACAGCGCTCCTTCACGTCAGCCATGTTCCCTGTGAGGTCAACCTTTATCTCCTGGCCACACTCCTGCTGTCTGCCCTGCTCAGGTCCATTACTTAATGGGCTGCTTTTTTTCAAGTGCTTGTGCATCTGCGTCGGCATGGCTCAGCTCGAAAAACTGCTTTGAGGTTTCCATGAAACAATATACTCTTGTTGTGAATGAAACCATCATCCGAGGCAGCTCCAGACTCACTACTTTCATTTTTGAGATATTGAGCATTTGTACATAAGAAATAAAAGCTTTAGGGACCGATTTCAGGGAGTGGACTATTAAGCAGTAGCTCTATTTAAACTACACAGTCATTTTTGCACAGCTAACAGGTTTTGGTAGGCGAAGCACTATAAACAGGTGTTTGTGAGATTCCTCCCCCACCGTGTTCAAGAGTTGGGACCATCGGCCACCCAGTCGCTACCAGGTCCTGCTTTGTTCAGGTGTGAAGCCCAGAAGGACAGTGTGGCAAATTATGCACCCCCTCGTAAGGAGGGGGGCAGCTCGTCGCACTGCTCAGTCCACCCTGAGGAGACCGGACCTGCGGACTATTAACTCAACAAGGAAAAAGCTATGAGGCTTGCGTCCCTCCAGGAGGGGAGCGTGGTGTATTTGTTGACACTGGAATTAGAGATTCTGCTGAGCAAAGGGGCCATAGAACGTATACCCCAGACAGTCAGGCTATTACAGCCAGTATTTCCTTGTTCCCAAGAAGGTTAAGGGGTTGCGTCTGATTATGGATCTATGCGGGTTGAACCACTATATATGAATGTACAAGTTCAGAATGCTGACAATCAGTATGGTTTTTATTTTGATTTGGTCAGGCAACTGGTTTGTCACCATTAACCTGAAGGACCCACATAAAAATTTGCACATTAGTCCGTTTCAGATGTGGCTTGAAACCAGACAAATAAAATTTGAGGGTACGCACAATGAAGGGTCCATCAACAGGGGTCTCGCCTCTTCCTCATTGCACCTTGTTGGCCGACCAGAGTATGTTTCTCAGACCTACTGTCTCTCCTGGAAGGCTCGCCATGTGCGATTCCGGTCAGGAAGGACCTCAGGGACAGTGATTCATTGCAGGCCCGAGCTTTGTAACCTGAGGCGGACCAATTAAGGAATGCCGGGCTTTCAGCTGGTGTAGTCAAGACTATTCTAAGTGTTAGGGCTCCCTCTACTAGAAGACATTATGCCCTTAGATTGTTTTTGAGGCCTGGTGTATTACACACCGTGCAGACCCAGTTTACTGCCAGATTGTTTCATTACTAGAATTTCAGCAGAGTAAACTATCCTGGGGCTTATGCCCTAATACACTCAAAACCTATGTGGCCGCTCTTTATGCTCTGACCGATTGGGTCTTGTTGGGGAGAAACCCCTAGTTGACCGCTTCATGCGAGGAGCCGAGCATTTGAGGCCTCCCACTACAGTCACAGTCCATGCCTTCCCCATCACGTCACTGGAGCAGGAAAAACTTCAACTGCTATGTCCAGTGCATGCGCTACAGATTTATGTCCACCACACTAGCAAGTGGCGTAAGTCTGAGCAGCTTTTCACGATGGGGGGGGGCATTCCCAGTGCAGCAGCGTTGGTATTCTTGTTCCACTTAGCATATTTCTACGCATCATCGAGTTTAGTTTTTGAAAGGGAACGTCTTGGGTTACTTGAGACAATCCCTTTTTGAAATAATTTGCATTATACGTCTCCAGTATGGGCTTTAAACATTCACAACCAACCACTAGTGCAAATACAGTACATGCACACATTTATGTTGTCTCTTTCCTTTCAGTCAAGTTATTGTATTTTGGACTTAATTATGTATATTTGTATACATGTATTAAACAACCCTCGCCAGTTGTGTTATGATCTCTTTTGCCATTTATGCCTAGTCCACACGGACACGGGTATTTTTATAACTGGAGTTTTTCCTCCTGCGTTTTAAAAAAAAATCCAGTCCACATGAAAATGCAAAAACCCGCTATCAAGCGCTGTCAAGAGCATGCCACACCAGTAGAGATGGGATTTATGGCTCTTTGAGGGGATCCGGATCTTCGCGATCCGTTCCTTTCAAAGAGCCGTTCAAAAGAACGGCTCTTTGGCTCTTTTTAAATATTTAGTCAGTTTTAAGAAGCCAGCTTGGGGGCATCTCAGTTTATCCTGGAAATAATCACTGGGAGGAATGATGGGGTGAAATTTGTAGTCAAATAATTAAAGCTCAGATATCACACACCAATATCTGAGTTTGAATTATTCTGAAATATTGATTATTACCTCATTTGTCATGTGTGGACTATATTCCATAGGGTTGCACAAATCCCTCTGCTTAGACAGTGACATCACTATTTCTGATTTACATTTAGTACAAAGTTTGTGTGTGTGTGTGTGTGTGTGTGTGTGTGTGTGTGTGTGTGTGTGTGTGTGTGTGTGTGTGTGTGTGTGTGTGTGTGTGTGTGTGTGTGTGTGTGTGTGTGTGTTTGTGTAAAGCTACGTTGACTTATGTTATTCATACAATACCTACTCACAAATAAACATCAAAAACAAAGCCGGCTGCAATGAATTTCTGTGCTAAACAGCTTTTACTACAAACACTTCCACACAAGAACATTATCACACAAGAACATTATCACACAAGAACATTTTGATAGAAAACAAAAAATATTTAAAATAGATAAAATTAGAATAAATAAAATGGAAATGTCTACATACTAAATACTATTACTACTGTAAACTTTGCAAATAGGACATCAGCCCCTTCAAGTCAATGAACAATAACAAAATAACTGCAATGAATGTTTGTGCAAAACAGCTTTTAGTGAAAAATTCTATACAAGAACAGTATCACAAAGAACATTTTTAAAAGAACAAGTTTTAAATGAACACAAATGCAATGTAAATAAATACAAAGCAGTTCCTTACTTTATGGCTTTTTCTGCCTCTCTTTTTTGTCCTTGGGCAAATTTGCATTAAGGAAGACAAGAGCTCTGACCTTTTTGGGCTCAAGGCGACTTCTCCTCTCTGAGATTATCTGTCCAGTTTTTGAGAATATTCTCTCAGAGGGAACTGATGTCGCCACAACACAAAGCTTCTTGGCCATCAGCTTGCTAAGCCTGGGGTAAACAGGGGCTCGACTCTCCCACCACTTGAGGGGATCCTCATGTGTTGGAAGAAGAGGCTCCTCTAGGTAGGCTCGCACCTCCATGACAGCATCGGCGGATGGATTCCTGGCTTCCACTGTTCCAGCTACCTGCTCATAGGGGTGGGAGATATAACAATGGGAGACACCATTTTTATGTGATTAGAGTAGATTAAATTAGATTTTTTTAGAACTTTTGTCATTACACAGTGTAAGAGAACAGAGTAATGAAATGCAGTTTAGCATTTAATTAGAAGTGACAATAGTAGATTTGCATATGTGCAGTATGTGCAGTATGTACAGATTAAATGCAGTGATTTACAGCTATTGGAAGTTTTAGACTGAGATATCAGACTGATTTCATTCTAGAGATTTTTGAAAAAAAAAAAGCGACTTATTGTTGCCACCCTTACTTCCTCATGGAAATAGCTCCAAACTATTGATCCAGCACCACTGCCTGCTCCTTCCAGTCCTTCCACAGCTGGTTGCTGTTGGATGGGTGTGCCACTGATAATTCTTGCCGCTGCAGTTGACAGCCTTTGAAACGTCTCATCTGCTGTTCTGCCATCAGGAAAGGCCATCTTCTTAAAACGCGGGTCAAGTGCAGCAGCCTCTGCTAGTATGTGGTTGGCATGAATCCTGTGGAATCGCGATGACATACTCGCACACAGACTGTCAATCACACCTTGCGCTACCGCTGTTGTAGTGTTTCGGAAATCAGCTGTGGCTCTTTGAAGTCCCCGCCAGCACTATGACCTTCGAGGCTGTCAAGTAGCTGGTGAAAAAAAAAAAATTAATGTTACAATTTTAAAGCTGAAACAATGATAAATATTACAATGTATTAAACAGATATCTATTGTGGTAGCAAATATCCATATTTTTTTATCAGGAAATTGGCATGCAGGATACAGAAATCTACTGACAATGATATATACTCCAGTGTATTACACAAATTTCTAATGTGGTATAAAATATTCATAATTTACTATTAGGTACTATGCATGCATGCTAAAGAAATATACTGCTGTGCAACTGAGCTACATACCTTTCTGCACTGAGTTCCACAGTGACTTCCTCAAATGGTTGCAAGATTGTGCACATTTCTTGCACTGTGGTCCATTCCTCCTGGGACAGGTGGCGGACAGGTGCATTGGTGACGGTCAGGGTGGAGATTATGGCATTTTTACTGGCAATAAAGCTTTTCAACATGTAGTAGGTGGAATTCCACCTTGTAGGACAATCCTGTTTTGGTCGGAGCTCCTCCATCTTCATTTGTAGTTGAGTCTCCTTCAGTTTTTGTGCCCCCACGGTGCTTCTGTGAAAGTATTGCACTGCCTCTTTCACCTTATCAATGATGGGCTTTGAAGCTTGCAGGGCATCTCTTACCACCAGGTTAATAGTATGGGCCAGGCATGGTAGGTGCATCCATCCAATGGTTTGTATAGCCTTAGTAACATTTGCTGCATTATCGGTTAGGCAGCACACTACTTTCTTTGTCCACCCCACTCTGCTGCAACACTAAGCAGCTGTTGTGCAATGTTGTCTGCTGTGTGCCGCTCACTGAACTCAAAACAGTCCAGGAGGCAGGAGGCCACACAGAAATCCTCGATAAAATGGCAGGTTACAGACATATATGATGCTGTCGTTCTTGAAGTCCAACAGTCTGTGGTTAAACAGACAGCTGGTACTTTTGACACCCTTCTCTTCAAAGATGCTGTCTCCCTGTCATACATATCCGTGACCTTCTGGGCTAGTGCCTTCCTACTTGGAGGAATGTAGGAGGGGTTGAGCGCCTGTGAATATTTTCTGAATCCTGTGTCCTCCACTATTGAGAAAGGCTGGAAGTCAGTGGCTATCATCTTTGCCAGCTCTTCGTCTATCTTCTCCTGTCTTAATGGGGTCAAAACAGGAGGTAAATATTGACTGATGGACGTCTGTTTTCTTTTGGTTGTGCCTGGCCAGGCAATGTGGGCCCAGTGGGGTCAGAGGCTGCTGTGGCTGCAGCTGCACTTGATGTGGAGGCAGAGGAGGCAATGGACACATCAGTGTCACTGTTGTTGTCTGAGTCTGGCTCTGCTCTCAAACCTGTGACCTGCAGTGTTGGGTGTTGAGTCTTCAAATGCCTGTGTAAATTATTTGTTGACCCAGACTTAAATGAAATTACTTTTTGGCAAATGCTGCATTTAGCCTTACTGTTTATTTCGCGAGAAAAGTGCACCCAAATGCTGCTCCTTTTCCTCTGGCTCATTTTCAGATTTGTCAGTGTGTGTATTCTTCCTTTCGAAGTCCAAACGACCCGCTAATACTGACTTTGGCACTGAGACAGAAAGGCATTCGCACGTGTTTTTTTTTTTTTACTGGAGTAATTAAGCATGTGATGGCAGCGTGCAGACATCATGGCTCCGCTCCTCCTACCCAATGACAGAGGCACGCAGGGTTTTTTTTTCCACTGGAGTACTCACGTGATGGATATAAAGGGCCGGCCTGCGCTGGGTGCGCCCCTCCCCCTATAACTATTCTGTCTCGCGGAGGAGCCCATTTGTGTGCATCTGTGTGACACGCGTAGGAAAAAAGAACGACAAAAAGAACGGCTCCCCTCCAGCCGCGACTCGGCTCCCATCGTTCATTTTTAGGAGCCGTTCAAAACAATCGGTTCGTTCGCGAACGTCACAACTCTACACACCAGCAGGCGGCGATATCACCCTAATCAAAAAGGCATGTTGGCCAATCAGAAGCTAAAGCAGCAGATAACAGCGCACACTCTGACGTCGCAAGGCAAAAACGCCGGTTTTACTGTCCACACGACAACGCTGCAACCGGCGTTTCTGAAAATCCTCACTCTGGCAGGGGTTTTCAAAATTGTTCGGTTTCAGTGACCTGATACTGCGTTTCCGTGTGGACGTACGGCCGAACCGTGTAAAAAAAGTCACGGTTATAAAAATACCCGTGTCCGTGTGGACTATGCTTTAGACTGTTGAGGTTGTAGCAGCAGTTTAAAAATTTCTTATGTAAATTTGATCTGTCAAAGATGTCTGCAGTCCAGGGCTGGACTGGTTATCTGGCATACCGGGCAAATGCCCGGTGGGCCGACGCACTTGGGGGCCGGTCCATATAATATGATTTTTTTTTTTAATTGGCCAATGACCGGCCCATAAAGCAGGGACAGCGGCCCATTGGTTCATTTTTCATACTGACACTGGGCTGGCCCAATCATCTCTTAACAGGCTCCACCCCTCCTCCTCTGTTTCTTGTGTCAGAGGCAGTTAGCGGCTCAGAGCCAGAAATCAGAAACAAAAGTGCAAGGGGGGTGCGGAGAAATTGTGGGCCAAAAAAGTAAAAAGGCTAGAGGTTGATGCCTCAACATGTGCAACAATAACAGACATGTTTAGTGCTGTAGCTTCAGTATCCAAGCCTACAGTACCTGACGACATTTTGCAGAAACATGGAGAGTGTAATTGAAACGGTAAGCATGTTAGCTACATGATTAACAGGGAGGGAGTGTCAGGGCGGGTGCAGGAGGAAAGTGTGTGTGTGTGTGTGAGGGCCTGGTTGGGCCGCGACGAAGATGATGATTTACCTAAATTAATGAATATTATAATAAGACAACTTAATCGTTGTTGCCATTATATAGTCTGTCAGATTGTCACCCACTGCACTAGCCACTCAGTCAGCTAAAGTCAAATAACACAGCATAAGCTATTTTGCATTGTTTTTGTAGATAGGTTAGCAGAGTTAACTTATTCAATTGCAACTTTGGCTGACTATTTTAATGTTAACCCTTTAATACCCATAATGGCGTGCCTTCTCTAGAAAAACTTAAATGATGCCATTTGATTATTTTAATTATTACTCAGAATGGCTGCGTCAAAGCGCCCACGACGAGTAGCTAACGCATGCTATTTGGGGATTAATACCCGCCTTGCATTTTGAAAGCTGTATATTTTTGTTTAGCTGTATATTCAACGAAGTAGATATTTGCTCATGTTTCTAATGAATTTCCAACCTCATTAATATGCAATATTTACGGTGAGTGAATAATATGAATATCATATATTTTTAGGACGTTTTGTGTGAGTAATTTGGTAGTATAGGTTGGTTTTCTTTTTTTTTTTAAGGGGAGTGTCTCAACAATGAGAGGTAAATCTTGTTTGGTGTCATATAAAAGAGGGGTTTGTGCTCTTTAAAACAAAGTAGCCTATACTTGCAATTGTAAACTAGTTTTTCTGCTGTCTGGTTCATTGGAAAAAAAAAAAACATTTCTTTTTAGAATTAGCAGTATTCTACATCCACATTTTATTGGGTTCTAAAGGGTTAACTAGCTTTTATAACATGGAGCACTTTGTCCATCTAGAAATCCTGCTCTTCAAGAATACAGGACTATATAACCAAAATGGATCCTTACTAAGTGTACTTTTAATAACTCTTCCAAATAATTGTAATTCTCTCTCTCTCTGTCCTTATGTATAGTCAAGCCAGGTTGAGTTAGCAGTGGAGGAGAGAGACAGGGAGGAACCTTTGATCACCAGGGAGTCTGTCAAGAGAGAGTGAGTACACTGGGCCACTTGCACTGGTACACTGGTCCATGGCACTTAGTTCTCAGCTTTGTAGGGGTTTTTGGAATGGAACAGTAGATATGCATATCTACAGGGACCGCAAGGATGGTGTACTAGTTGGTTGTGTCTGACCGATTGTGGTGGGCCGGTCTGAGTAAAAATGCCAGGGCCTTTTTTTTGTCCCAGTCCAGCCCTGCTGCAGTCCTAAGGTTTTCTACATAGTTTACATTAGAGGGAAAACAAAAAAAAATAGTTTTATTCCCTAAAGCCATGTCTTACAAAACAATTTTTGATTAATGCAAGACACAAGATGACCTTTAAGGTAAGAGGCGGCAGGGGGGGCGGGGGCGGCAGGGGGGGTGAGGGCGGCAGTAGCTCAGTGGGTAGAGCGGTCGTCTTTCAACCGGAAGGTAGGCGGTTCGATTCCCACTCTCCCCACAGTTCATACTGTCGTTGTGTCCTTGGGCAAGACACTTAACCCACCTTGCCTTCAGTGACTGTAACACTGGTAATGTAATGTAAGTCGCTTTGGATAAAAGCGTCTGCTAAATGAATAAATGTAAATGTAAATGTAAATGTAAGAGTCAAAGATCACATTTTACAAAACATATTTGTTGTTCTTCTGCAACAAATCTGCTGTAATTTTCTCAAATAAAATATGATACCAAATGATCAAACATAAAATAAGCTCATGAAAACACCTTTGTAAAATTACATTTGACTGGGTCTTGGAGTTTTGTATTCATTGAGTCATTTTATAGCTCATTCTCAGGTTTAGGTTTTAAAGCATTTATTACTGGTGGGCTCATAAATACATGGGACAAGAAGTTACAAAGTTGTAGCCCATTCAACATGACAAAAAATTATGTCAAAGAAACTCTTTCACACAATTATAACTTTCAGAATTATATAGTCAACATGATATCTTTATAGCTTCCAATACATCCTACAATGTTTTATCACTAAAGACTGAAGAAAAAATAATGTTCATTACAAGAGTGACTTTTACTAAGTAGCAAAGAATGCTAATCCTAAATGTGTCAAATTATAATAAATGGAACAAATTTTGCTAAAGCTAATGTATGTATATGAAAATATCCTGCTCTTACTGTCACTTCTTCTCCACTCTTTCTCAGAAGTACAACAGTGTTCACTGTTATTTGTAAGTCTCTAGGTTTCAATCAAATGGTTGAAAAAAAAAGTCAAATACAAGCCCCATTAGCCAGTAATTCAAGGGGTGGACCATCACACCTGTCAATCCAAACCAAATCACTGTGACTGTGATTGTGACGGTCCCTGTGTGTGTGTCATTGTGCTCGGGCTGTAAAAAAGAGGCTCTTTCTGGTTTTGTGGAAATTTAGACATATTAGTGCCTCAACAACTATAAACATTAAGTTCCAGAAACTTTCACAAAATATACATTTTATTTTAAAATGTCTAGTAAATGTTTAACAATTTATTTAAAAGCCTACATGACAGGAGGGGCCTAGCCCACCTAGCCCATTTATACCCTATTGTCAAGATAGATTTTTATTTAATTCCACAAAAGTTTGAAAGCATATTGTGGTAGTGGTAAATGCCACGGAATTGAAAAGTGTACCATAATAAACACATTTGTCGATAAATTATTGATGATTGACATTCAAGCAAACCACAACAATATTGACAGTTTTGACCACAGCGTGAGGAGGTGCTAACAGTGGGTGGTAAAACCAGCTGTCTCTTTCACATTATTCTTCAGTGCATTTTTTCAGACTTACCTCAAATTTGCACAAAAGGTAGGTTCATGACTGACACTGCCAGTATACTATGCCAATATAAAATCTCAATATCAAATCTAAAGTTATGTAAATTAAGGTAAAAATCTCCTATTATTTTACAATTTATGTTTAATCTCTACATTACAAGAATTTGGACAGTCTTTCTAAACTAATAGTGTTTCTTTGGCTTTGAGTAAATCTAAATGTAATACACACTAAGTCACATTTAAAAAGGATGAGGCAATAACGGGTATGAAATTATTTGTAGCACAATGATGCGTTATTGTAGAAGTTAATTATACTTTCTGTGGAGGTAACATAAAAGGAAACAGTCCTTCATATTTTTGCTATACCATGCATGGTGATTATTTCCTTTTAAATATGCTATTTCAAATTTAAGAATATTTTCACTTCAGTTGTAGTACCACCGACTTTTTGGCCTTCAGCGACCAAACATTCAGTTACCTGTGGTCAGGAGATTGTGAGTTACATTCAATACAGCTTACAGTGTTCGGGAAAAGTGGAATAGATAACACATACCAGAATGCCCCATAGCGCTGAGGATTGGAACAGTTAGTCTGAATGTGGTGGCAATAGATAGGTCTGTAGTGTTTGGTAAAACAGATTTATTAAGGAGGGGGTCTTTCGGCTGAAGTATTATCAAAAATAAGTGTCTGGGATGGCATGTGTATTGTTTTCCAGCAGTGTACAGGTGTTTATGATTCATTATTGTGTTCACTGGATGTAACTCTGTGAAATGTGCCGAGCTCAGTTACACAGAACAACAATATAGGGTAATATGGGGTTTTTATTTCATATTCAAAAGCTAATAACGTGGAGCATACACAATTGTCATGTGTCAGGTGAGATTAATTATATATATACAGGTGAAAAATAGAACTATAACTAATGTCTGGAGCAGGAATATGACATGATAATGAAAATATCAGAAATATGTGAAACTAGGTATATAACGTTATTACTTTTGTTGAAATGTATTGACTTCCGCGCAATATGTAGCTAATATAAGGTAAATAAAAAGGCTTCAAAGAAGGTTTAAAACTATCTCCAGATGCCTTTTTAAAGCCTTTTTATTGGATCATGACCTGTTTTTCTTAAATTTAAACAATACAGTGTATGCATGCATAATATTTATTTTTGTGCTAAGCTCCTTGGACTTGGGTAAACATTAGAAGAGAGAGAAAAGCAGGCCTTCTTTTTTGATGAATTTTGATGTTACATTTTGCAAAAACAATGCTAGCAATTAAGAGCAACAGCTGTTTCCGGATGTATACAGAAACAGCACCTAACAACTCTCGCTATGAGAAATAAAAATGATTGGATTCACTGTCTACACTACATTAAACATAAGCATAACATGTAACCAGTGCAGCTTTTCTATATTTTAAGTCCAAAAGCCAGGGGAAAAAGAAAGAATCCTAGTTTTCTAGTTTGTTACAGCAGCGTACAGCTCTATTTCCAGACTCTTGCCTGGCTGAAAAAATGATTTTATATCTTTATTATTCCAACCAATGGTACTAAAGTTTTGAAAGGTTTGCAACAAATACAATCTTATGCAGAAACACATCTTATGCATGGATGTATTATAATAATGAGCTTTGGAAAGGGCATCGCCAGACCAGAAATGAACCATCCCTTTTCAGTGTGTCAGTTTCATTGTTCTTTTTTCAAAACTAGTATGATGCATTCTGATCCACTGAGATTTAGTACATTATCCCTTTGACATTTGAACTGTTTTCAGGTTGGATACCCATTTCGATTATGACAGGAGGGATTATTACATGCTTCATCTTTGGAAATGGGAAAATGTAATCACATTTTAGGCTCTTCAATACAGAAACACACCCAATGCTGAAACAGAAATAATTCTATATCAGTCACAAATGCTCAATTAACTTTTTGAATGACATTGTACTTGACTGCTTGTTAATTTTAAGTTTATCTGACTGTTATTGACTTTTGAAAACATTTCTATTTTGGAGTTTCATGTAAATTGTGCTGCATTACGGCAGAGAAGACATTTCTATAAAGCTGTCAATAAGTAATTATAAATGACCTTTTCAAAATGAAAGTTGTGAACATCTGAATACAAAGCAGTAAAACTAAAAAAAGACAGCCTCCTATATTTATTTCACACTTGCTGCGAGCTGATTAATACTAACTTCATGTCATGCGTGGTTTCTTTGAGTTATGTGTTTACCTTGTGTTTGCCCGGATTCTGAGTAAAATGTCAAAAGGCAAGAGATTCAAGAAACAAACGTGAAAGCTGAATATTTTAACAGGAACACACTTAAATGGAAAACATGTTTTGTTTCTTTTCTTGTACTTCAGAAAAACTATTTATTCCACTCAATAACAACAAGGCTTTTCTCAAGAAACACGCTAGATGGTGTTATCAGCATTTTGGTCGGCCAGGGGAAGCTCCCATTGTTTTTTTGATATTGAGAAAGTGTCTCTTCCAGCGCCAGATATGTCTGTTTACAAAAATAAAATAAATAAATAAAGACATAAGGGAAGCAAAGTGAAACCTCTACAAAGTTTTTGTAACATTATCACAAAAAGGTTTTTATGACATTTTAGGTAGTTATTACATATTTCACATTCCAAATTGTGATTTTATAATGTTTACATAATCTGCCATTATTTAATTGCATTATTGTTGCAAAATGTTGATCAGGTAGGTATTACAAGTGTAGAATGGCATGATACATTTTTATTTAAAATTTTGTTTATTTATATACTTTATTTTATTTTGTTTATTTATATATTGTATTTTATTTATATTTTTATTATATATTTTTATAATGTTAAATATGAAAAATGTGTTTAAGTGGAATGTTGCAAATTGTGCAGTTAGGACAAAGATTCAGATACAGATTCACAATTCACTGTTTAGTGCAAGATATACTAATTATCACAAAATGTAAGTTTTATTAACATGTAATTATTATTGCAATGAACCATACTGATTAGCCAACTTTCTGAAAAAGTTAAATACTTATACTTATATATGCAGGACTTTGAAAAATGTGTGGAATTGTTATGTTAAATGTCGTTTCTGTAAGAAAGTTAAATGGAAGGTTTGTTTAAAACTACGGAGCCCCGGAATGGACATGAGAAAAATAAATAAATAACACGTGGCCTCGACTTCTTAATGCGTGGGAACGAGTTATAACACGGGGGTACGTGTTTCACATTACGTGGGTACGACCTGCAAAACACGGGGGTACGTGTTTCACATTACGTGGGTACGACCTGCAAAACACGGGGGTACGTGTTTCACATTACGTGGGTACGACCTGCAAAACACGGGGGTACATGTTTCACATTACGTGGGTACGACAAAGCACTAATGCACTATTACTGGCGACCTAGAGGTGGCGGCGGCACTAATGTGAATAATGTATTTTACCGGAAGTTTTTAGGGGAAGTGACGTTGAGTCAACTGAGAAAAGGCGCAATGGACCGAGACAGAACAGACTCTAAAATCAAATACTACTTTATGTTGGGGATGAGCTACGATGATATACTAGCAGCACTTGCTGTAGACGGTAGAATTTTGAGTAAAAGACATTTGACGAGGATACTTCGCTCATATGGATTATACCGTCGCCGATATGCTAGTCTTGAGCTAGCAATTGCCTTCATACTCGATCAACTGGAAGGACCAGGAAGACTTAATGGTTATCGTTGGATGTATGTGAAATGTTTGGAGCAAGGTATCCGCGTCAGGAAAGAAGACGTGAGGTTAATACTTTCTCTCTTTGATCCAGTCAGCGTTCAAGCCCGCCAGGGGCGACGTCTCATTCGGAGACGCTATTTTTCTCAAGGACCTAACTTTATATGGCACGCTGATTCTTATGATAAGCTCAAGCATTTCGGAATTTGCATTAACGGATGCATAGACGGATATTCAAGAAAGGTTATATGGCTAAGAGCAGCTTATACCAGCAGCGACCCAAGGGTTATTGGCAGTTACTTTATTGAAGCAATTGAACAAGTGGGTGGTTTTCCTAGGCTTCTACGCACTGACATGGGGACGGAAAACGTTGTTCTAAGAGACATTCAACAATATCTGCGCCGGAATGGAGAAGATGACCGAGCTGGAGCAAAGAGCTACCTAACGGGGGCAAGTACTGCAAATCAGAGAATAGAGAGTTGGTGGGGACAGTTGAGAAAGGGAGGAGTTGAACACTGGATACAGTTACTGAATGATCTGAGAGATGAAGGACACTTCAGCGGGGATTTCATTGACAAAGCTCTGGTCCAGTTCTGCTTCATGGGAATTATTCAGGTAAAAAAATTAAACTACTGAAACATTTTATATTATGATTTTTTTCTTGTTATGACATGTTCACCTATTTTCTTTTTTGATTGTATCTCTAACTTAATTAACTTTAACCCACAGGAGGACCTTAACAATATAAGGAATGTGTGGAATGCTCATCGCATCAGGCCCTCCAGAAACCCAAATGTCCCTGCAGGAATACCAAATGTCATGTACCAAGCACCTCACCTGTGGGGAACAATGGACTTTCTTGTTCCACTGAATGAAGACATTGCTACATGCAAAGACAAATGCAAGTTCCTAACCTCACTTCCTTGTGATGAGGACATTTTTGATTTGTGTACAATCACTATGGGGCAGTTAGGTCAGGAATTCCCAGTAAATAGGACAGAAGCACTTGATTTATATATTTCACTTAGGGATAATATCCGGTCCCAGGTGTTTGAGTAAAATGAGCCATGAAAGTTATTTTAATGTTTGATTTTTAGTGTGCAGATCCATTCTGTTTTATTCTTAACGGTGCTGAATTGTGTGTCATTTACAGTACAATTGTGCCCTACAAATGCATTTTCTAATGTGACCATGATGAAAAATCATTTGTTAGTGCTCGACATCCTTGAAAATGATTACATTTAATTGTGCTGTTAAAGGTGTTCTTGCATCTTGGAAGAATTAAAATTTTAAATTTGGAGTTAGTGTAATTAATTTGATTTTTAATAAGGAACGGTTTAACTAGATTTCTTTGTGATAAAATGTTCAACACAAACTTGAACTCAATTACACTGGGAACAATCAACAGAAGTGCTGTTTATTGATTTCACACAAAAAAATCAACCATGGGATTCACTGTTCATACAAAATAAAGGCATGGCTAATGCTGGTGTGACCTGCTTAATATTACTTATTATAACCAATAATAATATAACCATGCTGACTTCTCAACACCATTTCTAAACAAAAGTGTGTTTTTCTTTATCAGTTTTAACAATGTAACAGTAACGGGACATTCATAAAATATGATTATCCTTATTTGGCTATATGTGTAACCAAAGCACTTTTAATGACCTTGATAACATGTGTTTGAACAAACAACAATAAACAACTATTACTGCAGGTCAAAAATTAACTTTGGTAAGTCAGATAATGTCCATAACCCAGATGGAGCTTTTTAACACCAGATCAAAATCACTGCGAAGATCTGGGTAATTTTGTTAGCTGATGGGTAGCATCAAGTAACACCCACATGTATGTGCTTGAGGTCTACACTGAAATTGAGAAGTCTCAACAAATTGAACAGTTATAGGCTGGCCAAACAACATATCTGCACCTGTGCAAAAGCGCAGGAAGCATTTAAGCATGTTATTGTCACATTCCCCTATGAACCTTTTCAAGTGTCTTGCCACAGTGTTCTGAAGTGCAGACATATTCTCAGGAAAATTCAGAATTTCTTTTACGCGTTTTGGTGTTGGTGCACGTTCCTCTACTATTTCAACCAGCCTTTGTGCAAACAAAGTGTCTGCCATATCTTTCAAGATTGGCCTCCAACAATCAATGACATACATGGGAGTCTGTATAAGTGTTTTGTGTGCTAATTGTGAAACTATTTCCTTTGTAGTTTCCTTTGTGGGAAAGTAGTGGCATTCATGGGCATCAAGAACATCAACCAGCTCATCTGTGTTAACAGAGTCAAATGAATCTAGGGCAAGTGAAAGAATGTCCCTTTCCTCTTTCGTGACATACTGGAGGAAGCTTTCAGTCAAAGAGGTGTAAGATGTACCATACAACACTTCTTCCAAAAAAGGAAGAGGGAGCAGAAGTGGAAAATATCTTACAATTTTCCAACCTACTAAAATAATTCTTCCTACTGCCTGCCATTCTTGCATTTGGTACTCATGTCTAAGGTATGGTACCTTCACATTGCTGCCAAGGGTGCATTTGGTATAAAATTCCCCCCAAAATTCTGAAAGGCAATCCCTAAACACACCTGAACCCTCCCCTTCTTCAAGTTGTCCACTGGGAAGTTTTCTTTTGATCTGTACATCTTTATGCACTATTTCTGGGTCAGTAAAGGCTTGTATAAGCTCACAAAGACAATTACCCCTTCTAATCACAAGCACCACTTTGGTCTTTGACTCATCCCAAGGTATTGTGTCATCCAGATAAACTGAAGTGTCTAGTGATGCACCAATAATTATCTCATTTTCAGTTTCATGGATCGCAGCAGGTGTCTCTGCATTTGCACTTGTAGCCTCAACCACACTTGATTCTTCCACAGATTCTTCAATGACTGTCATATCAGATCCCGCTACAAAATTTAACTCAATTAAATATGGTTCCGGGGCAACATCAGTGACCTCTGTTGTTGCTTGATTAGACTGCTTGGTCTGATGTTTTGTGTACAGATACAATCTGAGCATTTTAACCTTATTTTGTTCATAAAGCTGCTCAACTGTGCATGTAGGCTCAATTTCATTTTCAAAAAAGTCAAAAATGTTCCGGGTATGGTCTTCCAATTTTAATGACCTATACCTTCCATCTGGGAAAAAAAGAGATTCCGCCATATCTTGAATTTCTGTGACTGTAGTGTGTCTGTCAACACACAGATGTCTGGTTCCACCTCCTTTTGGGGCTCGAACCTGTTTATATTGTTGGTCTTTTTCATTGAAGTTCATCCATCCAATTTCTAATTTTCTTTTTTGTTTTTTAGCATTTGCATTTCCAGTTTTATTTTGTGCAGTCTGGAGTCTTTTTTCCCCATTCTTTGATGTAACCTTTGATTTGATCTTCTCAAGCAGCTGACTTCTTGATGTTCCTTCCCCTCGACGACAGAAAGCAATAACTGCAAGTCTGTCCCCAAAATGGGGAATATATTTAGCGAGATCTCCGTCCGACATCAGTTTAATAACAGAAGAATCGATCTGTAAAAGAAAATCTTTTCAAAATCTTTTCAAGTACCACTTAATTGAGCTAGAATAAAAACAAACACATCTAAACAAAGTCTAAACCCTGTTCTAAACCAGGTGTAAAAAAGGACTAACCAGATTCAATTTTGGCCTGAATCAAAACTTAACCAAGTCTAAAACTGGTCTAAACAAGTTGTGTAACAGAACCTAAAGTTCAAATTCAAGCTGTCTACCAGATACCTGAACTACAGAAGACTCCACAATGCCACAACTCCCCATACCACAAAGATCTCAACTCCCACCAATGGTCCCCATACCACAATTTGAGCTATAACAAATATTAACAGTTAAATACACATAAAAAAAAAATAGATAAAATACCTTATCATTTTTAAGTTTATTAATGATCTCATTCTCTACATCTCGGTTCCTGAGAAAAGTCAGAAGGTCATCTTCCTCACTCTCCATTTTAAAGCTGTTCCTGTAATACAGCATAATAATGTAATCAGAACAATGGTAAATACATTTGTACGCACAGACAGGGGTCCATATTAGGAGTATAAATTAACCTAAACCGTCTAAAAACTAAAACCAAATTGACATGTTGACAATTGCTATGGCTCAAGAGTTTTAAATCCCCAGATGTTTGACCTTGAAAATGTTTTATCGTGCTTTTAATAATGCTGGCAAAACTGGGTCATATAGGTCTCGCTCATGTTTATGTTTTAGCCTACATTTTCTGGGACTTGGACAACGAACCTAAACGAACTGGGGAACAGTCCCCATGAATATCAGACGTTAGTGCTAGGGATACATTAAAAACACAACCTAGCTAGGACAAAAAAAACTTACAGAATAAATCAAAATTCACTCTAATCCTTTAGCTTTAGTGTCAGCATATATCATTTCATAATAAACCACTGCATTATATAATATAAAAGTTCAATGTATTTACCTTAATTGATTTGTAGTGTAACTCTTATCGGATAACGTTAACAGTGTGGTTGTCTTGTTTAGTGGTCTTGCTGCTTGTGCTCTGTCGTTCCCGCGTTGACTTGAGCAAAACACGTACCCCCGTGTTTTGCAGGTCGTACCCACGTAATGTGAAACACGTACCCCCGTGTTTTGCAGGTCGTACCCACGTAATGTGAAACACGTACCCCCGTGTTTTGCAGGTCGTACCCACGTAATGTGAAACACGTACCCCCGTGTTATAACTCGTTCCCACGCATTAAGAAGTCGAGGCCACGTGTTATTTATTTATTTTTCTCATGTCCATTCCGGGGCTCCGTATAAAACAGACCTTCTACTGCTGGCTTTTAAACGTCCATTGTGGCTGTTTACAATGCAGTGTTTGTGCAGAAGAAGGCATTGAAGTGTCACTCAGAGACTAAAGTGCCCAGGGATGAACACAGCAGTGTGACAACTCACTGCAGACAGAGACAAATACAGAACAACTTTAAAGGATTATAACACAGCGTCAGCTTCTGCGGCAGTGACACTGTAAGCAGGCAATAAAGTGATTGGAGGTAAACATATGCTGACATTAATCTGACAAAGATAATGTGACACCATGTTCTGGATTCTGGAGGGTTTTCTCTCTCCAATTCTGAATAACCATTTTTAAAGAAACTGCATGTCATTGCTTGCATTTCTTTATCATTGTATTTCCTCTTACCAAATCCTCAACATGACATGTACAAACAGTTTCAGCCTGAACTAGTGGATTTACATGGACTATTAATAATTCTTTGCACTGACATTTTCTGCTATTTTGTTATACTATATACTGTGAGTGTTTTCAACTATAAATATTTCATGTGGCCAGTATGTTATTTCAATTTATCATTAAAATAATAATAAACACCATGTACAGTATCATACTTACCAATTTTATCTTTTGCAAATGTGCTCAAATCTGATTTATTCTAATAGTAATTATGAATTCCCTTTTCTTAGACAAATCCACTTGGGAGGGCCTCTAAAGAAAGCCTTAACAAAGGGTAAGTCATTTAGATGCAAACCTGAAGGTGATTGGATGAACCACCTGTAACAAGGTATTTCTATCCATCTTCTGGTGGTTAGCTATTATAAATGAATCTTTCAAAGACACTGTGACGACTACAGTTATACAAATCGCAATAGTAACATATATAGTAACATATATTGTCTAATAATGACGGCACAGTGGTGCAGTGGTTAGCACTGTTGCCTCACAGCAATACTCCTGTGCCGGATAGGTCCTCCTTGTGTTTGGGTGGAGATTCTTAGGGTAATCCAGTTTTCCACACCAACATCAAAACATGCTGGGCAGCTGGTGACATTGAATTTCCCCACAGGGATAATAAAGTGATAATAATAATTGAAAAGAATAATCATTGTGTGATTTATTCATTTTTTGAACTGAGAATCCACATGAGACTTGATTTCTTCTAAGTAATACTTTGTGTTTTCAAAAAGCCTTGGAATCCCATTGATTGGTCAATATGTTTTGACACTCCGAGTCATGTGATATCTGAGTTGAAGCGCTGGGAATAATTAAGACGCTGAGCTTTCTGTGGGAAACTACCCATGAAATAGACAAGTGAGCTCTCCCAGCTGCGGAGAAGATTAACACATGATGTGGATGGAGATGTACAGCACCGGGGGCAGTCTGTGGAGAGCCTCTGATGGAAACTGCAAACTGTGAAATGAGTCCAACGCTCATCAATGTTTATGCTGTTAAGGACGTTCAGTACGTTGGAGTTCTCTGACACAGGCTGAAGCTTTGTTACACTCAACTCATTCTGACAGCTTCTCTCGCAATAACACAACTGTCGACTCTGAATACATTACCTTTGATTATATTTGAATAAATGCATTTATCAGACTCGCATAAACTTAATATAATTATCTTGCAGTGGGAACATGCATTTATTTGATCCATTTTTCAAAATATTTTACAATAACTTTATTTTTTTAAAGTCACAGATTTTTTTATTGTTGTCATTGCTTTAATGTGTTTTTGTTTGGTTATACATCTGTTAGGTACTATATTTATTAGAGTCACAATTTTCTGTATTTGATTTATGGTTGATGCATTTATTTCAAAGTCACTTATAACAAGTGACATTTATAGATTAGGTTTGGCCAAGCCCCCTGTCAGAAAGATCTTCAACTCCCACCTCCGGCAGAGCTTCGACCAGATTCCGAGGGAGACTGGAGACATTGAGTCCGAGTGGACCATGTTCTCCACCTCCATTGTTGATGCGGCTGTAAAGTCTCCGGTGCCTGTCGTGGCGGTAAAACCCCCGAACCCGGTGGTGGACACCGGAAGTAAGGGATGCCGTCAAGCTGAAGAAGGAGACCTACCGAGCCTGGTTGGCTCGTGGGACTCCTGAGGCAGCAGATAGGTACCGGCAGGCCAAGCGGGCTGCAGTTGTGGAGGCAAAAACTCGGGTCTGGGAGGAGTTTGGTGAGGCCATGTAAAAGGACTATCGGTCGGCGCTCGGCGCCTCAGGAGGGGTAAGCAGTCCCCTGCCAACACTGTTTACAGTGGAGGTGGTAATCTGCTGACTTCAACGGGGGACATTGTTGGACGGTGGAAGGAATTCTTCAAGGATCTCCTCAAGCCCACCGACACGTTTTCCACTGAGGAAGCAGAGGTCAAAGGCTCAGAGGTGGACTTGTCCATCACCCATGCTAAAGTTACTGAGGTAGTTGGGAAGCTCCTCTGTGGCAAGGCACTGGGGGTGGATGAGATACGCCCTGAGTACCTCAAGTCTCTGGATGTTGTGGGGCTGTCTTGGCTGACACGCCTCTGCAACATCGCGTGGCGGTTGGGGAAAGTACCTCTGGACTGGCAGACAGGGATGGTGGATCCTCTTTTTAAGAAAAGTAACCAGAGGGATCACACTCCTCAGCCTCTCCGGGAAAGTCTATGCCAGGGTACTGGAGAGGAGAATGCGGTTGATAGTTGAACCTCAGATTCAGGAGGAACAATGCAGTTTTTGTCCTGGTCGTGGAACACTGAACCAGCTCTATACCCTCTCCTTTGCCCAACCAGTTCACATGTGTTTTGTGGATCTGGAGAAGGCATTCGGCTGTGTCCCTCGTGTCCCCTTTGTCACCGGTCCTGTTCATTATCTTTATGGACAGGATTTCTAGGCGCAGCCAGGGGCCGGAGGGAGTCTGGTTTGGGGACCACAGGATCTCGTCTCTGCTTTTTGCAGATGATGTTGTCCTGTTGGCTCCATCAACTAAAGGAGTACCCCAGGGTTCTGTTCTGGGGCCATTGCTGTTTTCTATTTATGTGAATGATCTTGGTAAAAAGGTGTCAAATGCTTTTTTTCACTTTTATGCTGATGACACAGTTATCTATTGTACGTCTCCTTCAATTGAACAAGCCTTTGATTTCTTACAGTCAGCGTTTGATGCTGTTCAGTCTCATCTAAATCAGCTGAGGCTAGTGTTAAATGCGGACAAATCTAAAGTTATGGTTTTCTCAAACAGAAAACAGCTACCCTCTCAGCTCCCTAAAATAAAAACAGCTGATGGAAAAGAAATCCAAATGGTCTCTTCTTATAAGTATTTAGGCTTTGTTATTGATGAAAATTTGTCCTTTAAACAGCATATTGAGCATCTTGTACGTAAACTGAAGCTAAAGCTCAGTTTTCTTTTCAGAAATAAATCCTGTTTTTCTGTTTATACAAGGAAACGTTTGATTTCTGCAACTTTTTTACCTTTATTGGATTACGGAGATCTCCTTTTTATGAATGCATCGGACCGTCTTTTAAAAAAGCTGGACACTGTTTATCATTGTGCTTTACGTTTTATGACTGGCTGTGGAAATCGTGTTCACCATTGTACACTGTATGCTGCAGCTGAGTTTCCGTCCCTGTATGTTCGCAGGTGGTCTCATTTGTTGACTTTCATTTATAAATGTGGGCTCCTCCCATCTTACCTCTGCAAATACATGCGAAAAAACCAACAACAGTATGCTCTGCGTTCTCAGAAGAACATACTGATGGTGGTTCCCAGAGTGAGAATGGAGTTGGGTAAGGCAGCATTTCAGTACACTGCCCCCTCTGCATGGAATGAACTGCAAAGGGACCTAAATCTATCTGAACTTGTGACATTGGGAGAATTTAAATCTATTCTAAAGAAGCATGAACTCAATGAACTTGGAAAATGTAACTGTTTTTAAACTTGTACACATTGACTAAATATCATTTGTTTTTTTGATGTCATGTATGTTTTTTAAATTGTATGTAAATGCTGTTGTCTTGGCCAGGTCACTCTTGAAAAAGAGATTTTTAATCTTAATGAGTTTTTATCTGGTTAAATAAAGGTTAAATAAAAAAATAAAAAAAATCAAGCCAGGACCTCCAGTGTGCACTGGGAACGGTTTGCAGCCGAATGTGAAGCGGCTGGGATGAGGATCAGCACCTCTAAGTCTGAGACCATGGTTCTTAGTCGGAAAAGGGTGGCATGCCCCCTTCAGGTTGGTGGAGAGCACCTGCCTCAAGTGGAGGGGTTCAAGAATCTTGGGGTCTTGTTCACGAGTGAGGGAAGGAGGAAGCGTGAGATTGACAGACGGATCGTGCAGCTTCTACAGTCGATGTACCAGTCTGTCGTGGTAAAGAAGGAGCTCAGCTGTAAGGCAAAGCTCTCGATTTACTGGTCAATCTATGTTCCTACTCTCACCTATGGCTATGTCTCTCGACTGGCCTGGGAATGCCTCAGTATCCCCCCAGAAGAGCTGGAGGAAGTGTCTGGGAAGTTGGAAGTCTGGGCGTCTCTGCCTAGACTACTGCCCCCGCGATCCAGCCCCGGATAAGCGGTAGAAGATGGATGAATGGATGGAAATTTATAGATGGAGGTGTTTTAAATTAGAGAGGCTGGATTTATGTTCTTGTTTAAATGTATAAAATGTCTAAAAATCCTTTATAGCCTGTCAAGAAAATGAATGACAATAGTAAAATAAAAGCCTCCTGTCAGATCCACTCCGTGTCTCCCAGGGATCCACTCCACTTTCCTTCTCTCTCCTTCATCTCATCACTGCCACCTGTCCCAAGCACCTGTAACCTAGTACCATCAGTGAGGCATTTAAACCTCTCCTGTCCACCTCTTCCCTGCCAGATCGTTCAGCATACTTTGTGTGAATGTTTCCAGCGTTTGTTCCAGCTCTTGTCTCAGTCCTCTCTCCAGCCTTCACTCCAAGTCTCAGGTTTGGACTTCACTCTCAGCCCAGCTTCCTAGCTTGGTTCCAGTCACCGGCTCGGCTCCAGGCTTCGGCGCACCTCCACGGCTCACTCCAACTCTCAGCCCAGCTACCCAGCTTGGCCCCAGTCACCGACTCGGCTCCAGGCTTCGGCGCAGCTCCACGGCTCACTCCAACTCTCAGCCCAGCTCCCCAGCTTGGTCCCAGTCACCGACTTGGCTCCAGGCTTCGGCGCAGCTCCACGGCTCACTCCAACTCTCAGCCCAGCTCTCCAGCTTGGTCTCCAGTCACCGGTTCGGCACCAGGTCTCGGTTCAGCTTCATGGTTCAACTCCAACTCTCAGCCCATCTCTCCAGCTTCCTATCACTATCTGTACTTTAATAAAGTATCACTTACCTTCACTGTCTTGTGCGCACTTGAGTCCTCCTTCCCGCATTACACCTCCAGTGCTCCCTTAAAGTTTAAGGTTAGCTTAGCTTGTTGCCGTTTTCTTTGGTTGTGTTTTGGACAACTGGACACTTTTATAAATTTTAATCAAGAAACATGTAACTCCAAGAAAGTCTGTTCAAAGCACTATTTTGTTTGATATGTCGACTCTTAATATTGACACAATAAGGACTAAAGATATTATATTGTACTTTCAGGTGGTAGAACGCTCATCCTATAACTGAAAGGTTAACGGTTTGATTCCCGCTCTCTGTTGTTGTGTCTGGGCAAGACACTTAACCCACCTTGCATTCAGTGATATTACAGCTGTGACACTGGTGTGTGAATGGAAGCTTGATGTATAAGTCAAGGTCAGGTATGCGTGCCTAGTAGGTGGAAAAGCACTATATAAAAAAGTCCATGCCACTGAGACCTGTTTGCTCTCACTATAGTACAGATTTTGGCCATTGCACCCGTTTTTCAGGCAACCTTTAAAAAACAGACCTCTTTGTTAAGTGTGAGAATCTTTTTTAGTGAGTGTGTTGAGTGGAACTGATTGCTTTCCAATGCCATCTTTTCCCCTATCTATCTTCCACCTTGCCCTTTTCTGCTAAAGACCACATTGTGAGCAGTGTGTGAGGCCATAATATCTCCTCTGCTCGGCTTTTCTGGTCCCTTAAATGTCTTTTCAATGACTGGCTGAGCACCGAATGGCACTGAATCTTTTTTTTTTTGTCTCAGGGATAAGTGCCTATATTTTCCCTCAAAGGCAAAATAAGAAATGGCCCGGGTAGATGTGCCACATCTAGGCGTTTTGTAATATGAAGATGGATTTTTTTGGCCGTCCTTAAAAAAGTGGAAAGAAATGGCTTTTGATGCTGTAAAAGGTGAAATGTATGATCAGAAAATGTGAAATGTAAAAAAGACAGATAACTGGAGAAGACTACAGTGTTGCATAAGTTTAATCATAATTCATATTTTGTTCCCATGAGGCATGAGTTTCACTGGCATCTGATTAAATTTATGCTCTACTCTACTACTGCTACTAATGCTACTACTGTCTACTCTGATGAAAAGTTGGATGGTTAATAAATGCAAGAGAGCATGTATGTCACATTATTTCATTATGCTTTTTTCTCTGGTCCAATTTACAGACTGGCTGAATGCAATATAATGTGACCAGGAGTGCATTAGAAGTGGGTTAATTGCATTACACTCTACAGTTTCTCATTTGAGATGTCAAACGAGCCAAAGTAGAACACAATATGTGACAAAAAGTTGCCATAGAAATGTGTAATCACTGTTGTTATAAGAATTCTATATGTCCAAAGAATTCTATATCCTTATATTATCCATAAAGACACGGAGACAGATTATATTATAAAAGCGAAAGGCCAGGTTTTATTCCTTGCAAGGAGAAGCAAAGTACACAGATATACAAAAGGTACATAGTGCGTTTTGCTTACAGAGGTAAGCAAAACATTACATTTTATATCACTCAGTGGGGGCTGTCAGTGGGAGGCGTATCTTGCATACACACTCCCCACAAGGCCCCAGCTCCAGGCTCCAGGCTCCAGGTGCAGAAGTCCTCCGGCAAGCCATGTCTTTAGTTATGTCTACACCATGCTTGGAATAACATGGAGGACATAACATGATTTGACATGACCTGTAGAGAACTATGAGCACTAACTAACTATAAACAATATACACAATTATAAGAATAAAATTCTTATAACATTCCCCCCTCTTTATGCTGATAACAATTAGCATAAACAACCTACTAGCTTGATTTTGAGTTTTAAACTATGACAGAAGCGAAAACCCAGCAGGGCGTTGACCTAGCCAGAAGAACATTTTGACCCATTGGTAAAATGACCTAAAGCTGGGAAAACTCTTCTATCCACCCCTTGCCCCAAAGGCGGTGACAAAACACAAACATCAAGCATCAAACGTATGTAATCACTTCAAATGATTAACTTACAACACATGTCAAAACAAACACAACAAATGATTATAATGGGATATGTTTCAAATCAAATGGGAACCCACAGAGTAATGCACTGATTCTTCAAAGTCAAATTCTTTAAAGTCCATAAATCATAAATGTCCATAAATCATAAATCAAAACATAGTGTCACTCCAAAATAAAGTAGAAAAATTTGCCAGAGGTTGAGCTGGTCAACCCATTGGACTCAAGATCTCTGGCCTGTCCCTGCCTGTCCATTTCTGTCCCTGTAACGAAAAGAAAAACACATGGAGTGAGACATATGCACATTCATAATGATTAAAATCAATTCTCTTCAGCATAATTAATTCAATGAACCATACGGCCCTTAGGTCTGTAGTATGATCCGTCCTGGAGCTGTTGTCCCGTTGGTGTTCATGCAAACAATAACGTCCCTCAGATATCAAAGTGTTCATCTGAGGTCAAAGCCTTGACCTTAGTCGTTTGGCAGGTGCATGTCCAGGAATGTTGACCCAGCAATGGCCACATTCATCAATCTCACCAACAAGCTCCGGTACATGTAAAGCAACATAAACAAACGTTTATTAGACATGGAAGTGCAACAACAAGTACATGTACTGTATCTCAATACAGATTCTAAAATCCCAGTAAATCTTCCAAATATGTTGTAAAACCAGGTCAAAATTAATTTCTCTATACCAGAATATTCTAATTCCTCTGTTAGAGTTTGAAGTCCTTTCTTAAAGACTTTAGTTCTGCTGTAACTAGTCCTGTGTTACTTGGAGGAAATCCTTTTGTAGATCCCCCCTCTTCAGCTAAAAGCATGCTCAGTGCTATTTTGTTCTGTCCAGTCCTTGGACCAGTTTTCTCTCATTTCCAGTTTTAATTAACCGTTACAGCATCTCCTGTGTAATTCATAAACCTTTGTTGTTTAAAAATATACTTAATTTAATCCACATTTTCATAAATTGTCCCAAATGGTAAAAATTCCAATCCTAATGCTAATTTAATTTTAGCCTTATATTCATTAAGGACACCTTGAAGGACACCTCTGTAAATCGATGTAAATGGGGCTCTCAAATGAACCTGAGGAGCTGCTGTTTGGCTCCGAAAGTGTGAGTTTCCACTCACGATGTTCTCCGTCACATTGTATGTGAACACAAATAAAACGAGGATCCTTTAAGGGCGCATGTTTCCGGTCAGCAGGCAACGCTGGTCTAATGGTCTTACTTTCACAAAACCTCCAGACTTCTGCTTTGCACTGCACCTGTCCCTGATCTCTACGTTTGTCAAGTTCAGAGTGATGTCACAGGAAGTCATGTGACCCCGTCACTAGCCCTGCTCACAGGTGTGCTTCCCTTCACAGGTGTAAACCAAGATGATATAAGTTCAAAGAACTATGTTAATATTAGCTCTTACTGGTGGTGGCTATATTAATTTTCAAAACTCCTTTTCTGAACTGGTATACTTGTTGTAGTTGGCTTCCATCCAAATAAAGAACAAACAAACAAATCAAAACGTTCTCTGACATTATAGACCCATAGAAAGTGCCTCCTAGGTTTTCGTCAACGAAACCATAAAAGCCCTTAAAATGATCAAACCATAAAATTGAAACAGCAGATAAACCCTGTTTCCACAGATATGGTCTGCTGGAAATCTACTTTAATCTGAAAAGGTTTAATCAGACTAAACAGTGCTTCTCCAGAAAAGTCCTGTCAACTTTCTTTATTTCATTATTTGATTTAAACTTTTATCTGTATTAAACACTGTTGTTTCAGCCTCATGCTAACCATTAGGTTAACCAAGCATCCCTTCAGCACTTTAACACAGTTTTGTTTATCTTACCGCTTCCGTGTTTGCTGTTGGTCGTCTGTCTGCAGCTTTTTTTTTTTTTCCTTTTTTCTCAGCCGAAAATCCGCAGGTGGGAGGTGGGGTGCAGGGAAAGTTTTGGAGAGAGCACTGTTTTCCGGAGAGAGGAAGCCGATACCTAGAGGCTCCATAAACATTTAAACAAAATACAAATGATTAGTGTTTTGAAGTACATGTGTGTACTTCTTTCAAAATCTCTTCTCTACTTCTGTTTTTTCTCAAATTAGAAAAATAGCTTCTGGAAGCTACCTTTCTCTCTCATGTTGTTCAAACTTTCTCTAAACAAAAACATTACCGTTATTCTGATTCACATCATTAGACTCATTCTCCATCCAACAATGGCCCATTCATAACACATTTATTCTCTCAAACACACCTTTATCTTTAACTTTTTAGGTCAACAATTCTCAGTATTGCCAACAATTCTCAGTATAAGCCCCGTCACTTTCAGTGGGCTTTTCCTTTTCTCTCACTCACGCGTCACCAGCAGTGAACATTTTCAGCAAAGCTCGTGGGCTTTTAAAATCACCGCTTCACATGCAGTGAACATTTTTCAGCATAAGCCTGTCACTATCTAGTGGGCTTTTAAAATCTCATTTCTCATCTGCAGGAATCACTTCTACGTAGGCAGGCCTTTTTTATAGTCACATTGACTTCGGACTCATTCATCTCACCCGTTAAGATTTTACATGTAGGTTCGATAATGGTCAATACTCGAGTTTTCCTGTCGTCCAACGCACCATTAAAACCAACAATACTAGCTATGCAAGGCAGTTCGATTGTGGCGTATTACGATACGTGATTATTAATCTAAGATAAATTCCTGTGCTCTCTAGACAAGCTATTTAGACCTCATACCCCTTCTTGTAATCAGGTGAACTATCTAGTGCCATAGAGGTTCGCACTTGTCACGGCCAAATGAACTAAACGCACGAGTCAGTTTCAAGAAACACCTGAAGACTTACAAAGCATAAGGTATCTATCAAACTAAAATCCAGCAAGACAACAAGCTTTAACACAGATTAACATCAGAATATCCCGTTTAAAACCTCACCCTTTAAGATTTTACATGTAGGTTCTTGATCAAAAACACATACTTTTTCGGCTTTAAACCTCACCCTTAGATTTTACATTTGGGTTCTCGATAAAGCGGACCTCACCCCTAGATGATATTTAGGTTCTCGAACTTCATGGAAAAACATCAACTAATGATGCAAACTTCATGTAGCCCGCTCAACATACGTCAGATTTCCAAAACACTACTTCCGGAAGCTTTGGTAATTACAAACTCACACACACACACCAAAAAATAAATTAAACAGCTGTTTACCTGAATTTTCAGTCCAATAGTCCAGTTGTTCCGCAGCCAGACTGTCTGTTCTGTTCTCTCGTCTCTCTGCTCTTCTCTTTTTTCAGTCCAGATCTCGTCATCGTGCTCACACACAAAGAGGGGATATCTGGCCCTTTACTGCTAAATAGCACAGCTTGGGACTTACAAGAAATGCTTTGTTTTTGCATTTCTCCGTGCACGTCAGTTCACCTCTTTGCATGAGAAACAACGAATATTGAAATCCGGGTCACGGCACCAAATGTTATAAGAATTCTATATGTCCAAAGAATTCTATATCCTTATATTATCCATAAAGACACGGAGACAGATTATATTATAAAAGCGAAAGGCCAGGTTTTATTCCTTGCAAGGAGAAGCAAAGTACACAGATATACAAAAGGTACATAGTGCGTTTTGCTTACTGAGGTAAGCAAAACATTACATTTTATATCACTCAGTGGGGGCTGTCAGTGGGAGGCGTATCTTGCATACACACTCCCCACAAGGCCCCAGCTCCAGGCTCCAGGTGCAGAAGTCCTCCGGAAAGCCATGTCTTTAGTTATGTCTACACCATGCTTGGAATAACATGGAGGACATAATATGATTTGACATGACCTGTAGAGAACTATGAGTACCAACTAACTATAAACAATATACACAATTATAAGAATAAAATTCTTATAACAACTGTATTTTGTCACTGAAAAAAATACTTCCTGTCAGCCATTGCTTTATCAGTCAAGCGTTGGTTAATGTTGAGGCTGTCTTAAATATAACTAGACTTGACTTTGAAAGCGGTTGATATGTAGTTTACACACATATTGTCTTCTTCATAAAATTTTGATAGTCACTTGATGACTTTACTGTCTTGACTTCTAACTGGGAGTCTTGTGGTTGTATCCAGTGTTGCTTTTGCTAACGACTAAAAATAGGACTAAATGTGGTTTACAAAATAAAGACTATGCTAAAATGTCTCTTTATTTTTGTTGACCAAAATGAGACAAAACAGTGTTACAGAACACTCACTGGAGGCAATGTAGGTTAAGTGTCTTGCTCAAGGACACAACGACCGTATGTGGGGAGAGCAGGATGTTATGATGTTTCGAGCGGGGATCGAACCGCCCACCCGCCGTTCGAAGGACGGCCGCTCTACCCACTGAGCTACTGCCGCCCCACAGAGATAGGCATGGTTCCTACCTGACTCACTCCATGTGTACTAAAGATAAAATAAAATACAATTTTCATTGAGTAAGACTAGATGTCATCAGTTTTCTTAACTAAATTTAGACAGAAATAGTCATAGATAATTCTGACTAAAATAAGACGTTTAGTTGACTGAAACTTGACTAGACTAAAAAGAGTATGAATGTGACTAAAATTAATAAAAACTAAAATGACAACCTCACACAGACTAGACAAAAACTAAAACAGGCCGCCAAAAACAACACTGGTTGTATCGCAAGACTAAGCAGTTCTTAGTCTAAGTACACACTGTAAGATCTTGATTAACCCGTCTGAGCTGTAGTTTTACAAAATAATGTAATGTTATGAAAAGACACGAGAGAAGTGACCTGGGAAATAGTGCAACCACCCTTCAATCACCCTCTCTCAAGCTCACATTGTCTGAGTATGCTTGAGCAAACCCAAACCCCACCTTGCCTCCAGCATCTGTGACACTGGTAAACTGCTGACAGAGTGATAGCTGTAAAAGGCTGTAAAAAGTCCAAAGCGATATACTACATAAAGTATATTCAGTATATTCAGTACATATATATATATATATATATATATATATATATATATATATATATATATATATATATATATATATATATATATGTTATATATAGCGCACCACAGCTGTCTAAATAGACCCAAACAGTCTTGTAATGTTGAGCTTTCCTGGGAGCTAAGAAAAGGCAAACCAAAATGACAGGGTGTATCAACAAATCAAAATGAGCAGAGGTCATGTGTGGACCACTGAGGAAAATCCTTATTAGCATCTAGTGTGTTCATGAGGACTTGTTTTTTGTTGTTTGGTCAGCGATTTAAAATGCCTGCTATGAATGTTTGGTTTTTATTGTAATCTGTTGTACTTCAGAAAAATACATTTATAATGTTTTTAAAGCAGAACAAAGTAAAATTTTTACCTTCATAAATAGTTTTCTAATTCCTTACGCACTATCCCCCTCTGAGCTGAAAACAGCACTTGCAAGTTGAGCTGCCATCAACCCGATGCATGTCTCGGGTCATGTTCAAGTTCACTCAAGAGTGACGAATTGCTTTACGGTAATTCAATATACACATAGTGACCTATGTAGAGCGTATGATCTCACACCAAAATGGCATATACTTTATTTCATCTTCAGTCATGGCGGCGCCACCAAAAAGACAGAGAAAACCTTTGTCCGAAGATTCTAGAAGAGAAAACGTCAGTTAGACCGAGAGAGAGCTTGTTCTCAAGTCAACCTTGTCCAAGCTTTAACACAATGATGTCAGCTCAAACAAAGTGAAGGAATCAAAACCAATTGACAGTGAATAAAACAATGTTTTTAATATTACTTTATAAGAATTCAAAGATCACCCACCCTCCATCGTTTTTCTTTTTACAAAACTAGTGTGGCCGGTGAGTGTTGTAGTCCACAACAGTGTGATTCATTGAAGGAAGCTGTTTGGGGGAGCTGTGCGAATCTTACTTAGTTCTGCTTTAATGACCAGTTTAGTTTTTATGTCCAGGTTTCACAGACATGTTTCATTGTACACAGTGTAAAGATGGGGCTAACGTGTGAGATAATGTACACCAACTAGTATGACCTTTGCCCTTTGTACTTGCCAACATATGCTCAGAAAAATGAACTGCCTAGACAATAGACTTTGCTGATGTTTTTAGAAAGCACATTTTCAGTGACATTAACACACCTAGGTTCAGGGCAAAAGGGAACAGAAGTTATATTTTCAAACTACCAACGTTGGTGCAGACTAAAGCCAGCTTCCTAAACTATGTCTGAAGCTAAAAGTGGGGTGCATACTTGTTTTAGGTGAACAGCGGGGAGATAGACTTTAGGGAAGAACACAACACTAACCTTTTATCTATGTACAGACTAAATAAATAAACACTATTGATTTTTTTTTTTTGCAAATGTACCTTTAAATATATCTGTCATAAGTATTATTCTATCCATATTGGGTATCGTTGTATTGGAGAAGATCAGTGCCTGGTAGCAGCAATTTGAGCTGGAATAACTTACACCAAGGCCATAAATCAACACAGATATTAGTCTATTTTCAGACAGTTCCACTAGCCGGCTGTGACATTGCTTAATAAGATACACCTCTGGAGAAAAAGAGAATACCACTCTGGAGAAACATTCATTAAATCTCCTCCATGTACAAATACGTCCTATTTTAAACCACTCAGAGAGGAGTTCGCCACCTCACTTGTGATCTCTGTCTGTCATTACTGCTCCAGGTCGTTCTCGGTTAAAGATTTTTTTCCAGATTTTATGTTTAATTAAAGTAAATGTGGTGATCTCACTTGCGACTCTGCTCTTGCACTTCAGGCAATGGCACCTTCTCAAGAGAATAGCAGGAGTCACGTTATTACCTTTCCTAGTGTTCATCTTCAATAGCCATCCCTGACAACTAAAGTGCCACTATACCCCACAGATTCAAACAGGAGTCGTGTGTGTGTGTGCCACCAAAGACATGGGCATCTAGTGTGTGAGCAAATCCCTAAGGCCCTGTCCCATTAACCAAGCCCATCATGGAGGAGACTGTTACGCCGCTAATGTGCATTTAGCTGTAGGCTCTTTAAAATAAACATGTGCTACTGCTATATTTGTCTCTTTCTCACGAGAAGGAAGGAGACAGAGTCATAAACCAAGGAAATGTGTTGTCACAGAACAGGAATGATGCAGGGCAAGGACATTACCTGTAGGAGCTGATATGGTGCCCTTTACATCAATGGTATATTATCAAACAGGTATAATTAGGCTAAATGAAGTGAGGTTTACAGTGGCCCAGTGGCTTAATAAAATAGGCCTACAAAAACCTAAAACACACTTTACAGAAAGAAACAGCCAAAAGAAATTACAACAACATATAGCTGCACCGGAAATAGCCAAACAAATTTACAACAATAACCACATGACATTACATCAACATTAACCACACGGAATTACAAACGCCTTTTTCCTGCACCGGAACATACATCACTAGAAAGTCTGTAACTGTAGATCTGCATCCACCATTACGCTCTTCTATAAATATCTGCATAAACCACAGTTTATAAAAGACACTGTTCTAGAGCCACGAGCATCTTATAGGCTCCCTGACTTTTTAGTGTTCACTGCAGTGTTAATTTCGACAGCAAAATTTAATTTAGTTTTAGTCGTAGTCTTCTGACTAATATGCTGTTTAGTTTTGATAATGTAGTCATCTCATCCTTATTAGTTTTAGTCTAGTTTTAGTTGACTAAATATATTAACAATTTAGTCTAGATTTTACTATATCTACAATATTTATCCAACTAAAATCTGCCGCTTCCGTCTTTGTCTGTTTTTTGTTTTGTTTTTGTATTCATTGACGAAGATATTGATACATAATTAACACATTAATTACACATGCATGTATAGGTTAATTGACAACTCTAAAGTGTCCCTAGTGAATGAATGTGAGAGTGAATGCTTGTCTTTGACTGTCTGTCTCTAAATGTCAGCCCTGCGACTAACTGGCAACTGTCCAGTGTGTACCCCGCCTCAGGCCTAATGCTGCTGTGATAAGCTCATGTCAGAGCGACATTCTTACACGTGCATACACCAGAGCGACATTCACACACACATTCATAGACCAGAGCAACATTCTCACATGTTCATACACCAGAGCGACATTCTCACACGTTCATACACCAGAGCAACATTCACACATGTTCATACACCAGTGTGACATTCTGACACGTCCATACACCAGAGCAACATTCTAACATGTTCATACACCCAGTGTTGGGAAAGTTCACTTTATACAAGAACTAGTTCAAAGTTCAGTTCACAAATTTTAAAATGAACTAGTTCAGTTCATAGTTCAAAATTTTGAACTAAGTTCACAGTTCCAAAAATGAACTAGTTCATAGTTCTTTTTTTTCATATGTTGCTACGAGCTATTATTTTTCAAAATTATTGCCACAGCACATATACAGTAGAATCACAGACAGCAATTATTTTATCAGTTTTAACAATGAAGCTATGCGTTAGATTTCATTTTCATATCCAATTTTGAATCCTTATCCAACCAGGGTTTACATTAGCATTGAGGGGACATTGTTGCTTTAATGCTTTGTTGCTGTTCATTCACTCCACACTAGTAGCAGCTGCAGCTTTCAACCCTACAGTACATTCTCAAGAACATGAGGAAAAACGTGCTGCTTGAATGGTCTTTTTTTTAATGAGGAATTATTCAAAGAAAAACAGGACAGTAATCATTAAGGTGAAAACATTTTTAAATTTTAATAATTTTCCATTGTCCACATGCTAAAACAGAATATTGGAATCCTGGGAAAATAGACCAGGCAGGTTCAACAAACAAGTTACATGAATGAATTTAAATGATCATACGCCTTACTACATGCTGCTGTCGCCTCCATGCTTTTTTTTTTTGATGGCCAGCGTCACGCATGCGGCGGACGGCGGTGCGACACTGGTGGCTGGTGTTGCCAGGTTTGGTGTTTTTCCGCTACATATTAAGACCCGTTTGCGGCTGGTTTGCGGTGTGTTTTAGCCGGATTTTCGCCTGGAAGGCTCTATAGAAATCTGGCACCCTATTGAACGAAGTTAACCTGAGAGAGCGTGCCGTTCACAGACACCAGACTGAAGGAGTTCACAGTAACGTTCATCAGGAAGTAATTCAGCACGTTCAGTTCACGTTCGCCCAAAATATGAACGAGTTCATGAACTATCGTTCAATGAACGCGTTCAGGCACAACACTGCATACACCAGAGCAACATTCTCATATGTTCATACACCAGAGCAACATTCACATACGTTCATATACCAGTGTGACATTATCACACGTTCATACACTAGTGCAACATTCTCATATGTTCATACACCAGTGTGACATTCTGACACGTCCATACACCACAGCAACATTCCCACACATCCATACACCAGAGCAACATTCACACTCATTCATACACCAGAGCAACATTATCCCACGTTCATACAACAGTGCGACATTATCACACGTTCATACACCAGTGCGACATTATCACACGTTCATACACCAGTGCGACATTATCACACGTTCATACACCAGTGTGACATTATCACACGTTCATATACCAGAGCAACATTCACACTCATTCATACACCAGAGCAACATTCTCACTCATTCATACACCAGAGCAACATTCTCACTCATTCATACACCAGAGCAACATTCACACTCATTCATACACCAGAGCAACATTCACACTCATTCATACACCAGAGCAACATTCTCACTCATTCATACACCAGAGCAACATTCACACTCATTCATACACCAGAGCAACATTCACACACATTTATTCACCAGAGCGACATTTACACACATTTATTCACCAGAGCAACATTCACACACATTGATTCACCAGTGTGACATTCACACAATTTCATACACCAGAGCAACATTCACACACATTCATACACCAGAACGACATTCACACACGTCCATACAACAGAGCGACATTCACACACATTCATACACCAGAGCAACTGTTATAAGAATTTCTTCCGTGCACGTCAGCTCACCTCTTTGCATGAGAAACAATGAATATTGAGATCCGGCTCGAAGGACCAAATGTTATAAGAATTCTATATCCTAATATTATCCAGAGAGACACAGAGACAGATTATATTATAAAAAGCGAAAGGCCAGGTTTAATTCTTGCAAGAAGAAGCAAACTCACTCTGTACCTTTGATACGTCTGCTTTGCTTTAAATATGTGTCTTAAAGTTTTGGAAGAAATGCACAAAAAAGCATTTCTTGTAAGTCCCAAGCTGCGCTGTTAAAGCAGTACGGGGCAGACCTCCACTCTGTGTGTGTGAAGCACGGTGATGAGATCTGGACTGAAAAAAGAGAAGAGCAGAGAGACGAGATGACAGAACAGACAGTCTGGCTGCGGAACAACTGGACTATTGGACTAACAATTCAGGTAAACAGCTGTTTAATTTTTGTGTGTGTGTGTGTGTGGTTGCTAACCCCAAAACTTCCGGGAGTAGCTAGTCTGGGATTCTTGTGGACGTTTAGCGGGCTGCATGTATTTACATCACCATAGTTGATGTGTTTCGCTTTTTATAATATAATCTGTCTCCTTGTCTCTCTGGATAACATAAGGATATAGAATTCTTATAACAGCAACATTCACACACATTCATACACCAGTGCGACTCTCACACACGTTCATACACCAGTATGTTTATAAGTTTATTCCATTCCGTTCATATTGACTGACACACAGATCATTTCACTCTTAAGCTCTAAACATAAACAAACTCCAATTTGTGTCAACTTAATAAGACACTAGATTGTTTTCAGGCATAAGTTCTAGTAATGGATGCATATTTGTCTACGCGCTGTCTTGAGCATGAGTTGAGTTGAGATAAGAAGATTATCTGTAACTGCTATTATCTTGTGAATAGCGTCCAGTTATGACACATGTGAGATTGCCTTTCTGTTTCCATTCTCATTTCCAATTTTTGAGGAACGGATCAGATCTTGAGAAGTGTATGTGTAATTATCAGGCGTGACCTTTTGGAAATGGTCTCAAATAAAGGCGATGAAAAAACATCTGATTTAAAAAGAAGTTATGATTAATTATGGTGACACTGAGCAGTGAGACCAATGGCAATGTAACACTTCTGCTGACAACTTGCCTATCTCCAGTCCATATCTTGCCAATTAGTTCCTTTTTAAATCAAAAACCATTCCACTTGGCTTTGTTATTGCACCGCTTTACATCAGACTCCGTTTCAGTTTGGAATACATTATTAAAGGGTAAGGGTTGCTCAAATATTTTTTTTTATACATTTACAGTAGATACTTGTGTTTTTGTGCATGAAGCATTAGCTCTGTCCAGTGCATATTTGAAATTATTCCAACTTGGTAAAAGTATGGCAATTGTGAGGGGACATGATAATAAATTGTGTATAAGAATATACTACCCACCTTTAATATTTTGGGTTTAAGGAAAAATCATTTTAAGAAAGTGTAATTAATAGTGTAATATCTGGTAGCACTTAATAATCCACCGTGGTGTAAGCATGATACTGGGTGCATGCCTCACAGCAAGAAGGTCCAGGGTTCGATTCCTGGGCCGGGTTAGGGCCTTTCTTTGTGGAGTTAGTCTATTATTTGTGGTTGTCCTCCAGGTACTCTGGTATCCCCCAACAACATCAAAAACATTTTAGGAGAACTCTGGTGGTGGCTGCCAACAATGAATTTCAACAACAACCATAAAAATAATAATTAAAGCCGCAAGCGGCGATAAAGGCCCTCGCCTCCCTTGAGACCGCGGGGACACATGCACTCGGAGGATTGTATTTCGTGCTTTAAAGCGTAAACTTCACGGTAATGTCAAATAACCGGGCCTGTGTTACTGCTGGGGCCTGCTACACCACCTTGTAATTTAGAGTTAAAGGTCTCCACAATCCCTGGTTTTCCTGGGAGCTGTCTGAACCTTTGAAAATAATAGATTATGCTTGGGCTAAGGCGAGAAAAACAAAGTTCCCTGTCAAAAGCTACACTCGATGCTGCGTAGCATTACGCTATGGGGGGGAACATTCTTTGTGTGACCGGTTGTGAAGCACGTGTGTCAAACACGCCAAGAATTGGCTTATAATACCTCTGTTGGTGACGCAGCTCATCAGCGGCAGCTGTGTGATTGCGCGCACCTGAACAGAGGGTATAATAACACATGACGCGGGAGCGTCCTCAGGTTTCTTTGTCTTCAGATCGCATTGTGTGAAGTGTGAGCAAACCTACTCTCTGTGCCAGTACGAAAATATATAAAATAATAAATACAAAAGTATCATGGCTGGGTTCAGTAAGAAATGTGTTCCTCCGTGCCAGAGGCACATTGCTGACGATGATCAGCATGAATTTTGTTTTGAGTGTTGATCTGGCTGAGGCGCAGGGATCAGATCCTATGTCCCTCGCGCTCTCACCAGATGAGGCAGACACCGGCTCTGTGCTCGGGCGGGCGCGCTGTGGCGCTTCCCATGAGCACGTCGATGAAGCCTCATCCCTGGCTTCTGGGGGCGCCGCAGCCTCGGAGTGCTCTTCCCGCTCTGACGCGGGCGTTTGAGGAGCTGCTCAGGGTGGTTACAGGAGCAGTGGCGAGGCTGGGTGTTGGGTGGCCTCGGGGGCAGGGCACCCCTAAATTATTTTGGGTTGCCCTGCTCCTGAGGCCACTCAGTATTCAGTTTAGAGTATTTAATACTCTGAACTGGATGACAGGTTTCTGTCAGGTGGCCAGGGGGAGGGATCACAGCGGCGGTCTCTCCCCTTCTTCGGGGACCTCCATGAGGAGCTGGCACGCTCATGGAATAAGCCCTATTCGTCCCGTGTTTTTGTGCCTTCGACGTCGATTTATTCGACTATCGTGGCGCACAGGTGGGCTATGGGTCGATGCCCCAGGTGGAAGAGACGCCTGCGGGCTATCTCTCCCCCGGGTCATCGTCCTCCCTAAGAAAGCCTACACTCCCCAACAAGCCATGCCGGTTCACGTCATCACTGGTGGGGAAGGCTTTCCAGGTGGCGGGTCAGGCTGGTGCAGCACTGCACACCATGGCGGTTTGCAGGCATACCAGGCTGAGCTGCTCAAAGATTTGAGCACAGGGGTTCTGTGGACGAGGCGCGTTTTCTGAGCTACGCCGTGCCACAGACTCTCTCTCAGTGCAACTAAGCAGGCGGCCCGCGCTATTGGGCGCTCCATGTCTGCTTTGTCGACGGAAAGACATCTGTGGCTTAACCTCACGGGCATCAAAGAGAAGGACCGCGCCTTCCTCCTGGATGCACCCATCTCGCCTTCCGGTCTTTTTGGCAACGCGGTGGACTCCGTCGCCACTAAGTTCCGCGAGGCTAAACGCTACGAGGAGGTGTTTGTGAGGTTCCTTCCTCGCCGTGCTCAGCAGCCGGGACCGTCGGCCACCCAGTCCCGGCCAGGTCCAGCCCCTTCCAGAGAAAAGCGGGCTGCCCAGAAGGAGAGTGTGGCGAATCGTGCCCCCTCGTAAGGACTGGGGGGCGGATTCTCGCGCTGCTCAAGAGAACGGACCTGCGGAATGTTATCTCCGCCAAGAAGCAGAGGCCCTGAAATTGGCGCGCCCATGGCCGCGGGGGCGTGCGCAACAAAATCCAAGAGAGTCTAAAGACTCCATGTCGACACCCTCAGGAGTCTGCTGTTTTTTTTGTTTTTTTCTCCGCCGCCACTGGCGTTCGGGAGCAGCAGTCTCCAGCGCAATTGTAAGTGTCCGGCCGTCTCCTGCCTTGGTTCAGGGCGGCGGGTGTCTTATCCCCAAAAAACCGGCGTGCCAAAACTACTGCCCCTTTCGGAGAAACTGGCAGCATGGATGCTCCTGCCAAATATCTCCCCGTGGGTAATAAGGACTGTGGCCAAAGGCTACAGACTTCAGTTCGCCAATCGTCCTCCGCGTTTCAACGGCGTGGTCTCCACTTCGGTGAAACCGGAACAAGCCCATGTATTGACACAGGAACTGCAGGTTCTGCTGGACAAAGGGGCCATAGAACGTGTTCCCCACCAGACAGACAATCCGGGTTTTACAGCCGGTATTTTCTAGTTCGAAAAGATGGGGGCTGCCCGATTTTAGACCTTCGCGGGTTAAACCGCTACCTCAAAGCATTAAAATTCAAAATGCTCACAATAAAAATGATTGTGTCCCAGATCCGATTAAGCGACTGGTTTGTCACCATCGATCTAAAGGACGCGTATTTTCACATAGAAATCCTGCCACAGCACAGAAAGTTCCTGAGGTTCGCTTTCGAGCGGCGCATCAGCATCGGGTTCTTCCGTTCGCCTGGCCTTGTCACCCGTACATATACAAAATGCATGAATGCATCCTTGGCTCCTTTGCGACTCCAGGGCATCCGCATTTTGAATTACATAGACGACTGGCTGATATTAGCTCAGTCTCAGGAGCTAGTGCTTCGACATCGGGACGTTGTCCTAGCTCATCTCGACTCTCTAGGCTTGAGACTCAACGCCGAGAAGAGCGTTCTCTCGGCCGCTCAGAGGACAACATATCTAGGGGTTGTTTGGGACTCAACCGAGATGCAGGCACATCTGTCTCCTGCACGTGTTGGGTCCATTCTAACTACCCTGAAAGCTATCAGGCTAGGCCAGGAAGTGACTGTGCACTTCTTTCAAAGAATATTGGGTCTCATGGCACCTGCATCCACGGTAATTCCTTTGGGCCTTCTGCACATGAGACCGTTTCAGCTGTGGCTCAGAGCCAGGGGGTTTCATCCAAGGGCCAACCCCCTGAAGCAAATAAGGGTTACGCGCCGAGGGCTTCGTACCCTATCTATGTGGTTCAGACCCCAGTTTCTCACTTTGGGTCCCACCCTAGGTCCATGTTGTCGTCGCATGATGCTAACGACAGATGCATCCCTCACGGGCTGGGGCGCGGTCTTAGATGGCCGTCCAGCCCAAGGGATATGGAGAGGCCATCTTCTCGCATGGCACATCAATTGCCTCGAGATGAAGGCTGTATTTCTGGCCCTGAAATACTTCCTCCAGCAGCTAAGGGGCTACCATGTCCTAGTATAAGTAGACAGCACTGCGGTGGTCTCTTACATAAATCGTCAGGGCGGACTGCGTTCGTGCCGCTTGAACAAGCTAGCGCAGCAGGTGCTGCTTTGGGCTCAGGACAAGTTCCTGTCCCTCAGGCGATTTATATCCCGGGCGCATGAATGTGGGAGCAGATTTATTGTCCAGACAGGCTGTGACACATGGGGAGTGGAAACTCCACCCCGAGGTAGTGAGCCAAATCTGGGAAAGATTTTACGAAGCAGAGGTGGACCTCTTTGCTTCACAGCAGACAGCACAATGTCCCCTCTACTTCTCTCTGACTCCTCCAGCTCCCTGGGTCTGGACGCAATGGCCCATGTGTGGCCCAGACTGCGCCTTTATGCATTTCCCCCGGTGGCTCTGCTCCCGGGAGTCCTGGCGAAGGTCCGTCAACGCGGGTTGCGCCTCTTACTAGTAGCGCCCGTTGGCCAACCAGAGTGTGGTTCTCAGACCTAATATCTCTCCTCGACGGCTCGCCATGGGCGATTTCCGACCAGGAGGGATCTCCTTTCTCAGGCACAGGGGACAGTGTTTCATCCCGGCCCGAGCTCTGGAACCTTTACGTCTGGCCCCTGAGGGGACCACTTAAGAGATGTCGGGCTCCCGGCCCCTGTTGTAGAGACTATTCTGAGCGCTAGGTCTCCTCTACAAGGAGAGCCTATGCCTGCAGATGGCGTGTCTTTGATGCCTGGTGTGCTACACATCATGCAGACCCAGTCCACTGCCAGATTGTTTCAGTGCTGGAGTTTCTGCAGGACAAACTGTCCTCGGGCACTAATCCTAGCACACTCAGGGTTTTCGTGGCCGCCATTTCGGCTTGCCACGCCCTGATTGCGGGGTTGAGACCCCAAACTAGAGCTAGAGTTCCTTCCTGGGACCTAGCTATAGTGCTGGAGGGCTTAGTAAGCACTCCTTTTGAACCACTGGAGTCAGCGTCTGTCAAGTTTTTGACTCTAAAGATGGTTCTTCTGGCGGCCATTACCACAAGAGGGTTGGAGATTGCAGGCTCGGTCAGTTTCGCCCTCCTGCCTAGACTTTGCTCCTGGGCTGGTCAAAGCCATTTTGCATCCTCACCCTAACTATCTTCCAAAAGTTCCATTCTCGACCTTAAATCCGGTCATTCTTGAAGCCTTCTGTCCTCCGCCATTTATAACACCGGGGCAGGAGAGACTTCACTTACTGTGTCCAGTACGTGCCCTCCAGACTTATGTCCACCGCACTAGCCAGTGGCGTAAGTCCGAACAGCTGTTTATATGCTCACGGGGCTGCAAGCTGGGGTTGCAGCTACCAGACAAACTATATCACGTTGGGTGAAGGATGCCATTGCCCTGGCCAATGACGTGCGCGGTCAAACTTCGCCCATTGGTGTGAGGGCTCATTCTACTAGAGGGGTTGCAGCTTCAACAGCTCTAGCAAAGGTGCCCCTCTGCAGCAAGTTTGTGATGCGGCAGGCTGGTCCTCCCCGCACACATTCATCAGATTCTATAGCTTGGATGTTCATGCTACTCAGGGCTTGCATGTCCTTGAGTCATCATCCCAAAATTGTGTTTGAGACCTCTTTTGTGTTTGTGCACACTTCACAACCCGAGGGTCCAGACACTTACAGTGCGGCGGCGTTGGTATTCTCGTTCCCCATAGCGTAATGCTCGCGGCATCGAGTGTAGCTGACAGGGAACGTCTCGGGTTACTTGACTGTAACCCTGTTCCCTTAAAAAGCGGGAACGAGATGCTGCGCTGCAATGCCGCACTGGGCGTGTCCGGGCGCTCTTCAGACAAAGTTGACCTGAGGACGCTCCCGCGTCATGTGTTATTATACCCTCTGTTCAGGTGCGCGCAATCACACAGCTGCCGCTGATGAGCTGCGTCACCAACAGAGGTATTATAAGCCAATTCTTGGCGTGTTTGACACACGTGCTTCACAACCGGTCACACAAAGAATGTTCCCCCCCATAGCGTAATGCTACGCAGCATCTCGTTCCCGCTTTTTAAGGGAACAGGGTTACAGTCAAGTAACCCGAGACGTACTGGCTGGAGATTTGAGATGACTCAGGAATCGCTGCACCCCCCTGTTTAAAAAGGCAAAATGTAAATATAACTTGTCTAAAAGTACAAGGTTACAAGTTCTAAAGGATTCTGAGGAGTTTTCTAAGACTCTAGCCTTGGCTCTGGAGGGGCCTCCTCTAAAGGAAGGATCCTGGCAATTGGAAAATGGCATTTATTTCCCAAAGAAATGGCTGCCTCTTCACAGACTCGTTACAACCACAGCCACAAATGTATCAAAAAACATATTGATAACTGTGGAATGAAGCAGCTATTTTCTGTGTTCTTTTAAAAAAGAGGTGTATTTTAAGTCGGTTCACATTTTCAATTCAAAATGGCCGCCTTCCCGTGTGTGATAGGGTGTGGTCCCCATTGGCTTTTTTGTTCATAAGCCCATAATGGATGTGTGTACCAAGTTTCATTTGCCTACAACAAACTAAAAATTTCACTTCCCATTGACTTTTTGCACATTTTTGGGACGTTGCTATGGCAACACATTTATAGATAGGGGGTGGTTGTCATTGGCTTTTATGCTCGTCATGACATAAGAGATGTGTGTACCAAATTTTATGTCTCTATGACAAACTAAATTCTTGGGTCCCATTATAAGTTTGTAGGGGGCGCTGGAGAGCCATTTCTAAAGATAACCCTTTTATTTACATATTTTTGTGTTCAGGTCATGAATGTGCACAAACGCCTTTTTGGGTCCAACTCGATCCGAGAAGGCGTTTGAGAGTTAAGAGACGTTTTATTTTCATAAAAATGGCCACCTCGTTACAGGCTTGCCACACCCATACCCGATAAGATATCATCAAAGTCACAACTTTGGTTGGCACACGTGTCTAGATGATACTCACCAAATTTGGGGCCATTTAGATTAAAACACAATGATTTGCATCTTTTTGCGCAAGTGCGATTTTAGTGGCCATGCGTTTCACCCCACATGGCGGACTTCCTGTTGAGTTTAGGGTGTGGCTGTCATTGACTTTTCTGTTTGCCCTGAGGTGTCCTATGGATGTACCAAGTTTCATTTTTCTACATTGGAATAAAGTTACTTTCACTTTCCATAGGCCCGATGTATTTTGACTTTTCTAGGGGTCGCCACTGAGTCATTTTTCGTATTTTTTTTTCGGGGACTTCAAAAACATAACATTTTCGCCGAGCTTGAAGTCTGGGACCAATAAAAATGACTTTTCGTGAATGTTCACTGGGTCAAATTTAGGATCATTTGGTCACAATAAAAAAAAAAAAAAAAAAAAAAAAAAAAAAAATCCGAGCAAAAACAATAGGCCCTCCCGGTCATCACCGGCTCGGGTCTAATAAAAAACAAAGAACAATAGGGTAATTACTAAATAGCTCATTTTTTAGATTAGACCCACAGTGTTGCTTTTGTCATTTTCTCAAGCCCCACAAGCGGATTTTAAGTTAAGTCTAACACAGAGAAAAGGACCAATGGCCGGCCAGCCTTGGTTCGTATTTGGGAGAAAAAGAATAAACAACATTTGGAAAAACTTACATAGAAGTGGAAAATAAAAGGGAATGTGTTGTGAAAAAAGATGGGGTGAAATCACAAGAAAAAACACCACAAACCTTCTCACAAAGACATGTCAAGGTATTCCATAATGAAATTGAGGCAAGTCAAGGCATTAACGTAATGTTACTTTCTATTTTAGAAAGCTCATGCCTTTTACAAGGTTGTGGATAATGTGTCTTATTTTAATATTAGCTTTAAACATTAGCCACTGGAGCTGAAAAAGACTGAGGCAAACAAGTGACTAGTGTGTGTGTATATTAGTTTGTGAGAGAGTGTAATGTGGGTTCTTTGTTCTTACCTGACTGATGCCATGTGTACTAAAAATATACTAAAATACAATTTTTATTGACTAAAACTAGACGAAAATGTCATCAGTTTTCAAAGAGTTTTGTGTTATTATATTTTCCATATTATATATATTTTCTATATTATTTATTCTATATTTTATATATTTTCTTGCAGACAAGCAAGGATATTTTAGGATTTGCTTGGGCAAAGTGACAGTGCAGCATTGACTGTCTGCTTCAACATGATGATGAATCTGATATTTACAAAAGAACAGAGGTGTAAAGTACTTAAGTAAATGTACTTCGTTACTGTGCTTAAGTATTTTTTTGGCTACTTTGTACTTGTACTGAGTATCAAAAATATAAGCAACTTTGACTAATAACTTTTACTCTTTACTCAACTACATTTTTGATTGAATACTTGTACTCTTTACTCTACTACATTTGAACTGACACTTAGCGTTACTCGCTACATTGTGTTTGTGCACGTCAAGTCAACTTTGTCTGCCGTGGCTACAGTAGGCGCCCTCATTGGAATGGAATTGGGCATGGCTGGCGGGGGCGCCGTGAGCACGCAGACAGAGCGCGCAGGTACGTACAGTTGTCACAGTAGCACACAGTTGTCTTTGAAAGATGGATAAAGCAAAAAAGCTCTCAGGGGCAACAAACAGAAAAAGAAAGAGGGAAAAGGAGATGTCGTGTAGGATTTAAAGTGTGACGTCTGTGCTTGGAGGCTTGCAATATTCATGTTAACAGACTAGCTAGCGTTTGCTAACACTGGAAATATAGCAGCCAAATGGGGTTTAAATTAATGCTAGCTTAATGTGCAAAACCGAAGTTACTGAGCTGAAAACTGGAAAATATAAGGCAGCATGCCATGAACAATAAATTACAATCATTTGGAAAACAACTAATGCAATATCTCTGGTTTACCAAGATATCATGCAAAGATTTGCTCCAAACTTGGAGGCTTAATGTTAACAGACTGGTTAGTGTTTGCTAACTTTATTAATTAAGTAAATGTTGCTAATTATGCATGGTACCAATCCTATGCATGACATATCTCAATTTTATTAAGGTAAAATACTGGTAAATATAAGGTAGCATGCACAATAAATGACTATAATAATAATAATCTTTCTTTTTATATAGCGCTTTTCCACCTACTGTAGTAGGCACTCAAAGCGCTTTACACAGATTAAGCTATTTACCAGTGTTACAGAACACTCACTGGAGGCAATGTAGGTTAAGTGTCTTGCCCAAGGACACAACGACAGTATGTGGGGAGAGCAGGATGTTATGATGTTTTGGGATGTTTCAAGCGGGGCTCCAACCGCCCACCCGCCGGTCGAAGGACGGCCGCTCTACCCACTGAGCTACTGCCTGTTGATGTTAGCTGTGCTGTTAGACATACAGTCTATAGTTACATCTGTTGGGTCTAATTACAGGCTCACATCTCTTTCTCTCTCTATAAAGGTATGTGCTATATTTTTTAAACATATATATATAAATATACACTGGGTAGTTGCGCCCCTGAGTGCCAGCCCTGATTCAACTTTTTTATTTTGTTTTTGTTTGTCCATTTTACTGAAAATACCTTTTTTTATGTTTACTTATGCCTTTTTTGAGCACTTGAGTTTGACTTGGACAGACTTGTTTGTGACTTGTCTGTGTTTTTGTTCTTCCGTGTCAAAATATTGAGGTGTTCAATTTCTTTTCTATATTAGTAAGTAAAACCTCATAAATAAACTTTCTTCTTTTTAACTGACATACAATATCTCTTTGTGTTGAGGTCTAGTGCATGGATCTATGAGCCAACATTCAGTACGAGTAAAATACTTAAGTACTTTTAAAATGGGATACTTTAAGACTTTTACTCAAGTCGTATTTAAATTGGTGACTTGTAACTTGTAGTGGAGTAATTTTTAGAGTAAGGTATCTGTACTTTTACTCAAGTATGGCTTTCAGGTACTCTTTACACCTCTGCAAAAGAATCCCATTGGTCAGGCGTACTACTCCCGAACAGCTCTACATGTCTTCGGTGTTATTGTCCACGCTGGGAAATGCAGTAAAACAAGAATTACATCCATATTTTCACATGAATGGAACACAAGAACATAAAAGACAGTAATATGACACGTATAGTTGTGATTATTGAGTAATTCCTGTTTTGGACAAAACAAAAATATGAATGTTTTGTCAATGCTGTTTTCTTTAACATAGCAGACTTTTCCAAATTATTACTGAAAATGTGTTTCCCATCAGGGGATATAGTTTCCTTCTTGTGGACCGTGTTTTGGGGATGATATACAATATATTCAAAAGCACAATACTATCCTCATGGCAGAGGAGTACAAACCCTTTTTTGGGAAAAAATACACTTTTTTCTCAATTTAACAATTGTGGAGCGTTTTGGAACAACACTCTTATCACACTTTTATCTGGCAGAGACAGGTTTCACTACAACAAGAGAAACCCTAATGTAAGTAGTTAATCAAAGTGCACGTTTTGACAAGTAAATGAGAGATTAAAAGCTTTGTCCTACACAGACAGAAACTAAAGTAACGTTAAAATCCGCCATTTTTGTTTTGTTTTATTTATTGTACTTTGTTTATTTTTTTATTGTTGTTATAATAATTCTTTATTATCCATTATCCATATTATCCAGAGAAACACATGATGATTTAAAAAGGAATGGTCAGGTTTAATTGTTGCAAGAATGAAGCAAAGACAACATGTAGGCAAAGGTACAGGATGAGGTTTGCTTGGAAAAGTACACCATACATTAGATTTTATATCATGCAGGAAAAGCTGTAGGAGGCGTATCTTTCACACACACTCCCGAGCACAAGCTCCAGGTGCAGAGTCCTCCCGTGGCAAGTTATGTCTACCTCTAGTCATGTCTGTGTTCATGTTTGGATTAGCATGAAGGACATGATATGATCAGATTTGACATGACCTGAAGAGAACTATGAGCACCCAGTAATTATAAACAATAGAAAATTAAAAATGATTATAATATTTGTACAACCCAGGCACAATTTGTAACTGTTCTGAATGGCTGTTTCTGAAATCACTGTTACGGTACCAAGGACTTGTCGACCCATTATTGTATAATAAGTTTTGTTTCCGGGATCACTATATTGTCATAAATAACATACTGTGGAGTTAACATTGTGATAATACTGTACAGTTTTATACCATTACATCCCTATTAAGGACTTATACGCGCAAAATGTATATACCACATTACAGTGCTTTTTGTGCATAGAATATAGCTACATACTAAGTAACAGCTATCAATTTACAATATAATATTTGTTTAGTTGTTACATCTATTACTGATCTGATTAAATAGTTAATCCATCTCAATTTTTAATGAGATGAAACATTTTTAGAAAGCAATTTCCCTATAAAATCAACCGTGGCCAAGTACACCTGCCATAGGCTTTTCTCTTACCCCAGCTCGACTTGGTCAGCAGGGTCCCACCACAGATCCTGAGACTATAAATGTAGGCACCACTTGAGACCTGCAGCTTAATGTTCTCACGCGTCACTCTGCGGGTCACAAAGGTTACACAAACCCTTTCACTTTGAGATGAAGGCAATTCCAGGACCCGGCTTTATGATTTTTTTCAGTAAATCCCTTGAATTTTTTTTTTGCTGTCGTGTGGAGGGGGTTTTAAAGTGACAGATAAGCTGAAGAGTAAAGACATAATCTTATAACTGCAGGAGATCTAAATCAGCTTTTCTTGGTGATTTAACACAACCTGGTCTGACCCACATCTGGGGAAATGATGATCCAAGAAGGGAGCTCTAAGGTGAAACATGTGAAAGAAACTTTTAATTTTAAAAGAAACTTTTGCACACTGGCCCAATGCTCAATTAGGTGAGTCTGGGACCCCTTCAATTCAAACTGATTTCCAAATTATCCTACCTGATCAATCATAAGCTTTTTTCACAAATAGGGCAGGCTGTATGTGATGCTTTGTTTCTTTGATTAGTTGTATGTTTTTTATATTGCGTTGGTCAAGAAGCAGTTTATAAGGGTGCCCACAGCAAGAAGGTCGTAAGTTCAAACATCCTCAGCCAACTCCGGCCTTTCTGTGATGAGTCCACCCAGTGTTATCATGAGTTCTCTCCGGGTTCTCTGGCTTCCTCCCACCGCCCAAAGACATGTACAGGTTAATTGGCAAATCTAAAAAAGTGAATGAATGTGAGAGTAAATGGTTGTCTGTCATTGTCTATACCTAAATGTCAGCTCTGCAACTAACCGGCCACTGTCCAGGGAGTACCAAAGTTGCTGGGATAGGCTCCAGTCACCCTTAACCCTGGAAACCCTTAACAGAACTAAGTGGAAGAAAATTAATGAATGAATAAAGAGACAGGTTATTCTGTGTGGGTTGGTACTGTTAACCGAATTGTGATTGGTTGTATGTCTGTCCAGATGCATTCAGCTCTAGTTTAATCTGCATCTATTTTTTCCGCCACCTGGAAATGACAGGGACCAGTCTTTTTGTATTATTGTGACTTGAGATAGCGTTTGAAATTCAAAAGAAAACTCAGATGCCGAAAGAGGAAGCGACACCTGGTCATGTGGTGGTAACTTTTTATAAGATAAAAGGACGTTGGGCTTAGGTGCCTCCCATTAACGGAATTCAGGGACAGGCCCTCATTGGTCCCTCAAACCAGACATTATTATCATTATATAGAAGACTAAAGTGTAGAATTAAAAATAAAGATTAGGCACTCTGACACTTTAGGTTTGTTCGTTTGATTGTTTGTTTGTTTAGTCCAAAATGAGTGTCGTCCACAGCTTTTAAGAAGTGGCGGTCACCTGTGGAGCCTTCAATCTTGCACCTTACCAGGAATCTAATAAAATGCCTTCAAGAGGAGAATTGTGACATGCAAAAATATAACCAATGAAAGCAATTAGAAATAAAAATAAAAACTTTTACCAGTACAGTCTAACTTCAGTCTAATTTCTTATCAAGCTTTGAACATATTAATTACAATTACCTTTCATTTGAAGAAAAAAGGCAAAGTTCTACTGGCCTTGTTACTAATATGCCATTCCCCGCTAGCTCATAACACCGTGTATTATGTGGTCCTGCAAAGCCCTGCAATTAGCCAAGATGCTCATGGGCTCAGGAGACAATAAAAGGCTGATTTATTAGCCTTCACCATGTATGAACTCAAAAGTAGAATAAATACTGTTCGGCTTTCGCTTGCTTGACTGCTTGGGTTTTTGTTTGTGTCCACCTCTGCACAATAGTCCTGCTGCGTTTTTATTAGAATGGGCACACAGTAGGTTGCGTGACACAAATTTGCAAGTAAATGCTCAGCGGCAGGATCACACGAAAGCGACATGTGAATGATAGCAGCACAAGCAGAACACAATCCTGCCGGTCTGTACAATGCGGCTGCTGGGCAGTAAATAAAGAAACGGACGTCACATGGAGCTAATTCGTGGTGGTGCATTATTTCTCAGGCTCAAGTGCAAACATTTGACAGAATCAATTTTATCATACAACAGTACCAGAATATTTTATGCTGCAGTTACATATGCTCTACATCCAAGACAAGGAGAAGGACGCTTTCAACAGCTGCATCACGTCACACGCTTCCTCTCAGCTCTGATAGAGAATGTCAAGTGAGGAACTTGAAGTGCAGGTTTGTTAGAACATGTGGTAGCAGACGAACCGATACGTACTCTTTCATTCCATCTTCCATTAGGTCATTGAATGGAAAAATGTAGCAATTTATGAATTCAATTTACAAGCACTTTACTTTTGGCCATTTTAGTTATATTTTTTAGCATCTGTTTCTAAAACTCTTAATCTGTGTTTTTATGTCTAAGTGTCTTTTTTAACATGATTTCTTTGGTTAATACTGTCATGTCATATTGGTTGTTGTGTTGTTGTGATCCCAAAACCGGTACTCGTTGATACCAAATACATAATTACAAAAAACTTTGTATTTAGAGCTGGACACAACATCTGAAGAACTAGAACTAGAGTGAATAGAGAATTATTGAATAGATTTAATCTAATTGACTTGCCTTAAGATTAGCTTTATTAATTTGATGTTAAATATTGTTTTTGGCAGCATCTCATAGGTATTAAAACTGCAGATTATACTGTGAGCGGCTACGGTTCCCATGCAGGGACATGCTGTTGTCTGAGAATAAACCGAGTAGAAAGAGGTCAGCTCATGAGGTAAATTCAGAAACAAAATTAATTTAGTTACTAAGCAAAAGAAACATGAATGATCTTTTCTTTGAGCAGTGCTTAGTTTGTCTATTTAAAAGTTCTATTCTATAGTTAAAATTCTGTATAAATATTTTACTGCAAGTTCCCCTTTATATATAAATATTTATATATTTTCCAGGACTATTTGTGCACTATATGTGAACTGCCGTCACATGTGAATTGACAATCAGTAATGGGATCAATAAAGTCTTAAAGTCAATAAAATCTATTTTCCCAAGAAAAATGCAAATAAAAAGGCACAACATGTTTGGATGTAAAAACAACCCACTATTGTGTGTGAATAATACAATGTTTTATTCTGACACCACAGAATTTTCGAAAAGGGGAAAAAAAACATTTAACTCGTTGCCCATTGCTAACAAAGCACAAATTGTCAGTATGTGTGACAAAATACAGAATGAAACCTGTCTGTGTGACACTTAGTGGTTGTCTGTAATGGTATCAGAAGAAACACAGAGGAGGGGAAAGTGACAGCTTACCATTCTGACTGTGACAGCAGCGTTAGCCCATACAGAGTTGGACCTGTGATTTGTGCAGCCAAATTTCAAAGTTGTCAGGGCCATCACACAATGGCTGTCAGGACCGAGGGAATCGGAGTGACCAGACGCAACAGGAGGTTGCTGTGTTGTCAACTCATACGAATAATTGGTATTTCAGCCCAGAACCGTCTGACACATGGAAAAGTAAAAAAAAAAAGTATTATGCAGTGGCAGTAATTCAAGCAGAAGCCATCAAATAAAATTCCATGTAATGTCTATCAATTCATGACATTGAAATATAAGGTAGTGACCAACCTTTTTACTTCATGATGCATTTTCCAAAGCAAAGGTCTGAAAAATATCAAAGTGGCAAAAAATATGAATATCTGCAGCTTTGTGAGCTTATTAGCAGGGGCACACTATTGGTGGGAAAATATAAATACAAACTTCATTTGTTTGGGCACTTAAGTCTTCTGTACATTTTACGAGCATTTTGTACAATATTCACTTTGAGACACAAGTCTGCACAAGTAAAATGTCTGTGTATGTATTAATTAATTCAATAATTCATTTATTAAAAGAGTTAACTGGTGATTATTAAGCTGCTCGCTCACTCATGGTGATGAAATAATCCCTTCTTTACGGCAGGGAAAACATACATTTTTATGCAGTGATCAATTTTAAGATTTTGGGCCAGTTTGCTCCCTTAACATGTAATTGTCTACATTACACATTATGGTGGTTATTTCATAACATTTTGTCAAATTTGTTTGATTTCAATCGGAAATCACCAAAAGTTGTTATTACGCTGCAAGTTCTTGTGTCGTCTCTATTCACAGAAACATGTCATGCTTGGTGTCATTCTGTCTATTCCAAATATGGGCATGAAATTAAAATATAAAACGTTTTTCTCAAAATGAGTTTTTTTCACAGTCCTAGTCAGATATCTTTACTTCAGTAGAACCTACAACCACCACATTTCCCAGTCTTGTACTTAACTACAGTATTGTTCAAAATAATAACAGTACAATGTGACTACCCAGAATAATCCAGGTTTTTAGTATATTTTTTATTGCTACGGCAAACAAGTTACCAGTAGGTGCAGTAGATTCTCAGAAAACAAACAACACCCAGCATTCATGATATGCACGCTCTTAAGGATGTGCAATTGGGCAATTAGTTGAAAGAGGTGTGTTCAAAAAATTGCAGTGTGGCATATTAAGTCACTGAGGTCATCAATTTTGTGAAAATACAAGTGTGAATCAGGTGTCCCATATTTAAGAATGAAGCCACCAGCACTTGTTGAACATGCATTTGAAAGCCTGAGGAAAATGAACAATACTGTATATACGGAAGGCTTTTACCGAGGGATTTGTTGATATATCATTCCTATACTAAGTTATAGGTCATTTTACTAAACTTTATTTAAGCATAAGGCCTTATTTGTATTTTAAAACATACATTTACACAAAATTTTTAATACTTTTTTTTCTTCTTATGTTTATGCCAGATATAAACTGGAGAAGTTTCACAGTGATAGATTGTCTCTGTAGTGTCTAGCCTTAAACCACAAATCAAGCCCAATCAAGTCCTCCATTCCTTTTCTAGAGATCATTTCAGGATTGTTTTTAAAGATATATTTGGGGAGAGTCAATAGAGGAGACTGTTGGTAGACTGGATGCATGGGTAGAGAGTGAGGGGATGTGAAGTGGGTCAGCACGGCACAATACTGCTTAACCTTTTCCCTCGAAATCTTTGTCACAAGAATAAGATAAACTTAATGTTTTATGTTTTTCCTTTTGCTTTAAGTAAGGATTATCTCTCACCCAATCAGCTGACTGCTGTTTAGCTCCACCTTTTGGAAAGCTGACCACACTTTGGGACCAGAGGCTAAAGTGTCCACAAAGTGGTACAGTACACATTTTGGGAAGGTTTATGACCCCTTTTGGTGATGGAAACTTACCAGTACTGACCCAACCTGCCTGATACCGCTCCAGTGTAAAGAGGCTATGGAGAAACCAGACCTGTGATCGGATTCCAACCCAGGTCCCGCTGGTTGTGTGGTTTGCATCAGTCCCCCAGACATTTTCCCTGATGATATACTAAAGGAACCAAACAAACAACATTGCATCAGTTAAACTTCAGCATCTGCGCCCATTGTGTCAGCTACAGGACACCACGTTTTGATACTTCCTTTTCCAGGGCTCTGCCTTATTCTGTCTCTGCAACAAATGTATGCAGTCCAGGACATTAGCATCTTGGTTAGCTATGTACGCCACAATAGCTCTGTAAACCACGTCTCATGCTGCTGTTTAGCACTGCCAACTTATCAAAGATCTACTATAAACTGTTCAATAATGTGTTGTTTTTCAAAAAACAACTCACTTTAAAATATAAAGACAATATTTTTGTTCATTATACCAAATGTACTACTAAGGTGTAGTACATTGCTTTTACGTAGTACAACGCTTTATCATTTCTCACTTTGCTATTGAGATTTGTCATCTGTAACTTTATATTGAATAACATCAGAAATGAACTTGTTAGAGTATCCAAACTATTACCACTCTGGGCTTCTATCCGAGCTGCTGCTGCCAAACCCAAATTAAATGGAGCTCGTTAGTGGTGGCGAGCTTGCAGAAAATTGCACTTTTCAGAAATATTTGTCACCAGCGCTCTTTTTCCTTTTCTGCATACATTATTGTGAGTGCACTCTCTGCTATTCATGGTACCTGGCTAGATTTTCCACACTTTTCAGCCATGACCATTCACAAACCGTCAGAAATTATAGATATTTCTAGCACTCAACATTCATGTCTGCGAGCACTAGGACTGATGCAATCTGACCTTTTCTAAAAATCTCAACGGAGTCTAAAGGCACTGGTTCCATTTCAGAAGAACATATTTTTCATTCACAGTGAATATAAATCCATGTCTATACAAACATGTAATAGTTCAGGCATGTGTAATCAGGCCTTGTACCTCAGGGGAACTGTAGTGGAACACAAACATCCAATCAGATCAATGCAACAGGATATGTTAATGTTCCCTTTCGATCTCATAAAAACTGTTGCAAACACCTTCCAGAAAACACCTGAAAACATAAGGCTTTTGTTATATTTTAAAAACATGTATATTAAAAACACAATATGCCGTGTTGGAACCATTAGGAACTACAAAAGGAGAAAAAAAAACTACTACTGTCTACTGCCAACTGCAAAATGCAAGGCACAGAAATGGTGATCAGTTTCCACAGCAGAAAGTACAGAGATGCTCAGTGGTAGAGCAATCATCTTTCAACCGGAAGGTAGAGGGTTTGATTCCCGCTCTTCCCACAAGTCATACTGTTGTTGTGTCCTTGGGCAAGACACTTAACCCCCCTTGCCTCCTTGTAAGAATGTTTAGTGAATGTAATGTATGTGGTGATGGTCGGAGAGGCCGTAGGTGCAAAATGGCTGCCACGTCTCTGTCAGTCTGCCCCAGGGCCTCTGTGGCTACAGTTGTAGCTTACCATCACCAGTGTGACTGTGTATGAATGAATAATGGACATGGCCTGTAAGCGCTTTAAGTCCCTTGGTCCCTTGGGAGAAAAGTGCAATATAAATCTAATCCATTATTATTATTATTATTATTATTATTATTACTGGTGGACTGGTAAAGTGAAGAAACTTAAAGATGCTATTACAGAATGGGATAAAGGATGTTTAAAAGTAGCAGTAAAAACTACTCTTTGTGTACCCAGATGTATCCAGCACTCAAATAATAATGGTTTGGATTTATATAGCGCCTTTCAAGACACTCAAAGCGCTTAACAGAGTCCATTATTCATTCACTCCACAGTCACACACCGGTGGTGGTAAACTAATTTTTTGTAGCCACAGCTGCCCTGAGGCAGACTGACGAAGACATGGCAGCCACTCTGCGCCAACGGCCTTTCCGACCCCTACCAAACATACTCACACATTCATACAGCAGACCCACAGACAATGAAGGCAAGGAGGAACTTTCTCTTGTTTGCAATGAGTGGGTTCACAACCAGTGTTGCTTTTAGCAACAAAAATTATGACTAAATATTATTGTCAACAAGACCCAATGCTGGTCTTGTGACAATTACTATAATTAAATGTATAGTGCAATATTGTTTGTGAATAAAAACAAGTCTAAATGTGGACAACAACCTACCTGACTACAATGTTTATTAACTAAAACTAGACAAAATGTCATCAGTTCTCGTCGACTAAAACTAGCCAAAACAGTCATAGACAATTCTGACTAAAATAATCAGACTTTTAGTTGACTGAAACTTGACTAGACTAAAAAGAGTATGAATGTGACTAAAACTAATAAAAACTAAAATAACAGCTTCACACAAAGACTAGAAAAAAACTAAAATTAAAACAGTCTGCCAAAAACAATACTGTTCACAACTCATGCTGGTATTAAGTTACTTCTAGTTTAGTAAAAATGTTTGTGCCAGACTTGAAGATGCCATAGCTCACTCTTTAAATTGCTGTAAAAAGTTTGGAAGGATTGACAGGCCAGCCTTCTGTGTGGGCAGCTTTAGCAACAAGTCATGTACAAGATGCAATGTACATTTTTGTCATGTATTTCAGTTTACTATCGCTCTCAAAAATACTGTCTGGACCATGAGCTAACTGTGGAGCTTCAGTAACACTTGATATTTTCAGATGTCTGGAGTTAGTATAGCTGTGATTGAATGTGAGATCTCTTCCCTGAAGAGATGAAGGATATGAACATGCTGGAGGGCATTAACAAACATTTCATGCATTCATTTGGTTTTGGTCATGAATGAGGACTTTATTGTGTTAGCATGTTTTCAACTTAAACATCCTGAATATTACCGTTATTGCTTAGTTTACTAACTCATTCAAATATGATTTAATATTAGCTATCTTTTTAAATACTCACTACTGGAATTCTTTTATGCTTTGTGCCATAATCAGAGTCTCTTCAGGGGTAATAGGCAGTCACCTTCTCTTTCTCCTGTTCCCTCCCATTCTTCTGGGAACACCATAATTGCTCTTTTTTTAAATGTTTTCAACGTTGGAGTGATACAGTTTATTTATTCTGAGGTGTTTTTGGAGGTCAAGCTTGTATTCATGGCGCATCGCTGTGAATCACCCCAAAGTCTTCTCAATTTGAGTTATATTAGGAGTACTAGGGAACATATGCTTTGTATTCTCCAAACAACAGTGGTGCACACATCTACCAAAACAACATTTCTGCTGCAATTATTGCACACAGACTACATTATTGGGATAAGAGTTTGTGAAATACTGACCTGGGCTTGCAGTACAAAAACAGACTGCAGCATTTATTTATTTAATTTTTGCAGCCACTGCAAATAATCACCCTACCTGCCAGCACCAATGAATGTCAAAATGTAATGGAGTCTTGAGTTGTAGAGTGGCCTGGTGTTTCCTCCGAGGACAGGCCATCTTTCTGAGGTCGGATATCAGAATTAACGCCACATATGCCGAAGCGATTTCCATCTACAACTAGATTGGTCAAAGATTTCATACGCACACATCACCCAGCAGGTAAGAGGTTTGTGTCCACCCTAGGAGGAGGGACTGTAATAGGTAGATGTGATAATATGAGCGGATTTAGTGTGTGTACCTACAGCTACAACCAGTGTAAACGTGTACCTACAGCCAGGGGCGTGGAACTGGGGGGAAAAAGGGTACTGAGTACCCAGGGCCCGAGGCGGAGGGGGGGCCCTTCTAAACATACATATACATTGGTATCACTATGGTATTTGGTACGGGGGCCCAGCAAGATGGTTTGTACCCAGGGCCCAAAACTTGGTGCTACGCCGCTGCCTACAGCTACAACCAGTGTAAACGTGTACCTACAGCTACAACCAGTGTAAACGTGTACCTACAGCTACAACCAGTGTAAACGTGTACCTACAGCTACAACCAGTGTAAAAGTGTACCTACAGCTACAACCAGTGTAAACGTGTACCTACAGCTACAACCAGTGTAAACGTGTACCTATGATCAATCAGTCTCCATACGTTTGGTGAAATAAGTATGTTTTGAGTTTGCTTTTGAAAACTTCAACAGAGTCAGCTTGCCGCACTTCCACTGGGAGCCCATTCCATAAAAATGGGGCTCTATAAGAAAAGGCTCTGTAGCCAGCAGACTTCTTCTTTACTCGAGGAAGTTGAAGGAGGCCAGCGTCCTGAGAGCTGACATCACACAGATGAACTTGTAACCAATTGTGTGTTGACAAAATGTATGCAATAATCCTGCATGGTATTTCCCTTACAATACAACCAACAATAACTTTGTATCTGTCAAATTTCAGAAAACAGATGCATGGAATGTGGAATACTAATGTTGCATTAAAGCTTGCAGGCTGTGAAGTCTCTGCACCAGTGTGGATAAAATGCAATTTCATGCTGTGTCACTATGACAACTCAACATTGAGGAAAGCTGAAGAAATGTATCTTAAATGTGTCTACACAGGTTTTCCTCAGATGTTACCTTACCCTTTTAAAGCAACATTGCGTAACCTTTCGTCAGCAGAGGGCGCACAGCCCAGAACCATAAAAAGTATTTTGCGAATATATATTTTTGGGCTAAACGTTACTCAATAGAAATTTGTCAGCTTTGGTGTAAATTCATCCTTACACATCTTTGTAGAGCAGCAGCTATGGTAGCTCTGCAGGGACATGCTGTTTTCTATGAAAAGAAACAATGGAAATAGGTCTGATGGTGATTTCATTAAAAATGTATAAAAACATTTAATTTATAAATGAATGAATGTGTTATAAGAAACACTTGTGTGCTTCTCCTCCAGCAGTGCTCATTTTGTACACTCTGGGTGGCTGTAGAAAACTAAAATGGCTCCTTCTACTGGATTCTATTGAGCTTTAGTTGTTTAGTTGTAATTGCCATTAAAAAGCCACTGAAAAAGTCTATCTATAAATTGTTCAACTGTATGCTACATCACAGTGGACCACTGACATCTCATTTTACATATGTAATATGATGCACATAAAACTAGTTTCCCCTTGGGGACCAATTAAGTCTATCTATAAATTGTTAAAACTTACCCATTTGTCACATGCGACACCAAAGGGTTAGCCAACAAGAGACTATCTGATCTACTGCAACATCTCTCATAATTCCCTTTAGAGTTATTGTATCAGTATTAGCTCTGCTTTTATCAGTGAGAGTAAAGCCCATTGACACAGAGTGCAGTACAATCAGCACCAGCAGCATGCACCAGCGAGACATTATGATGGATGGATGTCATTACTTGTGTTGTTCTATAGCCTTCTCCCTCTTATCAGCCTCAAGCAGCACCGAAGCTTCATTTTTTCCAGTGTAAACACAATGTTGTAGTTCAGTTTTCTGCTCCGAGAAATAAACTGTGGAAGGTCAAGCGCCAGGGCAATGTAGAGTAAGATCATCTGAATAAGTGCTGTGTATTTTTGCAGCCACTGTGACCCTGACAGAAGCTTTCAGTGCAGTCTCCAATAATATCAATAATGTTGGAAAAAAAGAGCAACAGAGCAAGGTAACTTTAACTTAAAAAAAAAAAAAATGGTGAAACGTGGTAGGAATAATGTGACCTGCACAGGAAGAGCATTGAAGATGGAGTAAAGTTTGGACAAACCTTTGATTGATACAGTTCTGGGGCTATAAAGTCAGCTACTAATTGATCAATCTTCAAGAGTAAAGTACATATTTTATAATTCAGTTATGCTATATTAATTCTATTTTAACCAAACAAAGACATGTATACCACTTACTTTTTAACCATGTTATAGGATTGATGTTTGTTGCCTCTGAATGAGGCAAAAACACATAGCGAGAGTAGAAATGCTGATTTAGTGATGCACATCATTATAAAGAACTCAAGAAGTAAATGTAAAGTATGTAACATGTTTTTACCTGTCCTACTGCTACCGCATAGGGTGCTGCTCATATGGGTATTAGGGATGCTCATATTGACCGTTTAACCGTTAACCTAAAGTAAAAATTTTGACCGATTAATACTATCAGTTAAACGGTTTAAAACGTTTTTTTTTAAGGTTCTTTTTTTTGTTTGCTGCATGGTTTAAAAATAAAATAGCCTACTATATAGCTTATATTTATTAACTCACGGAGCACGTCGGCACATCCAGGCCCCGCCCGGTCACAACCCGTCGGCATATCCAGGTCCCGCCCGGTCAAAACCCGTCAGAGTTGGCTGAAAAAGGTGTCAATCGAAGGCTAACACTTCCTGTTAGCATTTTAGTAGCTTTTTTCGCGGTCTCGAAAGGACTTATGGCTTTTATTATCAATAGAAATGACAAAAAATATCGCAGCAGATTTCAAGTTGGAAATACTTCTCTGCAGTTTTTGAGCCTTGGAGGATATAACATGTCTTGTGGACCTAATTATTTTACTGGATATTATTCACTGGACCTTTATGGACAGAAAGACACCAAGCTTATGTGGATTTGATGCTGTTTGAGTCCAAGAGACCCGTCAAAGGTAAGACAAGTCCAAACTAAATCTTTGTGCTTGTCTGTAAAAAAGGCTTTGGTGTCGGTGCTGTGGTTGTAACGTGTTAAAATGGTTTATATCGTCTGAAAGATGAGACTTTAAGCTTTAATTTGGTATATATATTGTTGGGGTTTGCAGGCTTTCTTTTGTAGCGTGTTTATGGAGACGTTGTACACTAAGCCGTTAATGCCAATTCAATATTATAATCTTATCAGTTAACGGTTAATAATCGATTAAGGAGCGGCGGTTGTCGGTCGGAAAATTAATCAAAATGAGCATCCCTAATGGGTATGCAAAAATTAAATTAAGTACTAGATAAGTTAGCATTGCCAGTCGCAACTAACTCTTTTCCTATTCTACTGTGTACAAAGAAGTTAGTCTGGTACCCTGTTGAGTGCATTCTATTTCAAGGGTGGAGTTTACAAGAGGAATGTCAACCAATCAGAGCGTGACACAAAACAAGGCGAAACTACACAGCCGTTTGTCAACAAGGAAGCCACGCTAGTGCCACTGGCCAGCAGTAGAGTGGACACCAGAAAGGTTTCATCATTTTTATACTTTGTTAAATGTTTTGGACTAGCCTCTTGAGCCGAGTTACTTGTGTATGACCACACCCTGCTGTAGACAAATTGCTTGTGATTGGTCCATTCCCAGAAGGGAGAGATTTGCTGGGAGGAAAGGACCAGACTGTCCTCCTTTTGAAAAAAGGAAAACAAAGTACATCCACAAGTACTACAAGTACTAGGGTATTAATTAGGCTGACAGCAGAGATGAGCCAGGCCTGCACAGATACGTTTTCCGCTGCTATGAACAGTAATCTTATTAGACCAAGGCAACTTTTTAGCCAGGCGTTTGCAGTTGGTCTTTAGGTTACATCTAACTATGCATGCCTCCAGAGACTACAAACTCCAAGTGCATGATGGTCAATGACTGAGCCCAAGTTTTGTTGAACGTGATGCTCTGGTTGTCTCATAAACTGTCTGACTTCACAGAAGGTTTTTCTTCACCTTCTCTCATCTACAGTCCATGTGAGCTACAGTTCATCTCCAAAGCACTTTGGAGCAGGTGAAAAGTAGCATCAGGCACAGAGTGTGTTAGCTTTGTAAGTTAGGTTTATTGTCAGTGGCTGATTTTATTTTATGTACTTGTTTGGAATAAATAAATACCTGCTTGTTGTTATTGAAGAAATGCAATGCTAACTTTACAAATCAACAAGAAATTAGCAAAAAACTAAACCACAATAACTTTCTAAACCAAAGCTGTTCCAAATGTAATCTCTACGTCTTCACTTAAACACTTGCCTTTCAACAAATTCTCAAAACTTACACTGAAGTAAGGGTTGTTAAAATGTGAACTTGTTTTTGAACTGCAGCCTTAAACATATAGCTCTGAATGAGCCCGAATTGCTTATATAATAGGATTACTTATGGAAGAAGCTCTGGAGTTGGTTACAATTCACTAATGAAATGAAGTGTATTTTTGATCACCCCACTCACAACAAACTAGTCAAAATCTGTTCTCAAAGCAAGGCCAAGATTCAGTTGCTCAATATGTCCTTAGGTTTCGGATTATAGCTGCAGAGAGCGGGTGGGATCAGATTGCTCTTTAGGGAGCTTTTTTTTTATGGCTTGCGGGAAAATCTGAAGGACAAATTGGCAGCCAGAGACGAATGCCTTGACTTGGAGGCTCTAATATCTTTGTCCATCAGGTTTCAAAAGGGTTTATTTAACACCGGCAGATGTACAAAATCCAAAATCCAAAAGACATGGTTAAACACAAGGCTATGGTCATAAACATCAGGAGACAGATACACGAAAAACACGAATCACAGGAATGCTCACACGAGCATTGAACGGGGCAGGAAGTAAATCTGACACACAGACCGGGGAAGGACTCTTCACAATAAGACACAGGAAGTTAAATATAAGCAATAACATGACAGACATAACACCTAGTAATAACTACAGTCGGCGTTACAACATAACAAACATAGTTACACATTAGACATTTGATTTTTTTTCTCGCAACTTCCAAGAACACACAAAGCATGTTTGTCTTGTTTTGCAAAGGCTTTTGGAAAACAAACTCTTTGTGAAAGCCGAAAAAGCAAATTCCACGTGTCTAAGGTCAGCTTCCTGGGATTCATCATCACACAAGGAAGTCTAGAAGCAGATCCCGCCAAGGCCCAAGCTGTGGTTGACTGGCCCATTCTTACTAACCGTAAGCAGTTACAACGTTTTTGGGTTTTGCAAATTTTTAAAAGAGATTCATCAGGAATTACAGTGGAGTTGCTTCTTCACTCACCCAGCTTACCTCTACCATTTTGCCATTTGCCTGGGCCGCTGAGGCTCAAGGCGCCTTCGACCAGCTCAAGAATTTGTTCACCACCCCGCTCCTTGCCCATCCTGACGTCACACACCAATTTATTGTAGAAGTGGACGTGTCTGATCTTGGCATATGAGCGTTTATTTCCCAGCGCAGAAACTAACAATCTGCAACCGTTTGCTTTCTTTTCCAGACGTCTCTCGGATGCAGAGAGGAACTAGGACATCAGAAACCGAGAGCTATTGGCAGTGGTTTTGGCCCTACTCTTGCGTCTCTCGTAAGCTTATTCTGGATCCTGAGCTAATCAGAAACTTTTATCAGAGATTTCCAGACAAGCCTGGTAGAACGCTAGGAGGCGTTCGTTGAGGGGGGGGGTGTCATGTTATGGTCTAGCCCTGTGTGCTTGTCTTGTGTCCCTAGTCTTTGTCTCCCTAGTGTGGTCATGTTATTTTTAGGTCAAGCTGGTGGGAGTGGCCCACAGGCAGATGCAGCTGTTCCTCATCTACTCATCAACCACAGTATAAAGCCTCCAGGTTTTCCTCCACTCATTGCCAGATTGTTCTGTCTACTCAGTGGTAGAAATCGACGGCCTAACAGTTTTTGATCTTGTGAAGTTTTGCCTGGAAGTTTTTAATTTGTTTTTGTGCTTTTCCCTCCAGTCTCCTCGGCCTGCCTACGAACTCCTTTGCCAGGACTACGCCACGCTTCAACCACGCCAGATCCTTAACCTTATTTTTGTACAATAAAACCATCTTCTAAATCTCACTACTTCTGTGTCTGCTTTGGGGTCCTGCCTTCGGCTCCCTAACAACCAGGACACAGTTTAGAGGCAGTCAGGTTTACAAATTCCTCATCATGTCAAGTTGATGATCTGTTTAATTGTTATACTTCAGGTGTTTCAAATGTTATGGACGCCATTGCTTCTGTTAAGGTTAAAGTGATCAGGAAGAGGCAAAAGGCATCATAGCAATGCTCATTCTGTCAGGACACATAAAAGGGAATGCCAAAAGAAAATGGCGTAAATTGAAGCTCTTAATTCATTATAAGGTTATGATGAAAGTTTTTCAATCAAACTTTGCAAAAAGCAAGAGAAATCTTTTTCTAAGAGAAGCAAAACCAAATTGTGTCCTGTTTGCTACAGTGAACAGAATAACAAACCTCCCAGGTCCATTTCTTCCAGAATTAGCTTCCACCACAAAATGCAATGAGTTAGCATTGTTTTTTTAGCGACACGGTTCAAGGCATTAAACATGCTACAGCTCACAGGGACAAATCAGTACTAAGCAGTTTGTTAGCACAACTCACTGATATAGTCAAATTACAGTCCTTAACATTTCCAATGGCCTTAAAAACTGCTGTCATTAAGCATCTCCTAAAGAAGAGCAGTCTTGATGCTACAGTGCTCAACAACTATTGACCCATATCAAACCTGCCATTTTAAGGGAAAGTCATTGAAAAAGTTGTATATCAGCAACAAAATGACTTTCTATTGCTTAACAACTGCTTTGATCCTTTTCAGTCAGGATACAGGCCCCAATAGAGACTGAGATTGCACTTATCAAAGTCACAAATGACATCCGTCTGAACACAGACACAGGAAAAGTCTGTCTTAGTTCTGTTGGACTTGAATGCTGCGTTTGATACAGTGGACCATGGAATCTTGTCACAAAGATTAGAAGAATGGATAAGCAATATATTTCTGACATGCTAGTTATGAACCTTCTTAGACTTTGAAAACATCTGGAAAAGTCTGCTTGTGCCCAGAGTTAGAACTAAACATGGTGAAGCAGGATTTAAGTTTCATGCATCAACAATCTGTATCAACCTCGCAGATTAATTAAGCCTTAATGTTGGCTTTAAACATTTGCAAAGTCACTTAGTGTTTATGTTCTTGCTGTAAATGGCTCTGAATCCAGTTCTGACCTGGTCTTATTCTGACTCCAGCCTCACGTCACTAATCTCTAAGTCCCACAGCTGCATTAAATCATTATTACAAAAGATATTGTGACGTCTACCAGAACAACACATGAGTGAGATGTCAAGTTGTACAAGACAGGCTTTTATTCACCATTTCACGTGAACATACTGTGGGCCATTGAACAATATAGTACCCTCATTCATGGTCTCAGACTACAGTGTTACGAGAACACCCGGTTTACATCACGCTAAGCAAAATTGTGCTGGCATAAACATCTAAACAGGCAACCTTAACACAACAAACTAGAAAAGCAATACTACAACTGCATTAAACATTAACTGAACATTCATAGTAAACAGAGACTGGGTCAGTCACGTGAGCCGGAACAATTCCCCTACACGAGCGGATCACAACCGTTCCCCGCTACAAAATAAATGTCTTTTTACATTAGATATAAATAAAAGTCTGAGTATTTTACAGCTCGTAGTGAAGCTGGTACTGCTGCCTGTTTCCTATGTCAAGCTAAAAACAAAGTCAATCACATGAAGTATTAAAAGAAACATACAATCAGAGACAGGTCTGAGATCAGTTTGACCAGGGGTGTCCAAACTTCTTGAAAAGCGGGCCGCATCTAATCTAATGAAAATTTCCAAGGGCCGATTTTGATTCTTTTTTCACAAGTGCAGGTTTTAGTTGGATTTGAATGGGTTTTAGTTGGATTTGAACAGGTATGTTTGTATAAAGCTGCTGCTGTTGAGCAGTAAATTTTTTATCTGAAGCTGAGGGCCAAATCTGATCAAATTAAATCTCACCTAGTGCCATGATTTGCCCCCGGGCCGGACTTTGAGCATGTCTGAGTTTGATTGTCAGAGCACCGCGGGGTCAGATTACCACAGTGAGAGGGGAACAAAAGAGAGGAGGAACTGTAGAGGCTTTGGGGAAAAAAAAGTTGACTGGAGTTAAAAATCAAGACCAAATCAAAGATCAACTTGTAAAATCAACTCCTTCAAATACATTTACTTTGAAAACAAATCCAAATTTGATCATTGTGAATGTGAGTGCAACAAGTTGACTGCAGATAGAAACACTGTGCGCCTCCGATTTTTTAAGAATTTGCTAAACCAAAGATGTGCTAAATGAGCATACTCAATAAAGCTAATGCAGTTATGTATAAGCACTGCCATTCCATTGAATCCCTTTGAATATATTATACATTAGTGATGGGTCGTTCGCGAATGAGTCTCTATTTTTTTAGAGCCGTGTGTGTGCCGTGTGTGAGCCAAAAGGCCGGCTCTTTTAAGTGAGCTGAATCAAATGAGCCGGCTCACGAAAAAGAGCCGGAATGCCCATCACAAATATTTATCTTTCTGTTGATGACTAATGCTCATCTTAAAGGCATGGCAAATACGCTAAATTCAGGAAGTTATTAGATTTCTAAGCGAAGCAATTATGAACATTTACTTTGATAATTATTGTATGTTCCATTTCCAGCTGTGTAAAATTTGATAAACGTTTATGTGTTGCGTCTTTGAATGAAGTCCTGCAAAACTGCAGGAGGTCAGTGTCACCTTTGATGGATCTGTGCAAGGTATCTTCAAATGAACTCCTGCAGAGACTACTGGCTGGTTATTCTTCTAATTGCGTTACTTTATATATTCATTTCAACATGTTCTGGCTTCTCTAATCTAATTACCCATCAGTCCTCTTAACCCGGATGTTCCCCAGACTTGCGGGTTCCTGCAGTGTTTATAAAGTTGGTGCTCACAGTAGGTAGGCTGCCACTGAGGTTAAAGTATCTCAGAAAAGGTGGATTATTGTGTAAACTAAAATATTGCATCAGGTTTTTCTTCATTAAATGATTCTGGGGTTGATTTGTCACTAATATGGAAAAAAAAGTTGACATCTTTAAAAATCTCTTTGATGGATGTTTATCTTTATAAATCTGATTGCAGTACAGACATCCTTTTCATTATCAAAACAAAAAAGATCAGAGAGATGGCTGTTTGAGAGCAGCACAATGACAAGCCATTAATCAAGATGCGTATCAAAGGCAGACAACCTGTTTTCTCTAATTGTGTAATTGACCTCTTGTCAACTACAGCTTCATGCCGAAACACTCAATTAGAGGCAGCAAGCAGCTGATTAATTTGGAAAATTTATGTAAAAAATTAGGAGCTGACCTTTAGCAGCCGCTACATTACTTCGAATGCGAAGCACAAAACTAAACAGTCTGATTAAGATTCATCAGCTGAACAGCAAAGTGCAAATAGGAAATCAATCAATTTTCAAAATAAATTAGGGATTGTGAGTTCTCATACAATGGTTAGAACTTTAATCTAAAAGTATGCAGATTTATGCAGAAAGAAAAAAATAGAAATTATTAATTAGCTCAGTGGGTAGAGCGGCCGTCCTTCGCCTGGCGGGTTTGGCGGTTCGATCCCCGCTCGAAACATCCCAAAACATCATAACATCCCGATCTCCCCCACATGCTGTTGTTGTGTCCTTGGGCAAGACACTTAACACCTACCTTGCCTCCAGTGGTGTTCCAGCTGTAACACTGGTAAATAGCTTAATGTATGTAAAGCGCTTTAAGTGGAAATGCGCTATATATAAAAAAAAAAAGGGTGTTTTCTTTCTTCGTTCATCCACCACAGTTGTTTTCCGTTGTCTTGCGGGTATTTTGGTGTTGCTGAGCTCACAGGTGCGTTCTTTCTTTTTAAGGATGTTCCAAACAGTTGATTTGGCACTTAAAATTTTTGCTATTTCTCTGATGGGTTTGTTTAGTTTTTTCAGCCTAATAGCACACTTGAAATGAACTCTGAACCTTTTTATCTGCTCCTTGTAAATGGAAAAATGAGGGAATCACACACACCTGGCCATGGAACAGCTGAGCAGCCAATTGTCCCATTACTTTTGGACCCTTAAAAAGTGGGAGGCACATATACAAACTGTTGTAATTCCTACACCGTTCACCTGATTTGGATGTAAATACTCTCAAATTAAAGCTAAAAGTCTGCTGTTGAAGCACATCTTGTTTGTTTCATTTCAAATCCATTGTGGTGGTGTATAGAGCCAAAAAGATAAGAATTGTGTCGATGTCCCAATATTTATGGACCTGACTGTATATGTAATAGGGAAAATCTGTGAAAAAAACAAGACCTTAAGATGTCATCTAGGCTTTATTATCAAGGATTTTAGTAGAAAAGAAATTCCATCCTGAAAGGTAAATTTTTACCAATCTTGCTTCCAGAAAATAGAGTGCTACCTCCCATATACACAGCTTGTCAATAAGGAAAAAATGACTGATGCAGGCAGAGAAACATTTAAAAAGAAGTGTGTCTTTTACAAAGAAACAGCACAAAAGCACTTCCTCACAGCAAATCCCTTCTCTCTGCGATTTTGCGGACGAAACAATCAAAGTCGTTGGTCTGCAGCAGAGTGTGGTTTGCTAGCCACGCCATACACAAGTGACTCTGCTCGCCCAGATGGTCCAAAGAAATTCTTCAAAAACAGGCTTGTCAATCCTGCTACGGTCCAAAATCTACACAGAATGGCCAATGACGCTTTATATTGTCATGTTTTTAATGCATTAATGACACAAGTCATTTACCTTTGTCTCTGCTCATCTGTTGCCCATGTTAACTAGCGGCGCTAATGTGGCTTCCTTATTGACAAGTTTTAGCCTTTTTTTGCATCACGTCTGGCGTTTCTCTGATTGGTTTACATTACACAGTTAAACCCCGCCCTTAAAATTAAATTGTTGGCTAGGTAGGAGATATTAGCCGTTGTGACGTTGAAGTAGGAGCAAGTTTAAGGTAAGCTCAAAACTTCAGTTTGATGTAATGTATTAGTATTTTGTGGAGGAAAAGTTGGTTTATTTTTTTATAAAAGGAAAGCAGGACAGTGGGAAGTGCCACTTTAATTACGAACTATGTAGGAATCCAGTGGAAATGTGGAACTGTCAGTCTCCAAAAAATAGAATAGAAAACTAGGGACAACAGGTGTTCTACCCTGAATGAATTGTATATTTGAAGAGTTCATTTGCAAAAATAGATAAACGCCACTTTGTAAAACAATTAACTGAGGCTTGTAATTTATTCTTTGCATAGTGCTGTTTTCAAAGCCTAAATCCATTTTAATGGTTCTAATTGGACAAACCCACTCAACTTTGGTTTGACTAATATTACCTTTAGCAAATATATATATAATATTTTTTTTAAATGTATGAAAACGGAGTTATCTGCTTTTGCAGATTAACTATTTTTTTTGTTATGTGACGTTAACTGCATCTGTTTTGTGTAGCCATCATGATTTTGTAGTGTCTTATAAGCCCATACAAGCTGGGTGCAAGACAAATAAAAATACATACAAAGCATCCGCACTTCAACAGAAAGGTTTATATAGATTTCTGTTTTGAAGTCAAGCTCTGCCAGTAATTTATCTTGTTTAAAAAATAAATAAAACTGAGTTGGGAAACTTACTGCAGCATTCTTAACAGCTGATCTTATCTATATGAACATAGATAATTTTGCTACAGGCGAATATTTGTTTGTTTGGAACTAAGTGGTCTATTCCGCCACAAATGAGCCTTGGGTCAACATATTGTAGCGGAACACAGTTGTGATCCACTCGTGTTAGAGAATAGTTCCGGGTCACGTGACTGAGCCAGCTTCTGTTAATTTGCATATGCAGCTATTATTTAATGCAGTTATGTAATATTGCTTTCCATAGTTGGGTATGTTAAGGTTATCTGTTTAAAGGTTCATGCAAAACGATATTGCTTAGAGTGAGATAAGTTATGTATTCTTGTAACACTGTTTTCTGAAACCATGATCGAGAGTACCATGTTGTTTAATGGCCCCAGAGTGTGTTCACACTAAATTGGTCTTGTGCAACATAACATCTAACTCTTGTGATTCTGTTTGGCGAGATGTCACAATATACATTTACTGCTATTTGCTAAAATAAATAGTGTGAATAGTGTTCTTTAAACTGTAATTTTTAAGTGTGGCTTCCAAAAATGTAAAAATAAAAATAAAAATAAAAACACAAAAAATGGCCTAGTGTACTGGAATAAAGTACTTCTTTGCATATGTGCTGTATGGCAGAGTGACTTCCAACACACTGGGTGATAAAAGCACCCACTTAGTGGCAGCAGTCCAAGTCCAGCCGTTCTGCTTCACAAATGGATTTTTTTTGTCTCTGTTGTGATCATGTCAGTGTGAAATCTAAAGCGCCACACAGACACGTGCAAAAAGAGCCAATCTCTCCTCTAGTTTGCCCGTCAGCGGGTTTAATGGCCTATTTTGTCCAAATCACTGTGGTTCTGAACATTAACCCTGATTTGAATTTTATACGCTGGCACTCATGAAAAAGCACACGTCCACTTTGTGTGCCCTTTTTGAGGGAGCATTAGAATTATATACATACAACATATAATACCGATGTCATTACCTAAATGGAAAAGGAGCTTGTTCCAGATTGTACACACTTCAGCATTACAATAATTTTCAACTCAGGTTCATATTAAGCAGGAGAATTTGCACATATGCATAATTACTAGATTATTACAACTTTAATATTATGCTATTACACTATTATACATTTTTAACTTATTTTTATCCATCTGGATGTTGTGCTATAAACTGTAAAAAGGGAAATATGCAGTTTGTTCTTAGAAACAATGCATTCTGTGATGTGGCAGTGCCTGTCAAAATCCAAAGTGGTTTGTGTAAAGATCCTTCCACAGTCAAAGTCATCAAAAAACATCACTCAGACGGAGCAAGAATTTAGCTATAGACTTAACATAAGATTCTTTATGATAACAAATCCGCATGGATAGTGACACTCAAATTGTCATCAACTTTCAAAAAAATCAGTCCATTTCAAATGATCCAATGCCGGTAACACTGCATTTGTCCAGCTCAAGGTCAAACATGCTCATTTCAAACACAGTAAGAAGCAGTCATTTTATGACGGCTATATGATGTTACACAGGCTCCTCCATAGTTGTGAAATGTTTCTCTGCCTGCATCAAGCCCAGTCGATGGCCCGCCCCCAGGAGCCATATACTCCACTGTGATGGTAGGTTGGTTCAGTTCCAGCTTGCACAAAAAGGAACCTTCCACACACAACGTGATAACGTGCCATTCATATAAAACTCCCAGGGCGCACTAACATTAAACTTTCATATTGTCCTGCGGGCCACAAAATATCGTCTTGCGGGCCGCAGTTGGCCCCCGGGCCGCAAGTTTGAGACCCCCTGCCCTAAAGGTTCTTATAACCAGAGTAACTAAATATTAAGCCACTGACTAATGTACCCTACCCACTCACTGACAGCACACAACACAGTCAACACATAAATTGATTTCCATAGCATACAGTATGCATGCTTGGTGATTATGTGTGCCCTCCGAATGCCGTATGTCTCAAGTGAAAAAAGACTGATGGACAAAAGCAGAAAATCCAGGCAATCAGGCTTGTAATTACAAATGATGTCAGGAAGCAGATTTTATGCAAGCTTAGGGAAGGTTTAATCAGTTTCTTAGGTATTTAGCATTTGGCTCGCAATCTAGAAATAAGCTGAATCACCTCATTAAAGGAAGAAGAGCTGTTAGCCCGAGTCTGCAGTGTCCAGTTGGCAATCATCCCTGTGCTTTTCATTTACTCGAGCTGACACTGCATTCTGTAACAGCATTTTACATTTTCTTTCTATGTGTTCTATTCTAAGATTTGGGGGTATTTCCATCAAAAAACTCTTTGCTCTTTGGCAAATTGCATGTTTTTACACCAATACATTGTATTACACAGAAATGAAAAAATGCAGCCTAAATTATCCTAAATGAGTTTAGGATAATTGGAGCTAGACTTTTGTTTACTGTTGCAGGTCAGGAGAGGTTTTGTGTTGAGACATGTCAGAAGCCCAACGTAGTTTTAAAATGTAAGTTCTGCAAAAAGGCTACAACAGCGGTCTAAGCAAAAACGCCCAGACTTCCCTTTTCCTAGACACTTCCTCCAGCTCATTTTGGGGAATACCGAGGCGTTCCCAGGCCAGCCAAGAGAGAGCGTGTCCTAGGTCTTCCCCGGGGCCTACTCACGGTGGGACATGGCTGGAACCACTCCCCACGGAGGCGTCCAGGAGGCATGCAGAACAGATGCCCAAGTCACCTCAGCTGGCTCCTCTCAATGTGGAGGAGCAGTGGCTCTACTCTGAGCTCCTCCCAAGTGAATGAGCTCCTCACCCTATCTCTAAGGGAGCGCCCAGCCACCCTACAGAGAAAGTTCATTTTGGCCGCCTGTATCTGTGATCTTGTTCTTTTGGTCATGACCCAAAACTCGTTACAATAGGTGAGTGTAGGAATGTAGATCAACCGGTAAACTGAGAGCTTCGCCTTCCAGCTGGGCTCCTTTACCGCAACAGACCAGTACATGGACCACATCACAGCAGAAGCTGCACCGATCCGCCTGTCAACCTCCTGCTCCATCCTTTCCTCACTCCTCCACTTGAGTCAAGAACTCTACTCTACAAACCACTTTTTCAACTGTGAACCATTGCCTCGGACTTGGAGGCACTGATTCTCATCCCAGCCGCTTCACATCATGCAACATGCCCACTCTCTGAGAAATCTCCAGACATTGTTCATACATGACACCCACCTGGAGGTTGAATGTCAAATTTCTGTCTAATTCTCGATGTACAGTATATTACTTTTAATTTATATATTACTTTGAAATAAAAGTTTCTGGGTGCACGGTGGCAGAGTGGTTAGTGCTCCTGCCTTATAGCAAAAAGATTGTGAGTTCAAACTGACAAGTTGGCCAACTCAAAAATCCATGGCCAACTCCGGCCTTTCTGTTAGAAGAGTGTGTGTCTCCCTGTGTTACCGTTCTCTCCGGGTACTCCGGCTTCCTCTCACCACCCAAAGACATGCATGTATAAGTCAAATGGCAAATCTAAAGTGTCCCTATTAAATGAATATGAGAGGAATGGTTGTCTGTCAGTGTTTGTCTCTAAGTGTTAGCATTGTCCAGGGTGTACCCTGCCTCAAGCCCAAAGTTGCAGTGATAGATTCCAGTCACCTGCAACCCCTAATGGGACTAGGCAGATTAATAAATATATGAACAATAGTTTGTTTCATAAGACCTTCTTTTTATTTAAATGTAGGCCAAAGGCAGGAATATAGGCCAGACTCTATTATGTTTTCTAGGAAAGCTACGGTCTTTTAACTAAAATAATAAACTGCTGAAAGTATTTTATCAGCAGTAAAGGCAAATTCTGTTGTTTATACTGGAGTCTGTTTGGGGGCCAGTCTCAGAAAAAGAGATCGTAGAAACTTATAGCAATATCCATTGTGCATCAATTAATTTAAGTCTAAGTGTAATAGAGAAGGCTAGTATTAGTTTGAAGACTCTGGTTGAAGTAACGGAGCAATTTAGACTCACCAGGATGGATGCTATAGTGAACAACTTTGACCATCCATTGTCATTTTGGACAACAGAGAGCAGTCAACACAACACAACAACACAAGAACTCTTAAATAAGACTTTACATTCAATCAGTTTTCCCTTAGAAATTAATAAAGTGATTTTGAATTGAATTTGATTTGTTATGTGACTTTTGTACCTTGTCGATTTCATTCATTAAAACTAAATGGTGTATGTAGCTTGTACTGGGGCTTAACCAGGCAGTTAGTAAATGAGAGTAAAGTAAATGAGATGAACTTCTGCTGCAGTTTATATCAATCCTATAACCTCACCTCCACCTCACTCTCCTGAAAGCAGCAGCTCAGTCCAACCGTAAGTAATTGTCCTCCATCTCTCCTCCTCCTTCCAGCCCTCACGCATCACCCCTCACCTCTCTGCCTCCGAGGCTGACCTGCTTATCTCTCCACGTGCCCACACACCTCCATCCTCTCATCCCCTGCTGCAAATGACTGACCTTCCCTCTGACCTTCCTGTTGCCCACCGCCTCGTTTTTTTTCATTCTCACTTCCCCTTCTCCCCGATGAGTTTTTCTTGTCACTGTCAATTTAACATGGTCCCACAACGATTTCCCTGCATTTCTCTCTTTCTCTCAGCCTTTGCTTTCCCCTAATACAGCATTTTCATTTTAAATAGTGGCGTGTGAAGGCATTTAGAGGTAATTATGTGGCTGTAATGAGTTTTTAATGTTGCAGGACTAGTATGTGCTTAGTATTCAGTATTTTTGCACGGACTGCTAATGGCTAGTGTCACGCTTCTCATCATTTATAAAACTGCGTATTCCACAGTTAAAAATGAATTACACATAAAGAAGCATGTATGGGATTTATAAATACATTACTGATATCAACTGTAAGTAATATTGTTAGGGGATGTATACCTGCCTATATACGGCTAAATAGCCTTAATGCTTAATTTAAATTAAACATGAGAATATGATTATTTAGCAGTTCAGGCAATTGGAGATCCATGTACAGATTTATGCAATTTTATTTAGGCTTAACATTTGCGCTTTGTTTTCTAAGGTCTAAAATATGTTTTTCTTTATGAAACTGAAAAGTATTCTGGACACAGCCTGAAACTCAAATGCAAATCAGTTTGAGATTTGATTCGATCAGCCACAGATTGATTCAACTGAAATTTTAAAATAGAGTGCTGTAAGAATTAACTCACTTGTGTGGTTTATTGACAAAGTCTCCAGAGTGTGAACAAAATCACTTATTTTTTCTTTATCTTTTTTTTTTTCTATATGGAAAAAGAAACATGGCAGCTTATTCACAGAAAGTGAAATTACAGTGTGTGGGAAAGCTCTCAATGTCCAAATAGAGCCTTCCTTCTGCCTGAAGAAACCTTTTTAAATTTTTACTTAGATTTTTTACAATATTTTTTCCATATTGGTTGATATTGATACTTTATATTTTTGTTTTTATTTATTATTTTTATGTATTTAATTTTTGTATTTAATACAAAGAACACAACTCAAAACTTCAAGAACTATTGAAAAACAAAGAGCAAATAAATGTCTACAAACAACAGAATAAGTGTATTCTGTTTATGACACTTGTAAAGCAAGGCAATTTTATTTATATAGCACAATTCATACACTGGGTAACTCAAAGTGTTTTACAGGAATAAAAGACAATTTACAAGATTTAGATTAAGAAACATAAAAAAAAAAATTAAGAAGAGTGCAGATAAAAAACACTTTAAGTTGTAGTGTAGGTGGAGCTAAAGAGGAAGGTTTTTAACCTCCCCTTGAACATTGTTAAGTTGAGGCTTGTTTTACTTCATCTGGGAGGCTGTTCCAGGTTTTTGCTGCATGAAACGATGCTTCACCATGTCACCAGCAGAAGGCCTGTCCCAGAAGTTCTCAGAGTCCGAGGAGGTTCATAAGCAACTAGCATGTCAGAGATATATTGTGGTGCTAAACCATTAAGAGACTTGTGAACCAGCAGTGCTGTTTTAAAGTCTATTCGCTGAGCAACAGGAAGCCAGTGCAGAGATTTTTAAACTGGTTTGATGTGGTTGTACTTCCTGGTTTTAACTAGAACCTGAGCAGCTGAATAAGCTGCAGCTGTTTTAACCCTTGTTTTGAGAGACCAGTGAGCAGGCCGTTACAGTAATCTAACCTGCTGGAGATAAAAGCATGGATAAGTTTATCTAAGTTTGGTTGAGACATTATCCCTTTGACTCTGGAAATATTTTTAAGGTGATAAAATGCAGATGATGTAATTGACTTAATGTGACTGTGGAAATTCAAGTCTGAGTCCATGATGAACCCTAGATTTCTAACCTTAGATTTTAGAGAAAGAGACTCGAGGTGACTGCTGACACTTTCTCTTTGTTTCTGTGACCTAAAGAAAATTATTTTGCATCTACACGTTAATCTGTTCGATGCAGTGACACAGTGAATGGATTGGTCCATTTTCACCTGCTGTGAGTGAAATGTAAATCTGAGTGTCATCTGCGAAATTATGGTAGAATACGTCACAGCTGCGTATTAACTGGCCTAAAGGAAGCATGTAAAGATTGAATAATAGGGGTCCCAAGATAGGCCCCTGTGGAACCCCACATGTCAGGGCCATTTGGTCTGAAAGTACCAACTGAAACAAAGTACTTCCTGTCTTCAAGATAGGACTGAAACCATTTAACTTCTTAGTACTGATTTTAGAAATCTAGTGAGTAAAACATCGAGGCAGCAGGTGGATGAACTCAGGCTGGAGACAGTTTTTTCAATTGTTCTGTCATTAATGGGTGTAAAATGTGTTAACTTTAAAACACCTGAAGTATAACAATTCAACAAATCATCAACTTGACCTGATGAGGCATTTTCAAACTTGATTGCCTCCATAAACTGTGTCCTGGTGTTATCGTTAATGTGTCTCTTCTGTACAAAAGTAGGTATAACAGCAACTTTTGGAATTGTGGACAGATGAAAAAAGACACATGAATGATCAGATAGAGCAACATCAATCACAGTGACATCTGAAATATGAACACCTTTAGTAATGATCAGGTCCAGAGTGTGACCTCTGTTATGGGTCGGCTCATTAACATGCTGACAAAGACCAAAAGTATCAAGAATAGTAGAAAGTTCTTTGGCATTTCTGTCACAAACATTATCCACATGCACATTAAAATCACCAGATATGACTATTTGTTCAAATTCTGTGCAGATAACCGAAAACATTTCAGTAAACTCATCAATAAAATCATGACATTGTTGGGGTGGTTTGTAAAGAACTACATATAAAATAGATGGAGAAAACTCCATTTTGAATGACACATACTCAAATGATGAAAACTCTCCAAGTGATAGCTTCTGGATAAGAATATTATCCCTAAGAAAGGCACATACACCACCACCCTTTTTGTTTTCCCGCATTTTGGATAAAAAAAAAAAATAAAAATCTACTGTTGTTTAAGTCTCTGACAGCACCGTCTCCAAGCAGCAGGATATCTCTGTCCTTCACTTTTGGCATATATTCTCTGTCTCTGTTTGCCTGGTGCTTTTCCACAGATTCATGTCTCCTGTTTTTCATGAATAGGTAACATTTTCACTATGTTTTTCAGTCATAACAGAGTTTTCTGGTTCATTCACCTTTAGATCAGTCAGTTTTTCTAATCCAGTGCTGCTTTGGCTGGGCACCAAGTTTATGCCAGGTGGCATATTTTTGTTTAAATCCCTTTGCTTTGCTCAGTTTTGGGAATGACACTGTATCATCCAAGTTTAAATTCACAGTCTTACCACATTGTGTGATCGAGATTGTCTCCTGAAGTCCTCTTTCAGGCCTAGTCCACACGGACACGGGTATTTTTATAACCGGGACTTTTTACCGCGTCACGAAAACTGAAACCGAACATTTTTGAAAACCCCTGCCAGGGTGAGGATTTTCAGAAACGCCAGTTGCAGCGTTGTCGTGTGGACAGTAAAACCGGCGTTTTTGTCTTGCGACGTCAGAGTGTGCGCCGTTATCCGCTGGTCTGATTGGCCAACATGCACAGGAGCAGGCAGAGGCGGAGCAGGAACAGGACTGACGGCAGGACTGGAAGGATCTGAGACGAACAAAGGAACAGGTAAGTAATTCGAAATACAATTGATCATTAGAAAGCTAGACGTATGACTGACTGAAGTTAGTGTTACGATCTGGCATCGAGGAGCAGGCTGCGGTGCTTCTTCACCCCTGTTGATTTCCAACTCGGATCAGCTGGTCTTTCTCTGCCTGCGCTCCCGCACACCTGTTTCCCATCTGCGAATCTGTAGGGGCGGGGGAGCCAGGGGCGGATCCGCGGGCAACTGTGCAGAGTCCTGAGCCACCGTGACAGCCTGCTGGTGTGGCATGCTCTTGACAGCGCTTGATAGCGGGTTTTTGCGTTTTAATGCGAGCGTTTGTGGACGGGATTTTTTTTTAAAACGCAGGAGGAAAAACTCCGGTTATAAAAATACCCGTGTCCGTGTGGACTAGGCCTCAGATTCCAAAGCAAAAATCTTTGTTTTTAGCACTCTGATTTTCTGTTGATATTTCCAACAATTTTGGCAGAAAGAGTTTGTAGTTGTTGTTTTTACCCCAGACATGTTGAAAAGTAGATACCAAGGCTCCAGTCGCTCGGCAAGTCCAACATGTTGTTTTAAAAGTAAAAATAAGTAAAAACATAAAAATCTAGTTAAAAGAAAGTAAAAAGTAATGTAAAAGGTTGATCTTAAAATCATTGGCTAAAGGTGGAAATAACTAAAAAGAAAAGTAAAGCTGGCATAAGCAAGCAGAGGAGGTCTGCACTCTTCAAGAGCAGGAAGTCTTCTTCTTGTAGTTAGTGTTTATTCTACTCTAATGGACTGCTGTGAATCAGCTGCTGTAGTGTGAGTTCAGCTCATCTGTGCAGCTCTAATGCTTTGTCTGTTTCTGGCTCTGCCAAACTAAAGTGCTTACTTCTGCTATAAAATGAGACGGCTTTTATTTTGAAATGGTTACAGGAAGCGTTACATTGACAGAATTTGTTTAGGTTTGTTGCGGCAGTTCACAGCAGCATGCTTCAGCACGTGGTCCACTCCAACAAAGCAAACGTGTGTAATGTGAGCAGAACCGTCACAGAATCTGAAAACTAAATAAAACTGTAAATTTAGAACTATAGGCTATTAGCTGCTCACGGCTTCATTAAAGTGGGCGTTAACCTAAAACCTGTGCCTCACAGATCAGTGTCTACTGTATACCGAATAAAAATAGCCAAATATACATAAATTGTATTGCAGTGTAACATTAAATTTGATATTTGACACAGCTCTACCTTTAGTCAGAGCTGGCAGTGCATCAGTTATCAAACAAAAAAATATTTTCTTAAACATCCAGACGTGTAAAACAGCTAACGTCCTATGTATAACCGGATGTTAATTCTCTTTTGTTCCCAATGTAAACGATGGGCTTAATGCATCACTAAAAATGTATAAGATTCATTATAAACAGTTGTTGGGGCGCAGTAGCCCAGTGGTAGAGCGGTCGTCCTTCGGGCGGCGGGTGGGCGGTTCGATCCCCACTCAAAACATCCCCAAACATCATATCATATCATCATCTTTGCGTCCCCGGAAAAGTGCTATATAAAATTGATATAATAATAGTTTGGAAGCTGAAAGTGCTCAAGTAAGAAAAATTTTTAAACTTGTACACATTGACTGTAAATATCATTTGTTTTGTTGATGTCATGTATGTTTTTTAAACTGTATGTAAATGCTGTTGTCTTGGCCAGGTCACTCTTGAAAAAGATATTTTTAATCTCAATGAGTCTTTTATCTGGTTAAATAAAGGTTAAATAAAAATAAAATAAAAGATATAGATATATTTTGATTTGATTTGCTACCTTTTGGGAGCTTGTGGTGTAATTGGTTACATGAAAGAGAGGACAGCATCCTATTAAATCTAAACTCTCTTCAACACTTTCAACTTAAAGTGGTCATATGTTTCTATCAGTCCATTTGCACCACCACATACTCAAAAGGACTCTTTCACGAATGACAGGTTTCATGTTCATTTTTCATCTAAAACAGTGGATTTCTGAAAAGAAGTATGTATTCGTCATCAGCAGCTTGTGATTTCTTTATATCATTTAAGACAGATCCAATTTAATGTAATGGATTTCTCATTAATGTGATGGGATTAGCTGCGGGGCGGATAAGTGGTGCGTCCTCAGTTTCTCTTTTTACACAAAGGATGAGTCACAGACACATCAACAGAAGACTGACTGCATCATTTTACTTTAGTGCGTCTTTCATTTGAGGTGCTAACTAAGTGCTGCTTTAGAATCTTACGATTTCTGTTATATTATTAGTCAAGTGCTATACATGCCACATAATTTAAAACATTTATCCTTGGCATCGTTTTTATGAAGTTTGTTCTTTTGTACATCCAGTGTATAGTGCAAAGGCAGTTCACTGTCATTTAACTTAGCTTTCTCTGAGTCAATCAACAGTCAAGAAAGAGAATTCCTAGTTTCGAGTAAACTTAAAATTACAAATTTACAAAAAGCATAAAGTAAAGAACAGAAAACATCCAAAAAATTGTGCAGTAACAACCTGAAAAGCAAGAATGCTACTGCCTAAATATGTTTAATGGAGTGCCTATAATCATTGGCTAGTACTTTAGGTGCTTGACTGATCCTAAATGACTTCCTTCGGTTTGTGGAGTAGAGAAAAGAAGTTTACTCCTTAATGTGTTTACTGTGCAAGGTAGCGTGAAAACTAATTTAAAAAAATCAATATTTGCTGTTGTGAGCATTTGCCAGATAAGTGGTTGCCACAGGACTACACCGAGTGGCTTCCATTAGTGCTATGGGCAAATATGAAGTACGATATGTGCACTTGTTGATTGTCTTAGTGAATAATGGATACTATTGTTTCAAACTAAATATTGAAATGTAAGCATGTTTGCTGATAAATCAAAGTCAAGTCTGGACTCCAATTCTCCTCTCATGAAAATACTCGAGTAATCACATTATAAACAGATTGTAGCAATCTAAATATTTCCTCAGAACTCTTCTTTAACCTTTGTTAGCAATGATATAAGGTCCAGAGAATTTAGGGGACGTTCCTCAGAACTTAGAAAAGATGAATCAGTAATGTTTGGACAGTCCTGTAGCGTATGAGGGTATGTTTGTATAAACATATACCAAATTAATTGTAATAATTTTAATAATTAATTTTGAGATTAATATTAATTTATTAAAATTAATTTCTGATTAAAAGAGGCACCACTCTAGTTTTTAACAGGTCCAGAGAAACTGTTTAATCTAGTCTCATTAATCTAAAAGGAAGAGAATTCTCCTAGTTTTCGAACATTTCTTAATATAAACAGAGAAACATTAATGTCTTTTAAGGGGTTTTATTAAAAATTACACAAATCAATAATGATAATTGACCTAATGGGAGCATGGAAAGGATTAACAAAAGGGATAACTACAGGAATAAACACAGGGATAAACATTTGCTTTCAAAGGGTTGTGAACCAAAGGAATGTTTAGACATGTTAATCTAAATGATGGAACCTTAAAAGGGGCTTTTAATCGAGGACAAGGAGATGGCGGTTTCGGCTGGAGTTTGGACAGAGGACATTTAACGACACCAAGGCTGTTGTTTAATGCGTAACTCACTCTGCAGTCAACGAGCGGGGGCCCGGTTCGGTGGGCCTCAGGAGTCCGAGGTGAGAGTCCTGGATGTTTTCCAGAAGTTTCGTCGAGTACTAATGGAGCGTTCCACACATCGGGGTTTGCAGCCCGGGAAGAGAGAGAGGGCGTCCTGTTGCTGTCCAAGTTAGCGCTGCCTGGGCCTCCGTGCACCGTGTAAAAGTTTGAGTTTGTGTAAGTTATTGCAATGTCCATGAAAGAGTTCGCAGCTGTTGCTTTGCTGGTTAAAAACATGCTTCTGCGCGCGCTCTTTTGGGAAGAGCAGACGCTTTAGAAGGCACAGTCTTTAGAACAAAGAAAATTTACTCGTGCTAACACGAGGCTCGAAGCTTTGGCCATGTCTTGGGAAAACTTACCAGCAGAGCGGCTGAAGGCTCTACTCCCCGGGCAGGAGTGACTCTGAGCTGTAGAGAGGAGGAGGAGCGGAGAGAGCAGGCAAGGGTGGAGATGTGGAGAAGTTCAAAGTTATTATACAGAAGACCAAAGCACCTCAAGCAAACAGACTATTTATTATTGCACTGAACACATTTTATAAATGAAACTGTTACAGCCAACTTTTTGGGGTTACTACTTCTAAGTTTGCTCCATTTTTCCATTTTATTGAAATAGAAGCAAAAATCAGCATCCATATCTTGAGTTTTTGAACAATAACATTTCGTCTAACCATACAATTGCCAGATGAGATGTGTGCATATCTGTGACAAATTCTGTGCTCATTCTCAAAAAGGCCATGCAATTTATCATATTTATGGCAGCGGCATATTTAATAAACGGATTGTGTTTAGTGGTAATATCATGGCACAGAATTGCGACAAAATGTGTCACAATGGCTTCCCATAATAATAACCATCTGCTTCATCTGCTCTATGAAATTAGCATCAATGTTGCCATTTTGAATACAGGCCAGATGTTAGGGGAATGAAGATGGCGGTCCTTAATGGTTGGAGGTGCTTTAGCATTCCTCTGTGTGCACATCAGAAATACCAAGCGCCAGTAAAAAAGAAGATGAGGGGGGAGTGTTTGAATTATTCATCCTCTCCGAACCTGAATGATTGCACACCACTAAACTTCTATTTACTTCCATTTAGAGCTGCTCACAGTTCACAGGCTCTGACCACAGCTATTGGAGAGAGCAGCTTATTACCTCCATCTTGTATCACGCTTCCTGCTCCGATCTGATATATTTCCTCTGTTATATTTACATCCCATTTATTTCCTAGAATACATGGTTTCTGCCTTCCTTTTGTAGAGATCAAGAAACTAATCCAAAACTTTTGTTTGGAGAAGTCAAACAGGGTCATAATAAATGGAGGTGCATTTCAAAATACCTTGTTATAATCCTGAGTAAAAATTGGGGGTAAATTCTAACACACATCTCTGTTTGAAATTGGAATCTTTATATATATATATATATATATATATATATATATATACATATATATATATATATATATACATATATATATATATATATATATATATATATATATATATATATATATATATATATATATATATATATATATATATATATATATATATATATATATATACATACATATACATATACATATATATATATATATACATATATATATGTATTTTTTTTTTTATATAGCGCTTTTCCACCTACTGTAGTAGGCACTCAAAGGGCTTTTCATACATTAAGCTATTTACAAGTGTTACAGAACACTCAATGGAGGCAATGTAGGTTAAGTGTCTTGCCCAAGGACACAACGTCAGTATGTGGGGGGAGAGCAGGATGTTATGATGTTTTGGGATGTTTCGAGCGGGGATCGAACCGCCCACCTGCCAGTCGAAGGACCCACTGAGCTACTGGGAAATGAAAATCCAGCTCTTGAAGGAAACGGCTCATTTTACAAATTTAGTTTTCACATAATAAGTTAAAATTCCTTGGCCTAAAAGTTCAGGGTCTATGTACTTTTACATTCATTTATATATAGTAATATTGATCTCCGAACTCCTAATTATGCTGATCGGCGGCTTCCCAGCTGTTTCATGCGCAACTTGCATCACTAATCTACTTTTCAGGCAAACAATCTTTGGTCGGCCATTTCAGAGCCTGAAATTGTCTCTCAGCTCATGGACAAAGAAACTTCAAAAGGATATTTATCAAACCAGTCAAATCGGCTTTGCCAATAGGAAAAACACATTCTGGCTTATTTACCAGTATCAACCGTATCATTCTGTCTGCCCCTTTTTCATTACATAATGCTACAGTAGACCACACCATCAAACTCATTAAACTAAACGGCCGGGGCACCTAGCTCTCAAAAGCGATATCACCGATGCTTTCAAATTGCGATGCGTAAGGCAACGCAAAAGGATAGCACCGCTAAGCGACAATTTGGCCATAGTAGAGATCATTCATAAAGGGTGCTCTTCCTCTCTAGCTATCATGCTGTTTGTGAGCATCACCTGGCTAGCAGTAACCCACAACTTTCCCTACAGCCCGACATGTAACCAGACATGCTAATAATGCCACTGTCTTGTTCTAAATTGTGTTCTAAATTTCATTGTGTACTGCTGTTCAAAGTTTTCTAAATTCAAAGTCTGCCAGCCGGCGTCCAATTTTCAATTCAGTGCCTCAATCCATCCTATCCAAGCCTGTTCGGGGATCCCTCAATTAACTTATTGCTCAAAGACCTGCAAAGGATCCTCTGCTCCTGACAGCAGACGCCCTATTACGCTATTGTTACTACATCAAATGCTTACTGGGGTCTGCCGATGTCAACTCATTACTCTCCAGTGTATTTCTGCTAGCCTTCTACGGGTTTCGGAGAAAAAGCTACTTCACCTCTCGGTCAACCATTTTAAACCCTCAAAAGATATTCCATTCTCAGATCTGCATTTTTTTCCGGATCATTACAATATTTTTTTAAAACATTTAAAAGAGAAAGAAGCTTGCACCATCATCATTGCCTGGAGCAGAGCTGCTGAAGGCTCTACTCCCCGGGCAGGAGTGACTCTGAGCTGTAGAGAGGAGGAGGAGCGTTTTGTTCATTCAAAGCCATGTAAAAATGTGCTTGCCATCCACCTTTCACTTAGATTTTTGTTTATTGCGTTATTTCTCTGTGAAAACATATATAGTGAGCCCTGGAATAGACACTTTTCAAGTAGGATTTTTAGGCATCCATGGATTTGGTGTTTAAAGTCTGCAAATGGAAGCCTTCCTTAATTTGAATGCAGTATCAGACAAGCAGACCTGTTTGTACGCAAACATTTTGCCAAAGCATGCTGGTACGTGCTGAATATTCTCTTCTATTAAATTCCGTGATAATGAAGCCCAGCTGATGTCTATTTTTTCACAGATCATTTCTATTGCAATTAAGTGATACAAATGTTTTCCTCAAATAGGCCAAATGCAAAGTGCAGCACGGCTATTAACATGGTTTTAAACTAAAAGAAGGAAACTGCACATTTAAAATGAGCATAAAAGAACGTATGATTATGATTCATATGATTGCATATTCAGCAGAAAGTGAGAAAGATTTTTTTTAACATTGTTTTGCTGATTGGTTTAATAAGTGTTATGTAAGCACAATATTTTATTTACTGTATCTAGGAACATGCTTTTCCTTTGTAGGCTTTCACTGTTGTAACATATCACTAGCCTCATGTGACATTTATGAGAAAAAGACTAGCCGTGGAGGCAGTGTGTGAGCAGTTACTTTGTGTAGTAATGATCAACTGAGTGGAAAATTGAATTAAAGTCATTTAGCGGAGGAAAGGTCATCGCTGCGGTGCGTCAGCGGCTCTATGGTGTGACTTTATGTCTAAGTGCAAATATTGTATGGCCTTTGTGAAAGGGTAAGATGCAAGATATTATATTACAGAAAAAGAGTGAAAAAGAGACATTGCAGTATCAAAGAAGAATTGTTTAGGCGGGTTTGACACGTGGGTAATAATCCGGCCCATGCAGAGCATTAATAATTCAGTGATACTCCCACCTCCATGTTTCCTGCTCTGTGGCAACAGGGGACCTTGTGTCAATACCCAAGTGCTAAACACAGGCATTTATCAGTGCACAGGGAAAATAAAAAGGAAAATCCATAACTATATCATCAATAAGGAGTGGGCTGGTTTTGAGTAATACCATGGAAAAGTCAAGGTGGAATACTTTGGTTGTATTGCTCTGGTGCTATGGGCTGCTTCATGAACACAGTCAGGCAAGCTACTTTCAGTCACTGTTTAAATAAAAAAGTGCAAGCCCCTCCTTCTATACTATTATAAACCTAAATAGTTTATTAGTCTTCTCAGATTACTCTGGCTATTGAATGTGTGTGTTAGTTCCACCATATGCCTGTGTTGCCTTTTAAAAATATAAAATGTCCAAAAAACATACCACTATGGCCACAGCTAGACAATCTATTCCACTAGTACTTTACAGTTACTTTATTAGCCCCTGAATAAAACTGTGCAAGCAAATCCCACTTTGTCAATTATGGCCACAATAAGTCTGTCATCTTCCAAAGACCTACCAAATGATTTACCCCAACTTATTCACTGACAGTCAAATTAAGCACTTCCTTTCATATTTCTCTATTTATAATGTTAAATATTTATCTAAGTTATAATGCTGTGTAAAGAAATAAAATGACTAAAAACCTCCAAAAATGAAACAAACAAGATGTGCTTTAACTGCAGACTTTTAGCTTTAGTTTGAGGGTATTTACATCTAAATCAGGTGAACGGTGTAGGAATTTCAACAGTTTGTATGTGTGTCTCCCACTTTTTAAAGGACCAAAAGTAATGGGACAATTATCTGCTCAGCTGTTCCATGGCCAGGTGTGTGTTATTCCCTCATTATCCCATTTACAAGGAGCAGATAAAAGGTTTAGAGTTCATTTCAAGTGTGCTATTTGCATTTGGAAACTGTTGCTGTCAAATCTCAATATGAGATCCAAAGAGCTGTCACTATCAGTGAAGCAAGCCATCATTAGGCTAAAAAAACAAAACAAACCCATCAGAGAGAGAGCAAAAACTTTAGGTGTGGCCAAAACAACTGTTTGGAACATCCTTTAAAAGAAAGAACTCACCGGTGAGCTCAGCAACACCAAAAGACCCGGAAGACCACAGAAAAACTGTGGTGGATGACCGAAGAATTCCCTAGTGAAGAAAACACCCTTCACAAAAGTTCTCCAAATCAAGAACACTCTCCAGGAGGTAGATGTATGTGTGTCAAAGTCAACACTCAAGAGAAGACTTCACCAGAGTGAATACAGAGGGTTCACCACAAAATGTAAACCATTGGTGAGCCTCAAAAACAGGAAGGCCAGATTAGAGTTTGTCAAACAACATCTAAAAAAGCCTTCACAGTTCTGGAACAACATCCTATGGACCGATGAGACCAAGATCAACTTGTACCTGAGTGATGGGAAGAGAAGAGTCTGGAGAAGGAAAGGAACTGCTCATGATCCAAAGCATAGCACCTCATCAGTGAAGCATGTGGTGGTAGTGTCATGGTGTGGGCATGTATGGCTGCCAATGGAACTGGTTCTCTTGTATTTATTGATGATGAGACTGCTGACAAAAGCAGCAGAATGAATTCTGAAGTGTTTCGGGCAATATTATCTGCTCATATTCAGCCAAATGATTCAGAACTCATTGGACGGCGCTTCACAATGACCAGAAGCATACTGCGAAAGCAACCAAAGAGTTTTTTATTGGAAAGAACTGACCTGAATCTGATTGAGCATACATTTCACTTGCTGAAGACAAGACTGAAGAACAGGCAGGAACTGAAGACAGTTGCAGTAGAGGCCTCTATGCGTTCCAGACTTCAGGCTGTAATTGACTGCAAAGGATTTGCAACAAAGTATTAGAAAGTGAAAGTTTGATTTATGAGTGTTAATCTGTCCCATTACTTTTGGTCCCTTAAAAAGTGGGAGGCACATTTATAAACTGCTGTAATTCACCTTATTTGGATGTAAATACTCTCAAATTAAAGCTAAAGTCTTAAGCACATCTTGTTTGTTTCATTTCAAATCCATTGTGGTGCTGTATAGAGCCAAAAAGATTAGAATTGTGTCGATGTCCCGATATTTATGGACCTGACTGTATATACATCTTTATTTTAATTTTTTTCCTGTGTGTTGTGTTTTTTTGCATCTGGCTGCAGATACAAAATACCTTTCACATTGCATTGTAATATGTGTAACTTTGTGCATGTGACAAATAAAGCTTGTCTTATCTGATTGCTGATTTTTGTTTTTTTACATCTTGTTAAGAGTAGTGTCTGAAATACTTTGTCATCAGTGAGTCAGTACCCATCCATCAGCATCTGAGAAACACTGAAAGTCCAGCCTGAAGTTGTCAGGGACTATCATTTCTGTTGACTGTTGATTGACGGTGTGTTTGTGGATCCAGACTATCATTTAAGTCTGTGCGACTTCTGATCAATGCAATCAGAGACAGTCTTACGGCAGAAAGAATGTGATTGAAGCTCACCAGAGCGGTCGTAACGCTGCAGGACTCCATTAAAACTCCAACCAGGCATCAGATTGGTGTGTCTATTTTTAGCACGCATTTATCGGAATGTGTGTTTGTGTTGGAGAGAAAATTGCCCCTGACCTTGTTTCATTTTTATTTTGGTCAGAGATGGCTGTCTGCAAGAATCAATAAGATTTTGGTCTTTTTGCTTTGAGGGAAGATAAGGACAATCAGAGAAAGCATATGTGCTTGTGTTTTTAAAGCAGCAGAACGTGGACAATATTAGCATTTTCTGAGACATGTCTGGCTGCATTTTTTTATTTTATTATTATTATTAAGCAATGTCCTAATGTCCTAACAAGAGCTACTATGCTCTTGGTTATATATGACCCTTATTTAAGGCTAAACAGGTGACCCGTAGACTTTGCTTCAGGAGAATTATAAAGCTTCCTTGCCAATCTCCTAGAACTTTAGACTACAACTAAGTCATGTCCGAGACCATTGACGGTATTGGGACTAAGACTTTTAGTGATCAAGACCAGCAAACAACACCCTGAAAAAGAAAAGCAGGGAACAGTTGTCGCCGCCTTCGGCTCTTGGTTCGTTGATCACCAAAAAGAGTACCACAGAGAAACACGAGGGGACTGAGTTTGAGTTTTAAAATGTCTGAAATTTATTAAAGGTATTAAGATAAAAGAAAGAAAAAAAAAACAACTATAATAAGAAGTCCAGTAAATGGCTTCTAAAGTAAATCCGCGTCTCAGTGGACTCCGAGGTCCCAATACGCCGCCACAGGACTAAAACACACACGATAACGTCGGCTTAGCGACCACACTAATATAATCAATTAAAACCGCACAGCATGCATAAAAAATACGGGACACGTCCCTTCACTTAGCGTTTAAAATGGCGTTGTACAGGTCCCTGGTTCCTTCCTGGTCCGCGTAGATACGGCCGGTCGCTCCTTACGTCCTGGTCCGGTCTCCTCTCCGAAGGGGGAAGATGGCGCTGTGGACAGGGGAAGGCGGTCTTAGGCACACAGTTAAACACAGCTCAGGTAGGTGTAACCTCCACACAGTCATAGACACTTCCCTTTACTTAGCTGTATCAAAGCTTTGTATGCGGTAGATTCGTGCGGTTTCTCTGGCTTCCCGTTGCCTTCAGTTGGTTCAGCTTTCCGTGCTGCTCGATATCCTTTCCTTCTGCCGTCCCTTCCTCTCTATCTCTGTCCGTTCTTCCGTTGCTGCTTCTCTCTGTTTCCTTCCGGGTTCTCTCTCCTTCCTGGTTTCCTCTCCCTTTGCTGTCTCTCCATTGGGCCTTTTAAGCCGGGCTGGGCCACATTCTATTGGCCTTCCTGATTATTCAGGTGCGGTGGGCGTTCCCCATCACGAGTTTCCCCCGTGCGTCATCAACATTTAAAGGGGCCGTGCGTTCACCCAGAACACATCAGATACGTAGTGAGGAGGAGTCGGGCACCCTGTGACACAGTTATAGAATCCAAATAGTTGAAGTCCAGTTATCAACCAAATCCAAACTCACGGATGGTTAGTGTTTGATAAATGAGGCAGAGCTAGAGCAAGGTTCTTTAATTGAATTTAAAATGATAGAAGTATTTATCCAAACACAAGAATAAAGACAAAAAGACCCTGTGTGATCTTGGAGTGACGAGTACAAGAAACAAGACTTTGGGTGACAAGACTTTGACTAAGTCAAGGCAAAATTGAGACTATGTCAGGGCGAGACCAAGTCAAGACCAAGACTAGAAAATAATAATCTGAAAGACAAGACAAAACTGTTTAAAAATGAGTTTAAAGCAAGACCAGACCAAGGCAATTTAAAAAAAACGTAACCGTAACCATAACCTGTAGTTATTTTTTCCTTTTTTTCTTTTTTTCAAAAAAACTTTGAGAATTGTATTCCCTAAACAAGGGTGACCAGATTTTCAAACCTCAAAACTGGGACACTTGCATTTTATAAACGCAAATCAAAGGACAGCACCTTAATTGAAATTCCTTAATGAAAAATGTGAACTGATTGCATTGAGTAACATTTTTATTATATTAACATATAACAAAGGGCTTTCCTAAAAGCAAACAGCTGTACTGTTCCTTAAGCTTGTTAGTAAATGGAGACTTTCTCTTTGGCTGATGACTGAAATGGTGAAAGCTGCAGAAGGGACACTTAGCAATATGTGGAACATTGTTGAACTTTCCCAATTGGTTAATAATGCTGTAACCATGGCAACTCTTTGATTGACACACAGACAATCTATGGTCACTCTACCCTAAACATGAGCAAAACCTGATCTTAGACAAACCTTTGGACGCAGATAAAACTACCTCTGTATGTAACTGGATAATGGCTCTGGCTGGAAAGGCTAGCTGATGCAACAGTTTTCTAATGCTATGTTTTCTTATTCACATAGTTATTGGTATCTGAATTTTCTCTAAAAACATACTTAAATTTAACGTTTAAAAAAAGAATATTGAAGAGCCATGTGAGTGGCATAGCTATTCTGAGGTTTCCTCTCCTCTGCAGTGGTTAATTTATTGTGTACCTTGAGATGGTGAACGGTGAATCAGTAACACGTCGTGCCTGTCTGCAACCAAAGATTTTCATATTTCCTGAAATCTGTTGGAACAACAACAACATAAATCCTTTCTGTGAGTTGTTCAGATTTAATATTATTCTTCCATTAACATTTGTGCATAAGCGGAAATGTGCACTGTGCCGGGAATACAATTTATTTGTTTATGTAAAATGTTATCTTTGGCTCTACACATCTGTTCAACACTTTCAGAACCGAGGACGGATTGTACCTTTGCTTTCATGCATCTGAAGTGCAACGTCTCTCATGACCTGAGCCTTACAAATTAGAAACGCATTGCATTCATGACCTGACAAGAGAGTTTCGAGAGGCTGAGCACAGGACAAATTACCTTTGCGAATGCGGTGCATCCTGATGTCTGTCTAAGGGCACTGATATACTGACATGCTTCATCTCGGTGAGAATGGCTCTTTATGAATGTACAAAGGGAATTCACTTTGCAACTCTGTCTGATTCTACAAAGGGATGTCAAATGCCAAACTTTGAGCCAAAAAACAAGGAACTGTGCGGTACATTTTTTAAGCAACGAAGAGGGGAACCGAGCAGCAGGACTCCTGGAAGCCACTCACAGTCAAAGGAAACAGTCTCGCCTCAGGGTCTTTCATATGCCTCTGTTGTCTTCTGTATTTACTGTTTCAGAACACAGTGGGTTTTTCTGAAGCAGCAAGTGGCCACTACACACCGGCCAACTGTGACTCTATAACACTTTAGACGTAATGCAGACTGACACCTCCTAAAATAATTTACCAAGCGTTGAGTGACCACATTATTATTGTTGCAATCATTTGGTACAGTACAGTGTGGCTATTTTGAATCTGAAACTGTCATGTACCAAATTGTACAAAATGGAAAAGTTAAAGCATGTTAAAGAATTTTCTTTCTGTGAATGGGTCAAAAAGACTGCAAATTTTCAGTCTGCCATCCAAAAATAGTGCAAGAAAGGAAATGCAATAAAAAGTACTATAGGACATCTGTCATATATGCATGACACAATTTGAAAGGTTTTGCTGCTAACATTTTGGTAGATTCTGCAATACTCCATCAGAGGACAGTTAAGGAGTGAACTCCTCTAGTTTCGGGTCAGTATGATAAGTTTTTGGTATGTGTATCCATTGTCAAGTAATAATTCCACTGTGATGAGCTAAACACCGAGTGAGATTCCACAAAAAAATTTGAATATAAAAGGAAACTTGTCCTGTTCATATCCAAGTAAGAAAGAGGAATAAATATTTCAAACTTAAAGCAAGCAGAAGCATTTTTTTACTGCTCTAACTTTGTGAATTTAAAGTGCTCAGAATCATACTTCCCATACTTATCTTCCCTCAAAGCAAAAAGGACCAAAATCCTATTGATTCTTGCAGACAGCCATCTCTGACTGAAATAAAAATTAAATGGTCGGTCAGGACAATTTTGTGACTGTAAGTCTCTAAAGTGTGGGAAACTTTTGGGGCTCTCTGTATTCACTCACTTTCTTTATTTTGCATGTGTGGAGGTATACAGTCTTAGCCTGTCTTGTGGAAGTTGTGAGTAATTTGTGGATTATCGAGAAGGCTAAAATGTGCCAGCAAAAGTCTTACTTGCAGTAGTTTTGGGCTGTTGGGTGTTAAAACATGCGTCAAAACGGCATACACTAGTGCTGGCCGGATGAAGCTTCTTGAAGCCTTAAAGCCTTCCAGCCAAATAGGTCACAAAAAGGTTAATTTCTTGAGGCTTCATGTGCACACAAACCTTACTGGTCAAAGACTGTTAAGCAGCTCCTTCAAAGCCACATCAGGGTCGGAGGAGCGCTCCCAGCTGGCGTCTTCAAGGTCCGCAGAAGCAGTGGAGAAGATGTCCCCGGCTTGCTCACAGGAAGCACCGGCGCACCAGAAACACTGATCCTTGCTCCTCGGCCAGAAAAAAATTTAGATCTTTCATGTCTTTTATTGAGAACAACCAAAAAATCTCAGTGCTTGTGGAAAAAGTATCTGAACCCTTTTAATGACCTCAAAAAATCTAATTAAAGTCAGGTTTTAGCACACCTGGAGTCTCGTTAAGATAAAACGTTTGGAGGTGTGGACTACAGCTACTTTGATAAAAAAAAAAAAACTCAAACTTTTGGAGTTTGTTCTGTACAAGAAGAACACTCTTATGTGAGCTATGCCTCGCTAAAAAGAGCTTTCAGATGAGCTATAATCAAAAATGTTTGCTTTACATAAACTGGAAAGGGTTACAAAGTTAGTTCAAAGACTTTAGAAATTCACCAGTCTATGGTTAGGCAGACAATCTACAAATGTAGAAGCTTTAGGACTGTTGCTACTCTACTAAGAAGTGGGCGCCCAGTCAAAATGACACCAAGAGCACAACAAAGACTTATCAAGGAGGTAAAGAAACAACCCCGAATGACAGTCAAAGATTTGAAGGCATCATTGGAACTTGCTAACATCTCTGTTCATGAGTCTATAATACATTAAACACTGAACAGCAGGACACGACAAAGAACATTCCTGCATGCCTGAAGTTTGCAAAAGAGCACATTGACACTCCACAGCGATATTGACAAAATGTTTTGTGGACTGATGAAACTAAGATTGAACTATTTAGAAAAAACACACAGCGCTACATCTGGCGTAGAAAGTGCACGGAATATCATCACTAAAACATCATCCCAACTGTAAAGTATGGAGGAGGAAACATCATGATTTGGGCCTGCTTTGCTGCATCAGGGGCTGGCCTGCTTGCAATCATTGAGGAGAAGATAAATTCCCAAGTATATCAGACAATTCTTCAGGATAATGTGAGGATGTCTGTACGTCAGCTGTAACTGTGTAGAAGGTGGGTGATGCAAGTCTACAACAGAATGGCTTCAGAAAAACAGAAGCCGCCTTTTGGAGTCAGAGCCCACGATTGACTTGAAGAGGGCTAAAATTCCTCCTCAACAAAGTGCAGGTCTGATCCACAGCTACAGGAAGCGCCTGGTTGAGATTATTGCTGCCAAGGGGGGGTCAACCAGTTATTAAATCTAAGGGTTTACTCATGTTAAATGAATTAATAAATACATGAAAGATCAGAATTTTTTTGTGTAATTATTTTTAGACAATATTTTTGTGAATACCCTTGACTTAGATAAAGATCAGATCACATTTTAAGACAAATTTATTCAGAAAACCGTAAAAAGGGTTCACATACTTTTTTTTGCCATTGTATAATACGAGACGTTTCACACTGCAGAAAATCTCAAAGGACGTGGTTGGTAGCCAAAGTGACACCTGTGTTGGCCAAGAGGATAGTGAGAGAGGTGAAAAAGAATCCAAGGATCACCACCAAGGCCATAGTGTACATATATGTGTATATATATATACAGCTAATTTGCGGGCCTGTTCCTAACACACAACAGACAGTGACAAGCTTACTGTGTTTGAAATGAGCATGTTTGACCTTGAGCTGGACAAAGTCAATGTTACTGGCATTGTATCATTTGAAAAGTGCTGATTTGTTTGAAAGTTGATGGTAATTTGATCGCCACTATCTATGCGGATTTGTTATCGTGACGAATCTGCAAATTAACGCCGATGTTATGTTGACAATATCACTGAGGGGACTGGACTCCAATGGGGCCACTCAGCCAGCTCATTCATGTTCTTCAATATTCCATTTAAGTTCAGAATAGCTCAGGTTCAGAAGAACCCATTGAAGTTAAAGAACTGTTAGTAATGTCGTTTGAGAGGATTTAACAAAGCTTTTAATGTGGAATACCTGATCCGGCCCAGCCTCACCCAGACTCTGCCTCCTGCGGCCCCCAAGTAATTTGAGTTTGAGACCCCTGGTCTAACAGCACATTAAAACATACATACATTACAGAGTAATGTATGCAGGTTTTAATCTCATAAAAAAAAAAGACCTGTGGATTGATATAAAAGAAATTGGGATTGTCCTATAACAGGTTTCCAAAGTGATTTCTGCAGTTTGAAAGTTACAGGTAAAACTCGGCTAAGGCCAGTCTCTGATGCATTTTACACTGCAATGCCTGTAAATCATAAGCTGCAAATTAATTTTGGGCTTGGGTTGTAGTTTTGGAAAAAGAAGACAGTTTGGAAAAGAGAGCTTGATTTTAATCATATTGTCTTTAGCATAAGTTTGTTTACATATTTGTAGCCAACCAATATGAAAGGTATATTACAAATGTAGAATCATTTGTTTAGGTTTCTATTAAATGTTCAAAACTGAAATTTGTTATCCGTTACCCAGTTTTACAAACATTGACTGACATCTTATGCACAACAATACATTTTGCCATCACAATTGTGTTGGCGATGGACAGAGTCACATTGAGTGACGGCTTTAAGAAAGGACGTGATGTGACAATGCAACATCCAAGGCTCCCTTGGATGAATTCATTTTTATTGAAACCCTAGTCGCAATTCCATCCAATAGCAATGAGCTACTTACACCTCTCCAAGTCCCAGCAACATTATTTAATCATTCCATTGAGCACATAAATATTTACTTAATTTCTACATGATGTTTTATGGGTAATAATTCAGTTTTCTGCTACAACCTTCAATTTTAATAATATTCAACAGTGCTGGAAAGTAGATAACATTTAAGACGCAGACAAAACTGCTCTAAAGGCATGTCTGGGTTAGTTGTAAACCTGAAGCTGATAAACACAGAAGGTCACTACTTGCTTTCAGGTTAATTTTTATCAAATGGGTTTTGTCGACTTGAAATTAAATTGACATGTGCATTATCTTAATTGAATGTAACCATAATTATCTTTTGAGAATGGGATTTTTGAGCTGTATCTCAAAGCCAGGGCACCGTGTGTTTGCCCTCAGAGACAGCTCATAGAGCGATAACACAGTGAGCCGACTCCATCAACACTTTGTCTAATCGTGCCGTTCGACTGGCCTCACTCTGTCCGGGCTTAAAACATCACCAGCACATGGTCTTTGATAATTCCTCTCATCGCCTCGAGCCTCTGAACCCTGGCATCACGGCTCTCATGACTTAATCATAGAAGACATTAAGCACTTCACTGTGTGCAGAAGGTTAATATTGCCATTAGAAAAACATTATTCACCGGCAACACCCAGAGTTCACGCCATTCTGCGCAGAATCACTTTGAGAAGATAATTAGCATGAGGAAAGGTGGAGATAGAGTGCCACTGGTTTATATTCATCACCAAGCATCAACCGAACCATTGCCACCATTACACACAGACCTATTAAGTATGGCGGTATAAATGTGTTTGTGTTCTACAAGATATCAGAACCTTGAAGGTAGGGTTGGGTAACATCCAATTTTTCATACCGGCATACCATCCCAATATATATATATATATATATATATATATATATATATATATATATAAAATATATATATAAAAATATATATATATATATATATATATATATATATATAAAAAAATATATATATATATATATATATGCTGTATATAATATCCAGGTAAACAGTATTGTTGTCTACTAGCCTAAAGGGGAGAGAGACACGTTTATAGCTACCCTATTAGTTCTCTGCATACAGCTCTAAACATGACGTTTACACTTGTGCTGCAGCTAGTACTCAGTGCTGTGGAGCGCTGTTATAACATTGTCACACTGAAAACAGACACAATGCCCCTCGCCTCCACGCGTTTTTAGCCTTCTGTCATGGCTCTGGCTGCATGTTTAGTGCACAGGATACACAGCGTTACAACGTGCATGACTTGACATTGAGATATTTACTGTGTTTTTAACAGAAATAACTACTTTAGAACACTGCCGACAAAGCGATGAGTGTTGTCAGTCACACACAATGATAGCCAAGCGCTAGGTGTGTTATGCGGTGCTTAAAACCTCTCATTCTCTGTTAGATGATGTACTTACATTTTCTTGTCTGTTGCTGTGTAAAACCTATTTCCACAGATAAACTCCATCCCTTTCATCGGAAGCTCATTTTAAAGGCAGATGTCAGTATGAAGAGTTAAGAGAAGAGTAGTGAGTGACACAGTAAAGTCCATTTGTTTGTGTTGTTCTACTGTCACTGGTCTCATCATCAAATATTGGTGACAACCTCTTTAGGTGCTCTTCTTTTCCTTTGATATTAGGTAAAATCTACAAATAGTGCAACTTTTCGGACAGACTCACTTACATTCACCAAGTCTAAATGCATCCTCTAATGAGAGACTGTCACCTGAGGTATAACTAACCACAGATTGTAAATAAACATGGATGTCATCTGCCCGTTCACCAACATTGGCCATACAACAGGGCAAAAAAATTACATCCGGGCTTTTTTGCTGTTACTGCATAGTAAAACTATAGTCATGTAGTAAAAACTTAGCTCTAGAGACCGGAGCCATCTTTTGTACCAGTCTATAAACATGATTTTTATACTTTACAAGCAGTGTTGTGCCTGAATGCGTTCATTGAACGATAGTTCATGAACTCGTTCATATTTTGGGCGAACGTGAACTGAACGTGCTGTATTACTGCCTGATGATCGTTACTGTGAACTCGTTCATTCTGGTGTCTGTGAACGGCACGCTCTCTCAGGTTAACTTCGTTCAATAGGGTGCCAGATTTCTATAGAGCCTTCCAGGCGAAAACCCGGCTAAAACACACCGCAAACCAGCCGCAAACGGGTCTTAATATGTAGCGGAAAAACACCAAACCTGGCAACACCAGCCACATGTGTCGCACCGCCGTCCGCCGTGACGCGTCATCAAAAAAAAAAAAAAAAATAAATAAAGCATGGAGGCGACAGCAGCATGTAGTAAGGCGTATGATCATTTAAATTCATTCATGTAACTTGTTTGTTGAACCTGCCTGGTCTATTTTTCCAGGATTCCAATATTCTGTTTTAGCATGTGGACAATGGAAAATTATTAAAATTTAAAAACGTTTTCACCTTAATGATTACTGTCCTGTTTTTCTTTGAATAATTCCTCATTAAAAAAAAGACCATTCAAGCAGCACGTTTGTCCTCATGTTCTTGAGAATGTACTGTAGGGTTGAAAGCTGCAGCTGCTACTAGTGTGGAGTGAATGGACAGCAACAAAGCATTAAAGCAACAATGTCCCCTCAATGCTAAAGTAAACCCTGGTTGGATAAGGATTGAAAATTGGATATGAAAATGAAATCTAACGCATAGCTTCATTGTTAAAACTGATAAAATAATTGCTGTCTGTGATTCTACTGTATATGGGCTGTGGCAATAATTTTGAAAAATAATAGCTTTCAGCAACATATGAAAAAAAAGAACTATGAACTAGTTCATTTTTGGAACTGTGAACTTAGTTCAAAATTTTGAAGTTTGAACTGAACTGAACTAGTTCATTTTAAAATTTGTGAACTGAACTTTGAACTAGTTCTTGTAGAAAGTGAACTTTCCCAACACTGTTTACAAGTATAAAAATCCCTTTTGGAGCCTGCCCTCTGGTGGACGGCAGTATATTGCTGTATATTTCTGTATATTGCTGTATGGTGGCGCGCTTACTCGAGCCCCTTTTAAGGAGTTCCATGAGAGAGGCTTGAGTTTAACAGACAAATTATTTGTAAATTACTGCTCCATTTTTTACATAAACTTTGTTGTGAGGTTTATAGTATTTTTATGCTTATGCTGCTGCCGGTATTAGAAAAAAGTAGGTCTGGTAAAATTAGCACGTTAACTTTTAACATACTCATTTGACGTAATGTCCTCTCCAAACCGCTGCACACTTGAGCTATAAATAGAAACAAAAAAAACATGCTGCTAAATAGACAATTTTTTAAGTCATTACCGAATGTTTCCTTGGAAAAGAGTAAACTAATAAGCTGGATTTGACATGCTTACACAGCTACAGTATCAAATAAGGGCACATGTTCTCTCTAATTTAGTTTTACTTTGTAAGTTCCATTTCCGCTCAGAAGGTTAGGTAACTGGGAGGGAACTGATGAAAAAAGGAAAAGAAGCACATCTCCCGAGAGAGAGCAGAGAAGGGAGGGGCTGAGAGTGTAGCATAGAGGGAAATAAAACCTAGTATACGGATGATTTTGTGGCTGATGGCAGGTTAAGCACTCTGGTGAATGTTCTGTTGTCAGCCCATGGCCATGTACTTATGTGGTCTGTTATTAAACTACATTGAACCTTATGTTATTGAATCATATTGGTCTTTTCAATTATCACTTCCAATCTGAACCTGGAGAGTGAAGTGAACAATCAGAATTGAAAAGTGAATGTATTGGTAATACACTAAAAGTTACTGTAATTTATAAAGGTTTCTCATTTATTTCATCACAGCTCTGGTGTATGAATGTGTGTGACTGTAGAGGTGAGTTTGGTGGTGGTCGGAGAAGGCTGTGAGCGCCTTGTGTTTTGTTTGGAAGCCCTTAAGCCACAGCCAATCTGTTTCCAACTCTATTTGGATGCATAAAATGCGTAAAATGTTGTGGTTGAACAAAATGAAACATATCAGTCATTACTTTTGTTTTAAAAGTATGTAATCACATCTAATTAACACATTTAGATTTTGTTTCTTGGAAAGTACAAGTAGACATTTAAGTTTCAGCATCACTTTTTGTTCTTACAGCTGTCCAGAGAAGCTGTCCAGATAAACTGAGCACTGTGGGAGAAGAATCACATTCAGGTTTCTTACACATGCTTGCATTTACACTATTTATGAATCTAATTTTGTGTTCTACACTGAAATTTAGGAGACACAACTTTTATATGAAAATGAAACATATAAATGTAAAATAACTTTTGTTTTAAGAGTTTGCAACGTAATAGTAGATTGTGCATTATATTGTACAAATACCATAGAGTTTGTAAAAGTTACTAGCCAGCAAGCGTTCTTACTAGCCACAATAGCTTATAGATATAGTTATATATGATTAAAACTATGGCCTATGCTAGTGAAATGTACATTTCAGTTGATAGTTATGAGCACAAAATTGTACAATAATATTACCTTAAGTTATTATATTTTGAATACTGTAGCTTTAATATTGTTTTAGGAGCAACAAGAGCAGGTTTACAGCAGCAGTCTGGGAGACTCTGCTGATTAAACTTCACACAGACAGGAGTTTGTGTCACATGGAAAACGGAGAAAAGGGAGTCTTGAAACCACCAATAAAACAGCTAAATTAACAGTGTTTCTTTGTCTTTATACCTCCATTTTACTGTTACATCTCTATGTCCACTATGCACTAGTGTAAGCGCGCAGATTCTGTTAACAAGAAATTACACACCTGCAACCCTTTCCCACATTTTAGTGTAAGACTTTCATCTGATTTGCCTGAGCAGAAAAGTGAGGCATCCAAAACTTCACCAGTATAAAAAAGGGGCCTCGACACCACAAAGGGAAAAAATTTTAAGGCTCAGTGTAAGGGGATGTTGATTGCCCGTCTTCTGCTCTTTTATTTTTTCTCAAGGTAACGCTTTCACAAATGGTTGGTTTTCATGTGATGACAAGCTTTAAAGTGAGTCAAACTGCCATCATCAAAACGCCATGTGGGGTGTTTACAGCCGTGTCTTATGGCATGTTAATTTCCTCTGAGCAGATGTCCTTTGTAACACTTATTTCTGCACATAATCTGTAAAACAAATCCCAGTGATAAATCCCGCCCCATGTGCATCACCGCCGGTGTTTGTCCTTCCCCATTAACCACCAGTGCGACAGCGGTGATGTCATCTCTGAGAAAGTACACACTTTTTTGTGACAGCTTCAGGTGTTTGCCAAATGCACGCAAATAAGCAGGATGCATCAGCTTTGACGACCTTCATTTCTGCTGATTTTACTCATAAAGCCCATATTGGAGGATGATGCATATGTAAACAGGATGTGTACAGTAAACAGCTCCATAAATCTATCTGTTGGCCCTGAATAATTAGCCAGTATTTTGAAGGCTTATATGGTTTTGCACATAAATTCTTTATATATATATATATATATATATATATATATATATATAGATAGATAGATAGATAGATAGATAGATAGATAGATAGATAGATAGATAGATAGATAGATAGATAGATAGATAGATAGATAGATAGATAGATATGTCTAAATTGTAGGACAACTTTAGGCCTCTACTTACAAAGAGAGTTTATGCTTGGTAATAACTGATCCTTGATGCAGCATGTACACAGAAAATAGAACAGAGGTCAGAGGTTTTGAAAAGGATGAGTTCACCAATCAAAAGGAGAAAAAAAAAAAACTAACTAAGCTAAACAATTGAATATACCAGCGTTGTTTGAGTATCGTACATTGTCATGTTTCGAGGTAAACTTCCAACTGTTGTCCTCAGAAGAGTCACGTGAGATTATTGTGACGTGTTTTGTCGGCTGGTACCCAGAACAATAGTGTCCTCTTTCGTCTGACTTTTGCGTATGCTGAATCTTCTTCCTGATTCTCCAGTTAAGTTTTATTACAGACACAGTATTAATATCTCTGTAAATCTGGTCCTGGATTTATTTTGTTGTCCTTCCACTCCATGCAAGACCTGCAGAAACCAACTGACTGTTCATAAGACATTGCTTAGAAGGAAAACTTCTATGGAAGAACAAATTAACCTTTCTGGACAGAGATTGTTGAAACAATCCTGCAATGACCTCTAAGACCTGTGAAATGTGCCCTACAGTTTGGAAACAAGATTTTAGTAGCAGATCAAACCTTTGTTGATACCTCAGTCCTACAACTCCAGAAGAGACTGTAAAATACTAAGTGAAGACCAAAGACTGTGGCAATTGGGATGCTTTCAATGGAAGTCTTTTGTTCAGATTGACTTCAAGACTCAAAGCATCTGATTCAATCTTATCTTACATGAAATTCATTTAATCATTGGATTTCTATGTTTCTTAAAGGACAAAATGTAATCTTCGTTCTGTGGCACATTCACCAACAAACAAGTAAGTGAGTAGTTTGCACGTTGAAGCTTTAAATCGGTAGTTGTAAATCGTATGGGGAACTCAAACGCTTCTGGATTTCTTAAAGTCATATTATATAAATGGATGTGTGTATACTGTAAAAATGCTGATGAAAAGGTTATGTTAAGAGGGGATACAGCGCTGGGTGTGGGTGACCATTGGCCGTTGGGAGACAGAATGTCTACGTCGGACTGGATGCAATTTCTTTTAACAATCATTGGCGACCTGGCGACATTTCTCAGTGGGCCAGTGATACAGGGCCTGAGATGTATCATGTGGAGGCAGGATGTCCTACCTGTAATCCAGAAAGTTTTATTTTCTTTTGCAAGATTCAAGCACCGATCATTGCAAAGAAGCCTTTTGTTTTTTTTTCCAAATGAGCATGCGTCATTTTTTAAATTCCTTTTTTTTTATTCAGTGGGGAGACTGGTGTAATATGTGACACGTGTGTAGGGAGGATGATTATGTTGTCAAAAGAGACTCTTGAAAATCTCCTTAAAAACAACCAGAACCAGTATCCATTTAGGTTGTGGTGTAGGCGGAGCTAATAGGGAAGGTTTTTAACCTCCCTTTGAACATTGTTAAAGTTGAGGCTTGTTTTACTTCATCTGGGAGGCTGTTCCAGGTTTTTGCTGCATGAAACTTAAACGCTGCTTCGCCATGTTTAGTTCTAACTCTGGGCATGAGCAGAAGGCCTGACCCAGATGTTCTCAGAGTTCAAGGAGGTTCATAAGCAACTAGCATGTCAGAAATATATTCTGGTGCTAAACCGTTTAGAGCCTTGTAAACCAGGAAGCCAGTGCAGAGATTTTAAAACTGGCGTAATGTGGTTGTACTTCCTGGTTTTGGTGAGAACCCGAGCAGCCGCGTTCTGAATAAGCTGCAGCTGTCTTAACCCTCAATTTGAGAGACCAGTGAGCAGGCCGTTACAGTAATCTAATCTGCTGGAAAAAAGCATGGATAAGTTTCTCTAAGTCTGGTTGTGACATCATCCCTTTGACTCCATCCATCCATCCATATTCTACCGCTTATTCGGGGCCGTGTCGCGGGGGCAGCAGTCTAAGCAGAGACGCACAGACTTTCCTCTCCCCAGACACTTCCTCTAGCTCTTCCGGGGGGATACCGAGGTGTTCCCAGGCCAGCCGAGAGACATAGTCCCTCCACAGTGTCCTAGGTCTTCCCCGGGGTCTCCTCCTGGTGGGTCATGCACGAAACACCTCCCTAGAGAGGCGTCCAGGGGGCACCCGAAACAGAGGCCCGAGCCACCTCAGCTGGCTCCTCTCGATGTGGAGGAGCAGCGGCTCTACTTTGAGCTCCTCCCGAGTGACCGAGCTCCTCACCTTATCTCTAAGGGAGCGCCCCGCAACTCTGCGGAGAAAGCTCATTTCGGCCACTAGTACCTGGGATCTTGTTCTTTCGGTCATGACCCAAAGCTCATAACCGTAGGTGAGAGTAGGAACATAGATTGACCGATAAATCAAGAGCTTTGCCTTACAGCTCAGCTCCTTCTTCACCACGACAGACCGGTACATCGACCACATCACTGCAGAAGCTGCACCGATCTGTTTGTCAATCTCACGTTCCCTCCTTCCCTCACTTGTGAACAAGACCCCAAGATACTTGAACTCCTCCACTTGAGGCAGGATCTCTCCACCAACCTGAAGGGGACAAGCCACCCTTTTCCGACTGAGAACCATGGTCTCAGACTTGGAGGTGCTGATCCTCATCCCAGCCGCTTCACACTCGGCTGCAAACCGTCCCAGTGCACACTGAAGGTCCTGGCTTGATGGAGCCAACAGGACAACATCATCTGCAAAAAGCAGAGACGAGATCCTGTGGTCCCCAAACCAGACTCCCTTCGGCCCCTAGCTGCGCCTAGAAATCCTGTCCATTAAGATAATGAACAGGACCGGTGACAAAGGGCAGCCCTGCTGGAGTCCAACATGCACTGGGAACAGGTCTGACTTACTGCCGGCAATGCGAACCAAGCTCCTGCTCTGGTCGTACAGGGACCGGACAGCCCTTAGCAAAGGGCCCCGGACCCCATACTTCCAGAGCACCCCTCACAGGGCGCCACGAGGGACACAGTCGACTGCCTTCTCCAGATCCTCAAAACACATGTGGACTGGTAGGGCAAACTCCCATAAACCTTCCAGCACCCTGGAGAGGGTATAGAGCTGGTCCAGTGTTCCACAACCAGGATGAAAACCGCATTGTTCCTCCTGAATCCGAGGTTCAACTATCGGCCGCATTCTCCTCTCCAGTACCCTGGCATAGACTTTCCCGGGGAGGCTGAGGAGTGTGGTCCCTCTGTAGTTGGAACACACCCTCCGGTCCCCCTTCTTGAAAAGAGGGACCACCATCCCGGTCTGCCAGTCCAGAGGTACTGTCCCCAACCGCTACGCGATGTTGTAGAGGCGTGTCAACCAAGACAGCCCTACAACATCCAGAGACTTGAGGTACTCAGGGCGTATCTCATCCACCCCCGGTGCCTTGCTACCGAGGAGCTTCCCAACTACATCAGTTACTTCGGCCTGAGTGGCCTTCGGCCTCTGCTTCCTCAGTGGAAGACGTGTCGGTGGGGTTGAAGAGATCCTCGAAGTATTCCTTCCACCGTCCAACAATATCCCCAGTTGAAGTCAGCAGATTCCCACCTCCACTGTAAACAGTGTTGGCAGGGCACTGCTTCCCCCTCCTGAGGCGCCGGACGGTTTGCCAGAATTTTTTCGAGGCCAACCGATAGTCCTTTTCCATGGCCTCACCGAACTCCTCCCAAACCCGAGTTTTAGCCTCCACGACCACCTGGGCTGCAGTCCGCTTGGCCTGCCGGTACCTATCAGCTGCCTCAGGAGTCCCACGGGCTGAGGCCCAGATGGAGAAAACTTCAATTCCATTTTGAATGACACATACTCAAATGATGAAAACTCTCCAAGTGATAGCTTCTGGATAAGAATATTATCCCTAAGAAAGGCACATACACCATATACAGGCATATACAAATTCGATGGGGTGGATTCAATAAGGACCGCATTTCCAGTCCTGCTGTCTAACATAAAATCAAGCTTATTTGAAGTTATAAAATCATTAATTAAAAAAGATTTGTTTCCCAAAGACCTGACATTGAACACTGCAAGTTTTAAGTCCGTTTGAGCAGGACCTGACTTTATCCTTTTGCAGGGGATTTGAATCAGATTTGTCTGATTTGACAATCTAACTGTTATTCTCTTCTCCAATCTGCGACTTCTGACTGTAGCTATAGATTTAGGGGGGAGTGTGCTCTCCCAGGGCCTCAGGTTGATAAGTGGTTTATTATGACGAACAGTCCTGGAACAGCAGAGGCTGTTTTGCTGCACAAACCAGCACAAACGAAGCACAAAAGAATGACACCATTTTTGTCCATTTTTACTACAAATGGGGGGCTGGATGACGTCATCGGCCGGAAATTAATCTTGTAATATCTCAAAAACTATAACAGCACAAATGAAAATCTTTACAGCACAAAACAGCACAAACGAAGCACAAACGAATGACACCATTTTTGTTGAATTTGGAGCATGTGGGGGGGCTGATTACATAATCGGCCAATAATTCAGTGCTTAATATTTATTAAACCGAAACAGCACAAACGAAACTTTCACCGGCACAAACCAGCACAAACGCGGCACAAACGAACGAGACCGTTTTTGGGCGAATTTGGAGCATGTGGGGGGCTGAGTGAACTTGACCTACTTAAAATTATTCTTTTAATATCTAAAAAACTAAAACAGCACAAACGAAAATTTTTGCAGCACTAACCAGCACAAACGCAGCACAAACGAACAACACTATTTTGCTTTCATTTTGCGTTGGGTGGGGGGCCAACTTCACGCAGGTGGTGACTCTAGGTAGTGGCCAAGGTGGAGCAGTGGTACTCCTGGGTGGTATTGGGGGTGATGTTTTTAGGGATGATGATAGAACCCGTGACCTGGCCAAGTTAGGTGTAAAGGGTATCATCTTAATTCCAGATTTTACTAAAATTTCCAGGTGATCTGGAAATTCCATTGCTGAATCCGGGGATGGTACAGAGATGGTGAGGTCCGCAGAAGGTGTTGATGTTACTGGGGGGGTCCATGGTCCTATTGGGGGGGGGTCCATTTCAGTGGTGGAGGTGTTGATGGTGGTACAGTCAGAGGAGCATCCTTGGCTGGTGAGGCAGGATTGCTTTTTTCATTCAGTGGCTGATGTCTTCTCAGAGGACCCTTTCTTTGTTCAAGAGGGCGCCCAGAACCATTTAGGTGTTCTCTACAGCAGGAAACATTTGCTCACAAAAAAGAGCAGGCTTGTCACAAACATGTTGATATGCCTACTTGTCATCATTTTAATTCAGCACTTCTTTGAAAATCCGAAAAAAAGGCCAAGGGCAGAAAAGATTATGTTACTCAGTGTGTCTCTTGTTTTAGGAATACAGTTCTTAATACTGCTGCCAAAAGATGTTTACATTCAAACATATTTATTTTGTCTGTAATGCAGCTGATTCATTTTTATATTATTTTCTTGATTATCCATCCATCCATCCATCTTCTACCGCTTATCCGGGGCCGGGTCGCGGGGGCAGCAGTCTAAGCAGAGACGCCCAGACTTCCCTCTCCCCAGACACTTCCTCTAGCTCTTCCGGGGGGATACCGAGGCGTTCCCAGGCCAGCCGAGGGACATAGTCCCTCCAGCGTGTCCTAGGTCTTCCCCGGGGTCTCCTCCCGGTGGGACATGCCCGAAACACCTCCCTAGGGAGGCGTCCAGGAGGCATCCGAAACAGATGCCCGAGCCACCTCAGCTGGCTCCTCTCGATGTGGAGGAGCAGCGGTTCTACTTTGAGCTCCTCCCGAGTGACCGAGCTCCTCACCTTATCTCTAAGGGAGCGCCCCGCCACCCTGCGGAGAAAGCCCATTTCGGCCGCTTGTATCCGGGATCTTGTTCTTTCGGTCATGACCCAAAGCTCATGACCATAGGTGAGAGTAGGAACGTAGATTGACCGGTAAATCGAGAGCTTTGCCTTACAGCTCAGCTCCTTCTTCACCACGACAGACCGGTACATCGACCGCATCACTGCAGAAGCTGTACCGATCCGTCTGTCAATCTCACGTTCCCTCCTTCCCTCACTCGTGAACAAGACCCCAAGATACTTGAACTCCTCCACTTGAGGCAGGATCTCTCCACCAACCTGAAGGGGACAAGCCACCCTTTTCCGACTGAGAACCATGGTCTCAGACTTGGAGTGCTGATCCTCATCCCAGCCGCTTCACACTCGGCTGCAAACCGTCCCAGTGCACGCTGAAGGTCCTGGCTTGATGGAGCCAACAGGACAACATCATCTGCAAAAAGCAGAGACGAGATCCTGTGGTCCCCAAACCAGACTCCCTCTGGCCCCTGGCTGCGCCTAGAAATCCTGTCCATAAAGATAATGAACAGGACCGGTGACAAAGGGCAGCCCTGCCGGAGTCCAACATGCACTGGGAACAGGTCTGACTTACTGCCGGCAATGCGAACCAAGCTCCTGCTCGGTCGTACAGGGACCGGACAGCCCTTAGCAAAGGGCCCCGGACCCCATACTCCCAGAGCACCCCACAGGGCGCCACGAGGACACAGTCGAATGCCTTCTCCAGATCCACAAAACACATGTGGACTGGTTGGGCAAACTCCATAAACCCTCCAGCACCCTGGAGAGGGTATAGAGCTGGTCCAGTGTTCCACGACCAGGACGAAACCGCATTGTTCCTCCTGAATCCGAGGTTCAACTATCGGTCGCATTCTCCTCTCCAGTACCCTGGCATAGACTTTCCCGGGAGGCTGAGGAGTGTGATCCTCTGTAGTTGGAACACACCCTCCGGTCCCCTTCTTGAAAAGAGGGACCACCACCCCAGTCTGCCAGTCCAGAGGTACTGTCCCCGACCGCCACGCGATGTTGCAGAGGCGTGTCAACCAAGACAGCCCTACAACATCCAGAGACTTGAGGTACTCGGGCGTATCTCATCCACCCCGGTGCCTTGCCACCGAGGAGCTTCCCAACTACCTCAGTGACTTCAGCCCGGGTGATGGACGAGTCCACCTCCGAGCCCTCGGCCTCTGCTTCCTCAGTGGAAGACGTGTCGGTGGGGTTGAGGAGATCCTCGATTCCTTCCACCGTCCAACAATATCCCCAGTTGAAGTCAGCAGGTTCCCACCTCTACTGTAAACAGTGTTGGCAGGGCACTGCTTCCCTCCTGAGGCGCCGGACGGTTTGCCAGAATTTCTTGAGGCCGACCGATAGTCTTTCTCCATGGCCTCACCGAACTCCTCCCAGACCCGAGTTTTAGCCTCCACAACCACCCGGGCTGCAGTCCGCTTGGCCTGCCAGTACCTATCAGCTGCCTCAGGAGTCCACGGGCCAACCAGGCTCGGTAGGTCTCCTTCTTCAGCTTGAGCGGCATCCCTTACTTCCGGTGTCCACCACCGGGTTCGGGGTTGCCGCCACGACAGGCACCGGAGACTTTACGGCCACAGCCGAGTGGCGATCGACAATGGAGGTGGAGAACATGGTCCACTCGGACTCAATGTCTCCAACCTCCTCGGGATCTGGTCGAAGCTCTGCCGGAGGTGGGAGTTAAAGGTCTTTCTGACAGGGGCTCTGCCAACGTTCCCAACAGACCCTCACAGTACGTTTGGGCCTGCCGAGTCTGTCCAGCTTTCTCCCCCGCCATCGGATCCAACTCACCACCAGGTGGTGATCAGTTGACAGCTCCGCCCCTCTCTTCACCCAAGTGTCCAAGACATACGGCCGGAGGTCAGATGAAACAACTACAAAGTCGATCATCGATCTCCGACCTAGGGTGTCCTGGTGCCACGTGCACTGATGGACACCCTTATGCTTGAACATGGTGTTCGTTATGGACAAACTGTTGCTAGCACAGAAGTCCAATAACAGAACACCACTCGGGTTCAGATCAGGGCCGTTCCTCCCAATCACGCCTCCAGGTGTCACTGTCGATGCCCACGTGAGCGTTGAAGTCCCCCAGTAGAACGACGGAGTCCCCAGTCGGAGCACTTTCCAGCACCCCTCCCAGAGACTCCAAGAAGGCCGGGTACTCTGCACTGCCATTTGGCCCGTAAACACAAACAACAGTGAGAGACCTATCCCCGACCCAAAGGCGCAGGGAAGCGACCCTCTCGTTCACCGGGGTGAACTCCAACACATGGCGGCTAAGCTGGGGGCTATGAGCAAGCCCACACCAGCCCGCCGCTCTCACCGCAGGCAACTCCAGAGTAGTGGAGAGTCCAGCCTCTCTCGAGGATTTGGGTTCCAGAGCCCGAGCTGTGCGTGGAGGTGAGCCCGACTATCTCTAGTCGGTATCTCTCAACCTCCCGCACAAGCTCAGGCTCCTTCCCCGCCAGCGAGGTGACATTCCATGTCCCTAGCGCCAGATTCCGTGTCCGGGGATTGGGTCGTCGAGGCCTCCGCCTTCGGCTGCCACCCAATCCACTTTGCACCGGCCTTACGGTACCTCCGCGCTGGTGGGCCCACGGGAGGTCGGCCCCACGTCGCTCCTTCGGGCTGAGCCCGGCCGGGCCCCGTGGGGAAAGACCCGGCCACCAGACGCTCGCATGCGAGCCCCAACCCCGGGCCTGGCTCCAGGGTGGGGCCCCGGCTGCGCCATACCGGGCGACGTCACGGTCCTTGATTTTTTTTCTTGATTATAAGAGAACAAAATATTTAAACAATGCTTTGAGAGCATTTATGTATGATTTGAGTTGGACAAAAATCCGAAAACTTAAAGAATATGACCAGTCTAGTTGGTTCAAAGTTCATTAAAACATCCATATTTTTTATTTTATAGTTATATATAACTCAATGTTTTAACTAATTGAAAAAGCTGAATAATTGTTCAAAACTTACTGATTAGTTGTCAAAATAATTGATGATTAGTTGAATAATCGTTCTAATAATTGTTAGTTTAATCGATTATCAAAATAATCGGTTGTTGCAGCCCTAAACTGAGATTGTAGCAGCAGATACTATGGAACGTTTTTATTAATGTTTCAAAAGAGAGTAAGAAATACTTTTCTTATCAAAGACCCTTTCTACTGTAGCCTGCTTCAAGTCACTAAACTGCATTCCTTTGAAGTGATATGGAATACACATTTCTTCTAGTTTGGGCTTTCCTACCAAATTGATCAAATACATATACAGTATGTGATAAATGTCCCTGTAAATAATATCACATTCATTTGTGGAAAAAGGCTACATTTCATAGAAATGCAATGTTGTACTAGCCTGGCTCCGCCCTCCTACGTACTTCCGCTCAATTTCATTTCGCTTCAGTACTACGTCTGGGATTGCTGTATATTCTTAGGTTTCCAGAAATCAATTTTTTGTAGGACCAATCAGCGAACAGAGGGAGTGGCTGAGAACGATGACGTTGACGTAGTGCGTCAGTTTGCGTTGGATCGACGTTAGCGATTGGCTATGGCAGATCCTGAGTGACTCTGGGCAGATCCAATAGTTTTAAACTTCAACAGAGTTCCCGCATACAAGGAAGTAAACGCTTGTCAATGGAGCGAGGCCAGACTCTCTGTACAAATGAAATGTACGAGAGTCTGGTAGAACCAGGCTAATGTTGTACTACATTTAGCAGATAAATCGTAACAAGGTACATCATTTTTCATTTAATAAAAATGTTATTTGAGACAAAATCCATCTGAGTTTGCAGGTATGAACTATAGCTAAGTAACTACAAACGGAGCGTCCAAATGGAAAATCTAACCAAATGGAACTTTAGTTATCATCATGATCATTGTGTCATTTTTATGATGTAAAATGAGGGAGCAAAAGCCCTATTGGTTCAAAAAATCGGCTTAAGAAAATTGGCGGCAAGTATTGGTCATCAGCTAAGGCTGATGAAAAGAAATTGGTATCGGTACTAAAAAAAAATCCATATCGGTTGCAGATCCCTAGTTGATGATTCTTCAGAAAGTGGTCATATATGCCACCGCACTGGTGTATGAATGTAAGAGAATGTTTAGTGGTGGTTGGAGTTGGAGAGGCCATAGGCACAAAATGGTTGCAATATCTCCGTCAGTCTGCCCCAGGGCAGTGTGTGACTGTGGGGTGAATGGAGCCTCAAAGCCTGTAAGTGCTTTGAGTGTGTTTAGGCTCTCAGGAGAAAAGCGCAATAAAAGTCTAATCCATTATTAGGCCCGAGCCGGTGATGACCGGGAGGGCCTATTGTTTTTGCTCGAATTATTTTTTTAATTTTTAATTTTTAATTTTTTAATTTTTATTTTTCCCCAAAATTATTATTTTTTTACGTGTCAGCAAAAAACACTGCTTTAGTTGTTAGATGAGGAGTATTTTAGAATAGAATAATGTATTATTAATTTTCTTTGAGAATGAACAACATGCTAATCTACAGAGAGAGTTGGATTGTGTTCTGTTTATTGTGCAATAATTTACAGGTACAGAGATTTGCACTACTTAATGGCCAGGTCTCCCTTTGTTTCTTTTTACACAAGTTTCCATTTGTGTGCCTTAATTTTACCATTGAATTTTATTTTCAAAATGTATTTTTTAAATGTTTTTATTTCTATGTATATCATATGGCAGACTGCAATCTATTGAGTTAAAATAAATACCAAATGTTCTAAAATATTATATATAGTGTTTTTATTCTTCAATCAGTTAATTTAAACATCTTTGATATTTAAGCTGTTATAGAACGTAATACCCTTATAGAACATAAAAAATAACTTCAGTTACTTTGCTGAGTAACTGAGTTACTTTTACAATGTGGTAACTGAGTTACTAACTCAATTAATTTTTGGGAGAAGTAATTTGTAACTGTAACTAATTACTTTTTTGAAGTAAGATAACCAACACTGTCCATAGGACACCTCAGATCAAACAGAAAAGTCTATGACAGCCACACCCTAAACTCAACAGGAAGTCCGCCATGTAGGGTGAAACGCGCGTCCACCTAAATTGCACCCCTCGCGCAAAAAGATTTAACTCATTGTGTTTTGATCTAAATGGCACCAAACTATGTAAATATCATCTAGACCAGTGGTTCCCAAAGTAGGGGTGGGCGGGGTTGTAATGATGCGAGTATAAATTTAGGATAATTAAAATAAACTGAAAGTAAGACTTTGTAAAACTTAGTAAAACTTTGTTTGCTCCGATTAATTATGACAGTTAAGTGACGGCGTGTTGCCAAGTCCGCGGGCGACACAGTTGCCGCGGGCTGTTTTCATGTGGATGGAAGTCGAGGAGAGAGAGAGAGAGAGAGAGAGAGAGATTTGTTATTTAGTCATTATTTTTTGCTTTTAAAGTGTATTTTGGGCAAAAAGCATAGTATAATAAAATCACCAAAACAAGTCTTCATGTTAAGAATGAATAGTACACAAACATTTCTAAAACTGTAAAAAACTGTCTTTCTTTTTTTTTTTTTTAAATAAAACATTCATTAATTATTTTATGATAAACATACTGTCTTAAGTGCACCCCTTTATAATCATAAATTAAATAATAATAGATAAATAAATACATTCAAAAAATAAATACAATAGGCTAAATAATAATAATTTGCATGTAGGCTACATGCATTTAGAAGAAGAGGAACAAAGAAATGAAAAGTTTGGGAACCCCTGATCTAGACACATGTGCCAATCAAAGTTGTGACTTTGTTGCTGATATCTTATTGGGTATGGGTGTGGCCTGTAAAGAGGTTGCCATTTTTGTGAAAAAACTCTTAACTCTCAAACGCCTTCTCGGATCAAGTTGGACCCAAAAAGGCGTTTGTGCACATTCATGACCTGAACCCAAAGATATGTAAATAAAAGGGTTATCTTTAGAAATGTCCCTCCAGCACCCCCTACAAACTTATAATTTGCTCATTGTTTTTGCATAACTACTGTGTGACAAGATGGCGCCGCTGTGTATGGCCTGCCGTCCAGTCTCTTGACTTTCCTGCTAATTATTGTATTTATCCTGTGTGTCATTAATAATGTGTCATCGCTATTGGTGTATGAACGCCTGACCCTGCTAAAAATACAGGATACGGTGAACAACCTGACTGATTTTGTTAAATATGGACATTCAAAAATGCTGCCGCCTCTGCTAGCCGCTGTGCCAGCCTATCTGTGGCGTCCTTTCTGCACGTTGCCTCGCAACAAGAAGCGGAGACGCGGGAAAAGAGGAGGGGTGCTTGTAAGATTCAAGGCTTACATGGCTTTATTATGTACGGATGTTTCTGGCTGTTCGCTGGAAAATCTACGGTGTGCGGAAAATTTGACCTGCGCCGCTCCTTAGAGTTTAGCTATCGATGGCTCCGACCAGCTCTCCCTGACGCTGGGTGTTTGCTTCCGTGTTGCCGGCCGGTGAGGATTCAGGTGCGGGGCTAAGGAGGTAATCTCCGCCCGCTCAATCATGCCACTCCGCAGTCGGTGAACTGTAGGTCGGTGCACGCAGCTTTGATTAACACTCAATCGCTCACAAACAAGACCTTCATCCTCAACGACTTGATTTCCACTCACGACCTGGATTTTCTCATGCTCACAGAGACCTGGCTAAAACCAGGTGATAACAGCGCTTTCTCGGAGCACCTCCCTCCCGGCTACTCTTTCCTGAGTACGCCGCAAGTGTCCAGTCGTGGTGGTGGTCTGGCTTCTGTCTTTAAACAACACTTGAACTGTCGTCTACTTCCATCTAAGAACTATAGTCCTCTACTGTGTGCTGTTGTCTACCGACCGCCAAAATATAATAAGTATTTTATTCCGGAGTTCTCTGAGTTACTTGGGGAATTACGTAACACAATACGACAGTTTATTAATTTGTGGTAATTGTAATATTCACGTTTGCTGCCCATCAAGTCAGCTGTCCAATGACTTTCAGAGCCTTCTGATCTCTTTGGATCTGACACAATCAGTGAACGCTCCCACACACCAGCACGGTCACACATTGGACCTGATCATTTCTCATGGTCTCACTGTATTAATCTCAGAAATAAGTGACATTTGCATTTCAGACCACCTTCCTGTTATGTTTGAATTCAAAGGCCCTGTCCCTGCAGCAAAATCCCTTACTCCAGCCGGTCACCGCCGCATCATCACTTCCACCACAGCTGGAGAATTTGCTGCTGCCTTTATATACACCACTCTTTACTCTCAGGACGAAGTGGTCTTCCCACTCTGCACAGAAGTCTTCATCTCCTCCTTCTACTCCACCTGCCAGTGGCGGTTCTACATTAAAATACACCCTGGGCGAGACCCCACACACACACACACACACACACACACACACACACACATACGATATGCACACCTGAAAGCTCATGCTGGGGAGAAGTAGAGGCAAAGAGGTCTTCATCCTCAATATCAGATATTTGTGGAGACACGTGTAGCGGAGGAGGTGGTTGGCTCATCCTGAAGGGTCGAGACCATTCCAGAAGAGGCCTGTGTAGCGGAGGAGGTGGTTGGCTCATCCTGACCAGTGGCAGAGGATGATCCAAAATATTTTAGAAGTGCTTCTGAAATTGCAATTGAATTGCATTTGAAACCAAAAGACCATAGGATAATATTTTATAAATCTAAAACAGCCTGGGGTCAAATTGACTCAAAACATAATAGAAGGGTTACATAAACATGCTCTTACACACTAAATGTCTGTCATTACACGCTATATCCTCCTAGACCCAGAAAAAAACATTTATTTATTTTTCCTTTTTTTCCTTTCATGTCATCACATTGTTTAGAGCATAGAAACAAATGGTAAAAAAAAAAAACATTATTGAAAAATTATATTTTATTCATGTTATGCTATGGTGACTGGGACTCAGTTGTTTAAAAAATAAAATTACTTTAAATTATATGTATAGGCAAAAACAATGGGATTTTATTTTTTTAATCACCAAAAACCTTTTGGGTTTCAGGATATTTGAATTTGTATATTAATCTAACTTTCATGGAGGAACCATTAGCTCTTTAGTTACTGCCTCAAATTCTATGCATGACACACTTTTAGTTATGACTTGTAAAACTATACTTAGGAAACTATACTTAGCACACTGTGTAGCAAATAGCTACATAGCAAATGTTCGTCTTTAACCTAAAGATTTGAAAATGCCATTGGTTATTTACAGAGCCTAAGGTTAAACCAACAGATGGAAATGATAACTGAACTTGTAACAGTTTTATTGCAAAGCACAATATTATAAATGAGATCTCGTGAGTGAGTTGAAACCAAATTATTGTTGTATAAGCATAGCAAGCATCATTAGCAAAAAGGCTAACAAAGAGTTATACCCATAGACATAATATACGTAGACGCCTCATGACGTGCTGGAGCGTGATCCAGCGTCGCCGCCATATTGGGGGTCTCTCCACTCAACGCTAGCACCAGAGTCAATCGGAGTCAACGGAGAGCGAGCAATTATGCCCGTATTTTGTGCAGCTTACGGTTGCAATAACCGACGCAGTATTGATACCAGATTGCTATAAGACGGGAGGTTTTGTTGTGACTGAGTCGACAAAGCTCTGCAGTGAAAACTTTAAGCCTGATGATTTTGACAGGACGAGTCAGATTGTCAGGCTTAGAGATGGTGCGACCCCATCTGTCTTCAACTTCCCATGTCATCTCCAAAGAGTAGGTGTATTTTAAAGGAGATGATAGTGGACAAAGGAGATGATAGTGGACATGAGGAGGGAGAGGAGAACGCCTCAGCCACTGTTCATCCGGGAACTTGAAGTGGAGAGGGTGAGCAACTTCAAATACTTGGGTGTCCACATCAATGAGGACCTCACTTGGACACCTCACATCACACAGCTGGTCAAGAAGGCTCAACAGCGGCTGTATTTTCTGAGGAGGCTGAGAAGTTTGGCATGTCGCCCAAGATCCTCAGCAACTTCTACAGCTGCACCATTGAGAGTGTCCTGACCAGCTGCATCACTGTGTGGTACGGCAGCACTTCTGTCATGGACCGCAAACGCCTGCAGAGAGTGGTGAAGACTGCGCAGAAGATCACCAGGACTCCATTGCCCTCTCTGCAGAGCATCTACCATCGCAGAGTCCACAGAAGAGCTGCTTCCATCCTCAAAGACCCCTCCCACCCCCAACATGGTCTGTTCACACTTCTACCCTCAGGACGGAGGTACAGAAGTGTGAAATGCAGGACTTCCAGAATGAAGAACTCATTCTTTCCCTCTGCCATAAGACTCCTAAACAGCAGATAGGAGTCTACAATCACAATCACAACATTACATGAACAATTGTTTACCTACTGCACTACCTCACTTTACTTTACACCGTCACTTTACTTTACACGTCACTTTACACCATCACAACTGCACTACCTCACCTTACTACACTTTACACTTTTTGTATATTTGTATTTTTTTGGTATACTTCCATTATTATTACTTGTATATTTGTCTTATTCTTTTATTTTTTACTTAATTGTGTGACATTTTACTGTGGACGGCAAAGTAAGAATTTCATTGTACAGGGAAACATGCTTTCTGTCTGTACACATGACAATAAACACTTTGAATCTTGAATCTTTGAATCTTTTACTCTACATGCTAACAGAGATGTCTATGATTCATATGTAAAGCAAAAACTGTAAAACCGTTAGATATTTCTGCATGTATTAGTGATGTATTGTGTATTAAAATACACTGTGGGATACTAAAACCTTTTCAAGTGTTTTTAATGAAGTTGTTTTTAAGTATTATGTTTATTATATTTTAGCCTGTAGTGACAAGGAACAAACAAACTTCAAGGAAAGCTGAAGAGAGCCTAACAGTGGACCTTTCTCAGCATTTTCCTGAAAGTGAACCTCAGCCCAATGATGTGAGTATTTGTAGGCTATTTGATATGTCCCATACAGCTGCGAGCATCATGGCTGTGGTCATATCAAAATATCTCCCTTGCTTTCTGCAACTCTTTTCAGAAATACTCATACACTTATATGTGAATGAGTATATGTTATAAATAAATAAATACACACGTGAACAAATACACACCTTCTTTCACTCATATTCTCTCATACACGCACCCTTTCTTTCTTTCCCATACTCATGATGCTGGCAGTCATATTACTGGTAAGAAATTAAGAATGTGTGCCTGCACATATGCACCTGTGAGTGGTATGATATGAACATCACTGAAAATATTTTCATCCTTCTTTCTACTAGGAACACTCCTATGCATTGCCCAATTCTCCTACTCGTCTAAAGGCCAGACTCAGTGAAGCTTTGGCTAGAGTGGAGAGTCTAGAGCGGGAGAAGCAAAATGCAAAGACCCGAGAACGGAGAGCAAAGAAAACTGTAAAGAGTCTTCTGGAAGATCTGAAGCAAAATAACCTTATAAATGAGGAGTTGAATGAAAGGCTTGGCTTCCATTCTGGTAAAAATAAATTGATAATACCACCTTGAATTGTATATTGTTTACACTCTTTGTCCGACTTTACAAAAGGTATTATTTCAAGGGAACTTTCTAACTAGTCTGTCTAACTAGTTTAACTGAATTTCAGATCTTCCGGTAGACCTCTTTTCAAAGCGGGGCCATGAATACACCAAAGACCAGAGAGAGTTTGCCCTCACACTGCACCTCCATGGTCCGAAGCCTACAGTTACCTGAGGGATTCTCTGCATCTTCCCCTGCCACATACATTGCAACGGTGTAGTACATGTTTTTTTTATTACACTTTTGTGTGTGTGTGTGTGTGTGTGTGTGTGTGTGTGTGTGTGTGTGTGTGTGTGTGTGTGTGTGTGTGTGTGTGTGTGTTTGTGTGTGTGTGTGAGAGAGAGAGAAATAAATTCAAATGAACAATCAAACTTGTTTCTTTATTATTAAAGTATAAAATTCATTCATTTATACATTTATCAATATGCCATTGTGTTTGTGTGTGAGAGAGAGAGAGAAAAATAAATTCAAATGAACAATCAAACTTGTTTTTTTATTAAAATATAAAATGCATTCATTTATACATTTATCAATATGCCATAGTCTACCATATGTCTTAGTTAAACCTCGTAATAGAAAGTATTTCTACATGAAAGCAGATTTTTTCAATGTGTGACAGCGTCCTGTATCATAGCTAAGTCTCTGCCGTTTGTAACAAACCAAACCGTGTGAAAATCCGGTAAAAACTCGGGGAGTTGTGATCATTGTAGTTGAGGAATACACCTTCCTCAGTAGAAATAAATGCGGGGGGCGGAGCATTGGAGAAATGGATCATACAGAGAGAGAGAACATAGTTGCATACCTTAATCTTTTGCTTGTTTCTCCTCTTCTTCTTTTCTTTTTTTTCCAAATTGGGCACCTGATGGCTTTGACCTTTTTTTATCCATCTCTGTTTATTTGGCACTCGACAATCAACAGATTTCCCATCCCCCCAACTGTCACGCACGACCAGAAGTCAAGACTAAACCAATTCACCTTGATGACCGCATAATTGTTTTGTATTACCTAGTTTCATTTGCAGGAACTATAGGCTGTCCGTTCCATTTGAGAGAGACCCAGAGGTGAAATTCGCTCACGCCTCTCGCCCCACCCCCTTTTACACTTCTCTCACAACACACAGCTTCTGTGCATGGTACATTTTCAGCAAGCAGGGGCGCCGGCAGCTGCAGGGAGCGACAATTAGCCAATTCCACACACAATGAAATGATGTAAATGATGAAAAACCGTTTCGCGACGCAGAGGAATTTTTATTTATTTATTTTTTCTTTAATTAATCTGCTCGTGCTGCCGCCCCCAATGTGTCACGGAAAAATTACGCCCCGGGCGGCTGCCCGGTTCGCCCGTGCCTAAAACCGCTACTGGGCAGGAGTGGTGGTGTCCGACACCGATGGGTGACAAATCTCGGGCACAATCCATTCTTCTATCTTCTGTATAGTCTTCGATGTTCTAGTGATCTCAGAAGTGCTGAGAGAGAAGAAAGGAGAGCGTTGGGCTAGGGGGTTTATCTAGCCCCTGAAGCTGTGCCAGTATGTTGGCATGATTGGCGCGGTGAGTGCTTTGATCTTTCTCAGAGGGCTGGCTGGCGCCAGAGAGGTAACCACTAGCGAAGCCCGTAGGTGGGCGGTGTACACACGAAGTAGAATAAGTTGTGGTGTTTTGTTTTCAGTTGTCTAATGCTAAGTAACGATAGCGTGCTTGTAAACCATGGATGCTAAGCAGCTAACAGGAATGACGATTTATTATAAGTTACTGTCTTGTGAATTCTGAGAAATCTGAGTGAATTATGACCCTGACTTCAGAGGCTTAGGAGTCTGATAGATTCGCTGTCTTAGCTTTTTAAATTATTTTTTCAAATGTTGTTACAAAGCAGCTAATGCTAACTCTGTGGCATTTTGGGGTTATACTTTGCCAGGGACTCTTTTCTTCGTTACTTCTGTTGGCTCGTTTGTTCAATAACCTTCAGAGATAACGTGAGCCATGACAACTTTATAAATCTAGCCAGGATGTATTATAGGATGTAATTGTTATCACAGCCCAACTAGATGCTAACACTGTCACATTTCTGACATTAATTGTCTCATTATAGTTACTGGTCTGTTTATAGTATATATAGTAGACATAGTGTATATCACATTCGTTTTTCTCTCAGTTGTGATCCAAAGTAAGACATACAATAGCACTTAGACTAAATTCAATATATTTTAGGGTATGGTGGTGAGGTGTACTGCACCACGTCAGCAGCGAGCACGAGTGGGCCCTCTGCAGATGCCAGCATGCTCCTCTGGATGTGGGAAGCTCTGACAAAGAGGTCATACCATCAGGTTCTGCAGCACGAGGCCCTGTCACAGACTGTACTCAACAGACATGTCTGAAGGATGTGGACAAGTGTCTTCTCTTTCAGTGGGAGTATAAAACATTATTTTACTCACTGAAGTGGTTTTTGTTATGTATAGTATAGTATATGCCAGAGCTGAATGTGTAAATAAGGAATATTTATGCAAAATTATTATGCAAAATTATCAATTATTACAGCACAAACGTGTCCACACAGTAAAGGTGGTCAAAGACTACAGCTACATCCCTCGGCTGCAGAGCAGAATTTGGGGGAATCATCTAAAGTCTCCAGGGCAACTCCCAAGAGGACAGATGACCCTCGGGCCATTAGTCTTCTCCCTGGAATTGTGCTCCCACCTACAGCTGAACTGGCACAAACACAACTCCACAGGGGACTGGTGTGTCAGTCTCTCTCACAAGAAACATTATGTTTAAGCATCATTCAGCAGTGGAAATGTCTTTGTTATTAATCAGCTTTACTTAAGAATTTCTAGATGCACTTATCTACACTGCTGTAGACATGTTTATTAACTCTCAAAAAATCTGTATGTCTGTGTAATATATGCCATAAATAAGTAATGAAATACATTTTATTACTGTCAAAATGACTCAAATACAAATTCTTTCTCTTGCTTTCTGTCTCTCTCTCTCTCTCTCTAGGACATGACTCGGCCACATGAACCAAGGGCAGCAACAAAACAAGACAGTGGTTCAATGCAACATTTCTTTATTATAAATATGTGATGGAAAGAATCTATAATTATATATCTGTATAAACCATGCCATTAAAAAACACCATGTGGTGGGCTGAGACCCTGTTGGTAGTATTTATTTTCTAGATCTGTTTGCATGACTCCTCAGTTCAGGCAGGAGCACCATGATGGCTGAGCCCTGTTTGGTTCAGCTGGTCCTGGTGTGGCTCATCTGTTCTCCATCACATCCAGAAAAACCCCTGGCAGATGAGTTCCAACCATCTGGAGAACTTCTTTGTAACTGCCTGAAAACAGAACAAGTATTGTTTAGATTACAGAGGTTTTATTATTTCTGTAGATGACCTACCTGCCTCTGTTGTCCTGCAGCAGCTGAGCCCCCCTCAGTCTGTCCTCCTCACTGACAGCTCCAGCTCCTGCTCTCCGCCTTCTGGAGTCACTGTTAGAGCTCTCCTCCACAGGACCTTGAAACTCTGAGACTAATAATGGTAATGGTAATAGTCAAAATAGAAATCTGCACGCATTTATCTAGATAGATAATGTTGTCAAATCTAGATAACAAATCACATTAATTTACTTTTATATTCTTTTGTGTCGCCTATAGCTAATGATAAAATCCTTGCTTAATCAGTTGGTTTTAGTGCAAAACCTAATATTTGAGTTTGTTTTGGCTGCTTTTTTATGCCGTGGCTAGTGGTGAGATCGCTAGAGATAAGAACTCATTGACTGAACGTGTTTAATTGTTGTTGTTTTGGCGTTACAAACATTGGCCTAACAAAATTTATATAAATAAAGCCACGAGGCTGCACAGAACAAGCATTTGCTTAATTCCCTGATGGCACCGTGGTGTTATCACTAAATACACACCGTCTCTCTGATTCAAGTGCATCTAGTTTTATATTCCCGCCTACTTTTTACAGACAACAAATCATATGACGGCTCAAAAAACCTGACCATTGACAGAGCTAAAGAAAAGGTGGGGAAGCGCACAGGCAGTGCCAGCGAAAGCAACTGTTGAAAGTTCAAACGGCCCTCATCTTGACCGGCACATCGGGAATGCTGGCCCTGGTCAATATCCACAATTCACCTCAGTAAACCACTGAGTGCAACAGTCTGGATGTGTTACTGAACCTTACAGTAAATGTGATCTACCTGTAGAAATAAACACACTGCTGCTACTTCTTTGAGACAGAGACATATATAAAGTGAGTCTAAATGTAGTGTAAGAACTTAGCTGTACAGAGACTGTGGAGCCGCAGTCTTTCCTCATCGTCAGGCTGCCGACTGAGTCCTCTGTGGAGATGTACCTGGACACTGTCTGTACCTGGATAAATAATACAATTACCTCAAAGTGTCTCATTTGTTTGTTCAGGACACTGCTAAGCTTCAAAAGACTCCCATTTTACAGACGCTGGTCATAGGTTGTGATTGTAGGACTTTGTCTTCTCTTCCTAAATTAACAGAGAAAAATAAAAAATATGGATTTTTACACCTGAGTTAACCACTGAGTGCAACAGTCTGGATGTAACAGACTACCTGTTTCAGCTCCTTTTATATCCTTCTAATGGTTTACATACTTACCAGTACTTCAATAAGGACAATAAAGATCACCGCCAACAGCTGCTAAAACAGTAAATAAAACTCTGATATGTTGCTAATGAACAACAACCAACTGCTCAAAAACATTAATAATGGATAGTTCTTCAACTAAACAGCGCTTTTCAAAATACTAGTGGTAATCTTTTTTGTATTTTATTGTTGCTTCTAGCATCTTTAGATCAGTAATTAACGGAACGCGTTATTTTACACCCGACTTCATTAAGTACAAGTGCAACACACTGTAACAAACTGTCATAACATGTAACTACATAATACATACATACCTTAATCCGGATCCTGATGAATATAGTTTCATGTTATTACAGATTGTTACAGTGGTGTTACATTGTACTTAAGTGTAGTGTAAAATAAAATGTTACCAACTGAACAAAAGATAACTTGGTAACACCGACTAGAGTACTCCTGTAAGTGTTACCAATGCCAGTCACAGTAATGTCTAGTTTTTCTCCTGCTGAAGCTCTTCCTTCAGAGCCTCGTTGTGTCTCATCAGTGCCTCCTTCTCCATGTTCAGAGCCTGATCTGAAATCACCATGACTTCTTTACTGTTTAGTCTGGCAAACATCTCATCTACGTCTTTCTGCAGTTTCTCGTTTTGTCGGCTCAGGTACTCATTCTCCTCTCTGGCTGCCTCATACTTGTCTTCCAGCGCTCGTTGATGCAACAGTTTCTTCTGCAACTTTGCCAACTCCTTTTTCAAGTCGCTCTTTCTGTGCATCAGTGCCTTTTTATCTGCCTTCAGTGACTTCAAATTCACCTTAAGCGCGTCTTTACTCCTTACCTCCTCGATTATTTTTTGGATATCCTTGTGAAGCTCACAGTTCTCCTTTTTCAAATTGTACAAATCTCTTTTAAACTGCTCCAGTTCTTTCTCTACGTCTTGTAGCTTCTTCAGCTTGTCAAAGAGCTTGTTAGATTTTTTAGCCAGCTCCTTGTTTTTAGCTTGAACCACAGTCTTGTCCGCCCTCAGTTGCTTGTAATTTTCTATCATTGCTTTACATTTTTGCATTTTTTGGACAAACATGTTAACTTGGTTTTGCATTTCATGGTTCTGTCTCCGAAGATTGTCCAATTGAATCACTTTCTCCTTGTGTTTGACCACCTTGATTTTCTCAAGGTCGTACTCTTGGCGTATCTTCTCAAATTGCTGCTTTAGAGCTGTGTTTTCGTATTCTAGAGCATCTTTGGAAGCTTTCATTGCCGCCATTTTCTTCTGCCAGCTCTTCTCTTGACAGATCTGTTGGTTCATCTTGTAAATATCTAGTTTTAAATTCTCGTTTTGCTCACGAATCAACTCTTTTTCAGCTTTTAAGGCGATGTAGCTGTCTTCTAATGCCATGATTTTTTCCACCTTTGATTTTAGACATTCGATTCTCTCTTGGTCAATATCTTTCTGCCGTCTCATGGAGGATATCTCCATTTCCATTTGATCACACTTTTGCTCCAGGGTCAATAGACCTGTCATTTTCTTTTGTTGCTCCATTAATTCATTTTGCAGTGCCTTGTTCTCTTGCATCACAGCGGTATGTGCTGTTTTTAATTTAGTAAACCTGTCTTCCAAGCCACTTTCTTCTGTCTTTTTCAGGTGTTCGATTTCTAGACGCAAAATGTCATTATATCTGTTCATGGCCTCGTTTCCAACCGTCATGATCTCACAGATATCCTTCAGTTTGCTACAATGTCCGGTTTTCTTGCAAAGCTTCATGAAATCCTTCCTAAAAAGGACGTCTGAGTCACTTTTGGATTTGTGTCTTCTCTCTTCCATGTTAAATTGTGGATTTGAAGGTCTAAATCTTCTAGAGAAATAATCTTGACTCATTTTTTTCCAAGTTTTCTGCTCTGACGTGCTTTGGCAATGTTGTGTTGGCGGTGAACTTTTCAATACTGAATTGGACTCTCTTAATTCTGCTTCATGTTATTTCGATGATGTCACAGGGCCATCTGCTCACATGACATTCGAATCTAGAATGTGAACCGGCCAATCAGAAACAGAGAAAACATTCCAATTGGTTACCGAGCAACCGATGGGCAGAGTTTAATGCTCATAGCAAAACATGGCAACCAATAACTTCCTTTAACTCTATTGATAGTTTTGCCGTTGCCGGAGGTCAAAAGACAGTGTTTCATTTTCCTTTGGTTTGCAACTGTGAATGTTCAGATCACCTTTAGCTCTATTCACACGGGATTAGTATTACCTGGGGACATCTACCAATTTGTAATAATTGCATTACTCGTCTGTGATTTTAAGCCTGTGCAAATCTGCCAGTGCCATGTCCATAATTTGTAAAGTGAAATTTGCCCACAGTATTTTGCTAAACGCTGGGGTCCTGTGATAAAACTAGTCCCATGCATCTGTGATTCTGTTTATTTTACCCACATCTCTTGGTAATTGTGTTGGTTTTTGGAACAAAGTCAGTGAGTGACAGACAAGAAAATATAAGAAAAAGCTATTGTTCAGGTTTATAAGATGCACAGATAATGTTTTTGTTTTGTATTGCTCTATTTTTATCTATGAATACCCCAGATAGTGATTAGTCAATTATTAAATTAGTTGACGATTATTTTAATAATCAATTGTAAGCGATTAATCCAATTGGTTGTTGCAGCCCTAGCAGCTCCTATCAAAAATAAATAGTAAGTAGTTAATTTATAAAGTCTTGTGACAGATGTGACCGTATAAAAAACTAATCTGACCAACCAACCAAACCAAACAATTGTGCAAAATGGTTAACTCAACACCACCTCAAAACAAAATATTTTTTCCTTCTATTTCCTGAACTACAACAAGCATTATTAAATAAGGAGGCAAGAGAAACTAAACCAGATGCAAATCTAGACTACACTTGAACTAAACCAAAGCCAGTCAAACTCTACTAAAAGGTACCTGAGAGTAACTTTATAACCTTTGATATTTAAGTAGATTTAAAAGGGGGTGCTTTTGACGTTTGCTCCACATTTTAGAGAAAATATCTGTAATTTTCATTATGTATTCTACTACATTGTTACATTGGCTTCAAATTGTTTTTGTTATTGTTGTAAATGTGCAACACCTTAATTTTAATGTTAAAATGGTAAATAAATGAGTACCTAAAACTATAACGCTGAGTTGGACAAAGCACACTTGAATAGGAGTAGCGTTTCCTCTCTGTGTGATCTGTCAAACTCTTAAACAGACTCAAACAGGTAAACCTGACCTTATTCTAAGCCACCAGAGTCATAAAGTCATAATCATAAAGGACTCTGAACAAAGACCGGTTTGTGCCACATTTTTAAACTCATGAATTACAAGGATACAGTCCTTATGTGACCCTAACTCTGAGATTAATGAGTTTTAAATCATTTCTAATTACTATTCAACCAACCTTTTTTACGAAATAAATACAATTTTATATTGATTAGTTGTTGAAGCTTTAATACTTTCACTTAAGTAAGAAGTTGAATGTGATACTTTTACTTTTACTGGAGTACATTTCTACCTCTTTATCTGTACTTTTACTTAAGTAGAGGAATTGCATTTACAGTATGGGCCCTGCTGCCCTAGCCAACTGAGGTGGGGTAGCAGCTGGGGACACAGCGATGGCTTCAAGCGGCAGGTCGATTGGAGGCAGAGAAACTGGACCCATAAAAGCAGCGCGGCGCTCAGTCTCCTCTCTGGGGAGGCTGAGGCAGGCGGAGCAAGAAGACCACTCCAGCTGATGACGCCATCCGAGGCAGGTGAAACAAAAGTCGTGGCCGTCCTCGAGCAGCAGCCGGGCGCAGCAGGAACGGCAGGAGCAGTGGCGGTTCTACATTGAAATACACCCTGGGTGAGACACACACACACACACACCTGAAAGCTCATGCTGGGGAGAAGTAGAGGCAAAGAGGTCTTCATCCTCAATATCAGATATTTGTGGAGACATGTGTAGCGGAGGAGGTGGTTGGCTCATCCTGACCAGTGGCAGAGGATGCTCCAAAATATTTTAGAAGTGCTCCTGAAATTGCAATTGAATTGCATTTGAAACCAAAAGACCATAGGATAATGTTTTAAAAAGCTAAAACAGCCTGGGGTCAAATTGACTCAAAACATAATAGAAGGGTTACATAAACATGCTCTTACACACTAAATGTCTGTCATTACACGCTATATCCTCCTAGACCCGGAAAAAAACATTTATTTATTTTTCATTTTTTTCCTTTCATGTCATCACATTGTTTAGAGCATAGAAACAAATGGTAAAAAAAAAAAAAAAAACATTTTATTCATGTTATGCTATGGTCACTGGGACTCAGTTGTTTAAAAAATAAAAATACTTTAAATTATATGTATAGGCAAAAACAATGGGATTTTATTTTTTTAATCACCAAAAACCTTTTGGGTTTCAGGATATTTTAATTTGTATATTAATCTAACTTTCATGAAAGAACTATTAGCTCTTTGGTTACTGCCTCAAATTCTATGCATGACACACTTATGACTTGTAAAACTATACTTAGGAAACTATACTTGTAGCACACTGTGTAGCAAATAGCTACATAGCAAATGTTCATCTTTAACCTAAAGATTTGAAAATGCCGTTGGTTATTTACAGAGCCTAACGTTAAACCAACAGATGGAAATGATAACTGAACTTGTAATAGTTTTATTGCAAAGCACAATATTATAAATTAGATCTCGTGATTGAGTTGAAACCAAATTATTGTTGTATAAGCATAGCAAGCATCATTAGCAAAAAGGCTAACAAAGAGTTATACCCACCACCAATTAACATTAGCTTCTTCATTCATGAAATGGATACTGTAATCAATCAGAGAGAGAGAACATAGTTGCATACCTTAATCTTTTGCTTGTTTCTCCTCTTCTTCTTTTCTTTTTTTTCCAAATTGGGCACCTGATGGCTTTGACCTTTTTTTTATCCATCTCTGTTTATTTGGCACTCAACAGATTTCCCATCCCCCCAACTGTCACTCACGACCAGAAGTCAAGACTAAACCAATTCACCTTGATGACCGCATAATTGTTTTGTATTACCTAGTTTCATTTGCAGGAACTATAGACTGTCCGTTCCATTTGAGAGAGACCCAGAGGTGAAATGTCACCCGCGCCTCGCCCCACCCCTTTACACTTCTCTCACAACACACAGCTTCTGTGCCTACATTTTCAGCAAGCAGGGGCGCCGGCAGCTGCAGGGAGCGCCAATTAGCCAATTCCACACACAATGAAATGATATAAATGATGAAAAACCGCTTCGCGACGCAGAGGATTTTTTTCTTTAATTAATCTGCTCGTGCTGCCGCCCCCAATGTGTCACGAAAAAATGACGCCCCGGGCGGCTGCCCAGTTCGCCCGTGCCTAAAACCGCTATTGCCACCTGCTCAGAGATTTTTAACATCATTGCTCCTTACAGGTGCAGAGCTGTCAGGACTCAACTAGAGCCTTGGCTTAATGACACCACCCGTGCCCTTAGACGGAGGTGCAGGCAGGCCGAGCGCAAGTGGAAAAAGGACAAGTTACATGTTTCACTGGGTATATTGAGAGACAGTCTTACTGAATATCAAAATGCAGTCAAAGCAGCTAAATGTCAGTATCTGTCTAATGTCATTTCCACCAGCTCTAATCGTCCTAGAGCGCAATTCAAAACAATTCAGTCTGTTATAAATCCATCTAGTAATGCTGTACAGCAGGCCTCAAAGTCAACCTGTAATGATTTCCTCCATTATTTTGTTGATAAAGTAGCCTCTGTTAAACAGAGCATTAAGAACATATCTAACACTTTTGACTTGTGCTCTTCTCCTGTCCTCTCTGTGTTTAATGTGTTTGAGCCAGCTATCCAATATTTGTTTAGTTAAATATTATAATTTAAGTTTTGTTTTACTTACACCACTGTTTGACACATTACTGATCTAACCCAAATCTAACACATCAATAAAAGCATCTCAAAACTATTCAACACAGAAACTTTTAAAGGACTAAATTGTTTCATTGCAGATGAAGTCTAATTTTCATCTTGTAGTCTCTTAACAAGACACATACAATAATTTAATATTACAGTCTTTAATTAGGAACTGGGCGACAGGCAGTGAGAGTGTTTGTGCAGCGACAGATTCAGACTAAAGTCTAGCTCTAGGATCTGCATCAGAGTCAGATAATGGACGTAGACGCTGTAACAACTAACATCTAACAACTTTAACAACATTAGTGTCTAATACAGACATAAACAAGTGTCCTACTCTCATTTCTCAAGCCACGGGACAGAAAAGACGCTGACAATGTCAATGATGTGTTTAGGCGCAAAGAGAAAGTGGGAAATCTGAGAAACTTTTTTTTTTAAACCTCCAGAGGGCTAAAAATCTGTTGACCTGCGAGTAGTTAGCTGAATAGGTCTTACATGGGCCCTTAAAAATAACAATATACTGTATTTCCAGTTACTAAATAATTTTTAGAGCAGTTAGGTAAAATTGGATTGGATTGGCTTTCCCACTAAACTGAGTAAGGGTTTTTGAAGTCTTTTTTGTTGATAATCTTTATTCAACCACTCTTAGGACTAATTTACAGACATCAACCTAACTGAAACCTCATGCAATTATTTAATTGAATTTGTTCGATTTGTCTAATTATTACTCTTTTCACACTCCTTCCCTCAACTTGTAACTCTCTATTATTACTCAGCTAAGCTCAGTAGCCACAGGAGGGTCACATATTTTTTTTCTTTTTTTAAGTGCCCTGACTAATATGCTATGATATACTATATATATATATAAGAGTAATATTCTTTCTCTGGTAAATGTTTATAAATGAACCTTGCTCAATGCCCCATTCTTTTTTTTCTTTTTTTTATTCTTCATCAAGAGTACAATGGTAAAAGACAAGGTACATGTGGGATAAAGGTTATTTCCATTATATTATAAATGTTTTTAAACTGGACTTTTACGTTCACCTGTAGTTAGCATTGTCTCGCATACTAACTACAGTATATAGCGCCATAGCAGGGATCATCAACTAAATTTGCTCAAGGTCCAGCTTGTTTCTTCACGGTGCTGCGGGGTCCAGACTTTCAAACAAATAAATACATAAATACATACCCTTGCTTTTTTATTATTTTATTAGATTTCTTCACTGTTAAATATCTTTTGATGTTTTACTTTTTTACTGAAAACTAAAATAAAATCTAATTGTACATGAAATTGTACACGACTTTAAGTTGGACACTCATGCTCTTTACTCTCAGTGGCCCTCATTTATTTTGTATCAGGTCAATCCTGGCGTGCACACAACCAACTGTTGATAAATCCAGAAGATTGAAACTGGCGTGTTTTGAATGAAGCACCCTTAAGTAGTCACTCACGGCAAAAAGAAGCCCTTCTTTGAGCAGGAAATGACAAATAATTACTCAAAGATGAAAGATTATATTGATTTTTGTATTTGTTTGCTAACAAGCAAACCACATCTGAGGCTTAAATATTTGAATATGTAACTTTTAAGTATACATTTATACTTTTAATGTTGTGTTTGAGAAAACGTTGGATCAAGACAGTTTTCACAGCACAATGACAGACACGACACTGTCCCAGCCTCATAACATTGGGATGACGGGATGTGGACCATGTCTGTCGCTAAGGGGCCGCTGTGCATTATATTAAAAGTTAAACTTATCTTTCTCTGAGTTGTCTAATAATGACATGTGTGTTTTTTCTCAAATCAACCACAACTGACGATTTACTTGGGTGATATTACTTAGCATTAGTATTTGAGTGTCGTAAAAGCAACCCATGATAAAAGACAAAATAAAGAGATTGCTGTGTTAGATTGTATTGATAATAACTCTCAAAATCATATGAAAGCTTGCGCTGCACATGGTCCTAAAAGTACATAAAATACTAAACTATTGTTACAGAGGAGTGTAACAGAATATTTTCCAAGTGCCAATGCGTTAGTTCTAAATAAGTGGGGTTTTGCTGCTTAACTCGGTGCTGACTTTAAACTTATGTATATTTACACCACCTGGCGTGGGATTTGAGCTTACACCCACATTTAGATTGATAAATGCCAAAGATTGCATGGAAATGACAAGGATTGGCCTCAAACAGGTGAACACTTAGTTTAAGACGGGTCTGACTGTGTTATGAAATAATTTATGGCTCAGGGATGGTTCAGACTTGGGACAATAGCCTCTGTTTAAAATTGAGCCTCTTTGCTAACACAAGTTACTGCTCACATTCTCTCAGTTTTCCAACGGTGACGGGACATTTACAGTACTTTTTGTCTGTTTTAGAGACAGTAAAGCAAGACAGACTTGTTTTTGTTGCGCTTATTGAGCTCCGCTCGTTAGGTCTGCAGCCAGCCCAGTCTGTGCAGCAGGAGAGACACAGACAGTGAGCAAGTAAATCCATTTGTGATGGGAAGTTCGGATCATTTTACTGACTCAGTTCTTTAAGTCTCGTTCAGCAAAATTAACAAATCTTTTTTCAAGTCATTTCGTTCATTTCACCAAATTCTAAATAAAATGTTACATATTACAATTTTTAATACATTTAGTACTTTTGGAATAAAAACTATAATAACTATAAGCTAATGCATTCATGGCCAAACTTTGAAAAATAAATTATAAATTAATTGCAGCTTACTTCAGGCAGAGAGTTCAACTCACCTCTTAATCCAAATAGTTTTTTTCCTTTGTCACTTCATATTTAGCTTAGCATTAATTCCGTCAACATGTCTGGTCTGGGCCGTGACAGCCTCATGTAGCTGTAGCTAATACATCCGTCCATCCGGAAACAGAAAGGACTCATTCATCTCCCGAGTCGTTCGTTCGTTCGTTCACCAAGTCCCAGCCCCATAGAGAAAGAGTATGCAGTTACAGGAAACAGAAAGGAACTGTTGGAGATGAACAGTCCGTTCATTCAAGTCCCCGTAGGCTGAATGCAGAAACAGACGGATTCGTTCATTTCATGAGTCAGTCTTCGGGTCTGAGTCTCGTTCTTTTGTCACGCATTAGATACAGAAATAAGTTAATACATACATATATTTCACATAACTGTATAAACAAACGCAATTCTTTATTTTTTTTTACTTTTACAGTTATGTGATGCGTTTCTGGCCTCAAATTGTATTTTTTAATTTTTCTTATCCGGGGAAATCACTGATAAAGCAAATATTAAGACTTTACAGTGGATTCTAATCTTAGGTAATAATTTTATAGTTTATAATAGTTTAAATAATAATAAAAAAAACAAAGTGGCACTAACATTTAACACTAAAAATAGACTGACAGAAACAAATGGAACTTTTTTAATTTTCAGATGTTTATTGCAGATATATTTTGATAATTTTATAATAATTCCTAAACATAATACGATACAGTCAATAATATGAGTGTAATGATGTTGCGAGAGACTGAAGTGGTCACGTGACAAAAGAACGAGACTCAGACCCGAAGACTAACTCATGAAATGAACGAGTCCTTCTGTTTCTGCATTCAGCCTACGGGGACTTGAATGAACGACTCAGAGACTCGGGAGATGAACGAGTCCTTTCTGTTTCCGGTAACTGCATACTCTTTCTCTATGGGGCTGGGGCTGGGACTTGGTGAACGAACGAACGACTTGGGAGATGAATGACTCCTTTCTGTTTCCTGTATGAGATGTGGCGGAATGCGCATGCGCGGGTCTACACAAAAATGAACGACTCGCTCTCTGAGATGACTAGTTGTTCCCGAGTCATATTAAAGACTCGTTCAAAAAGAACGAATCGTTCATGAAATACTCATCACTAGAACCCATTTGCTAAAGTGGATTTAAATCGCTATTTCCATTGTACAGAGTTTAAAATTGGGCTGATATTGTGCACATCCACCTCCTGAACTAACAAAAGACTCTCTTGTACTGGCCAATGTTCAAATGAGTTTAAAGTTTGCGTCCGGAACCAAAACCAGAGCCAGAAGCATCACAGAGCCTGGACAATGTGAAAGGCAACTCCTAATACTTCATATCCTATCTTTTGTCAGGTACCATGGCAACTAGAAAAATCAATATAAATCACTTCCCTGTTAGTGGTCATACAATGGCAAGAAAAAGTATGTGAACCTTTTGGAATTTCATGGTTTTCTGAATAAATTTCTCTTAAAATATTCATCTTGTGTCACATAATGTGTCTAAAAGTAATTACTCAACAATATTCTGATCGTTCATGTCTTTATTGAGAACAACCAAAAACCTCATAGTGCTTGTGGAAAAAGTAAGTTGAGTTAATGACCTCAAAAAATCTAATTGGATTCAGGTTTTAGCACACCTGGAGTCTCGTTAAGACAATACGTTTGGAGATGTGTACTACAGCTACTTTGATAAAAAACCCTCATTACCACCCCCTACTGCGTAAAACACGTAACATGCTTGGAACAAATTTAAAGTGACATTACCATTTTTGCGGTCATTTACACCCTCAAACATTTGGAGTTTGCTCTGCATCATTGGAACTTGCTAACATCTCTGTTCACGAGTTTAAAATACGTAAAAAACCGAACAAGCAGGGTATCCACAGCAGGACACCACGAAGGAAGCCACTGCTTACTAAAAAGAACATTGCAATTCTAAGTTCCTTACTTTTTCCACAGCCATTTCAAATGTTGTTTTTAAATGTGTTCAATAAGGACATAAAAAATCTGAATTATTTTGTGTAATTACGTACAAACAATGTGTCTTAAAATAGTTACACAAAATAATTCTGTCAATACCCTTGACTTAGATGAAGATCAGATCACATTTTAAGACAAATTTATTCAGAAAACCAAGAAATTTCAAAAGGTTTACATACTTTTTCTTGCCACTGTATAATGTTACTGTATATGTTCATTGTGCAAGTGCCTTTCCAGAGAATGTTTGAGAAAAGTTATTATCACAAAAGGATTGAAAGATGTGGAAAATTTTGTTACATTTCCACTCCACGCTTTATGTTTTCCAAACTGCTGAAAGCCAATCTTCTCAGCTGCATAAGAAGTGCACTTGCTGTGTACATAAACTCTGTGCTCGTTGGATAAATTGTAGTCCTCGACGTTCGATATCCAATGAAGCTGGAATAACCCCAAAGGGAGTTGTTCAATTCAAGATTGTTTATGTCTCTGGATTTGTCGTGTTTTTTACTCTGCTCTGAAAGTGTTTAAACAAATGGGCTCATTTGGAAAGAGAAGGTCTCATCAGAAGGAGGTGTTCCATCCCCAGGGTTATCACAGTTTTGACAGGATCACCGAACGGTACTGTATTTCAGGTGAGCAATTATAAACAGTGGGTTCTGTCTTTGCAGCTGCACCAGATGACTGTTTTTTTCCACCTTTCGGGAATGAAACAAAACAATCGAGACGACGCAAAGTAAGCCCCGTCTCCAATGGCTTTCCACCAGCATAGATGCTTGTTTTTTTTTTTTTCTTTCCCCTTAAGTAGTGCAAATGCTGGAGGATGGGCAAAGGCTTTTCAACTCTGCTGGACGTCAAGAGTGCTAAAGCTAGTAGCCAGGTAGCTGGGCTCTATTTAAAGTGACGACAAGCAACTTTTAGAAATGTTCTGCTTTAAGACTGTCAATAAGACTAAAATAATTTTATTAAAGCAATAAGTTACGTTAATAATGATGTGTATTTTCATTGCACCAATATTTAGAAAATCAAAAGATTAAAAACACAAAGTGCAGGACATGTTTTGACAGTGAGTTATTATAAACTACTATCAGCTTTAGTAATTAGATGAAGGAAGTTAACAGCATCAGTCAGTGCCGAACTTGTTACAATTAAACACATCTCTATTCAATACATTTGTTTTATGCAAAACATATGAAGTAAAGACAGTAAATAGCAGTGGAATTAAACAAGACCAACCCTGTTTAAAGATAACCACTGGACTGGTTTTGTTTAAAAATGCAGTGTGGGTGATAGATTTGGCCATGAATAGTTTTATTGATCTGTAATCTTTAAGGTTAATTATGTATGTGATACGTAAACTGGAGGACACTTTTGAGAAATGGATTTGAATGGATAGTGTAAAACATGGCTGTAACATCCCTGTAACCCTAAATCATGGACCCAATTGTTTTTTGAATAAGGGTTACTCATTGGTGTAAACTCCAAAGAGGTTTTTGTCTTCTGGGTTTATATTCATGTTATGTGCCCATGAAAATGTGCTCTACAGCCCTTGCACATGTGGTCTCATATTCTACCTGCTGTTATGTTTAATGTGATCAGTTTGGACCAATGAGCTCGAAGTTATATTGTATCCTGTGAGCCGTACACCACTTTTGATATTGTGATCTATGGGGAAAATCCTTATTGGGCAACATGGGATTTTTCCTCTAGTATCATAAGTAGCCGTTGGCATCAAACGAGACAGTAATATACCCAGTTCTTATAATACATTTTGAGAAAGAGTGCAGAGTGTTGTTTAAAAAGGTTGCTGTATACTGCCTTTTTTGTATTTATTTGTGAATACACTGAAACAACATTCTTTAAATTAAACTATAACCGGCTTGTTTAAAATAGTCATAGCACACTTATAGGAAAAAGAAGTAAAACATATATAAAAAAGTCACAGCATGACACAGAAATGTCACAATGGAAAAAATATTTAGTAATGCTCTACACTTTCTTCTATTATAGAATTATGCTGTCAGTAGATTCAGATTAACTGATTCTGATGATGACTGAATGCTGGTTTAGGTTAAAAGATACCATATTAGCAGCAACATTGTGTATAGGGATGGGTATCGTTAAGGTTTTAACGGTATTACTACTCTTACCAATACTGCTTAACGGTCCGGTACTTTAACGGTATTCTTATCGGTACTTTGTGTTGTGTGTGTGTGACTGACAGACAGCCTCCGCGGTGCGCATGAGAGATCTCACAGACAAACGTCTTAATATGATCCACATTAGAAATGTTTGGTGAGATAAAATTTGCACGATAACATTATTAAGCAAAAATACATTGTACATTCATTTTTCCCCTCCAGTACCAAATGCAGAACCGATAGCGTCAGATCTTACTGATACTACGGTCTTTCATAATTTAGCCCCGGGGTCAGTTTATTACCTGGTTTATTATTGGTACCCAATCTATCATTCATTATAAACAGTGAACTACCCTGAACCTTGCAGCAAAAATAGTTGTGCCTGAATGGGAACAGCTACACAGAAGTCTTTTCATTGGGTCTGAAGTGCTACATTTAGAAGGCTGCATTTGACATTGTACAAGAAACCGTACACTTTTTTGAGCCGCTTTACAACAAATATTTACAACAATCCACAAGGGTCTGCTGGTAAAATGTGGAGGTTCAAATTGTACAAAGTCAGTTAGCATTAAATTGGAGGGCTGTTGAACACAAGGTAACTTAAAAAAAAAAAAAAAAGGTTTATTATTACAGATATTTTTTATTTTATTTGACGCCACAGGTGTAGTTATATTTGTTTTTAATTTGTATGAACAAAGAAACCCCAAAACTGCAGGAGCTCATCAGTTAGGAGACAGAAATATGGTCTGCTCTAAGCCATGGGATTTTGCATAAACTCAGTAACAGATATTAGATAGGGATAGGGATTCCTCCAAATTATTTTAATCTGTAAAACTTTTTGTAACAGTATTTCGCAGTATAATATCCAAGGAAGTTGCATGTTTCCATTCATTGTGTAATGAGGTCATAAAGCGCAGGTATAGCATATAACAAACAATGTGACAACAACAAAAATAAATGCATGAATAACAATGCTGTTTCCATTCATTATTTCAATTTAAAGTTACATTTCCACTGGAGAGTGTGGGTCAGAACAGCAAGCTTCTAAAGGCAAGTTCATTGTCAAAAGGGAAACAAAGTGTCCCAAAAACTGTGATAGCCTTCAGTTTTTAGTTCCAGAAGTGGGTTACACACAGACAATTGCTAGTCAACCTGTGGTGCCATTTTAAAGCTCCAGTTGTCCTCTTAAATACTGTATATACTAGCATTTAACAGAGTCACAGATTGTGAGAGATATGGGCAAAAACATCATGTTTCCCACGGAACACAAACATAACAGGAATAGTACCTCCATGACATCGCTGACTGTAATGAAGAAGAAGAAGAAGAAGAAGAAAGTTTATTTATATAGCACCTTTCACAGACATAGTCACAAAGTGCTTCACATGCAGTCATTATTCAGGCGCTGTAGTCTTCAGGAAAATGAAATAGAGCATTTTACAAACATACATAACAACAGTAGCTGTTACAACATACAGACAACATCAGACAATGGCAGGATAACAGCACACGTGGTCACATGATGGGATTTTTTAGTGGCTTTTTGGGGTGGGGGGGGGGGCATTAGAGTAAAGAGTCAGACAGATGTCAAAATGGCAGACGGTTGGCTGATGATAGGATAGAAAGGGAAGGCGACTGAAAGATGTTTAGGCGGAGTGGCCTTGTCCTTGAAGGGAGTACAGGGAGTAACAGGAGGATAAGATAAGACTTGCTGGCTTGACTTCTAACCAAGAGAAAGGGACTTGGGAAAGGAGGGAACGGAGACAGAAATTTGTAATTTATATAGTTTGATCTTCGGTAATTTGTCCGGATCATAATCAATCAGTTCTGGTTCTCAGCGTCAAGTGCGTGCATCCATTTCGTGGAGTAACCATGGTCAGGCCCGTAATACCACGTAGCAGCTCACCGGTCAGCTTCAAGATGTTGTCCATTCTTCTCTGGATGTAACCCCTTTATATCCGTTTAGCTGCGTAGCGGCTCACAGTTCTGACTCTCGGTGTTGTTTACTCTTTTCACAGTCCGTGCTGAGATGTCAGTCAGCTCCTCGGACTGTGCATCTCTTTGTTGTAATCCTTTCAGTCTGTCACTCATGTCACAGAAGCACAGTTTAATTTCAGCAGACAGCAGCTGGGTAGATTTAAAGGCAGCTGTCTTACAAATTTTGCTTTAGTTTAAGGCAGTCCCCAGACCAATGAGCAGGAACCTCACTATCATAAATCCAAACGTAATACACCCTCAACGTTCTCCAAGGGCAGAACTTCCAAACACAGAACTTGCCAGTTCTTCCAGGCGTCCTGTGAGTATTGCCCCCCGCAAAGGTCCCGCCAGTGCAAATGGGTTCTCCCGGTGCAGCCTTCTAATGGGAAAAATTGTGTCAATTGCGCTCAGAGACCAGGTAATCAGATCCATTTCCAGTTCTTAGGAGTCCAGCAAGCAGTAGAGTCAAAGAGAAATATGAGAAATTTAGAATGACGAGCCAAAACAAAAGAAGCATACACTAGAGGCAGGAGGAGCAGTAGGAGACGTCTGCCTTGTCCGAGAGCAGGAAGTGAAGAGGATGCAAGTCTTTGGGGGGTTACATGTAGCAAACCAGGTTGTTTTGTACGATCTTGGGAGCCTGTTGAGTCCGTGTATAATTCCGTTGGCAATACTTGAAAATACAGATGTAGACATGATTATATAGAAACAATTGTGATGCAAGAGTATGCAATCATCAGACTCTAGTGGTCAGGAGAAAATAGGTCAAATATTCACACCACAGAGCTAAAGCACAAGCACCACATACTGTACGCTCCATGTGTACTGTGATCAATCAGCTGCTGCTCTGCTGGGGGTTTGAGACATTGTTGGCTTGACAGAGTGGCCACATGCTTCAGAAGTGCTGTGCCACTATGGGCTCAACGCTGGCGTTTCCTGGGATGCACTCAGTTTCTGCAGCTTATGTGCGAAGCCCTTGGAGTAATTATGCTGCTGCCTAATGCTTACACTCACGGCACCATATAACACCACAGCAGCAGCTCATCAACTGAGGACCATGAGTGCTAGGACAAAGGAAAGTCACATTATTTTTTCTGGCTTGCCAAGAGCAGAAAAAGTCCAATATTTTGTCATGTGAGATAAAACATTACGCAAATCCTGAACTCCTGTGGTACTGTAAGTGCATCTTCAATATAAACTGCCTGGAACATGTAGAAAATTAAGTTCTATTTCATTCCTCCTGACCGCTATATGATGGTGCTCTACACCTGGATATCCCACACACGTGCATGAACAGAGGTTGAGATGTTATACCAACATAAACACATCAGTGGACGTGACCTGGCTGTGTCAACCAGCGTTCTGTACTTTCTACAGATTTCGCATAGAGCAGTAGGTCCTGTTTGTATTGATACACTACCTTGCCGGTCTTCACTCTGGAGACTTGTAACCAGATGGTTGGAGCTACGTTACTGTGTCCTCCAGAGGCTTTCTTCGTACTTTACGATCCTTTGTCAGTCTAATACACCATACGCTAAGTAACCCTATTGGGTTTTTTATTTTAAACAACTGATGGAGTGTGTTTCACTAACTTGAAGCTGAGAACTTCAAGCTAGTCTTGAAGCTGATTGTGGTCAGTTATTTTGTATTTTTTAGAGTGGGTATAGCAGCATGTCTAACCTATTGGCTTATTCAACCAGATATTTTGTGGCTGAGAACCTTCAGCTTCTACGTTGATAATTGGTTGAGTTGAACTCCAGCTGTACACCACCGTCTATAGCTTGGAGTGTGCTCGCTATTTTACTACAGAATGGATTGCTAGCTTTCTGTGTGTGGTAGAGTAGATACGCTGTGAGTGCTTCCTGTTCCTTGCAATACCATCTTGCTTGAAGTGTGTTTGCTCATTTGCTGCAAGACAATTTGATAGTTTGCTGGTTTAAGTCAAGACTGTGGCTGGTGCGATATGAGAGTTTTCCACTCCCCGCTACACTGCCACTCTCAGCATAGATTCTGTCTGTCTGTCTAAAGTTGTTACCCCATGTATATCACTAATATGACAACATCATTGATGCATGGGTGCTCCAGCTGCCTAGCCCCATTATGTCCATGTGCAGCTGCCTAGTCCATTATGCTCATCGTATCTTGGGACTGGACACCTGAAGCAAGCACTTACTGAAGACGCTTGCTTTAATTGTGCTCCCATGCCCTGGTCTGCTAGACTGGCTATGATTGAGGGAGAGAGCTTAGCTCTATCACAGATTTACCTTCTTTAAGGTTGCTCAGAAACCAGCTTTGAGCATCCCAACTTTTTTGCCGTACATTGCTGAGCTTCATAAATGCTGGTCAGATCCTGAATTGTTTACACATTGACCTTAAGACTGCATTATGTGCCATGAGAGACGCAGCTCATTATGGCTTAGACCACATGCCGTGTTGACGGTGTCATTGTGAGCCTGGTTGTGGCACCAGCTGATGCTGCCCAACCAGATGTGCATTGTACACGCCCTCGGTTCAGGGTCACTGATGAGCTCATAACCAATAGCTATGTTACAACAGCTCCAATTAGGTGAAAGTAGTGGTTGACTGAGCAACACAGAACATGAGCAATGTTTTGTTCCAGACGTTTACATATTCCAGAGAGCTTGGTAAACTTACAGCATTGTTCAAAATAATAGCAGTACAATATGACTAAGCAGAATAATCCAGGTTTTTAGTATATTTTTTATTGCTACGTGGCAAACAAGTTACCAGTAGGTGCAGTAGATTCTCCAAAAAAAAAAGAAGACCTAGCATTCATGATATGCACACTCTTAAGGCTGTGCAATTGGTCAATTAGTTGAAAGGGTTGAAAAAATAAATAGGAGTGTGGCATTCAATCACTGAGGTTTGAAGATGAAGCCAGCCCTTGTTGAACATGCATTTGAAAGCCTGAGGAAAATTGGGTCGTTCAAGACATTGTTCAGAAGAACAGCATACTTTGATTAAAAAGTTGATTGGAGTAGGGAAAACCTATAAAGAGGTGCAAAAAATTATAGGCTGTTCGGCTGAAATGATCTCCAATGCTTTAAAATGGAGAGCAAAACCAGAGGAAAACGAAAGACAACCATCAAAATGGATCGAAGAATAACCAGAATGGCAAAGGCTCAGCGAATGATCAGCTCCAGGATGATCAAAGACAGTCTGGAGTTACCTGTAAGTACTGTGACAGTTAGAAGACATCTGTGTGAAGCTAATCTATTTTCAAGAATCCCCCGCAAAGTCCCTCTGTTTAAAAAAAAAGGCATGTGCAGATGAGGTTACAATTTGCCAAAGAACACATCAACTGGCCTAAAGAGAAATGGAGGAACATTTCGTGGACCGATGAGAGTACAATTGTTCTTTTAGGGTCCAAGGGCCACAGACAGTTTGTGAGACGACCCCCAAACTCTGAATTCAAGCCACAGTACACAGTGAAGACAGTGAAGCAAGCATCATAAATAAGCCTTATTTATCACATACCAGGGATCACGGATCAGTTTGCATTTGTCAAAAAACTGGAAGAGGTCATGTTGCCTTATGCTGAAGAGGACATGCCCTTGAAATGTTTGTTTCAACAAGACAATGGCCCCAAATACATTAGTAAACAAGAAAAGTCTTGGTTCCAATCCGACAAAATTTAATGTTATGGAGTGCCCAGTGCAATCCCCGGACCTTAATCCAATCGAGAAGCTGTTTCTGAAGCAAAACCAATAAATATAAATGAATTGTGGAATGTTGTTAAAGAATCATGGAGTAACCGCTGAGAGGTGCCACAAGTTGGTGCCACACAGATGTGAAGCAGTTTTAAAAAACTGTGGTCATACAACTAAATATTAGTTTAGTGATTCACAGGATTGCTAAATCTTAGAAACAAAATATTTGTACAAAATAGTTTTGAGTTTGTACAGTCAACGACAGACGTAAAAGCTAACTAGTTAAGGGAACAAACTGGCACAAAATCTCAAAATTAACCACTGCATTAAAAATCAGTGTTTTCACGTACAGAATGTCAATACTTTTGCCACCTTAGCCTGTGGATGATTTCAGCCTTGTCCAAGGGTTACACTATTCAGATCAGGCGCCGTCCCCAATTCAATGGGGTGAGGATGACAGTTGTTGGTGACCCAGCAAGGTCTTCAGTCCTCCAGCTGGAAATTTTGGAGCTCCGGGGGAAAGGAGGCAAAGAACCAGTTTATAGTTCAGTCTACTCGAAAGTGTTCTATTCAATTTATTTTCTTGTTCTAAAAAGGATGGTGGTTTCTGCCTCTGGCACCAAATCAGTATGTCAAGGTGTTGCTGTGTTTTCATATGCTGCGTACAGAAGATGTCTTCCATGTGGTTATACTGACTCTCATTCCATCCCTGGATCACACAACCTGCATATACAGTTGTGCTCATAAGTTGACATATCCAGGCAGAATTTGTGATTTATTTTCAGCCATTTTACAGCAAACACAAAAGCATTTCTTTTATTCATAGTTAGTGGTCAGGTGAAGTCGTTGATTGATTGATATGATTTTAAAAAGAGTAAACACAATTGTTTGACAGTAAATGGCTTCACCCAACCACTAAATGAGTGAAAAAAAAGTTTTTATATTATCATTCATATTCTCTAAAAAATGGCCAAAATAAATAAATAAAATCAAAAAAATTGTTTGTTCCTGGGAGAAGATGGTCATGTGTGCCGCTGTCTTGTCAGCCCTGGAGTGAGAGCTGGTTCCTCTAGTTCCATTACCACCCACCGTCTCCATTCTCACTCTGTGTGACAGGCCCCAATGAGACGATGGAGAGACGGAGCCCTAAGCATTGAGGGGCCGACCCAGGAAGAGGCAGGTGGCAGAGTGACAGCATGGCGCTCCGAGCAGTGTTGGGATATGAAGCTGGGAATGAGGTGTGGCTGTGTACAAAATTGAGACTATTGCTAAGCAACTTAAAACAACACTAGGATTGTGAGTGTGCCTGAGATCCCATACTATGAACTACTTACAGACTCGAACTATTGTCCAACACACTGAGTAAAGCAGGATTCATCTGTTTATACACTGTGTTGTGCATTTTCATATTAGTTTCACAAACCCTTTGTCCCGCTAACCATGACTTGAACGAGAGAAATTTCAACTAGACCCATTTCAACCATGCATTCACACCACCCACTATCAAATTCTAGCTTGTTCCAGTGAACCCTGGTGTGGCAAATGGCCACAAGCGGATCTAGCTTAAAAACAATGTTCTAAATGTAATACTTCGGTAATTATTTAGGATAGTTTTAGGTTAGGCAGGTTAATAATACAGGAAAAAATTTGAAGGTTTCACACCAGCAATAACAAATTCACATAAATAAAGGGAGATTATAAACGGTCAAAAGAAATTAAGATTACATCATTAAAGAAACACAGCAAAATAAATAATAATGTTTATGTATGTAATGTATGTAAAAGTAACACTTTTAACGTTCAGTCGTTTGAATGTAATCACTGCTTTCAATCTCAGTTCCCTTCAGTCCAGCAAAAACAAATATAACTCCATTTAATACCATTGAACTTTCACCTTGGTGCACATTTACATTAAAATATATTGATCTGAAGATGCGTTCAGTTTGAGTGACTAACAGAAAGTAACAGACTATTGATATCAGCTTGCACAAGTATCACTTTTTGGGGCTGCTACCTCCCATATACTTCCTTTCCCCAAACTCTTTGTGCAACATGCTTTAGGCCAAAACAAAGCTAAAGCTCTGTGGACATAAATGAAGAAATAAAAGATAGTCATCTGATATCATAACCTGTCGATTTGTAAAAGCATTTCTACAAAGCAGCTAAAAACACTGTGTACTGTAGATCAAACATAATCAGGTCACCATAATAAATAAAAAGATTTCTGTAAGCCCAGTAATAGGTGAGTGGGGGATGACTGTGCTCATTGTTTAACAGTAAATCTCCCTTCAAACAACTGTGTAACCTTAACTCCCAAACAGCCTGTAATCTACATGAAAATTGGGTTGTTGTAACACTTTGGCAGATTAGAAAATGACTAAATAAGAAGTGTGGCAATATCAGGTGACAGAACCCAACATCAAGTAGCACTTTAAGCTGCAAAACATCATAGCCAAATTGTCTGACTTTATAAAGTGGCCCTTTTTCAAGATAGAAGTGGCACTACAGAGAAAAGTGGACTTATACCAATTACATAGCATGCGCTCCCAGTGGTATCGCATCTCTGTTGAATAGTACAAAAACAGAATCAAGTCAAGGGGGTTGGGCAGAACGTAATGATGAAATATAATTATTTAACTTACTACAGAAGCTATAATTTCAACACTTTTAATTACCAGACTAACAACACCCCCGGAATTTTACCTGAAGATTCTAAAGAATAAAACCTAAGGCATGCAGATAAGTAATACTGATGAGGCAAGAGACAAAGTTTCAAATATTATTACAAAGTTTAACAGTTTAAGACTTTTTAGTTTCAAATGCCTTAATAAAAGGGCCAAATATAAAACACGCACACACCTCAGGGACCTGATGCTTAGCCCTCGGGTGTGCAGACTAGGGACAAAAGAAGAGGGGTAATACCTACCAGAAGAGTTACACATGTCACGGTGTCCCTTGGTTCTCCTTTGTTTGTTTTACCTTATGTTCTGTGTGAGTGCGCGACCCCTTAAGTTTTGTGACGCACGGACAGACTCATGTTGGGGAACGCCCATCACACCTGTAAAATCACTGAGACCAATAGGGCGCGCCCAGGTCTAGTTTAAAAAGGGCCAAAAAAGGAGAGAGGGAAGCGGACGGAGGAAAGCAGACGGAACAGGGGGAAAGACCGGCGCCGGCGGACGCCGGTCAGAGGGAGAAGGAAGCCAGGAGGATTCCTAAGGAGACCTGAGGCCAGGGGACCCGGAGGCGCGTCTGGTAGGTCGGGAAGCGAGGGGCCGATGAGGAGGCCTGGGGTGACCCGCGACCAGAGAGAGAGAGCCAGGGACTGGTACGGGCAAGGAACTACGGCGGGGAAATGATGACTGATGGTGGGATGAAGGAAAGGCAGGGAGAGTGACGGAGAAAGCAAAGGAAAAGGAAGGAACCGGATCGAACAGCACGGAGTGACGGACAAGCGAATGGCAAAAGGAAGCCACAGATGCCTCGAAGATCATAAAATGCAACGCTTCTAACCCAGCTAGCACCGCCTCCCACTTCAGGAGAGAGACCGAGCCAGGAACTGAGGAGCGACCGGCCGTATCTCCGCGGACCAAGAGGGGACTAAGGAAAGGAACCTGTACATCGCCATAAAACGCTAAGTGAAGGGACGTGTCCCGAATAACCTGCATGCTGTGTGACTTTATTGTATATTTTGTAGTGTGGTCATTTGAGTCGACATTATTATCTTATAAATAGTTTCTGCGGCGACGTACTGGGACTTTGAAGTCCACTGGGACCGCTGGGAGGGCAGCAACACCCGGACTGGCCAGCCCTGCGGCACGGACTGGAGGGCGGGGATCACACCTAACAATATCCCTCCAAAGACTGTTCCCTCTCACAAACCCCCGGACTCTACTCACTAAACTGTTCTATTAGTTTTCAAAGCCTTTTGCTGGGCTTCTTTATATAGATTTCTGTTTTTAACCTTGCGTTGTTTTAATAAATCTTATTTTTTAATTGTAAACTCAGTCCACTTGTGTTTCTTTGTGGTACAACTTTGGTGATCGAAAAGAACCAGAAGCCGAGGGGAGGCGACACACACACACAAAATCAAAGAGTGCACAACAAAATACAAAGGATACCACCACCTCCAGGCTGTGCCTTCAGCTCCTAGAACAAAGATAAAAATAAGATTGGGCCACACCACCAACAAACAAATAAAATTAATTGGTCCACAAATACATTAAATGTCATAATTAAATGCAATTCATCTGTACAATGGATAAGATTTAATAAACTGCATAACACCATTGTCATGCATGAGGCTCAGCACTAGAAAACATGAAGCAATTGGAAACACAGTCTTAGTCAGTCAAGCAGCCAGAATTTGATTATTAGCAAAGCAGGGTAATGCCATGCACTAGTGAACTTGCCAAAGCAACCAAATTGTGTTCCTGAGGTACAGTCAGACAGTAAAATGGCCAAAGCAGCACAAAGCTAGGACCACAGTCTAAAATAACAGTGTCAGGCTAAAGACGCAGGTAAGGCAAACAGCCATTAAAACGAACCAGCAGTGTCTGTGGCAAAAGTAGGAAAAATTTGTATTAAAATATTTATTTAGAGCTCATGCACCAGATAACAGACATTATACATACCACTGTATGAACAGAATGTAGCTCCGGTGAAGGTGAGGCAAGAGCTAACAGCAGGAGCTACCTACAGAACAATAGGCATTACAGCCACTGTTGTGTACCTTACTACTGTATTTATGCAGCCGGTGTCATTACCATTAGTGTGGTACAGGAATGAAGGTTTTTATAAGGAAGGACACCCAGTGTGATTGGCTGGCAAGTACAGGGCCTTATTTCAGTTAATATACATCACCTCATACTGCCACAAAAAGACTGAAGTGGCAGCAGTAATAAGCCACTGAAGTGAGGTATACATGAAAAGGTGGCTTGAAATATTACAAGATTAGATCATAAAAAATAAAGATGATGAAAATGACCTGAAGGAATTTTTAAGTATTTTGTATAAACAAGTATAGTACTATTCATATCACTGACATTAGGAGGTAATTTTAACAATGGAAATTGTAACCAAGCTGCCAGGAGCCTGGCCTGGAGCAGAACAATATGAGTCAGTATGGGTAGGTTTCTATTGCAAAAAGGGGTTGAAACATACAGTGCCTAATTTGTAAAGCTGGAAGACACAAAACAGAGAGAGAGTGTTTTGTGGGCGTGTTTCAGCAGCACCAAGCAAGAACAAAGAGTCATGAAAGTGGTAAAAAAAAAAAAAGAATAATGCTGTAGTGCTGAGTTTTACAGAGAGCATTCTGTTACCAAAAGGCTTTTCCATTTATTTATTTCTGTCAAACTATATATAAGAGATGCATACAGCAGCCTTTACCTTGTAGAGTGGGTGAAGGATATTCTCACAGCTACAGTCAGTGACAGTGATAAATTATTCTCTGACTGGAGTTTTTTGTTTACCAAGTTACAACCCTTTAGCTTTTCTACTTAATGAGGACACAGAATTTACCTGGTCTGTTGGAGTAGTGTGGGTCACCACTCTGCCCTCCGGAAAAAAACCTTAGTTTGTTTTTAACTGCTTTCCTTGGTCATCCTTTTTCATACTGTGTTCAGCAGTTAAGTTAAATAAAGTCTTGGAAACATTCCCAAAAAGTGTACATTTCTGTACTCTGAAAACCCTTTGGTTCGATCAGAGTGGCAAAAGACTGCAGTTCATTTATTAAAGGTTCATTGGACAGTCATGTTTCAAGGGGGAAACATGTTAAATGTTGTTCAAAGCATTTATTAGCAACATCTTTTTCTGGTTTTAGCTAGGCTCAGCACTGTATGGGTCTCGCTTTGTCAGTTAAAAGATAGCATTTATTGTCTACATTTACATTTATTCATTTAGCTGACGCTTTTATCCAAAGCGACTTACATTGTTCTAATGTAATTACCAGTGTTACAGTCACTGGAGGCAAAGTGTCTTGCCCAAGGACACAACGACAGTATGAACTGTGGGGAGAGTATTGGCAACACATCTAAATTTTAAAAGTCCATAAATAATATGAAAACACTGTACACTATAAAAACAACCCGGGTAGACCCGGGTTTGTGTTAGAGGTAGCGGGCTGTCAGACAGCTTCTACAGCCCTTTATAGGGTTGGCCTGTCTGACTCCTCGTCCTTATATTCTGTTTGGCCCGCTCACCACGGTTTATTTGTTTTGTTACTTTGGACAGCGTTTAATTCTCAAAAAGTTAAACTAAATGACTAATACATTTTTTTTAACTATAACCCTTTGTCCTTAATGAAAATGTTTGTTTTTTTGCCATAGATCCAGTCGGTTGCTGTTGTCTCTCTCGGTGGTCGTCCCATAACCGGAAAGTTGGCGGTTCGATTCCCGCTCTCCCCACAGTTCATACTGTCATTGTGTCCTTGGGCAAGACACTTAACCCACCTTGACTCCAGTGGTGTTCCAGCTGTAAAACTGGTTATTCATTCATTCATTCATTTTCTACCGCTTAGTCCCGTTAGGGGTCGCGGGTGATTGGAGCCTATCCCAGCAGCTTTGGGCCTGAGGCGGGGTACATCCTGGACAGTGGCACATCCCTGTAGTCACAGGGCTGACATTTAGACATAGACAGTGACAGACAATCATTCACTCTCACATTTATTCACTAGGGACACTTTAGATTTGCCAATTGACCTACATGCATGTCTTTGGTCGGTGGGAGGAAGCCGGAGTACCCGGAGAGAACCCACAGTAACACGTGGAGGACATGCAAACTCCTCACAGAAAGACCGGAGTTGGCCGAGAATGTTTGAGTCGGCTGGGTTTTGAACTCACGACCTTCTTGCTGTGAGGCAGGAGTGCTAACCACTCTGCTAACCACTCTGCCACGTGGTAAAACTGGTTAATGGGAGCTTAATGTAAGTCGCTTTGGATAAAAGTGTCAGCTAACTTTAAATTAAATGTAAATGACCTTTTTATGATATATTCAAATTGTTATGATATAGTACATGTCACCATTGAAAAGGAACAAAAGGAATAAATGTATTATTTTACATCATATTGTAAACAAATGTGACTATTTGACAAAAACATAATAGAAGACATCTGAAGACCTCATTGTACGACTGGTTGGAGTTGCGAGCCAGTGTCACATTCAGCCCCAGTCGCACTCAGTCTGGCTCAAAAGGGAGGTTACTTTTCCACAGCCCCTATCAACATGTATGGGCATTGTTGTACAACTGTAAACAGAACTATGAATTGTAATTGAGAGTTCTGCAATGTGCCAGGTGAACACATTGGGTAAAAGCAACCCCAACCAAAATAAGGCACTTTTATCATAACTAAGTTTCACATCATATCCTTCTGAGTCAAAGCATGTATGTACGTATATGTCAAAATGGTAGTCCACGTTTGTTCTTTGTGTATTCTTGTCACACTAAAGCATCTCTTCATCTCGCTAGTTGGCTCAGTTAATTCATTTGTGGAGGAGATTCAGCAAAGGTTGACACATAACAATGTATAAAGTCCATAACGTTGACGTTCCATCACTGTCATAATGTTAGCCTTCATTTATCATCTTGTGTTTGCTTTCCCAGAGAGGTACAGCGGCATAATACTCACACAGTTTGGTGCGCGTTCCCGGCTAACATCAACCTCATCTGTTAGCAAAAGGTTACATGTCCCCCGCTGAACACACTGTGACAGCTGGACTGACTGCAGCGTACGGCGGGGGCTTGGAGCGGGACATGTTGACATGTGGTGGAGCTGTTTCCATCAGCTCCATAATCAATACTGTCAGAGGAGTGTCTAAAATTCCCGGCACGCTCAGTCTCAGACCAAACACCCACTCTGACTGACGGCCATATTGTTATGTGACCCACGGCCCTGTCAGCTGCTGCCTCTCAACCTCACCATTATCACACAATCACAACAACAACATGTGTCACAAAATCCCCAGCACAACCTGTAGGAGAGAGATATGCCATGGCGGGTTTTTAAAGGAACAATATGTATTAAAGTTATTGTTGTGATTTCAATCTGTGCCACATCTCTGTGCAGCATACCTTAAATTGGTGCGCAACCAAATAGAAAAGCTTAAGGCATCAGTGAAAGTGTTTTTATAAATATTGTTTACAAGTCTTTGCTTTCCCTGAACTAAATCCAAAAGCTAGTTAATTACTGCAATGACCAGTTACAAAAACCAACAAAGTAACTAACTTGGTGAAGGTTTGGCCTATGTTATTTGTAGCAACACACCATACATTGACTTATATTCTGATTTGTGTTTCTCAATATTTCTTTATGCGTTTATGTTTGTTAATATTCTGAGATATTTTTAATATTTTTGAAAATTGCAGCTGCCCTTAGCTGCTAGGATAGGCTCCAGTCACCCACGACCCCTGACATGACTAAGTGGAAGGAGATTAATTAAAGAATTAATACAATTTTAAGTTAGTGTATTTTACTGATTGTGCCACATCAAGTCCTAAATATAACCCTTGTTTTTGATAAATGGCGTTTACTTCTGAAGAGTCCAAATATTTTTTAGATACTCCCACTCTGGTTTATGATGACTCTGAACTCTGACTACTTTTGTTATTTATTTATTTATTTGTTTGTTTATTTGTTTGTTTGTTTATTTGTTTATTTTCCACCATTGTTGCACCTTACCGTTTTATTTGGTCGGTATGTGCTTGGTCCAGCTCCAGTCCTACTAAGCTGTATACATGTAGCAGTGGCTCAACTACTGTACAAGTTACAATATCTAGGAAGGGGTTACCTTAGTGGTTCCCAAACACTGGATTACCAGTTCACCGGTCCTGTTCGTTATCTTTATGGACAGGATTTCTGGGCGCAGGGGCCAGAGGGAGTCTGGTTTGGGGACCACAGGATCTCGTCTCTGCTTTTTGCAGATGATGTTGTCATGTTGGCTCCATCAAGCCAGGACCTTCAGTGTGCACTGGGACGGTTTGCAGCCAAGTGTGAAGCGACTGGGATGAGAATCAGCACCTTCAAGTCTGAGACCATGGTTCTCAGTCGGAAAAGGGTGGCTTGTCCCCTTCAGGTTGGTGAAGAAATCCTGCCTCAAGTGGAGGAGTTTAAGTATCTTGGGGTCTTGTTCAAGAGTGAGGGAAGGAGGGAACGTGAGATTGACAGACGGATCGGTGCAGCTTCTGCAGTGATGCGGTCGATGTACCGATCTGTCGTGGTGAAGAAGGAGCTGAGCTGTAAGGCAAAGCTCTCGATTTACCGGTCAATCTACGTTCCAACTCTCACCTATGGTCATGAGCTTTGGGTCATGACCGAAAGAACAAGATCCCGGATACAAGCGGCCGAAATGAGCTTTCTCCGCGGGGTGGCGGAGCGCTCCCTTAGAGATAAGGTGATGAGCTCGGTCACTCGAGAGGAGCTCAAAGTAGAGTTGCTACTGCTGCTCCTCCACATCGAGAAGAGCCGGCTGAGGTGGTTCAGGCATCTGTCCCGGATGCATCCTGGACGCCTCCCTGGGGAGTAATTCAGGCCATAGTTCAGTGGGAGAAGACGTAGGACACGCTGGTGGGACTATGTCTCTCGGCTGGCCTGGAAACACCTCAGTAAGAGCTGGAGGAAGTGTCTGGGGAGAGGGAAGTCTGGGGGTCTCTGCTTAGACTGCTACCCCCGCGACCCGACCCCGAATAAGAGGTAGAAGATGGATGGATGGATGGATGGATGGATATTGCTTAGAATAAGTTGTTGACTTTTGAAATCTCAGCTTTGGTACTCTATGGGGAAAATACTATGGGCAAAACGTCACCACCATTACCATTTTGCAACTTTCATATGGCATTTTAAAGACCATAAAGTTACAAAAAATGCATTAAGTCAGTGATTCTATAAACCCACACTGTAAAACTTACCTCTCAAAACCTATAAGCCCGTGCCAATGCACAAGCCTCAATGTTTTTGATAAATGGTGTTTGACTTCAAAGGAGCCCAAATATTTTTCAGAAACTCCCACTCTGATTTATGATGCGTAGTGTTTCAAAGTGTTTGTGATGAAGTGCCTTAATTTACCTTTTGTTGTTCCCACTTTGACACAGCCTCCTCATCTTCACTGGAAGATTTCATGCCTGGGACTGAAAAGACTTTCAACGAGCCCTGGAGAGTGGGTGTTTGTCAACTCCTCTCTGTCAAGATTAAAATTAGTATGCCGTTGGACATTTTTTTTTTGCACTTCAAAACTCAGGTTTTGTGAATTCCTGTTCCAATGCGTTTTTAAGGTATTCACATGCAGGTTTGAACACAAACGTGTGTACAATCATGAGGCTTAAACAGACTAAACCAAACTAACTAAAATCCTTTTGTGATCTTCTGTAAAATTTAAACAGCCACTGAGAGCACTTTGTTTGTTATCTGCTTGAAACACATGGCTAATTACAAACACAGTTTTAAAATCTAAATGGTATACATTTATATTTGCTTTTTTGTACCCTTCTCGGACACCTAAAGTGTTTTACATGATGCTTCTAATCACTCCATTCACACCTGGGGCAGACAGAGAGGGGGCTGCCATACATACGACGCTTACAGCCTTCTCCGACCATCAAAATATAAATACCATGAATGTATAGTTTTTAATTAAAGCTTGGGGAGAAAACACTTAGCTGTATGTCATCTTTATCATTCTTTGGTTATGTTACAATACATTGCTCATTGGTTACTGCAATGAACAATTACTAAGGACCAACAAAGAAAGAGACTATTGTTACTTTACTCCTCCTTGAACCTCCATCTTATCGTGGTGGAGGGGGTTCAGTGCCCGAATGATCCTAAGAGCTATGTTGTTGGGGGCTATATGGCCCTGGTAGGGTCTCCCAAGACAAACAGGTCCTTGGTGACGGGCCAGACAAAGAGCTGTTCAGAACCCTTTATGGAAATTAAAAAATCAAGGACTGTGACGTCGCCCGGTATGGCGCAACCGGGGCCCCACCCTGGAGCCAGGCCCAGGGTTTGGGGCTCGCATGCGAGCGCCTGGTGGCCGGGTCTTTCCCCACGGGACCCAGCCGGGCTCAGCCCAAAGGAGTGACGTGGGGCCGACCTCCCGTGGGCCCACCACCTGCGGGAGGAACCGTAAGGGGTAGGTGCAATGTGGATTGGGTGGCAGTCGTAGGCAGGGTCCTCGGCGACCCAATCCTCGGACACAGAATCTGGCGCTAGGGACATGGAATGTTGCCTCGCTGGCGGGGAAAGAGCCTGAGCTTGTGCGGGAGGTTGAGAGATTCCGACTAGAGATAGTCGGGCTCACCCTAACCCTAACCACCTCCACACACAGCTTGGGCTCTGGAACCCAAATCCTCGAGAGAGGTTGGACTCTCCACTACTCTGGAGTTGCCTGCGGTGAGAGGCAGCGGGCTGGTGTGGGCTTGCTTATTGCCCCTGTGTTGGAGTTCACCCCGGTGAACGAGAGGGTCGCTTCCCTGCGCCTGCGGGTCAGGGATAGGTCTCTCACTGTTGTTTGTCCTTTCGGGCCAAATGGCAGTGCAGAGTACCTGGCCTTCTCGGAGTCTCTGGGAGGGGTGCTGGAAAGTGCTCCGACCGGGGACTCTGTCGTTCTACTGGGGGACTTCAACGCTCACGTGTGCAGCGACAGTGACACCTGGAGGGGCGTGATTGGGAGGATCTGAACCCGAGCAGTGTTCTGTTATTGGACTTCTGTGCTAGTCACAGTTTGTCCATAACAAACACCAAGTTCAGGCATAAGGGTGTCCATCAGTGCACGTGGCTCCAGGACACCCTAGGCCGGAGGTCAATGAACGACTTTGTAGTTGTTTTATCTGACCTCTGGCCGTATGTCTTGGACACTCGGGTGAAGAGAGGGGCGGAGCTGTCAACTGATGTGTGAGAATGTGGGACAACGTGAACGTGTTTACCTTCAAGTGGCTGTGTCTCAGGTATGTTCATCAACATGCACAGTCCCAATCAAATAAATAAATCAATATTTGTGTGCATAATGTGCATGTGTCTAAGGAAAAGGATGTATTTAACACATCACATCACCGATAGTTCACAAGGGTGCTGCTTTGCAACTGTGTGCTTCATAAACTGACCTTATTCCAAATATGGTCATCACTTTTACTTTCAGAAATTTAGCCAACTGTTCTGATCTCACTAATATGTTATTGACAAATGTGACCTATGGTACCAAACGAGTACCATAAATCTGTTTAATGCATACCATATTAATAAATATTGCTGCTCTGTAGTGCTCCTGAAAATGTAGACCCATGAGAGACCTAAAAAAAAATTCTTTGTCATTTAAAGACAGAATTAGGTGAACACATTTGGTACATGAAGTCAAATAAGTATATTATGACCTCACCTAGCACTATGGATACATTATTGCAGTGAAAAAACTGTCTTTTCCCCCAAAGAAAAGACATGCTGGCCAACAGGAGCCAAAAGAACTTTAGATAATGTATTATTCATTGACATTTCATTTATTGTTTTTTTATCCTGTTTAAAATCCGTCTTAAAACGTGCCTTTTATCTCAGCATGTGGCTTTACACTACCTTTTCCTTGCTACATTTGAAACTGACCAGCTAACATTTTGTAACATTTTGATCCAACACAAATGTATACAAATTGAATGCAATGTTGTTTGATAAGTATATAGCAGAAAACCTTTCCCACACCTGCTGCTTGTTTATGTCACATTTATGAGGCCATTTAGAATTCCACCTGTGTACTCTGTTATCAGTGTCTGCGGTATTGACTTTGAGTAAATCACAGAGATAAGTGAAGGAGGATTCTGCGGTGTTTGTTAATCAGAAGGTTAGCAGAGAGAGGTGGCTCTGTAGGTGGCTGCACCGCCAGCCGCTAATTACTTCATCCTGATGGTCGTCATTAATCTGCTGCTGGCATCATTTACAAGCGTCCCGCTGCAATGCCCCGCGGCTGCCTTCCAACTGTGGGTGTGTTTGAAAATGCAAATATCCCACAGGTTGCATATGCACACTAGGATGGTACCACATATCTGTGTAGTGCTTGTATTTTCTCTCTAGTTGCTCTGTACACTAGAAGTATTAGGATGCCAACATATTTATATTGTTTTGGCCCTGTGCTCCAACAGTTTGGATTTCAAATTAAACACTGACTATGAGGTTAAAGTGCTGACGCTCCACTTTCATTTAAAAGTGTTTACATTCGCACAAGGTAAACGGGTCGGACTTTTCCCTACAGCGCTGAAATTGAAGCCATCTACCAAAGTCTGTGTGTGTGTGAGTGTGTGTGTGTGTGTGTGTGTGTGTGTGTGTGTGTGTGTGTGTGTGTGTGTGTGTGTGTGTGTGTGTGTGTGTGTGTGTGTGTGTGTGTGTGTGTTGAATTTCCTGTGGAGCAGGGTTCACTGTCGGGGCAGCTTTAGTTACTGTGAGCTCACTTATTGATTAAAGCTTCTAGAAATGCAAGGTGCTGATAGTCTGTCAGATATCCTGTGGATGTGATAGTTGCAAGACTTAAGTTTAAATTTGGCTGCAAAGTTTTGTTCTTGGAATTCTCTGCCCTACTAAACAGCTTAGAAGTTATAGGTGTAAGAACACCACACTGTATACTTTATACAATACTTTTACATTTTGGTTTAATGTTTATGCCGCTTTATACCTGCACCAGCTCAAGTCCTTTATACCAACATCTGACAATCAACAAAAAATTATTTGGACTGGACCCTTGTAAATGAGCTTCTGTGTTAGGCACCTGCTTTATGATTGGGAAGATACATCTGAGAATCTGCACACTTGTTTTAGAAGGTTTAGGGGTATACTCCACATATGTACCCAACTAAAGTTACAATAAAGAGATAAAGATGTTCAATCAACATAAAACAGTTGGATATGTTTAATCTTGAAGTTGAGCTATAAGGGAGCAGAGTCCTAATGCATTCTGACTGCACTGTGCTGTTTGTTACACTTTGGGGAAATGGAGGGTTGCCAAACAAAATATGCAGCATGGATTTATCTCACCTGCATCACTTTCCGATGCAATAACACGCCTGCAGGAAGCAATTCGTCAGAAAGAAGCGCAGGAGTAGAAGTCGGAGTTGATCCTGGCGTTGTCAGTGTGGTACCAGCTGGTATAGACTGTGTAGACTGTGTCATGTGGAGCTTGTCAGAACGGATGACACTGGGGGCTGACAAGCTCCTACAAGCAATCTAAAGTCTATGACTTTCTCTGTGTCAAAAATGTGTCATAGTGGCTTTAACAAACATTCTGCCCCCGCCCCAGGGTTCCCACGGGCTCTGAAAAACCTGGAATATATTAGCATTTTCATGGGGATGTGACAAAATTTTTTTAGTTTTATTTTTGGTCTTGTGTTTAACAACGTCATCAGGATTAAGGTCCTCAAAAATGATAACCATTAAAAAAAGCTTGTTGTGTTGACCCATAAAGTGCAGTAGGATCTCTTTGATGCAAATAATCAGCAGGTAATCAAACCAACATGCTTAAGCCGACCCCATAGTGACACATCTGAGGGTTGTTTTTTCTCAGGAGTCACAGAGCAGGAAGAAGGGCAGCATAGGCACATATTCAAGATTCAAGATTCAAGATTTTTATTCGTCACATACAAAATTATATACAGCATATATAACCAGCAGTGAAATGTGAGTCAGGTCCGCTCCATGGACAGTGCAATTATTAAGGAAAACACACAGATGAAAATATACATAAATGTAGCTATGTAAGAATGAAATAAAAGTAAACAATAAAAAATATAAGAATAGAATATAAAAAATGTGTAAATATAAAAAGTGTGTAATGTGGGAATAAATCTAGATCGCAAAATAATGTACATGAATGTAAACTGTAGACTTAAATATTAAAAAATGTACAGGGATGTACAGTGTGCATATATGCATTTAGCTGTGGTCTTAAATATTAAGATACACAGGAAGGTGCAAGAGGCAAATGTGCAAAAACAGGGTGTCACTTGTCAGTGTGTCAATGTGAGGTAGCTGGTTTAGAGTTCAAGAGTCTGATGGCCTGGGGGAAAAAACTCCTCCTGAGTCTCTCGGTTTTTGCCATCAGGCTACGGTAGCGCTTACCAGATGGCAGTAAAGTGAAAATATGATTACTGGGGTGGGTGGAGTCTTTGATGATTTTTGCAGCTCTGCTTCTGCAGCGTTTGTGGTAGATGTCCTGCAGAGAGGGGAGAGCAGACCCTGAAATGCGCTCAGCTAAGCGCACAACTCTCTGCAGGGCTTTGCAGTCAAGACTGGAGCTGTTCCCATACCACACAGAGATACATTGAGTCAGTATACTTTCTATAGCTCCAGAACAGAAAGTTTTCAGGATTGCTGGTGAGACCCTGAATTTCCTCAGCTGTCGCAGATAGTACAGTCTTTGCCTGGCTTTATTTACCTGAGTTTGAGTGTGAGTAGTCCAAGTCAGGTCCTCAGAGATGTTTACACCAAGGTACTTGAAGCTACTCACCCTCTCCACAGGGGTCCCGCTTATCATGAGAGGAGTGTAGGGCTGCTGCTGCGTCTTCCTGAAGTCTACAATCAGTTCTTTTGTTTTGCTCACATTCAGAGAGAGGCAGTTGTCCTGGCACCATGATGTTAATTTCTCTACCTCATCCAAGTATGCGGTCTCATTATTGTTGTGAATGAGGCCCAGAACCACAGTATCATCAGCGAATTTGATAATGGATGTGGAGCTGTGCGAGGACACGCAGTCGTGTGTGTAGAGAGAGTAGAGCAGGGGACTCAGGACACAGCCCTGTGGGGCTCCTACGTTCAGCGTGATGGAGCTGGAGGTGTACTGGCCTAGTTTCACCACTTGAGGTCTGCCGGTGAGGAAATCAAGGATCCAGTTGCAGAGTGAAGGATTCAGTCCGAGGTCTATGAGTTTTGAAGCTAGCTTTATGGGGACAATAGTATTAAAAGCTGAGCTATAGTCAATAAATAGCAGTCTTACATAGTTCCTGTTATTGCTGTCAATGTGTGTGAGAGAAGAGTGCAGGATGTGAGAGATGGCATCATCTGTGGATCTGTTTGGGCGATAAGCAAACTGAAGAGGGTCCAAAGTATCCGGGATGGAGGAGCAGATGACGTTTTTAACCAGTCCCTCAAAGACCTTCATGACTATTGATGTGAGGGCAACTGGACGATAGTCATTTAGACAAGAGGGTTTATTGTTTTTAGGCACAGGGATGATGGTCGATTTTTTGAATGAGGTGGGAACCACCGATGTGGCAAGAGACTCATTAAAAATGCATGTAAACAAACCAGCGAGCTGATCAGCGCAGGACCGCAGAACACGGCCAGAAATCCCATCAGGTCCAGCTGCTTTCCTTACATTCACTCGCTTTAGTGCCCTCCGAACCTCGTCCTCCGACACGGTGATCCGATGATGATCGCTGCTCTGACTGCTGCTTCCTGACGCGCTGCTCGGCAGACTCGCACTGCTTTGATTGCTTTCCGCCGTGAAAGTATTAAGCTCGTCAGCCAGCGACGGATCTGCTCTCACCTCTGTAGAGGATTTATTTCCAAAGTCACAGATGGTCCTTAGTCCTTGCCACATGCGTCGGGAGTCATTAAGCTGGAAATGTGACTCAATGCGTTCCCTGTGTCTGTGTTTTGCGGCACTTACTGCGTGTCGGAGAGCATAGCACGATGCTTTGTACTCGCTCATGTTTCCCGACAGAAGGCCGGCATTGTAAGCAGCAGTGCGTTTGTTTATTGCTGCACGGATTGATCTGTCCACCCACGGTTTCTGATTGGAGAAAGACCTTATAGTTATTGTGTCCGTAGCTTGTTCGGCTAGCGTGTTTACAAAGCTTAGCGCTACATCCGTGAACTCGCTGACGTCCAATGAGCTTGCGCGAAACATGACCCAGTCTACGCATCGAGCCGCCTGTAACGTTGCTTCTGATTGGGCGGACTAACGCGCGTCACCACCCTCTGCACCGGAGGTTCTTGAACGAGCCGTTGTTTATATTCCGGTGTGAGGAAAATGGCGGCATGGTCCGATTTGCCAAAAGCCGGTAGTGAGCGAGCTTTGTAGGCATTCTTAAACTGAGTGTAGCAATGATCCAGTGTATTTGGTCCCCTGGTTGGACAGGATACATGTTGATAAAAATTAGGCATGACTTTCCTGAGTTTGGCTTTGTTAAAGTCCCCAGCGATGATAGTAGCAGCGTCAGGATGTTTGTTGATGTTGCCGCTGAGCGCATCGTGAAGCTCAGACAAAGCCAAGCCAGTGTCTGCTTGTGGAGGGATGTAAACAGCAGTTATGATGATCGATGAAAACTCCCGAGGCAGATAGGATGGGCGGCAAATAATGGATAGGTGTTCCAGATGAGGCGAGCAGGAGCGCGACAGAGTGGAGATATTCCTGGGGTCACACCATTTCTTGTTAATCATGAAACAAACTCCCCCGCCCTTGGATTTGCCGGCCTCGGCTGTCCTGTCCATCTGTAAAACAGAGAAGTTTTCAGACGGCGTTACAGCAGCGTCCGGGACCCAGGGCGTGAGCCACGTTTCAGACAAACAAAGGATGTTACAGTCCCTAATGTCCCGTTGGAAGTTTATCCTGGCTCTAAGATCATCCATCTTATTCTCCAGAGACTGGACATTGGCGAGCAAAGGAGGGCTGTGTGCTCTTTTCCTCAGTCTGTTGCGAATCCCAGCACGTCTCCCGCGGTGTTTCTTGTTCCGTCGCCTCGGGTGGCTATTCAGGTAACCATTGTTTATCACGGCGTCCCGGAGAATCTCAGGTGGCCACGACGGGTTGGAGGATAAAGTGTCGTGAAACAGGTCAGTGAAGCGGTGTCCAATGTCCAAAAGTATCACCTTTTCGTATGAAATCAGTGCAGAGGTAATGTGTGTAAAAAGAGAAAGCAAAAGTAGGTAAAAAAGTAAATAAGAACACAATCTAAGCGGAGCGACCTGGACGGCGGCCAGACACAGCGGCGCCATCTTGGAATGTTCCAAGTTGACTTCTTTCCTGAGCTCCGTTCTGCTCTGATCCTGTCAACATAAACTGTTCCGTCTGTGTCATGTCATCACCAGTACAATGTGGGCACTAGTGGGATGTTCAGCAAAGTTTAATTAAGATTGATTCTGACGAACTGCTTCAAAGGCTGGATTTGATACAGAAAAAATAAAAAAAAAAAAATAAAAGCGTTCTGTTTAAACTGCTGAACAGCTCCACTGCTGAGATTTGGTAAAAATGGCTCCCACAATTGGTAAAGGTATAAGTGAAAATGAAGGGAAAAAAATAATTATTTGTGTCTCCCTACTCCAAACAAGCTATAAAATTTCATAAAACTGTGTGGAGAGGACCAGCCAGCCGCATCACACACTTGTTGCAATGGGACCCCCTCGGCTCACCTTTTTGATAGGGAGGAGATCGCAGTGCTCGCAGGCCGAGGCCACGTGATCATCCTCAAAGATGAGCCTCTGACAGGGAGGGACACATCTCTTTTCTAAGTCTCATTTGCATGTCAAATTTTGCAGAAAGAAAATATTTTTTTGTTTAACCCACCCCATTTTATTTTAATAAATACAATAATTTCCTCATTTTCTTTTACATAAACACCAGTTATTAATTCTACTTACTTGTGTTTGCAAGTTTATTCAAAACAATTTAATTATATGCTATAAAAATGTGTTTTTAAAGTGGTTAATGGGAAGGTGTGGGTGGTGATAAGAGCTGTCATTATCAGCCCTTGTGAGAGCTGATAGTTTGCTTTCTTCCTCTCTTATGCACTTCTGTGTATCTGCAGTAATGTACCACCTGAAGTGTTGAGTTCATTTCAGGTGTTATCTATGTTTCCGGCTTTGTTTAGTGATATTTCAAAATGTCTTAATAATCTCCTCTTTGTAAAGTGTGAAGTTACATTTTACATATTGAGTTCATAATGATGAAAAAAGAAAAATGCAGAAAGCACCGCAGGACAAGGACATTTACAATAATAGCCATATACAAGTAGACATAGTAGTATTCACAATAATAGACTTCCCATTTCTTTTTAATGTGTTCCAGGATAAACACATGTGAAGCTGTTGATGAAAGCCCTTGTGGATGCCCTTCAGCACCATCAGAGGCTTGACTCCTTCACTGGTCTGTGAACACAGAGATCACACATATTAAACCTGTTCATGTGCTGAGACAAAGGCTGACACCACTCTGTTCCAGTGGCTTGTTAATGCCACCTTCCAGGGCTGTGTTGCCGTCTGTGATATGTGGAGGCAAAGTCACCTGTTTGCTCAGATACAGCTGAACAAACGGCTTTCCCGGAGGCACACAACACCTTGGAAATGGCGTCTGTGCTGTTAGCTATGTTGTTTCTACACAGGTCATACATAAGTTCTCACTGTAGAAAACAAGTGTGTATGATATTATGAGATTGTTAATCTTGAAGAAATGAAAACTGGTTGTTATGCTTTACTGGGTTGCCGTGGTAACTTGTGGAGTCTGATACGTCTTTAGTTCCTCATGGTTCTTTTTGCTTTAAAGGGTAACAGTTTGATACTTTGAATACAATATTATTGAGTACATTTTCATAATCCACTGACTTTTAATATTTAATCACCTATTTCATCTTCTACAGATGCTGAAGGTGCCTTATAGCAATGTTTAATAAAAGTTTCAGCCAGAAACCCATTCAAAATTTCATTTTTTTTTTCACCAGTTGTTTTGTTGAAAAAAAGGTTTAGGTAAAAGCATCTGGACTCAGTTTTCAGGTGAAGACGTTTCGTCTCTAATTCCAAGAGACTTTATCAATTCTGAGATCAACTGTTAAGAGAGATGTGCTTATATCTGAGGAATTTCCCCTGAAATCAAACCTGATTGGACCAGGCTGATCTGGTCTCACCGTCGTTGGCTCTGGAAGGAAAGTGTGACTCCTGATGTGAGAGTCGTTAGTGACACTGCTCCATTCAGATGCTATGTTTGTTGTTCTAGAGTGCAACTCTTTTGTTTTAGGTTTCAAAACACTGTTATAAATACTAGGCAACATGAACATGAACATGAATATATGTAACCATAAGATAAGTTTGTACAGTATGTACTGATCATAGGCCTTCCAAGTTTGTATGTAGGACATACTAAATCCATGACATTGCAGTGGAAAGTCTAGTAAATAAGCCTTCTACCGTCATTACCTGCCACATATTAAGGCTGAATAAATATAGGCATATGGTCTTCACCTGCATCCATTAAGGAAATGAAGCATGAATTGACAGCACTAAACAAGTTATTAGTGATAATATAGAGATGTTTTTATATGTCCAGGCTCATCCTCTGGGCTGCACTTATGCATCTATATTTAACTGCATTAACATGAAAGCTCTCCATCTATGATTATTTGTTAGGAAAAAGACTACCTGTATTTTTTACAATATTCGTAACCAAGAGCATGTTTATGGCTATTTTTTGTCAGAATAATGGAGGTGAGTTGGGGTAAATGAAAAAGCACCATAGATTATACTTACAATACAAGGGCATTAATGAAGAATATAAAGAGAAAAGATGATGAAAGGATGTGACTTCAGTGCATCTTCAAGTCAATCTCTAATCATCCATTCCTCAGCAAAATCCTTGTGTATAGTCAACTGAATAATTACTTGAAGAATGCCAACCTTTATGACGTTTATCAATCTGGTTTTAGATCTAACCACAGCACTGAAACTGAACCTAAAGATGTAAATGACCTTGCAATGAAATGGACTTTGGCAACCTCTAAATTGTTGTTCTCCCAGATTTTGACATTGCATTCGACACTGTCGATCATCAGCTCGATAGACTCCAGGGCCTATACTTAATTAAACTGCAGGAAAAAGAAGAAAAATAAGGACTGAGGCTTGGGCCCTGTACTACGAAGCTAGTTGAATCTATGCTGGATAAGTCTCTTCTAACCAGTTAGACAAAACTCCCTAGACTCTTCCTCCAGCTCTTCTGGGGGAATATCGCGGCGTTCCCAGGCCGGCCGAGAAACATAGTCCCTCCAGTGTGTTCTAGGTTTTCCCTGGGGCCTCCACCCGGTGGCACATGCCCAGAACACCTCCCCAAGGAGCCATCCATCATGGAGCAATCTAATTTACAACAGGTTTTCATTCAAGTTAAAAGTAACCCATCTACAGCGGCAAAGGCTTGAAAAGACGCCTGACAAAAAAAGCCAATCTGTGACTGCATAAGTGAACGCGTAGCCTACATGCCCATTCTAATTTCTATGTTTATGGCCAAAAGTTGCACATTATATTAAACCTTTGACCAACTACTGTGTTTGATTGTTCCTTTGACTTTAGTTGCAGTCTGAAGAGGACATGGGGCCATATAAAAAATGGAGATAAAAAAAAAATACTTGAAAGATTGGATCGGTTATAGGATGCTTTAAATATTTAGTGAAATGTTGAAAAAGCACTGCTCACACATAAGGCAGGCCTTTTTATCCCTGACTCCTCCCACTTGAGACATCTCTATCTGATCTGATCAGTGTCAATCCAATTAAGTGCACAGATGAGTCCAGAATGTATGTTGTTGTTGAGGGAAAACTTAATGGCTTCACTATGATAGGTGTTGTTGTTTTTCCAGAAGAGCCTCTAGTTCAATTATTTGTCTTGGGAGTTCACATTTCCCATAAATATCCTTGTCAAAAATGGCTTGTACCTCCAATTCCAGTTCCTACTTCCCAGATCTGCAGCCATCTTTTCCTCTTGTCTGGAACCAGACAAACACAATAGACACCTTCCTTGTACTGTAGATTAAGCAGATTTTCTCTTGTATAGATTATCCTCATTGTAGCGTCCATTAGAAATGTTGAAAAATATAGAAAATTGCCATCAAAGCCAACAGAAATTATTAAAATTGAGAAAACATTTGTAGAGCTCCTAACATTTGGTACCTTCAGGGAAGGCGCATCATTTGTTATGTTTGAATTCAAAGGCCCTGTCCCTGCAGCAAAATCCGCCGCATCATCACTTCCACCACAGCTGGAGAATTTGCTGCTGCCTTCTTCCCACTCTGCACAGAAGTCTTCATGTCCTCCTTCAACTCCACCTGCTCAGAGATTTTTAACATCATTGCTCCTTACAGGTGCAGAGCTGTCAGGACTCAACTAGAGCCTTGGCTTAATGACACCACCCGTGCCCTTAGACGGAGGTGCAGGCAGGCCGAGCGCAAGTGGAAAAAGGACAAGCTACATGTTTCACTGGGTATATTGAGAGACAGTCTTACTGAATATCAGTGGCGGATACAGAACGTCATTAATGGGTGGGCCTGGTGAATATGCGGTGGGGCCGTATATCAGGTATACCGTATACTACCTGTACACAAAGCAACTGGATAGCTCAGTTGGTAAGCAGTTGGCTTTACATTTTGCGTACCCAGGTTCGAATCTACCTTGGGACAGTATGTATATTAGTTGTTTTCCACGTTTTTGTAATTTATTGATCATGGCATGCTGTCTTATATTTTCCAGTTTTCAGCTCAGTAATCTCAGTTTTGCAAATAAGGCTAGCCTTAATTTAAACCCCATTTGGCTGCTGCATTCCCAGTGTTAGCAAACGCTAACGCTAAGTCTGGTAACATGAATATTGAAAGCCTCCAAGCACAGACGTTTCACTTTAAGTCCTACCTGTTGCTTTTCACTATCCACTTGTTCATCAGCTGTCCCATAGATTGACACCATCTCCTGCCATCTCCTTTTCCCTCTTTATTTTTTTTGTTTTATCCATCTTTTAAAGACAACTGTGTGCATACTGTGACAACTAACACATAACGTTACCTGCTCGACGCTCAGCGCGCTCACGGCGCCCCCGCCAGCCACGCCCACTCGTGATATTATATTAATTCTATTTATGGAATCTAATGACGGTGTCTATTGAAGCCTGTTAGTCCTATAAATGTTATAGTATTGAGGAAATGCTGATACTGCTGCATACCCCCTTTTTGCGCCACTGGGTGCAGTGCAGAGATCGTTTCTGCACCGAGTCTATTTCTGATGTGCTGCACGCACTGAATTAAGATGTTTTTATTAATCTGATTGGGTGGGCCACCAGTCAATCTGGGTGGGCACGTGCCCACCCAGGCCCACCCGTAAATCCGCGCCTGCTGAATATCAAAATGCAGTCAAAGCAGCTAAATGTCAGTATGTGTCTAATGTCATTTCCACCAGCTCTAATCGTCCTAGAGCGCTATTCAACACAATTCAGTCTGTTATAAATCCATCTAGTAATGCTGTACAGCAGGCCTCAAAGTCAACCTGTAATGATTTCCTCCATTATTTTGTTGATAAAGTAGCCTCTGTTAAACAGAGCATTAAGAACATGTCTAACACTTTTGACTTGTGCTCTTCTCCTGTCCTCTCTGTGTTTAATGTGTTTGAGCCAGTGTCACTCTCTCTCCTCTCTGAGGTGGTCCAGGGGCTGAGACCGACCAACTGTCCTCTGGACATTATCCCATCTAAAATGCTTAAACACAGTTTTTAACACAGTGGGCCCATGCCTCCTCTCATTTATAAACAGCTGCTTGAGTTCAGGTTCTGTACCAACTGTATTCAAGCACGCAGTGGTCAGGCCTCTGCTAAAAAAAACAACCTTGATCCTACCGTTCTGTCAAATTTTAGACCTGTGTCCCATTTACCTTTTCTATCCAAGGTTTTGGAAAAGATTGTTTTCTTACGGTTACAGTCTTTTCTGGAGAACAATCAGATCTTTGAAAAGTTTCAGTCTGGCTTTAGGACACGACACAGCACTGAGTCCGCTCTTCTCAAAGTACAAAATGACATTCTCTTGTCCCTTGATGAGAAAAAGCCAGTGCTGCTCATAATGTTGGACCTTACTGCCAGTAGCGGTTTTAGGCACGGCGAACGGGCAGCGCCGCGCATTTTTCGTGACATATTGGGGGCGGCAGAACGAGCAGATTAATAAAAAAAAATAAAAAAAAATTTAATTCCTTTGCGTCGCGGAGCGGTTTTCGTCATTTATATCATTTCACTGTGTGTGGAATTGGCTAATTACGCTCCTGCAGCTGCCGGCGCCCCTTCTTGCTGAGAATGTCCAATGCACAGAAGCTGTGTGTTGTGAGAGAAGTGTAAAAGGGGGTGGGGCGAGAGGCGCGGGTGACATTTCACCTCTGGGTCTCTCTCAAATGGAACGGACAGCCTATAGTTCCTGCAAATGAAACTAGGTAATACAAAACAAAATAATACAAAAGGTGAATTGGTTTAGTCTTGACTTCTGGTCGTGAGTGACAGTTGGGGGGGATGGGAAATCTGTTGATTGTCGAGTGCCAAATAAACAGAGATGGAGAAGAAAAGGTCAAAGCCATCAGGTGCCCAATTTCGGAAAAGAAGAAAAGAAGAGGAGGAGAAACAAGCAAAAGATTAAGGTATGCAACTATGTTCTCTCTCTGTATGATCCATTTCATGAATGAAGAAGGGCTAATGTTAATTGGTGGTGGGTATAACTCTTTGTTAGCCTTTTTGCTAATGATGCTTGCTATGCTTATACAACAATAATTTGGTTTCAACTCAATCACGAGATCTAATTTATAATATTGTGCTTTGCAATAAAACTGTTACAAGTTCAGTTATCATTTCCATCTGTTGGTTTAACGTTAGGCTCTGTAAATAACCAACGGCATTTTCAAATCTTTAGGTTAAAGATTTAACATTTGCTATGTAGCTATTTGCTACACAGTGTGCTAAGTATAGTTTCTAAGTATAGTTTTACAAGTCATAACTAAAAGTGTGTCATGCATAGAATTTGAGGCAGTAACCAAAGAGCTAATAGTTCTTTCATGAAAGTTAGATTAATATACAAATTAAAATATCCTGAAACCCAAAAAGATTTTGGTGATTAAAAAAATAAAATCCCATTGTTTTTGCCTATACATATAATTTAAAGTAATTTTATTTTTTAAACAACTGAGTCCTAGTGGCCATAGCATAACATGAATAAAATGATAATTTTTTTTTATCATTTGTTTCTATGCTCTAAACAATGTGATGACATGGGGGAAAAAAACTAATAAAATAAATAAATGTTTTTTTCCGGGTCTAGGAGGGTATAGCGTGTAATGACAGACATTTGTGTGTATGTGTGTGTGTGTGTGTGTGAGTGTGTGTGTGTGTGTGAGTGTGTGTGTGTATGTGAGTGAGTGTGTTTATGTGTGAGTATATGTGTATGTGAGTGTGTGTATGTGTGTGAGTGTGTGGATGTGTGTGAGTATGTGTATGTGTGTGTGCTTGTGTGTGTATGTGTGTGTGTGTGTGTGTGTGTGTGTGTGTGTGTGTATGTGTGTATGGTGTGTATGTGAGTGAGTGAGTGTGTGTGTATGTTGTGATGACAGCGTGTGTATTACATTACATTTATAGTACATATTCACCTGTAAATGCTGTTTATAGAAAAGAGACACCTGTAATTATATTTATGGCACACACTCACCTTTATAATAATAACCATCTGTATATTTATATTCATTGTACATATTACCTGTAAATCCTGCACATCTCCATATCCTGCACGTATGCAACCATTGTATATATCCTGCACTTTACTGCATTATCCTATGGTCTTTTGATTTCAAATGCAATTCAATTACAATTTCAGGAGCACTTCTAAAATATTTTGGAGCATCCTCTGCCACTGGTCAGGGTGAGCCAACCACCTCCCCCGCTACACAGGCCTCTTCTGGAATGGTCTCGACCCTTCAAGATGAGCCAACCACCTCCTCCGCTACACATGTCTCCACAAATATCTGATATTGAGGATGAAGACCTCTTTGACTCTACTTCTCCCCAGTATGAGCTTTCAGGTGTGTGTGTGTGTGTGTGTATAATAAAATATAACTGTTTGTGCAGAACTTGTTTGTTATTTTTGGGTGTGTGTGTGTGGTGGGGGTGGGGTGGGGCGCTCGAAAGGGGTCTTGCCCAGGGTGTATTTCAATGTAGAACCGCCACTGCTTACTGCAGCATTTGACACCGTGGACCACTCAGTCCTCCTGACACGTCTGGAACAACAGGTTGGGCTTCAGGGACCTGTGCTGCAGTGGTTTAGGTCGTATTTAACAGAGAGGACTTTTTCTGTTAGGATTGGTGACCTCTCCTTCTCCTCAGCCCCCTTGACCTCTGGTGTGCCACAAGGTTCCATTTTGGGCCCTGTTTTATTTTCCTTGTATATGTTGCCGTTAGGTGCAGTTATTTCAAAGCATTAAATGTCTTTTCATCTGTACGCAGACGACCTACAGGTTTACCTTCCAGTTGTCCCTGCATGTCCTAATAGTCTTTGGCCCCCCATCTCAACCATGTTGTCAAAAATCTGGGGCTAAAACTAGACAGCAGTCTAAAATTTGACGAACAAATAGATTCAGTGGTTAGGGCAAGCTTTTTTCAGCTTCGCCTCCTTTCAAAAGTTAAACCCTTTTTAAGTCGTGCTGACCTGGAGAAAGCCATCCATGCTTTTATTTGCTCCCGCATAGACTACTGCGGGAGTTAACCAAACTGGACTTCACCGTTTGCAGCTTGTGCAAAACGCTGCTGCCCTTCTGCTAACTAACACTTGTAAACATAAACACATAACACCTGTCCTGTCCTCCCTGCACTGGCTCCCTGTCCAGTTTAGAATTAATTTTAAAATCTTAATGTTTGTTTTTAATGCACTCACGGGCCTTGCACCTTCTTATTTGTGTGAGATTCTGACCCCTCACAAACCCAGCAGAGCTCTATGTTCTGCTGGACAACATCTGCTGAAGGTGCCCCGGTCCCGGTTCAAACAGTGGGGCGATCGTTCTTTTGCAGTGGCCGGTCCTAAACTCTGGAACTCTTTGCCCATTGAGTTATGTTCCATCACTGACCAGCCTTTGTTTAAAGCCAAACTTAAAACCTATTTATTTAAAATGGCTTTTTGCACTTAATGGCTCTGTGACACTGATCTGTTTTATTGTGTAAATATGTTTTTAAACCTATTGGTAAATATGTTTATTTATTACTAATGTTTTTAAGCACCTTGGTTCAATCTGTGGTTGTTGGAAGGCGCTATATAAATAAATATTGATTGATTGATTGATTTGAGAAAAATGTAATTCTGTTCGAGTATGTTTATATATTTTTTGTATTATTGTTTGTTTTATTGTATTTATTTTTCTCATTTGTTGTTTGGGTTTTTGTTTTATTTCTTTCTAAGTTTGTTCTTTACTATGACTTGTTTTTTTTCCCTTTACTACTGTAAGTCAGTGAAGCACATTGAGTTACTTTTGTACAAAATGTGTTCTATAAATACTAGTGGAAAAGAATCTGTGCTTGTGCGTGTATTGCAGCAGTAAACCCTTGCTGCTTGCTGAGCGGGCCTCTGCAGATATTGTTGAACTGATTGCAGGTAACAAGCTGTAGCTGCTTGTGAACAGAGCACACTGTAGGTGCTGCCAAAAAACTCTGCAAAGTCATTTTACACTGCACTTTGGACATTTGGTTGGTTGTTACTGAAATGAGACAAATTAATGTGTGTTCTGAGTTTGTTGGCACAATGTTAAGGTCAACCAGAGCAAGAACACAGAAATTGTGAATCTTGCTTTAGATTTTTGGGTAATATACTTTTCCAGGTCAACCTTAAATGGAATCACCTCTTTTGGTGTACTCCTTTGGAATCCAGAAGATTATGGCACCAATATCATCCCTCCATGTTAATATACAGTACATTAGTGGACTTTAGGGTTATACAAGGCTCTAATCTTGAATTTTCACCAAATGTGTGACCAGTACATCACTGCCGCTCAGCTACATCTTGTCAAAAACATTAAATTACTCTGAAAACGTCTGCGCAAGGACCTCCTGACCTCTGAGAAGTTTGTGAATTTTTGTGCCAGGAGAAATAATTGGATGTGAATAAACACACTATAAATCTATTTATGTAACCATTTAAACTGTTAAAATGTGCACAATTCTAAAAAGATGTACTGTGTTTATTTGAACTGTCATGGTCTGTTGGTCTTTAGCAAAATGTTTACAGGATGCTTTGAAAGACAAGACATGGAGGCTGACAAGATAAGGAAAATGTAAGATCTCGCTCTCAATGAGGTGGATGAGTTTGCATTTCTGAGCAGCAACATATGGCTGACTCATGGTGCTGACATCCTGGACTGCTTACGTCTGATGTAGGGGACTGGACAAGGCAGGAAAGTGAGACCTGTCCCCAGCAAGATTAGCATCATGTTGAAAGTCTGAAAGGTTATATTTGGCCAATATAACATACTTCAAAGTTAGTTTTAAAATTCAATACTGTTTTGACACAAAATGGAAAACCACAAAGCAACCTTTTCTGTGTTTGAAAGTAAATTCAGCTCGAGACATGGCTCAAAACCACTAAAAAGCAATTGTGAATTCTAATACAGACATCCAACTTAAACCACACATGTATTCCGGGGGCTTTCAGCAATATCTCACCAAAGAGTATAAAGGTTTTTCCATCAATATTCTTGATAACAGAGGCTATTGTCTTTGGGGATTGAGACAAACTAACAGCACAACACAAACGCAACAGAAGGTTTGAATTTGGGAAGGATCTCGTTCCCTGATCGTTGCCATTTGGTTCTATTTCTTTCCACTGCACTCCCCTTGTTTTGACATTTTGACCATTCTCTGCTTTTGAGGTTTGGATGCCATTAACTTCCATGATTTATTGTTGCACAAAGAAACCATTCAACTCCTTTTAAATGTAAAAGTTTAAGCTTTGCTGGACATTATTTGCAATGGTCCTTCACTACCTGTTTTAACCTATAACTCTCTTAAGCTTTAGTTTTATCTCTGACGCTCTACTCTGTGCCTTATCAATGGGGCACAGCTGAAGTAAACACTGTTGTGCACATAATTCTACAACAGTCCCCCAGCAGCGGCGCTGATAAGCTTTGGGAGCAGATGTAGCTCATGAGCATTGTGATTCACCTCACTGGAGGAGGCCTAACAGGATATGTCTCAGCACGGCTTATGTCCAGTCATTTTCTACTGCATTCATAATTCATGAAGTAAACACTCTCCGCGCTGACTTGTGCTCCATCTTGTGCAGGAGCTAAGCCAGGAATCCCAGGTTGCATGGCAAATAAAGTGTTTGACTGTGGAAGTGACAAACAGGTGGATTCTGAAGAAGAGGTGGCTGCTGCTACACTTTCTGCCAATAACTTACTCAGGGGTCGCAATAATAGTCTGTTCCGACTATGGTGAGCAATATGATTTAAAGTTTAACACCAAAAAGTGTTTAGTTATACTGGTAAGGACCAAGGAGGGCTGTAAGGCTATGTTTCCCTCTTTTTATCTGGCTGGACAGGAGTTATCTGTGGTGAATAAGGTCAAATAAGTCAACAGAAGTGACAAAGAAGACATTTAGAGACAGTATTGTAAATTGTATGCACAAGCTAATATGCTTGTTCGTAAATTTAGCATGTGTACTGATGATGCCAAAATAGCTTTGTTTAAAGCCTATTGCACTCCACTGTTCACTGCCCTCCTGTGGTGCAGTCACAGTAAAGCTAAATTTAACAAGTTGCATACAATGACCTATTCACCGATATTGTTTTTGAAATTTTTCATGTAGCTAGTACTTTGCAGAGTAGGAGCGGGAGAAGGAGGTATGTTCCTTTTGTTTTTTGGGGAGAGAATTATTTTGGCCTTCACGTGATAGATGTTTTTGATAGTTGTGGGGGAAAATGGAGTACCCAGGAGGAAATCGACCCGAGCACAGGGACAACATGCAAACTTCACTCAGCTAGGCCAAGTCTGACCCGGTAGTCAAACCCTTGAACCTCTTGCTGAGAGTGGACCGTGCTGCCTTTACAAATGGACAAATGGCCGTCCAGTTATGCTGGATTTAAATCTACCTTTCATTGAACAGTGGCTCTAACCTGAGAACTGCTCACATGACTGTTTCACCAAACTCCCGTTGAAAGGGTTTGCAAAAGGGGGGTGCCTTTTGTCGGAAACTTGTAAGGTGATTGGATGAAGTACCAACTACTATACGCCTACCACGAGATTTGTTTTAGCCAATTATAGCAACAATTCATATCGTAACCAGAGTGCGGTGATATGAAGAAACAACTGCTGAATGTCTGCGTAAAAAGAACGCTAAATTGGTAAATGAAACAAGGATGTTGGACGATGAAAAGAGTGTGTCGGATATGCCAAAGCCAGTAGGAACAGAGCACAAACATCTTTTCCTTCCAGAAAACCCTTTAGTGCCACATTTTTAGCATTAGCATCAATGCTAATGTTTTTTAGTGTAGCCGTGTTGATAACAAAGAGGAGAAGAGGACGCTTGTTGCATTTGTCAAATTAAAAACCCAACTCTTCTTGTTTGTGCTGACACATCATTGGTCACTAGAGGCCGGGGAGCCTATGGATCGACTCAAGCGGTTTCCTTGGCGTGATACAAGATGGATTTACCAGAGTTTGGAAACTCCCAAATCTCACAAGAATCTAGCTGCCACGCAAGGTTACAGTGGCTCCTCATTTGCATTATTATAAAGGTAATTTAAGTCAGACTGTAAACTGTGTATTTTACCCCCTGAGGCACTGCTGCATGCAATAAAATAAATGCACATGCAACCCAGGAGCAGGCAGTGTCAGATGTTTGGTTTGTTTTCATATTACTATTTTTATTGTTATTTATGTGTTTTTGTAATATCCTATCCATTATGCATTATTTAATTCTCCCCTGTGTGTGAGCACTGTGTTATGAAGTGGATTTGTTGTTGAGCATGAATGCTATTATCTCATGATTGAATGCAGGATAAGCACTAAAGCTAGGGTACACTACTGCATATGGAGAAGCAATGATTTGAAATTAATAATTTAGTAGTGAGGAGGTGAAAAACCCCATGAAAGTACTGGCTGCAGTTTGTGCGGCTACAACCCGGGTCCGTTTGAAACCACATGCTGATGTAAATGGAGAAGTTAAAGACTGGTGCAGCCCCGAAGTCTGCACTGAGGTCAAGTCTATTTCAGGAGCAGACAGACTGACTCCGAACAGGGACCCGCGGAGGAAATGACAGACCAACACATCGAGTTAGACGAGAGGAACACCACGCAATGGGAAAAGAAGAGCCAACAGTTGGTTTGAGCCGAACTCTCGTCACTGACACAACCTGATGGGTGGGGCGGTCTGTGAAGTCTGGCGTCACACACACTTTTGGACACAAATACAGATGTGCTTGAGTGGACTGTGTGTAGTGTGTGTGATGTGAGACACACACACTGGAAAAACTGGGTGAAAGAGAAGGCACGTGAGTCACACAGAGTTCAGACGGAAAGAACCTATAAAAGTTCGAGTTAAAGATAGGCCAGGCTTTTTAGGGCTTCCTAATATTCAACTAAAGCAGTTCTTTTGAATGTACATTTTGTTCATTTAAACCAATAGAATCACTCAAAGGGCTTTACATTAAGCTTCCATTCACCCACAAGTGTTTAATCTGAAATACCACTGGAGGCAAAGTGGGTTAAGTGTCTTGCCCAAGGACACAACAACAGTATGAACTGTGAAGAGAGCGGAAATTGAACCACCAACCTCTACCACTGAGCCATGTGCCCCTATTTACATTTTTTACTTTTAATAATTTACTTTCTGGTTCCATAACCAAAATATGCCTAATGTAGAAACTTGCCCACTTGTAACTGTTGAGCCAGAATAGTATGTGCAATAAATGTTTACACATATAGTGAGTAATTAAACACTTTGTTCGTTGCTGTTGTCTTGTTGTGGAAAAAGGTTGTTTGACGAGTCCATTATACGTCAAGATGCAGAATAGCAGTGTGGCTTACAGTCTTAGTGTTGCTGGTTAAGCATAATAAATAGGATGCAAGGCTGACTAACATTGGTTATTCCTATCTATATCATGAAAAGGAACAAAAAAGGCCTTTTAGCCAGAGCATAATGATGGCTCCACTACAATTGAAAACCATTGGCTGTAATTCTACTGGAGTAACACTTGTGTATAGTCTGTCAACATTAATATTCTTAATGTGCGCTCTCTACCATATGGTCTGCAGCTCGGGCAAAAATTTGTGTATACATATGTAAAGTGGAATTGTAGTAAAAAATAACATTGTCATGTTATATGTTTAAGATGGACCTGTATGAAACATGGCTTGTTATTTCATGTGATACACCTGTGCAGCTACAGCACAATGGGGTTTTGGTAGCATAAAACCTGAAATCTTTATAAGCTTAATGTTACTTGATTTAATGTTTCACTGACTGTTGGGAACTGACAGTTTACCAGATTGTCAGTCTCCAGGATTCAAGCTGTAATTGCAACATGGCGAACTGAAGACAAACTGTCATCCTTCTATTGATAGCTGTGTTTAGATCCGACAGATTGAAGGCATGAATTCACAGCAGTAAGAACATGTGACAGCTAGAGAGCTCTAAATGGTTTGTTTAAAAATGACCCTGTATTGTGTCTTATCACACACATAACAGCTGTCAAGAGTGAACCATTTTTGATTTTTTGCACATGGGAGATATTGCAGTATTTATGCACACGTCTGCTGTCAGACCGATGAAGACAGTGTGTTTTTTGAAGAACAAATATATGCAGCCAATCACTGTGTGCTAGATTTTCCATCTAGGAGCTGTGATATCTCAAGTCAAACACACACAGTTTTTGCTTTTAAGGCGTTCTGCGGGTGAGATAAACAGACACAAGTGAGATGAAATTTATGTTTAGACAGCAGCTAACACTCCCATCTAATGGTTGTTAGGGCTAACATGACACCTCTGCTGCAAAAAGGAAAGAAGCTGATAAAAGTAGAGGTGGAAATCACAGCCACTAAAGACGTACCACAGAGCAGTTTTGTGAGAAAATGCCCAACACAATTATTTCAGTTTCAGGTATGTTTTAGGGTTGTATAGAGCTTCTATAGATCAATTTTATTCAATTGTATATTGCCTTTTCGTTTCACACAATGTCACCCTGCAAGTATTAGATGATGAATTCTGTTTCCACTATTCTTCATTATTATTTTAAACTACATTGTTTATGTGAACAAGCCAAGCCAATGTGGATTTTCACCTGACCACATTTTAGAGGAAGCTTTGGCCCACTCATTAATCCACATCCTTCTAAATGACCTGGATGATTGAGAACCTTCACAGTCATCCTTCTAAATAACATGTTTTGCTTGCTTGCTTTTGCCTTACCCTAACATTAGGGTTGTTTTGGATGTCTCCTGGACCCCTCCTTGGCGCTGTGTTCTGGAGGAACTGAAGAAAGTGTCCAGGGAAAGTCTGGCTGTCTCACTTCGGACTGCTAGCCCATGACTCTGCCCTGGATAAGCAGAAGAAGATGGATGGACCTTGCAAATCATCGACATGAAGGGTAAGAAACTCATCTGGTTATAGTCACAGAAAGATGGTATTAAAGTAAGCAATCCACATGCAACTATATTTACTAAACAGGTGGCTTATATTTCTTTATATCACTGACCGAAGAAGAGAATATAACGTATTCAATTTATTTTCGTTAATATAGGATCGGTGCTGTGAAAGACTATTGTATGTTTAGCAGAGACTGGAAGCAAGATTTTTAGATTAGGTTTATTACAACCTATTCCTTTTTATACACTGTGTCTCAGTGGCAGTTGCCATGGATCAAACCAGCTTATGCTTCTACTTTAATAAAATGAACAACTTCAACCGCCCAGACACTACAGAATAGAAAGAACTTTAGAAATCTAATCTTTGTGTAACACTAGCAGAAGGTGTACATTTAAATTTGAAATGAAGTCCAAACACTTTCCATCAGTTCCACTCACTTTATCAATGTTTCACACTGGAAAAAACTTTCCATTCAGCAGAAGTACATTAAACATTTTCTTTGTTAAGTTCTGCAAACTCAAACATCGATAAGAGTAAAGCACTTCCTGTCTGTGAGGAATTCTAGTTTTCCTAACCTGACAAAAATGTGGTCTTTGGAGGTAGAAGGTGAATATATTTTTTTGTTATAACAATAAAACAATCTACAGTTTAAATTATTTCTTATAAAATTATATTCTCAGATATGTATTTTGTTGTTTTAAGGATTGTGATATGATCCCATGTATCTTTTGGCTCTAGTGAACAGGGACATGACATTTTAGTCACTTTAAAACACCTGGGCTTTAGAAACATATGTACATTACATTACAAACCCAATATGCAGTAACACACATGACGAAAAGATGTGCAAAATATAAATTAAAAAACAGAGCAGCTGTGTGATACTCATGCATAATCTCTAATACAGGATTAGGAGCACAAATGTTTATGCGGTACATTGTAGCATAACAGTGTATGTATTGTACAGAGGGTCAAGTTGTTCTACATCATTTATGCTACTCATTTAGCACAATTCCAGACATGCTCCATGAATCTGCAGCAGGACGAGGGAGGGACACAAAGCAGGACTATCCTGCTCTCCTAACGGAAAATCAAAAAATTATATGGAGATGATATTATATCTGATCTGATAACAAGAATAATGCAAAAGAGACATGGATTACACTACATAATGTGATGGAGAACAGGGTTTCTAACACAAGTATACCAAGCTATTTATTAAATTAAAAAAAAAAATGACAAAGAATATGGCAACATCATTAATTTCCTATTTTGTAAACATTGGTCCCAATCTTGCCCAAAACAATGACAAGCAGAAGACTTGAGATTGGTAAAGACATGTTCTTAGAGAGAGTTACAGAAGCAGAAAGTGTATCTACAGTAGCTCAGTTAAAAAATTAGACTTCCACAGACAGTGATGGAACTGATATGATTGTAAAGAAAGCAACTGACTGTTAGCATTACAAATTAGCATTACCACATGATCATGAAGCCACTGCGTGACTAGGGGGGGGTTTTCAGTATTACACATAGCAGTAGAATTGAATGCAGGGACATGGATGTACACTTAGTCTGCTCTCGTTGCAGGAGCTTTTCTCTGAAACACAATATGAGACCTGGCCCCATGCCTACCCTCTGTCGCTACATCATTTGCATTCAGCTCTTTGAGGACTTGTGCCGAGGATCAAAGTTGGTCCTAGTGGAGCAGTGTAATTAAGACTGAGCCATCAGTAAGCCTTTTAGCCCTCTGTGTTATCTCCAGTGCTCAGATAAGAGGCCAATAGCACCACCATTAACACTCTTTTTGTTTATCTGTCATCCAGCAACTGGAGCATAGCATTTTATCATCACCGGTCACAGTTATTATCATTCAATAAAAATATACAATGTGATTAAATGATTCTTAGTATTTTTATATTTCAATAGTGTTAATGAGAATTTCTATTAATGAGACAAGTTTTCATTTGCAACTCCTGGACATTTGTTATAATTATTTATGTTTTTTTTTTCAAGTAGTTGGAAATGCAGACCCCTATGTGTCTAATTAACTTTCTACCTTTAAAGTGAGGCCCTGACTACCAATTCACTGTGCCACTCAAAATCCTCTGGCTGTGTCAAGACACTTAATGTTCCATCCATCCATCCATCTTCTACCGCTTATCCGGGGCCGGGTCGCGGGGCAGCAGTCCTAGCAGAGACGCTCAGACTTCCCTCTCCCCAGACACTTCCTCCAGCTCTTCCGGGGGGATACCGAGGCGTTCCCAGGCCAGCCGAGAGACATAGTCCCTCCAGCGTGTCCTAGGTCTTTCCCGAGGTCTCCTCTCGGTCAGACATGTCCAGAACAACTCCCCAGGGAGGTGTCCAGGGGCATCCGAAACAGATGCCCGAGCCTCCTCAGCTGGCTCCTCTCGATGTGGAGGAGCAGTGGCTCTACTTTGAGCTCCTCCCGAGTGACTGAGCTCCTCACTCTATCTCTAAGGGAGCGCCCCACCACCCTGCGGAGGAAGCTCATTTCGGCCGCCTGTATCCGGGATCATAATGTTGCTATCCATAAATGGATATTTACAGGAGTAAAAAGCGTTTGATGGAACATCTCCTTCCACAAGCCACTACTATTAACTATAAGATAACATAAGATTAACATATGTTTTAATTGTTTGTCATTGATATATATGCCACTTTTACTCTGTGGCTGAATACAGATTATGGAACACAGTGAATACGGTGGGACACTGACATCTTCTTCTCTGCTACAGCCTCTAGCATGTCCAGTTCCAGTCCAACTACAGATTTTGCCTTACCAATCAGATTGTCCCGTCTGCAAGCATCACTTCAGGAGTTTGTTGCACACAACACAGAAACAAAACCTCAGCACAAAGAACATGTCCTTTCTGGAAGACAGGATTTGTGTTGTTTATTGTTATTGTGGAGATATTTGCACAAGTTACACACAAGTGTGATTAGTTTTTTGAGGAGCATTCCGGCTACAGATTAATGATGCAAATAGCTCCTAAGCCAGGGTTGGGATGTCAATCATTTCCCGCATTAGCATTCACTCAGCATTTCGGTCCATCTGTACATTTTGATGTTTATATCTACCCTGTGCACATGATTTAAGCTGCATTTGTCTTGTCTTCAACATTCTTAAAATTAGGCCAAAAATAATCCTGTTCCTCGGTGTTAGCGCATCACGACGTTGGCCTCTGATCTGACCAGCTGCTTTGTGCTACAACACGTCCGACAGAGACTGATGCTGCTGGACTCTCTGTGTGCTCCCTGTAGGCGACGAAGCACAGATGCAGCTCCACCTATGGCGCTTCCCCTGCGCTTCACCCCAGGCTTTGGCACATACTGACTGTTATGCATAAAGCAGTTGTGCTATCTGTTCTTTGTTGTGTGTGTGTGTGTGTGTGTGTGTGTGTGTGTGTGTGTGTGTGTGTGTGTGTGTGTGTGTGTGTGTGTGTGTGTGTGTGTGTGTGTGTGTGTGTGTGTGTGTGTGTGTGTGTGTGTGCAAAGTAATACTGACTGCTAGCATTTATTTTTAACTCATATACTGTAGACAAAAAGAATTTTAGGCATATGTGACGTTGTGTAAATGTGTAAGTAAGCAGTAATAGTGGATATATTGTTGTTGAACACTAGATGCTCCTAAATGCACAAGTGAACACATGGAAATGTTATTATTACAAAAACAAGCTTCACAACTTGTTTTGAATGTTTTCCCATTGGTTACACCGTTAAATCTCAATTATCAATCACCTAACCAAACAGGTTTGAACAGGTGCCAAACATTTTTTGTTTCTCTGCATTAACCCTGCCCACGGCACATTTCTGACTAATGACACAATAGTTCTCAGAAATCGAACAAGAAAAAAGTTCTGCTCAGAGGATGTGTCAAGAACAAGCTGCAAAAACTCCCAAACCAGCCCTGGTTATGGAGTTTAAAGCCATGTATTGGCCTTAAATCATTGGAACCAAACCTATTAAAAAATTCACCTCAAGAACATGAACAAATTTCTTGTTGAGTATGTATTAGACCTAAATCATTAGAATCAAACCTATCACAAAATCCATCTAATGCTTTTAGTTGTCGTTGATGACTTGCAGCTGTGAAAAGTTGGTTCAGCCCAAAATGTTGTCGCAGCGACGGATCACAAAATGCAGAGAGAACAAATTTCCTACAATTTCTTCCTGAGCCTTTAACGACTCTCACATCAGGAGTCACACTTTCCTTTCAGAGCCAACAACTGTGTGACCAGAACAGCCTGGTCCAATCAGGTTTGGTTTCAGGGGAAACTCCTCCCTCTAGAGATATAAGCTCAGCTCTCCTACCAGTTGATCTCAGAATTGATAAAGTCTCTTGGAATTAGAGACGAAACATCTTCACCTGAAAACTGAGTCCAGATGCTTTTACTTTAAACTTTTTTTCAAGATGTGCTGGATGACTGAGAACCTTTAAAGACTTCCTACAGGGATAAATAAAGTGTAACTTAACTGGTGTAAAAACAGGGCAGTTCCACAGACAGCACTAAGGTTACATGTCTCTGGAACCAAACCAGGGCTAAAACCGGGCACAGGTCAGGACTTTGTGAAGAGGGTTACCAGGCTCTTAAAAACAGTCACGACCTTATACCTGACAGAAAAGGCATGTTTACAAAATCCTGCTCCAGCTATTTTATGCCGCGTGATAAATCTTACACACCATTAACTGCAGTGCGGTATTGGCTTTACTGTTTTTAGGGTTGTTTTGTTTACTGCTGCCGACAGTTTGTGAAGCAGCCTCATTTGGTTATAAAGTTTTCCCCATCTCCTGTGAGAGACATAAAGCACTGTCACACCTCTGCAGTTCACTCTGAGGATTTTGGCTGGCTGCCGTCTGCCACATGCTTTATGACACCCATTCCTCATTTTAACTAACAACCGAAGATGATTGCTGTCACATATTCAGTAAACTATAAAGTCAAAGGAGAAATATGGCTTATATCAAAGTGTGAGTGACAGTGTGGCTAGTAGTATTCAGCATGGTCACACTGTGTGAAGCAGAGCATTAAATGATGCCAGGAGGGATTATAATCCGAGTGCCACTGTGTAAACATGCACAAGCGCTGCGCTGCACAAAGAAAGAAGCTTGGAATGAGCCAAGCTTGAGCCAGGGCAGAGTACCAGCAGAGTGCAACACAAAGAAACCCTCCTGCCAAACATTTGCTGTGCCTGTGATCACTTGGACTAACTGCTCTCAGAATCTGCTTGTCCATTTGCAGTCCCAAAACAGCTGCTGAAAGACCTGAGGCTGGAGAGAAAATCAGGAGTTCAAGATGGCTGGCACTGTCCAACAACACCAAAATGAAACAACAAAAACGCTACAAAATGATAATGAGGAAAACCACATTTCACAGTGTATAGTTCCAGTAATAACCTAATGTTTTAGAAAATAACATTGTGGTACTGACCAAGCTGATTAAGGCCTAATGGTGCAAGTTGCCTAATCTGTAACCTGTCATTAGGTGCATTAGGGCCGACTGAGTGAGCCTTTATAGCTTTACAGACAAACTGACTTTTTGCATTCTAAAATACTTAGAGTTTCACAGTTGCGTCCAGAGAAGGTCCCATTGCACCATCTGTTTAGTAGTCATGGACTGGCACACTGCAGAGGGCATAGACTGAGACTCAGATTAAGGCCTTGGCAGGGCACAATCTTTGACTCCACTGTTTTGTTTCTGACTGCTGAGTCTACAGTTCTTAATGAGTTTAGAAATGCTAATTTGAACATTGTGACCTCTGCTACACAGGAACTTTTCAAACTGTTTGGAGAAGGGCACAGCCACATCACCCTGAAATTAAGACTCACATCTGCAGGCTGGACATTTACCGCAGTTTAAAACAGAAACCATTACACCACTTTGAGAACACTTGTGTGCAATTCGTAGAGGTAACACCAGGGCGACATCAGCCTCTGTTGCTTCTGTTCATAGACACTTATCTGTACTGTTTTTGAGGTGTAAATAAAAACACGGTCTATTGTATTTCCAAAAGAATATGTGTGTGCCTGGATCCACACAGTGTGTAAGGCTAGTGGTGGCACCGTGAACTCTACCGCTGCTAACACTACAGTGATTAGGCACAAAAAAGAGGCACTTTTATAGTATTAAATGTATTAATATACTGGTACATGGAGGATAATGGAGGATAAAGAAAGACCCTTTGCCTTGTTGGCAGTTCCATTAGTGGCCACTTGCAGTATTGCAGATTGTTTTTTTCCTATAAGACACCATCTTCAACACCATCTTCAAAACTTTTTTTTTCTTTTTGTTTGTGAAACAGCTTTTCTAAATTCAAGCAATTTCTCTGGACAAACAGCATATTAAGACAGATGGAGTGCTTTCATCCAGTCAGCAAATCATGCTGGCTGAGATTGATGTTCTTGAGCACCCGTTCGCTCTCTCTCACAGACATTTTATTCATCTCAGATCGTTATGTGGTGGTCAGCGGACGGAATAAATTGGCAATCCTATGAGACCGCCAGCACTTCAGTCCACAGCCTTCTTCTAATCATCACATTGTTGAGACACAAAAAGAGAATATTGATGAAATGAAGTGCACAGTCTTTGTCTTTGTGTGATGCCACAATCACTATTAAAGTCGGTTCAGTGAAGAGAAGTAAAAGTGGGCCTGGCAATGTAGGAGAAAATGATTGACTTAAGTGGGATATACTTTACACAGGAAACATATTTTTAGGTGCATTGTGTAAAATACAGTAATAATATAGCATTAAGAGCTGGTTTAGTCAGTGTGTAGTGTAGCGAGTGTAGTTCTGTGCAATCTAGTGTCGCAAGGGAAGTTTAATGCAGTGTAACGAGTGCAGTGTTAGGTAGTGTAGTATCGTTGTAATGCAGTGTAACGAGTGCAGTGTTAGGTAGTGTAGTGTAGTATCGTTGTAATGCAGTGTAATGAGTGCATTGTTAGGTAGTGTAGTATCGTTGTAATGCAGTGTAACGAGTGCAGTGTTAGGTAGTGTAGTGTAGTATAGTTGTAATGCAGTGTAATGAGTGCATTGTTAGGTAGTGTAGTATTGTTGTAATGCAGTGTAACGAGTGTAGTGTTGTGTAGTGTAGTGTAGTATCGTTGTAATGTAGTGAAAGTTGTGTAGTGTAGTGTTGTATCGTTGTAATGTAGTGCAGTCAGTGTAGTGTAGTATCGTTGTAATGCAGTGTAACGAGTGCAGTGTTAGGTAGTGTAGTGTAGTATCGTTGTAATGTAGTGCAGTGAGTGTAGTGTAGTATCGTTGCAATGCAGTGTAACGAGTGCAGTGTTAGGTAGAGTAGTGTTGTATTGTTGTAATGTAGTGCAGTGAGTGTAGTGTAGTATCGTTGTAATGCAGTGTAACGAGTGCAGTGTTAGGTAGTGTAGTGTAGTATCGTTGTAATGCAGTGTAATGAGTGCATTGTTAGGTAGTGTAGTATTGTTGTAATGCAGTGTAACGAGTGTAGTGTTGTGTAGTGTAGTATCGTTGTAATGTAGTGAGTGTTGTGTAGTGTAGTTTAGTGTAGTATTGTTGTAATGTAGTGCAGTGAGTGTAGTGTAGTATCGTTGTAATGTAGTGCAGTGAGTGTAGTGTTGGGTAGTGTAGTATCGTTGTAATGTAGTGCAGTGAGTGTAGTGTTGGGTAGTGTAGTATCGTTGTAATGTAGTGCAGTGAATGTAGTGTTGGGTAGTGTAGTATCGTTGTAATGTAGTGCAGTGAGTGTAGTGTTGGGTAGTGTAATATCGTTGTAATGCAGTGTAACGAGTGCAGTGTTAGGTAGTGTAGTGTAGTATCGTTGTAATGCAGTGTAACGAGTGCAGTGTTAGGTAGTGTAGTGTAGTATCGTTGTAATGCAGTGTAATGAGTGCATTGTTAGGTAGTGTAGTATTGTTGTAATGCAGTGTAACGAGTGTAGTGTTGTGTAGTGTAGTGTAGTATCGTTGTAATGTAGTGAAAGTTGTGTAGTGTAGTGTTGTATCGTTGTAATGTAGTGCAGTGAGTGTAGTGTAGTATCGTTGTAATGCAGTGTAACGAGTGCAGTGTTAGGTAGTGTAGTGTAGTATCGTTGTAATGTAGTGCAGTGAGTGTAGTGTAGTATCGTTGCAATGCAGTGTAACGAGTGCAGTGTTAGGTAGTGTAGTGTTGTATCGTTGTAATGTAGTGCAGTGAGTGTAGTGTAGTATCGTTGTAATGCAGTGTAACGAGTGCAGTGTTAGGTAGTGTAGTGTAGTATCGTTGTAATGCAGTGTAATGAGTGCATTGTTAGGTAGTGTAGTATTGTTGTAATGCAGTGTAACGAGTGTAGTGTTGTGTATTGTAGTGTAGTATCGTTGTAATGTAGTGAGTGTTGTGTAGTGTAGTGTAGTATCGTTGTAATGTAGTGCAGTGAGTGTAGTGTTGGGTAGTGTAGTATCGTTGTAATGTAGTGCAGTGAGTGTAGTGTTGGGTAGTGTAGTATCGTTGTAATGTAGTGCAGTGAATGTAGTGTTGGGTAGTGTAGTATCGTTGTAATGTAGTGCAGTGAGTGTAGTGTTGGGTAGTGTAATATCGTTGTAATGCAGTGTAACGAGTGCAGTGTTAGGTAGTGTAGTGTAGTATCGTTGTAATGCAGTGTAACGAGTGCAGTGTTAGGTAGTGTAGTGTAGTATCGTTGTAATGCAGTGTAATGAGTGCATTGTTAGGTAGTGTAGTATTGTTGTAATGCAGTGTAACGAGTGTAGTGTTGTGTAGTGTAGTGTAGTATCGTTGTAATGTAGTGAAAGTTGTGTAGTGTAGTGTTGTATCGTTGTAATGTAGTGCAGTGAGTGTAGTGTAGTATCATTGTAATGCAGTGTAACGAGTGCAGTGTTAGGTAGTGTAGTGTAGTATCGTTGTAATGTTGTGCAGTGAGTGTAGTGTAGTATCGTTGCAATGCAGTGTAACGAGTGCAGTGTTAGGTAGTGTAGTGTTGTATCGTTGTAATGTAGTGCAGTGAGTGTAGTGTAGTATCGTTGTAATGCAGTGTAACGAGTGCAGTGTTAGGTAGTGTAGTGTAGTATCGTTGTAATGCAGTGTAATGAGTGCATTGTTAGGTAGTGTAGTATTGTTGTAATGCAGTGTAACGAGTGTAGTGTTGTGTATTGTAGTGTAGTATCGTTGTAATGTAGTGAGTGTTGTGTAGTGTAGTTTAGTGTAGTATCGTTGTAATGTAGTGCAGTGAGTGTAGTGTTGGGTAGTGTAGTATCGTTGTAATGTAGTGCAGTGAGTGTAGTGTTGGGTAGTGTAATATCGTTGTAATGTAGTGTAGTGAGTGTTGTGTAGTGTAGTGTAGTGTTGTATTGTTGTAATGTAGTGCAGTGAGTGTTGTGTAGTGTAGTGTAGTGTAGTATCGTTGTAATGTAGTGCAGTGAGTGTAGTGTTGCCAGTGTAGTAAATGTAGCATGTTTTTGTGTAGTGAGGTGTAGCGAGTGTTGTGTTGTTTAGTACTGTGTAGTATAATGTAACAGGTATACACGAGTCTACAAGGCCTGGCTTTAGGCAAATTAGGCGACCGTCTAGAGCCATGGGCGCCAGGAGACTAGGTGCAAAAAAAAAAATCCTAAACAAAACAGCTTGTGTATACATAATTAATTTGATTAACTTACAAATTGATGTGCTGCTAATTTTAGTGGTTTGTAATTTAAACCAAACTGATTTATCAAAGGTTTGAACATGTGCTAAAACAATTTTGAACATGTGCTAAAACAATAAGACGCGCAAAAAATGAAGCAAAAAGGATTTATTATTCCTGTGAGATCAGAGTCTCTAATGTGACACAGACTTCTTAGGTTTGCACCTGTTGTCTAATAAATATGGAAATTCTGGGAATATGCAAATCTGTTATATTACTACCTGCAATGTTATTTCAAAAGGCTGACCATGATTGCAAAGCACACAGCCGCTCTAATTACAGATCTTTTTAACCTTTTAAAATGTATATCTAAGCCCTGGCTTTAGAGAGGGGCCACTGTCCTTAACTAAGGCCCTTAATCTATAGCTTCAGTATCTATAAAAAAAAAACATTATTTTACGTATTTTTTCTTACCTTTTTTTATTTTATGCATGAAATTGACTAAAATAAATATCTTCAGTGAAAGATTCAATAAGGGTTGGTCTAAAAGCCTACCAGGCTGAGAATAAGCCCTGACCGAAGAACATATTATACAAACTTACCGTCCGTCGAGGCAAGCGCTGCCAATTCTTACCTCTCTTTCTCTTAGTAGATCCCACGCAACACGCCCATCTCTGAAAGACGCAATTTTTGAAAATACGGTCGCAAATTGGTACGTGGTATTTCTCCTCATAGTAAATCAGTTCCACTGCACGCTATGAGGAGCTCTGTAACAGCTGAAGACTTACTGTTATTTATCTGCTCAGTTGGGCACTGCTTTGTCTAGGTTTTCTAAATCGTAATATCATTTAATATGCATAATGAAAGATTCTAAATAAAGCTATAGGTACTTCAACTACTACTATCAAGTTGATAATACTGTAACATCCACTTTTCTAACGAGATTTGCGCCAAATTTGTAATCTTGCCTAGAACCTCAAAACGACCGATTGCAATATACAGACAGCAAGTATTGAGTATAACGCCAGCATTTTTCCCAAAGCAGTCTGGAGCAGGTTGGAGAGGAACTGCTTTTTGATCAAATTGAGACCAACTGTCTGTGGATTTCATAAGTGCATCCCAGGATCCTGCAGCATCCGTTTTGTTCACAGTTGAAGCAGGTACTCTCCGTAATTGGTGTAAAATCCCTCTTGTTTCAGAGTATTTTGGTGACAGCTTGTCGATGATCCCCGAGGCCTCCTCCTTTAGCTGGAGGCATTTATGATCCTCACTCGTCTTCCAAATCGCCGCTCTGCGCACAATATGGCTCAGGTCAAAAACCTTATACTGTCAGCTGTGCTTTGGTAATATTTGTCTGCACAATATATGACTAAAGAGTCTTGAGAGAGTTTTCAACAAAATGTAGCACTACTGGAAAAGGCAATAGAGCAGAAATTTCACATTTAAGTTGAAACATACATTAGTTTCATGTTTACATGTTTTTTTATTTTATTTTATTACTAAAGGTATTATACTTAACTGGTAAATTCTAATGTAAGATGGGATTGCCTGTGTGATGCAGTGGGTTTGGCTTCATTAAAGTGTATAGGAGAAAACTGGTCTAGTTCCTCCAGTCGCCACATATTCTGCAGAACTTCTGTAAGTTTCCCCCTTTTTACTGTCTATCATACAGCTATGACTTAGCAGAAAGGTCAGCATCTAGCATATCAACCACCCAAACTTCTACAGAGCATGTGAGAACTTTGCAGAATAAAGAGTGATCCTGGACGAGCCCACACAAAAAATGACAAAACAGACATTTATCACCAATATAGATAATAGTAATATATACAGATTTATTTATCAACCAGAAAGTCTTTTAACGTGCGCAGTGGCTCAGTGGTAGAGCGGTCGTCCTTCAACTGGAAGGTAGGTGGTTCGATTCCCGCTCTCCCCACAGTTCATACTGTTGTTGTGTCCTTGGGCAAGACACTTAACCCACCTTGCCTCCAGTGGTGGTCCAGCTGTAACACTGGTGAATGGAACCTCAAGTGTAAGTTGTTTTGGATAAAAGCGTCAGCTAATTGACTAAATGTAAAATGTAAATGTAACCTAGGTCACTTAAATCTTTTCTCTTGCCATCTTCAGTGAAACCTACATCAACCTGTCATCTGAGCTGCACTCATCTGAGTTGACTGTACCATGCAGGGTAAACATAGACGCATCTGGATGTTCTGTTTTCCCACTCATTTATTCAGCATTTCCCTCTGTAGTATGCATAAGGGGGATGTATTGTTGGTTTAAACATGTCTAATGTTGTATTGTCTCACATCTGCAATAGAGCAGCTAAAGCCTAGCTATTTTCTCCCCAACAATCTCATTCAATAAAGATTAGAGCGAGGTCAGCAGATGGCATCAAAAAAGCTGTTGAAGATTAACCAGAGCACAAGGTCATGGCTTAAAGGGAATGTTTGCAAATAGTTTTACTGCTGGTATTGATTGAATCGTATTTGCAACCTCTATCCAAAATGCTTACTACAATCTACCTCTTATAATAGGATAACTGGATAATATGAAAGGAGTGAGAGTTTAACAGATTCAAGAGACAAAATTATTACAAACTTAACTTAAAAAAATCAAGGATTTGACTTCCTTCCTCAGATTAATATATCATTTGTGTTTGTTAACAACATAGTTGCATTCCCATTATTTTGCCATCAGTTACACCAAAAATATATTTTTTTCCAAACCAAGGAAAATAGCTTAAATAATTGTGCCACCGTGGTGGGGTAACCATAGTTACTAGCAAATTAGTTAGCTTATGTTATAGCTATCATCAGTGTTGGAAGTAACGGCGTTAGAGTATAACAGCGTTAGAGTATAACGGCGTTACTAACGGCGTTAATTTTTCAGTAACGGAGTAATCTAGTTAATTACTTTTCCCATTGTTGTAACGCCGTTATCATTACTTAGAATGTAAAGTGTCGCGTTACTACAATTTGGTTGAATAAAGCGCCAGGTGTCATGCTTGGCTACACATCAGCTGCTGCTGGAGAGAGCAGGGGTGGAGATGATGATGACACCGCTGCAAAAGCGATGATTGGCTGACGCGGTCTCTGCGCGCTCTGACTTCCACTGAACACAAGACAGCATCAGCGACAATGGCAACGAGCTGGGGAAATTCAAAGGTGACGTTCTCGAACTGGAAGGACCGGCACTACTTCTCGTTAATTGAAATTAAAGGCAAGAATGTTTCTGTAACATGCTATGTCCAGGAAAAAATACTTTATCCACGTCTGCCTCCAGTAACTCAAATCTTATGAAGCACCTCACATCAACACGTGCTAACACGACACTTGTTGCTGCTGCTAACCCCAAAGTCAGCTGCGTGAGTTCCAGTGAAGGAGACAGAGCCACTGTTAAAACAAGCAACGCTCGATTTTACGTGTCAGCAACAAAAACTGGTTTAGTTGTTAGATGAGAGGGGTATTTTAGTATAGATTAATGTATTATTCATTTTCTTTGAGAATGAACAACATGTTAATCTACAGAGAGAGTTGGATTGTGTTCTGTTTATTGTGCAATAATTTACAGGTTCAGAGATGTGCACTACTTAATGGCCAGGTCTCCCTTTGTTTCTTTTTACACAAGTTTACATTTGTGTGTCTTAATTTTTATTTTTTATATGTTTTTATTTCTATGTATATCATATGTCAGACTGCAATCTATTGAGTTGAAACAAATACCAAATGTTCTAAAATACTATATATAGTGTTTTTATTCTTCAATCTGTTAATTTAAACATCTTTGATATTTAAGCTGTTATAGAACGTAATATCCTTATAGAACATAAAAAATAACTTCAGTTACTTTGCTGAGTAACTGAGTTACTTTTACAATGTGGTAACTGAGTTACTAACTCAATTACTTTTTGAGAGAAGTAATTTGTAACTGTAACTAATTACTTTTTTGAAGTAAGATGATCAACACTGGCTATCATGATACTAAAATGTAAAGATTACAAATCTCTTTTGCAGGGGAGTCCTGGCCCCATGTGTGTTTGGGGAGGGACTATTGTACATGTTTTTGGTGGTAGGGGAGTACCTGGAGGAAACCTACGCAGACATGCAAACTCCACACAGAAAGGCCCTGCCCTGGATGGGAATTGAACCCAGGACCTTTTTGCTGTGAGGCAGGCGTGCTAACCACTTTGCCACTGTGCCTTTATAGGTAAATAATACATTTCTACACTAATGTATCTGTTAGTTTTTGTACTTTTGCATTGTGCTCCTTTCTCACCAACTTTATGTAAGCTCAGTTTGTCATCTGGAAATGTATTATTTACTTTAATTTTGATCCTCATTTAAATGAATGAGAAAGTCTGGTACTTCTGTGGCACTCTGGATGTGACACTTATGTAAAAAATAAAAAGATGGCTGCCAAGCCAGACACCTATACATTTTGAAAGTTCCACCAAGATACTTGGAATACCTCATGAAGAAAGACTGAAAAAGACGACGAGGTGGTAAAGAAGTGTGCGAGAGCAAGAGCTCATGCTAAGCTAACAACTTAAGTCTAGCAAGTGCAACACAGACTGCTATTTTAGTCATCTCGTGTGTGAAAAAGGCTAAACTGCAATGTCAGAGCAGTGCAAAGATTTCCTGTTGGTATTTGAACAGAAATTGTTCAAATGTTGTTTTTTGATGATTCCAAAATATTTCCTTATTGTTCCTCTTGTAATTGTGTGATTGTGTGTGTGTTTGAGGGCGGTGGGGGATAAAAATAAATTCGTAACAATATCTTGACACGTTCAATATCAGAATAATGCACACAATTTCTTACATGTAACCATTATGAGTCAAAATGTCAACTAATTTTTTTTTATTCTGATAATGTTTCTCAATATTTTGACTTGCTAGAATTGTACCCTCAGGGGAGTCATCTTCAAACATAAACATACAAAGTCCCCATATTTCTTTATTGTAAATCCGAATGGGCTGGCTGTTTTCCTGAGGGAGACAATTAGCAGAAGCACAATCCTCTGTTTCATCTCTGAAGAATCTCCTCTTAATCTCGGCAGCATTTCCCTCATTTCTGTGCTGTGTAAATTTTACATTCTGAGCAGCTTTCTTGTGAATTCTTCAACGTGGAAGTGCATTTTGACTGACTTTAGTAGTTTTGAAGGTCAACGGCAGGTTGAGATCCACAATGTTTAAGAAAAGAAAACCCTGTTAACTTACATCTATTGTTACGCTCCTTTCTTCTTAAGTTAAATCCCACAGCGAGATATAACATAAAGTCAGGATTTAATTTTCAGTTAAAACAAAGAAAACATCATAAGAACTGCAGCTTTTGTTGTAGATACTTTACTGACTATTGTTAAGGGGAAGAGATTTCAGAGCAGCCATTTTGAAAAAAACTCCAAAAGATAAGATGTAAACTCTCCTCAGTGGTGCCAATTTTCAAAGATTCAGTTTGAAGCTTTGTTTTTACTAAATGTAGTAGTAAAAAAACCAAACGTAATCCCAAAACACGAGAAATACACAGTTGTATTCTATACATGTTGATTATTAAACATGCTAGGCGTCCCCTGGTGGCGGCTGCCAACAATGGAATTTCCCACAGGGATAGTAAAGGGATAATAACAAAAAACAAAACATTAATACTTTTTTGTATAACTGAGTCAGGCAGAAGGCGCAGTTTCTGACAAAACTCTTCACATGCCACTTGTACCACTGTATCAACGAGAGACACATAAACAGTCTTGGGAGATCCATCGTGATGCATCTCAGAAAGTGTAAAAGTATCACTTGCCTGCCATGCTTCTTCTGGTGTAAATTTAGATGACCCTGGCAGGCTTTGTGCAGAATTTGGTCTTTTTTTGGCCAATCTTTGGACTCAAGAGCCCATACTTCTGTGATCCGAAGCTGTGAAGGGTGAGATTGCCAATAGTCTGTGGCGACGCTTGCCAAACGCTGCATAAACCATGTTGTCTAAATAAGTTTGCTGCAACTGATGCCGGTGTCACACTAGGAAAAGCAGCAGTGATCTATTCCTCCAAGCTCAGAAGAAACAGCAATAGCCGGTGAAAAGGCTTTGTGTCAAGCTCTATTAATCCGTGGCTGTGCTTAAGAGCTGCTGTTAAATCATGTGTGAGAGTGTGGTGCGGTCGGTGGCTTAGTGCTGATGCTGCACCTCATTCCAAAGACAAATCAAAAAACCCAACCACCACAAGTCAGGGTTCAATTTCCTATTTCATTCCAACTTGCCTTTTCTGTCTCCCCCCTCCCTTCCCCCAGAATCACTTCACATTTCGATGATTTGCTGCATCTGTTGACAGCTGCTTTGAATGTTCTGTCTCAATTAGCGTGTCATCAAAGTGTAAACAGGGCTAATGAAGGAGCAGCTCCCGTCCGTGGCTGCACTTTGATGTCAACGTGTGTAAACTGCTCAGTCTGTTGTACGGAATAGCGCACATGCAAATCAGTGCACTTTTACTGTAGTGCAAACAAATTAGCCGACAGGAGTTAGGTGTCAGTTTGTAACATAATCAGAGACTTTGCAAAGTGTTGATCCTGTCTCTGTTGGATCATTTCCACGTTCTGTTAGTCAGCCTTCAGCTTGTGTAGAGCTAAGAGAAATTACATATAGCACATGCATGCACATAACTATAGTATCATTATCACTTGCAAACTGTTTACTCATAACATTCAGTCTAATTGCTTTGCACTAACATTAGCTTTTGTCTTATTGTAGAGAGCAGGAAAGGCAAGGCAATTATTTATATAGCAAAGTTCATACACACAGTAATTCAAAAAGCTTTAAAGAAATAAAGACTAACATAAGAAAAACAGCATTAAAAAAAGATGAAGAGTGCAGATAAAATGAGGAAGGTTTTTAACCTCCCCTTAAACATTGTTAAAGTTGAGGTTGTTCCAGTTTTTGCTGCATGAAACTTAAACGCTGCTTCACCTTGTTTAGTTCTAACTCTGGGCTCTAACAGAAGGCCTGTCCCAGATGTTCTCAGAGTCCGAGGAGCATGGGCAGTGCCAGGCCACTTTTACTGGGGCACGTGCCCTAGTATAAATCAGCTGTGCCCCAGTAAATTACCTCCCCAGAAAAAAATGACTTTGTCTTAGGTCAGGAACAGAAAACAATGAGAATAATACGCTAAACTGCACAAATTTAAGCACAAAAAAGTGCAGATAAGGAAGCTGTGATAAATATAAGACAACAATTTTCCAACATGGCTGTGTATCCTAAACATAACAGCCCACTCCTGTTTCAACCATTAGGAGGGGCGTCTACTGACAAACAGGTAGCGTGAGTTTGAATAACAACACAGTAAAACTAATGTTTGTGGTGATATCACAGCCGCCTTAACCTTTATTGAGCCAAACTTACAAAATAAAACAACCCTTAGTTTATATTCACTAATTGTGATTTCTTGAGTTCTCTTGAACTCAATGCTGTTATGAGGAAGTGCAAATAGTGTAGTAAATGCTTTCTAGTCTTTTGGCCTTATCAGACTCTGATACCTTTTCAAAACTTTTCAGGGTTGTCAAGTGTTTTTTTTTTTCTCATGCTCTGTTCACTATCACTTCTCACAATCTGAGCTCTGTTACACTGCCACTGGAACAAAACATCCTATTCTGCTGGAAAACCTACAGTTTAATGCCGTCAGTTTAAGTCCACGACCATATCAAGACTCTTTGCATCCTATTTTTTCATAGTGTGTGAGATATGATAATATGACATGAATCTCAGGGGTTTATATATCTACAAGTGACCCATACAAACCTTCTTTAAAAAATCCAGAACATCCCTTTATCACAGTGCAGAGCAACAGAGCAGGATTCATGGCTCCTTGTCCGCCTTCCAAGAATCCACTTCCCACTCACTTGAAACCTAATAAATGCATTTAGAAATCAATACACAATTCTCTCTGCGCTTATTGTCCCAATGAATCTATGAATAGTAATCTGCTCAGGAATTAGCAGACAAATGGTTATATCACAATGCTACAGTGTGGTTTGTGAAAAAGATCTGTCTTTGTTTGTCTGTCAGTAAAAAAGAATAATCATGTCTTCATTCAAAACTGAGCGGCTCGTTATGAATTATTCATGGCTTCAACAATAAACTACTGGCCTGAGTGACAGCACACGGACTTCAGTGGCAATTATTGTCTCATATAACATTATAAAAAGGAAGGTAATTGAAATAGAATCCCACAAAAAATATGTCACCTTTATGAAAATATATGTCAATGCAATTCATTGGTATACACACATACATAAGGCTAGCTGCAAAACAGCTCATAATACAGTGAATGGTGCTGTGGTAATATTCGGTTTCAGTGGGGGATTGAATAACCATGAGTCATGAGTCTGACTACAGATTGAAAGGAATGTGGACTCAAAACATCTTTCGGCCAACTAAGGAGTCTGCATGTCCTCCCCGTGTTACCGTGGGTTCTCTCCGGGTACTCCGGCTTCCTCCCACCGTCCAAACACATGCATGTATAGGTCAATTGGCCATGGGTCCAAGTGTCTCTAATTAAAGAATGTGAGACAGTGTTTGTCTCTAAGTGTCAGCCCTGCAACTAACTGGACATTGTCCAGGGTGTAAGGCCCAAAGCTGCTGGGATAGGCTCCAGTCACCTGCGACCCCTAATGGGACCAAGGGTTAGAAGATGAAAATGAAGAAAAGGGTTGTACACATACTTGGATGCATCATCTATCTTCTTCAGCCTGTAACAATTGAATTAATAGAAATTATGAAATTGTAGTTTATATATATTTTTGGTAATATTGTAACCATTATGTAAGAGAATATGGGGCTCTTCTTTCAGTCTTTGGATGTAAATATTTTTTTGAGCCAGTAAGTGCAGCATAATATCACAAAATAGGCTGTTGGTCAAGTTAATATTAGAATGTCATTGAAACTGTCACCTTAAAGTAAATAAAACTCTTCTCAGTCACTCCCAGAAAAACATGGAGGAAAAAATAATACTTGCTCTGTCAATGTTCTCTTATTGAAGCAGCCTCTCTGCTTGAGTCGTTGGATCCAGCCTGGGTGATGGGCTGCAAACCAGCAGAATGTGTTTGGTTGTCAGTAAGTGATGCCTGTGGTATGGCTCTGTCAGCATCACCATTTGTCTGCATATAGTTTTGGAGAATGCTGATAGCCTTCACGTTTCTCCCGTATCCTCCCACATCAGCGACCCTACACATGTAATGAGCAACCAAACAGCCAAAGTACAATAGAGTGAAAGACTATGTAGTTAAAATATTTAACCCAGTAGACGGAGGCGCTCGACACACAACATGCTTTCCGTCAAGGGCACCAATACAGTTGGGAAAGTTTCATCTTTCTCTAAAGCCATCTGCTATGGCCAACAATGGATGACTAGAAAGCCATGTATTCAGGCTGCAGCACATCCCAAATGGCCTGTGAGACGTCATCCACTATCTGTCCAAATGTTGAGTTTCCCACACGGCAGTTGAACCTAAAAGTGGAAAAGGAATCTCCTGTTGCATGTTATCTGAGATATGAGAATTTTAAAAGACTGCCAGCAATATCAGGCTTTGTGTGCCTGTGTTATTTTTGTAATCTGGTTGTAAACATTGTTTATGGACTAAAATCTAAGGGAGGAGTATAAAAGCCTGACTTTTACAATTGACATTTAATGTAAATATGATAATGATAGTTTGGTTTTGTCCCGCGGCCCGGCCCCGGATAAGCGATAGAAGATGGATGGATGGTTTGGTCTGGTTTAAAGTGATGAAAAAAACATTTTTCCTCTTTTCATAGGCGAGAAGGCAAAAAAAAGATTTTAAAAATCTTAGCGATACCTACATATGAGAATCTGCAAAGCAATGAAAAGTGGAAATGGATGAGTGGTTCAGCATATTATGTCCTTTCTTAGAGCCATTTATAAAAGTGGAAACCTGACTGCAGATGACCAGCAACAGGAAGAGGAGGTAATACTGACCCTGGAACCAGTCACAGAGAATGAAGATGGCTCTGCGGTTCAGCTACAACATCGATGCAGCCAGTGAATGCAGTAGCTTGTCCTCACTTGACCAGTCAATCCAGCAACAACCCTCCATCCACCTGCAGACATACAACCAACATCTTCTCTCAAGCCTCCTCCAGGCAAACTTAAGAGATCTAGTGAACTTAACAGCTTGTAGCATGTATCCTCAATATTGTTGATAACAGTCAAAGCCAGCTCTAACAGGTCGATGAGGATAAACAAAGCCCTCTACCTATAAAGCTTTTGTCACAATATTCAGATGCTTAGAGGGAGCCAAAACGTCAGTGGCAACGGTGAAGATTATGAAAATGTTCCACAAATTGGAATTTGGAGAAGAGTGATGAGAGTTGTTTTTGTTTTGACTTTTTATATGTGGTTTCTATAAATGTTGTCACATTTTGCACATACAGTTTACAGTCTGAATATTTGTTATTTAATAGAACTGACTATTTTTGTATTTTTATTTATTATGTAACATACATTTTAAGAAAGCACTGCAAATTGTTTTAATTTTTAATTTGTGTGTCTTTTTGTTGTGCAACAAAACAGTACAGCCTAGTGCAAAACTGTAAAATATAATAAAATTATTTATTTTGCTATTTGTGTTGTTGATATACAGTAGATAACAGTTTGTATCCTCTTTCTAAAAATATTACTTTAATTGTGGTTTGCAGCTTTATTTGTGAACCATTTTTGAACATAAAATACAATTGTATAAATTGTGTTTTTGACTGACCAGAGACAGAGAACAAGCCATTATTTGTGGATTTATTGGTTCCCTCTTGTTTGTGTGAGTCTTCTCTATCTTTGGGATTACCGTGGTGAGTAGTTCGTGAAATAGTTCTGGGCTGAGGCGAAAGTAGGCCCGGAATTGATCAGGATCAGCCTTGAGGTCTAATAAAAAAACAGATACTGTAAATCTGTGCTATACTCACTTAACTTTCAGTAAGGAGTCTGAAGCACTCCTGTTGAGCACAACAGTTGGAAAGATACTGTATATGCCAATCACAGGTGTTTTTAAAAATGAGTGGGGATTCAAATCTGTTTCTGTAGCCCTAGTCCTAGAAGTCCTAGAAATTTTGACAAACTGAGTAAGTATGTATTATACTTATAACTTATATACTTTACTTATATACTGTAGTATATTTTAGCTGTAAATAGTACTACATGGTATTACTAGAAATTTTGGTTTGTGTATGATATCAGTATTTTATACTATACTCAGAGATACCAACAAATCATACAAATAGGCCTATTGTATCACTTTGTAGCACTACGTGGAGTGGGGAGCTACTGCATTGCTCAGCCCTAGTTGACCTAGTCTGATTTAAAATGGATGTTTCTTTGCCAAGAGGCCTATTAGAGCATCTTAAAAAAATGTGTGACGGGACAGATAATCCAATGAGCAACTAAAAGACCACTGTAACACAGCTGTAATTCAGAGTTCTGCACCATGCTTTAAAATTTGCATCTACAATACTGCCATGTTGGTAAATAAATGTTTAAAAAGTAAATCTATATTGGATTATTTTCACATTTATCAACTTCCCGTAAACATCTTGAACATACTGTGAGATAGTTTATATTTTGCAGTGTCACCATGGCACAGCTCCTCTTTCATGTGTGTGAGACTGTACGTGTTATTTCTCACTATTGATACCCTGCCTTCTGTTTGTCGTCACACACCCACCTACAGCATATGGCAGAAGCTGTGGGGCGGAAACAGAAACAGACAGGCAAGGTCACGTTACATTTACTGTGAACGCTGAGGAGACTCTAAAAACACAAATCACTGTCTCACAAAAACTCATTTGACATAATTGTTATAGACAGTGTGGATTTACTCAAGGCTGTAAGTTGATTTCTTAAATGTACAATGATTAAAGTGGCCTTTTCTTGAATGCCCTTTGCTTTGCTTCAGCTGCTGTTAGTTTAGCTGAAGCTTATCCTTGCCGTAGAGGTGCACACAAAAATAGACTATGTGATATGTACTAGACTGTGTGTGCCATGTTTTGTTCTATAGTATGGTATAATTAGTTTTTGTTTTCTTTGTTTTTTATGTGACACTTGATTGAGTTGATACAGTGGGTTGAATAAACTGAAAAAAGTTACTTTGGAAGAAACAATTAAAGAACAGGTTGATGCACAATTATAGAACTTGCATCACAACAAAGTCATTTGATCAAATAATGATTGCCTAATTTTGCAAAATATACAATTTGCAATTATACAAATAATAAATTAAAGGAGACAATGAATAAGCCTAAAATATATTTCATATTGTATTATAGGTTTTAAGCAGCAAGCATAGCCCAAGACTCGTCGGGACTGTAGGTAGAGATTAGATCTTGTCTTGAGAGGAAGACTTTTAAAGATTAGTAAGGAAATATATGTGAAGGATGCCCACTGGCCCATTGCTATAGGGTCTGATAAAATGTATGTGTTATTTAAATTAGTCTCTGTTTTTTTAAACTCTCTCCAGCTCTTCTTATTGTCCAACTGCGTTTAAACATGGTCCAATTGTGAGACAGGTTGGACTGGAGTCATTTGTGACTTTACAATCCAGAACCATGAGCCATTTGAGGGTCTGAGGGAGTTAGAATCGTGTGCTCTCAGGTTGCATCTTTATGTTGTGTATATTGTGGATGATAGGTTTGTCCATATTTGAGCTTGATTAAGAATTCCAAGTATTGGCTCTGTTTACAAAACCTAATTCCAGAAGTATAAGCTAAATGTCCATATACTTTTATATACACTTTATACAAACCATAATGCATTGCAGCCTATTGACCCGGTTCTTAATAACAGTCCCTGCCTCTCATGTGGTCCCTTGGGAAAATGAATTGCATACCAGTGGTTTATTAGAATAAAAAGAAAGTTCTAATGACATCACACAAGTGGGCAGAAGATGAAGCCATGAAATCCATATTCAAAGAATGTTAAAGTAGGAACAAAGCAGGGTAAGAAAGTACATTACTTATGCAGAGCAGCCTGTCATTATAATTATACAGCTGCCTGACACAGCTGTCACCAACTTAAAGAGATGATCATTTTCTCATCAAGAAAAAACACTTTTATTCACGTCACTGAATGGAATCTCTTGTGAGAAAGAACAAAGTCTTTCTGTAGAAATCCTGTGTGCTAATTAGACTTTATAAATGGGAGATGGCTGCATGTAGGTGCTGGACATCTATATAATTGAATCTAAATGTAGTTATTTTACATTCATTGAAAGAAAAATGTCAATCAAAGAAAACTTTCACTTCAGCCAAGGTCTGAATACATTACATTGGCCGTCTCTGAAATCACTTACTGGTCATATAAAGTATAAATTTGTCATTTTATGGTGGTGCCTAAATGTCTACTGGACTCATAGTACCCTTAATAATGTTTAAAGTTTGGCAGAAGCTCAACATCCCCACAATAATAGTCTCATGATTCTGTCTTCTGTATTTATTTACTTATTGATTATCAAGAACACAGAAGAACAAATAGTAGGATGAATAGTGTTAACAAAATGCCAAGAGAATAAAAAATTAAAAAGAGCCTATAGCAGAGTTTGAAAGTCCAACAATTTCATGAAGGGCCTCCAGATATTAGGTTTCTCTTTGCATTTAATGTAACTTTTTGCAGTTATGTAAGGAACAACACAATTAGCATCAACAGGAATAGAACATAATGTAGAAATAATAATAATTTGTGACACTAGATCAACTGATAAGCTACTGTAACGTCTGGCCCCAGTCCCTCTCAAACTGGTGTTTTTATTTCTACATGGTCTATTAGAACATCCTTCTGTTGGTGTGAAAGAACAGTTATGCCCTAAAAAAAGATAACACCATAATAACACAATTAGATAAAGACACTGACGTAAAAATCAGTGCCAAGGAAATTGTCCAAAAGATTCAATAAGTCAACTTTATTTGAACTTACTAGTAAAAAGTGAAAATAAGACATGTGGACAGCCTATTTTTCTTTCACTCCCCAGCTAGATGATACAGATTACATTTGTTATAGACACGATCACCGGGGGCTGGCTACAACAGAATGAATAAGCAGAACAACCGAACCTGAAGTTTTTACAACCAGTTACACATTTCTTAGGTGTCCAGAGATACACTGCGGCCCTTGCACTCTCTTCTCCACATAGTGAAGCAGTAATAACAGACGACAGATGAAGGCCGGTGATTGAGGAGGAGGAAGCAGCGGGCAGTCCATTCACCGATAATTCAAGTTTAATCGGGGCTCTGCAGGCAGGCGGACACACACACACACACACACACACACACACACACACTCCTAGCAGTGTAATGTTATCAAACCACAGCAAAAAGAACTCTGCCTAGAACCTGAATTACACTGATTGCAGGAGCTTTCTTCGATAAGAAAGCGTAGTGTAGCGGAATGGTGTTTACATGAGGCGGTCTGATACAAGCCACTATCTGCTCAAAAAGAAAACACCATATCAGTTGCATTCAGCTAAGTTTAGATAAAAAAAAGGAAGTGTGACAAGTTCTGAAAAATGTTGGACGGCAGAATTCACCAAGAAATGATGAGATAATTTTTGCTACGGTGACACTGATTGGACAGATTGGAAAACTTGCAAAAAGGGAAAGTCTAGACGTATTGATTTGTGATAATTTGGAATACATAAAGCAGGCAGACAACACAGAAGAGATATGAAGGACTGTTGTCGCACGATCGGACCCCGAAAGAAAATTAGACCCCACTTAATAACAGTGTAACAAATGACAAAAGTACAAAACAGAAAAAGAAAACCATCAACTAATGCCTAAATGTTGTTTTAAAATACGACAAACTATACATAATATTAGGAATAATTACAATTTGGTTTAGTTGGTTATAGCGGATAACTTTCCTACATTTGAGAAGATCAGAACCAAGAATCCACTGATTGAAGCACTTTATTGTGGCTCTGTGTGTGTGTGTGTGTGTGTGTGTGTGTGTGTGTGTGTGTGTGTGTGTGTGTGTGTGTGTGTGTGTGTGTGTGTGTGTGTGTGTGTGTGTGTGTGTGTGTGTGTGTGTGTGTGTGTGTGTGTGTGTGTGTGTGTGTGTGTGTGTGTGTGTGTTTTATTTAGCTCAATAAAAACACTTTTGATAATTTGTTGTGTAAATACTTAGTTCTAGTTATTACTAGGTTTAATCATGCCACTACAGGGACTTCACAGTCTTCTTGCTAGTATTCAGAAATGTTCTAAAACACAATTGTTGATGTGGTTAGCACTCATTGGTCAGATCAAGAAGATTGTGGTGCATTTCTGTATAGATTTTTCAAATGAATGCTGGATGGAATGCAATAATTATTCTTGTGTTATTGCTAAGTTGTCCTGGGCTTAGGTAAAACAGAATTTTCCTTAGCCAAAAGACCTATAAGAATGTCTTGGTATTGGTGTGTATGGACATGTATTTTCTGAGGGTTGTTGCAAAATGATTGTCTCTTTCCTAATTAATTATTAATTTAAAAATCACTACTATTTCTATTCAACGACAATAAAATAAATGATAAAGTCATTCAGATATCAATTGTCTTAAAAAGTAAACATTACAATTACTGAACCAGCTTTGAAATTTAGGTTCATGTTGTTCTTTGCCAACATGGCCAATTAGAACATCTTGTTTAAGTGACGCACAGTAATGGTTCTGTGGCATTACCCCTTGACGTTTTGAGGACATACTCTAAATATTGCTATTTGATGTTAATAAAAGCATGTTTTTCTCACCATGGATTTTATAACTGCTTGATCATCACGGGTAAATCGCTTGCCTAAATGTTGGGCAAGATCAGCAAAACTCAAAGTTTAGATCAAAGGTGTTTTGTGATATGGGAGCAAGATAGAAGCAAATCTAACCAGCATATATCACTCACTGATACTCGGATCTGCGCAGGTCTACTTCAAAGCCAGTCAGTCTATAGCTTCCAAGTATCTTGCTTCTCCTATTCACTCATTCAGGAAGCACTGCATGTAAGATGAGAACAAATTGCGACCTGCCCATTTACTGTGCAGTGAGGCATCTTCACTTTGACATAAATCACCTCATTGATGCCTCCTTCAAACCATCTATCTTCTTTTCTAGTAACTATACATCATGGACCTAAGAATTGCATGTTTCTTATCACAATTATCACAAAGCCATTTCTCGCAGAGTTAGACCTCCTCATGTCCGCTGTTTTCATTCTCATACACAGTTATACACAGTATAATCGAAACAGAAACATGAACAAAACAGAAAGTACAGACACACTGCCACCAACCTTTCTGAGATCTTCTACTTCAGTTTAGGTGAAAGACAAGATTTACTTATCAAATTACAGAGTGAAAAAACCCAGACTGCCCCAGTTCATATGCTAACTCTAAAAACGTATTATACACAAAATCAAATTCCATTACTAATATTATTTTGTTATTAAGTATTTGTAAATATGTTCATTTTGTTTTTGATGTTTTATAATTAACTGAAAGCTTGTGCAGCAGCTGAGGTTTTGCAAGATTCATGGATATATTATTATATTATATTGTTATATTATATGAGCAGTTGATTGCTCCTTCATGCTTACACAATAAAACAATTGCACTCCTGCCTCAGAGCAAGAAGGTCCCAGGTTTGATTCCCAGCCAGAGCTGGGCCCTTTTAATGTGGAGTGTCTGTGTAGGTTTGCTCTGGTTTCCCCTACCACTAAAGACTTTCCTGGATTAATAAAGGAAAAATCAGACATCACCTTCTTATTGATTGCCTTCTTACTGGCTACCAACATATTACAAAACCAGTACACGCTGGAGGAATCATCATTCTAATTATTTTTTCAATGTGGTATTTATTTATTTTTTTCCAGTAATTTATTAGCTTTGGACAGCTCCAGAATATGTGACCTGCCTGTCGTGCCCCACATTTTCTCCACATCCAAAATCTGGGCTGGTGCTATATATTTTTATGCTAACTCCTTCCACAACAATGAGGATTTACATTTCCATAGACTATTTTGAAATTTTGCCCAATTATCAATGTGTAGTTCAAGATTACCATCTTTTTCCCATTTTTACTATATATTCCAGGTTTTCTCCATCTATGTTTTGTAATTCATAATACAATTTGGAAGTAAGTTTGTTGTTAGGGTTTGATTGGTAACATTTGAGAAAGATATTAAGAATGCCCACTAAGGGTCTGGATGGGTCTTGCTCTTTTTTTTGTGTGTGTGCAAGTAGTGTCGTATTTGTAAATACCTGAAGAAGTCTTTATTATCAAGACTGTGATTCCTTCTTGGGTTTTGAAAGCTCTTCATGTGGCCTTTTTAAAAAATAAATGTCCTTTCTCTGTCCATGATTTAAAGGTTTTGTTGGTTTTATTTGGGTAAAAGTCATAGGCTATCCAACGTATTAATTATTGTACATGGTTCCTTGTGGTCATTGACCAGTTTAAACCAAATCCTAAGTGTGTCTCCATCCACAGGTTGGATGTACAAATTTCTTTATCAGATCAGATGTTACCAATCACCGCTTCAAGGGGATATTCTCAGCCTTACATTTATTCTCTTTCGACTTCGCTATATAAGATGGGTTGATGACATCATCTCAAGTATTTAATTGTGCTGGGAAGGGAAAGCCCTCCTTTTTTTTTGGCTAGTTGTAGGGGTGTAAATCTAATTGTGGCCTTTTCGTTTACCAAATAATCTCAAGATCATCATATCAATTTCCAAGAACATAAGATTAGAAGGCCCAGCTGGAATAGTTTGAGATAGATATAATAGTCTTGGTAAAACAAGAATTTTAATGGACTCCTTTGTGTCAGTCTAAAGTAGGGTAGCAGGTTCCACCTTGCCAGCTCCATTTAGACTTTTGCTGTCAGTAGGTTGTAATTCACTGATATTTTGTTTTTAATGTGTTTTTGGATGTTGATTTCCAGGTTTATTTCTCTTACATCATCAACTAGATGTTAAAACCTGAGATTTATGTGAGTTTAGCCTGTAACCTGAATAAGCACAATATTCCTTTAAGGTCTTGGCATGGGTTAAAAACAAATGGTTGTCCCAGATATATTAAGATATCATCAACAAAGAAAGCTATATTTTGTTCTTCTTGGTTCACCTTGATGCCTTATATACTTTCATTGTGCCTGATCCATTGAGCTAGGGGTTCAATAAAGATAGCAATATCTTTGAACTAATTTTCTCTAATCACAGCACTTATACTGTATGTGTGTGTATATATATATATATATATATATATATATATGCACACATACAGTATAAGTGCTGTGATTGGAGAAAATTACTTTATGATTGGCTGTTACTTGCAGGAGTCCTCAATTGTGTTCTAGACAAACCCTCCCAGATGGTTGTGTAACCAATAATCTGTGAATAATAATCCTCCATTAATCCAAATCTTTCCTGTGGGTTTGTTATAGAGTCCTTGTATTACTACTAAAATTTCTCTGAAAAAGGTTATCGAGCCAGGACATTGTTTAAGAAGGGCCAGTCTACAGTATCAAAGGCCTTTTGTGCATCTAGTCCCAACTGCTTGTTGTTCTTCTGAATATGATCAATTATTTGTAGTGTTCATCTAATATTGTCTATGGTTCGTCTTTCTTCAAAAAATCCTGTATCCAGTGTAAGAAATCCAGAATATGCTCTTTTGTAGTCTCAATTTAATGGGCATAGTGGCTCAGGTGTTAGAGCAGTTGTCCAATTAACGTAAGGTTGGCGGTTCAATTACTGCTCTCCCCAGTTCATTCTGTTGTGCCCTTGGATAAGACACTTAACCCGCCTTATACATCCAGTGTCTGCAGCACTGTTGTATGAATGTGTATGGTGGTGGATGGAGAGTCTTTAGGCGCAATATGGCTGCCACATCTCCACCACCAGCATGTGACTGCAGAGTGAATAAATAATGGACTCTGTAAAGTGCTTTTGAAAAGCACTATATAAATCCAATCCATTATTGTAACAATCTTTTACCTCTTCAGGGATAACTGTAATGAAAATCTGCCTCCAAGATTTACCCAGTTAAATGTTCTCAAGAGAGTTGGAGAATGCTCCTTCAAGTAGATGTTGTAACATTCAGCACTAAATTCATCTGCACCTGGGGTTTTATTTTGATTTAGTCTCTTCATTGTCTTTTCTAACTCCTCGGCCATGATATTCTTTATCAGACTTAAATTTTGTTCAGCTGATACATTAGGCAGTTTCAGGTTATTCAACACTGAGTCAGCTTTCTCACCGCCTCCCTGCTCTCTTTGGGAGTATCATTTTTGATAGTACTTTTGAAAGTACTCTTTATTTTCATCCATTTTATGTGTATTTTATTTTATTTATGTGTATTTTCCATTTTATTTCTTGGATCTATAATTTTGTATATTACTCTTTTCTGAGTTACTTTCTCAATTTAAATGCTATAGAGCAGGGCTATTCAACTGTACTGTATATTACTGAGGGCCTGATGATGTGAGTGCTTCAGGTCAGTTGGCCAGATAGTCCCCACTACTATTGCTACTTCTACTACTACTACTGCTGCTTCTACTACTACTACTACCACTGCTACTACTACTACTACTGCTACTTCTACTACTACTGCTGCTACTGCTACTTCTACTACTGCCACTACACTGCCACTGCTTCTACGCTACCTGCTGCTGCTGCTGCTGCCGCTCCACTGCTACTACCACTACCACCGCTGCTGCTGCTGCTGCTGCTGCTGCCCACCTGCTGCTGCTGCTGCTGCTGCTGCCACCACCTGCTGCAACCTGCTGCTGCTGCTGCCACCGCTGCTGCTGCACCACACCACCACCACCTGCTACCACCACCACTGCTGCTGCTGCAACCAACACCACCACTGCTGCTGCACCACCACCTGGTTCTGCTGCTGCTGCTGCCGCCGCTGCTGCTGCTGCACCTGCCGCTGCCGCTGCCACGCTGCTGCCTGCTGCTGCTGCTGCCCACCTGCTGCTGCCTGCTGCACTGCTGCTGCTGCTGCCGCTGCTGCTGCTGCTGCTGCTGCTGCTGCTGCTGCAGCACCACCACCAGCTGCTGCTGCTGCTGCTGCTGCTGCTGCCACCTGCTGCCACCACCTGCCACTGCTGCTGCTCTGCTGCTGCACCTGCGCTGCTGCACCACTGCTGCTGCGCTGCTGCACCTGTAACCACCTGCTGCACCACCAACAGCACACCACCACTGCTGCTGCACCTGCTGCTGCACAACCCACACGCTGCTGCTGCTGCACTGCACCAACACGCCACTGCTGCAACAGCCGCAGCAACAGCAACAACAGCACCAGCAACCGCTGCTCACCACTGCACCACCCACTGCTGCTGGTTGCTGCTGCTGCTGCTGCTGCTCCACTGCTGCACCACCACCCTACCACCACCACCACTGCTGCTGCTGCTGCCTGCTGTGCTGCTGCCAGCAACAGCACTGCTGCTGGCTGCTGCTGCTGCTGCCACTGCTGGCACTGCTGCTGCTGCTGCTGCACTGCTGCTGCTGCTGCCACCACGCCACTGCTGCTGCTGCTGCTGCTGACCAGCTGCTGCTGCCAACACTGCTGCTGCTGCTCCTGCTGCTGCTGCTGCCCACCTGCTGCTGCTACTGCTGCTGCTGCTGCTGCACAGCACCACCACACCAACACTGCTACCACTGCCACAGCACACCACTGCACCACTGCGCCAACAACTGCTGCCACTGCTGCTGCAACCAGCTGCTGCTCACCTGCTGCACCCTGCTGCTGCTGCTGCTACCAACTGCCGCTGCTGCCAACACCACTGCTGCTGCTGCTGCTGCCGCAACCACCAACACTGCACCACCTGCTGCTGCTGCTGCCGCTGCTGCTGCTGCTGCTGCCAACGCCAACTGCACCTGCTGCACCACCACAACCTCACCTGCACTGCTGCTGCTGCTGCTGCTGCTGCTGCACCAACACCTGCTGCCAACCTGCTGCTGCTGCTGCTCGCCACCCTGCTGCTGCTGCTCCCTGCTGCTGCCACTGCTGCTGCTGCTGCTGCCACCACCTGCCACTGCTGCTGCTGCTGCCGCTGCACTGCTGCCCACCACCTGCTCTGCTGCTGCTGCCGCCGCTGCTGCCACCACCACTGCCACCAACCTGCTGCAACCACCTGCTGCACCACCTGCTGCTGCCACTGCTGCAACACCTGCTGCTGCTCACCACTGCTGCTGCACCACTGCTGCTCACCACCTGCTGCTCGCCGCTGCTGCTGCTGCCACCAACCTGCCACTGCTGCCCACCACCACCACAGCACCACTGCCACCACTGCTGCACCACCGCCTGCTGCCCTGCTGCTGCCGCTGCTCCTGCTGCTGCCCGCGCTGCCACCCCCCAACCTGCTGCTGCTACCACCACCACCACCACTGCTGCTGCTACTGCTGCTGCTGCTGCTGCTGCACCAACACCAACCACCTGCTGCTGCTGACTCTGCGCCACCAACACTGCTGGCCCGCTGCCCACCACTGCTGACCACCACCATGCACCTGCTGCCCAACACTGCTGCTGCTGCTGCCCACCACCGCTGCTGCTGCTGCTGCTGCTGCTGCCACCCTGCTGCTGCCCACCAACACGCTGCTGCCACCACCCTGCTGCTGCTGCTGCACCAACTGCGCAACACCGCTGGTGCTGCTGCCACTGCTGCTGCTGCTGCTGCACCACCAGCAGCCAACCCAACACCACCGCACCTGCTGCTGCTGCACCATGCTGCTGCTGCCAACACCGCCTGCCCCACCTGCTGCTCACCAACACCACCGCTCCCCCACCACCGCTGCTGCTGCTGCTGCTGCTGCTGCTGCTGCTGCACCAGCCAACCTGCTGCCGCTGCTGCTGCGCCACCAGCAAACGCCACTGCACCACCCAACCACCTGCACTGCTGCTACCACTGCTGCTGCCCTGCTGCTGCTGCCCACCACCACCGCCTGCTGCACCACCTGCTGCTGCTCCAACCACCTGCTGCCGCCGCTGCCACTGCTGCTGCTGCTGCTGCACCAGCCGCTGCTGCTGCCACCTGCTGCTGCTGCTGCACCACCACCACCACCTGCTGCTGCTGCTGCCCACCACTGCTGCTGCTGCTGCTGCCTGCTGCTGCTGCCACCCCGCCAACCGCGCTGCTACTCTGCTGTTGCTCACAACAACGCAACACCACGCTGCTGCCACCACACCTGCTGCACAACACCACCACTGCGCGGCACCACTGCAACACCAACCACCGCCAGCCAGCACCGCTGCACCACCAGCACCACCACACCACCACCACGGCCACCACCACCACCGCTGCAACCGCACCACCACCACCACCAGCACGGCAACACCAACCACCAACAGCGGCACCACCGCAACCACCAGCTACTACTGCTGCTACTGCCTACTGCTGCTGCTGCTGCTGCTATGCTGCTGCTGCTGCTGCTGCTGCTGCTGCTGCTGCTAGCAGCTGCTGCTGCTGCTGCTGCTGTTGCTGCTGCTGCTGCTGCTGCTGCGCTGCTGCTGTGCTGCTGCTGCTACTGCTGCTGCTGCTGCTGCTGCTGCTGCTGCTGCTGCTGCTGCTGCTGCTGCTGCTGCTGCTGCCTGCTGCTGCTGCTGCTGCTGCTGCTGCTGCTGCAGCAGCAGCTGCTGCTGCTGCAGCAGCTGCTGCTGCTGCTGCGGCAGCTGCTGCTGCTGCTGCTGCTGCCAGCAGCTGCTGCTGCTGCTGCTGCTGCTGGTGCTGCTGCAACGGCAACAGCGGCAGCAGCAGCGGCTGCAGCAACAGCTGCTGCTGCAACAGCAGCAACAGCTGCTGCTGCTGCTGCAACGCTGCGGCAGCTGCTGCTGCTGCTGCCGCAACAGCTGCTGCTGCTGCTGGCTGCTGCTGGTTGCTGCGGCGGGTTCTGCTGCTGCTGCTGCTGCTGCTGCTGCTGCAACAGCTGCTGCTGCTGCTGCTGCTGCAGCAGCAACGGCAGCGCTGCTGCTGCTGCTGCTGCTGCTGCTGCTGCTGCTGCTGCAACAGCAGCGGCGGCAACGCACAGCTGCGGCTGCTGCTGCTGCTGTCATAGCAGCAACAGCGGCTGCTGCGCCAGCAACGCTGCGGCAGCAACTGCTGCTGCTGCTGCTGCTGCTGCAGCGGCAGCGGCTGGCAACAGCTGCTGCTGCTGCTGCTGCCTGCTGCTGCTGCAGCTGCTGCTGCAGCAGCAACAGCGGCAGCTGCTGGCTGCTGCAGCAGCTGCTGCTGCTGCTGCTGCAGCACTGCTGCTGCTGCGCGGTTCTGCTGCTGCTGCAGCAACAGCAGCGGCGGCTGCTGCTGCTGCAGCAACTGCTGCTGCTGCTGCTCAGCAGCAACGCTGCTGCGCAGCGCGCAACGGCAGCAACTGCTGCTGCTGCTGCTGCTGCTGAAACTGCGGCGGCTGAGCTGCTGCTGCTGCTGCTGCTGCTGCCAGCAGCTACTGCTGCTGCTGCACTACTGCTACTGCTGCTGCAGCGCTGCTGCTACTACTGCTACTGCTGCTACTGCTACTACTGCTGCTGCTGCTACTACTGCTGCTTGTTAGATTAGATTAAGATTAGATTCAACTTTATTGTCATTACACAGAGTACGGGTACAAGCAGCGAAATGCAGTTGGCATCTAACCAGAGTGCAATAAGCAGTAAGTACAGAATATACAAGGTCTATAATATGTACAATAACTATACAGATAAGTATTATGGACATAATTGACAGATTTTAAATACTATAAGCATGATATACAGGTAGGTGTACTATGAACATACTATACAGATGGATTATGCTGCTGCTACTGCTATTACTGCTGCTGCTGCTGCTGCTACTGCCAACTGCTGCTGCTGCTGCAGCGGCGTGCTGCTGCTGCTGTTGCTGCCAAGCTGCGGCTGCTGCTGCTGCTGCGGCAGCTGCAGCAGCTGCTGCTGCTGCAGCGCTGCTGCTGCTGCCTTGCTGCTGCTGCTGCTGCTGCTGCTGCTGCTGCTGCTGCTGCTGCAGCTGCTGCTGCGGCAGCTGCAACCACTGCTGCTGCAGCTGCTGCGGCTGCTGCTGCTGCTGCTGCTGCAGCAGCGGCAGCAGCTGCTGCTGCTGCAGCAACTGCTGCTGCTGCTGGCAGCAGCAACAACAGCGGCAGCTGCGGCAGCAGCTGGTGGCTGCTGCAGCAGCGGCAGCAGCGGCCAGCAGCAGCAGCAGCAGCGGCAGCAGCGGCAGCGGCTGCTGCTGCTGCTGCTGCGGCAGCGCTGCGGCAGCGGCAACTGCTGCTGCTGCTGGCAGCAACGCAGCTGCTGCGCTGCTGCTGCTGCAGCTGCTGCAACCTGCTGCTGCTGCTGCTGCTGCTGCTGCGCTGCTGCTGCTGCTGTTATATTTTTTTAACTGGAGCAGTTGTTGCACCTTTTATGTTGTTGACCAGTCCGTTCCATAAGGCCAAACCACTTCAAGTATTTATACTATATACAGTATACTGTATGTATATACCCACAGACATACAGTATAAGTGCTGTGATTGGAGAAATTTACTTTATGATTTAGCTGTTAGTTGCAGGAGTCCTCAATTGTGTTCTAGGCAAGCCCTCCTAGATGGTTGTGTAACCAATAATCTGTGAATAATCAAATTAGATTTTCTGAACATATCTTGAGATTGCAGTCGCCTTGTTAGTGAGCACTGCTTTGTGGTGTGGTATGGAAGTTTTTACCATTTATGCCTAGTCCACACGCACACAGGTATTTTTATAACCGGAGTTTTTCCTCTTGCGTTTAAAAAAAATATTCCGTCCATATGAAAACGCAAAAACCCGCTATCAAGCGCTGTCAAGAGCATGTCACACCAGCAGGCGGCGATATCACCCTAATCGTAAAGGCATGTTGGCCAATCAGACCAGCGGATAACGGCGCACACTCTGACGTCGCAAGGCAAAAACGCCGGTTTTACTGTCCACACGACAACGCTGCAACCGGCGTTTCTGAAAATCCTCACCCTGGCAGGGGTTTTCAAAAATGTTCGGTTTCAGTGACGTGATACTGCGTTTCCGTGTGGACGAATGGCCGAACCGTGTAAAAAAAGTCACGGTTATAAAAATACTCGTGTCCGTGTGGACTAGGCTTTAGTCTAGGCATTTAATTAGAGGCTTTTTTGTTTTTAAAAACCTCACAGATTGAACTTTCAAATTTTAGGTTATTGTTTTCTTGTAACCTTTCAGGAATGTAAAAACTTTAATTGCTGTTTGTATTATCTGCACAAATTTTAACAAAAGTGCTGTGGCCAACAGGCAAACACATCAAGTTCTAAATGACTGAGTCCATTATGAGACAGTGTGACACCATTTGCCTCTGGGTTAATGCTTGTCTACCAACCATTTATTAGAGCCCACCTCCTAAATAACAGTGGACACTTAAATCAATGAGTATTTAAATGTCATTCTCTAACTCTGGATTGTAAATAGGAGAGAAAATAAAACATGTACATTGTGTAGGAGAATGATATGTTCCGAAAGTTTTTGTTTGCTCTATACCAAAGATGCATTATTGACAATCTTTATTTTTTATTCATACAGTAAGACATATTTTTGTTGGTTTTATATAATACCTGCTGCAACAAGGACTCTCTATGGGTCAACTTTAATAAGCCCAAAGGAGAAGCAAATCATATATTTTTGTTAATATAAGGGTTAAATAGCTATGTTACAAATTAAAGTCCCTGTTCAAGAGCATTGAGTCAGTGTCTCTGTCCTAATCCCTCTGCTTTTCCCAAACTGAGAATACAGTTTTTAGTATTATATTCCCTTTTTAACTTGACAATTTATTAATTTATTTGATTGGGACAGTGCATGTTGATGAACACATGAAACATGAATGCAAACAATGTAGCTTTAGACTAATTTCCATCTGTTGGACCCAACATTCACACACATTATTTACATTTACATTTAGTCATTTAGCAGACGCTTTCATTCAAAGCGACTTACATTAAGGTTCCATTCACCAGTGTTACAGCTGGAACACCACTGGAGGCAAGGTGGGTTAAGTGTCTTGCCCAAGGACACAACGACAGTATGAACTGTGGGGAGAGTGGGAATCAAACCGCCAACTGCGTCCAGTCTACTATATATATAAATGTATATGTATATATATTAATTTATACACAATTACAATACAATTTCTCGGGGTTGCTATGAACTATCCGGTGTGGGTCCTTAGGTAAGACCCTTCGCGCTACTGCCTACCTCATAAAAATGATGAGAGACAATAAAAAATGCTATGATAAGCCGGATCAGACGACGCCCGGCCAAACAAGGTCTGTGTCAGGTGTTGGGGAACCAGAGCAACTTGATGACAAATGGGCTACTGGAACAAGAACAAGACGGAGATGGGGGAGTTGATTAATATGTTTGTTTATGCTATCTGAAAACTATTGTTTTACTATGGAGTAAAAGCCGAAAATCCCGGATGTAACCACCATTTTATTGCCCTGTCGTAATGACAATATCGGTGAATAGGGGACCAATGGGCGAACACACGTTTATACAATCTATGTGTTTCTCTGCATCTCACGGTAATTTATCTCATTGGTAATAATGTCTTATAATTACCAATCTACAAGATGAAAATAGACTTTAGCTGGCCCATAATAGTTTGCCTTTGCTTTGCCTTTTTACAGTTTTATGGCAGTCATAGTGCACATAACACATAATTAATAAGTCATAAATGTGTTTGTGTCCAAAAAACACATTTGTGACAAATGTATTTAACAAAAAAAAAGCAAAACTATTTTTTTCTGCCTATGCTCAAGCGTAAACCTTATCCCTAACACGGTCCCTATTGACAGACACAGTACGGCTCTATGCTAGGCTTGGTGCTGCCCTAACTAACTGCTGTTTCTGGTGTCAAAGATGCCCTTGAGTAACGTCAGTACTTTTGTCATCAGGCGTTGATGTACTTTGAGTTATGTCCTGTTTTGCTGATATGTCACATTTGACCAGATGAATGATCACAGCAATATATCCATCCCCCTCCCAGCAATCCATCACACGTCAAGCTGGTTGAGAGAAATAAACACATAGCAGAGGTAGCAGCTGCCTTTTCAGGTCTTTTGTGTACAGAATGGAAAATAAGAAATAGTATATAAAAAGGGATTTTCAATTGAGATTCATTTAGAATCTGAAACAAAAAAAAACAAATAACCGGCTTGTTTTTTATGTTCTTGATTTGTTGCCCAGATTGAGAAAAGAAGATTTGAAAAAGAACTTGAAGTGTTGTTCTACTTATTCACAGCTCAATTAAGTGCTCAGTGGATTAACATGAAAGAGAGAGTGCAAGAGAGACTAATGCTGCAATCTGTTGAAATCAAAAAGGTGTATTTATTAAAGCAGAGACTGGAGACCAGGAAGCTGATGATCTCAACCGGACAAGAGAAGCAGGTCAGTAGGCAGACAGGCAGCAGGGCCTGGACAAAAAGTAAGTTAATACAAATCCACAAAGAACAAATAGTAGAGCCGAACATGCTAACTGTGTTAGTTGCAACAAAAGAACTGGCAAAGAGGAGCTGGAAAGATGGGCCTAGTGCTGGCGATGGCTGATTGAGGCCATCTGAGCTGCTCGGCCCACAGGAGGAACTGCCACACCCAGGTAGATGAAGACAAACACACACACACACACACACACACACACACACACACACACACACACACACACACACACACACACACACACACACACACACACACACACACACACACACACACACACACACACACACACACACACACACACACACACACACACACACACACACACACACACAGGTAGATGAAGACAAACACACACACACACACACACACACACACACCCAGGTAGATGAAGACAAACACACACACACACACACACACACACACACACACACACACACATACACACACACACACACACACACACACACACACACACACACACACACACACACACACACACACACACACACACACACACACACACACACACACACACACACACACACACACACACACACACACACACACACACACACACAGGTAGATGAAGACAACACACACACACACACACACATACACACACACACACACACACACACACACCAGGTAGATGAAGACAAACACACACACACACACACACACACACACACACACACACACACACACACACACACACACACACACACACACACAGGGCCACCCTGGGCATAGCGGAATAGGCAATGCTACACTCACACACACACACAGCGCACACAAATTCCACAATCACGATCCACCCGTCCGACTGAGACGCATCAATCACACACCGCCCCACACCCTGCTGAAAAAAAAAACATCCGTTACACACATGATTGTCACTGACAGATGGCGAATTCACTGACACTGATAAGTTGCATTATGTCACACACACACACACACACTGGTGCCCACACACACACAACACACACATACACATACACACACACACACACAAAGACACACCCAGGTAGATGATGATCAGTTTATCTATGTTGCATTAAGTTAGTTCAACGATGCCTGTAACGTTCGCTATCGCTAATTTGAATTAGCTTATGACATAGTGTCATGAACTGCACGGTAGAGACAGACAGTGGTGATCCAAACGCAGGCTTTAATGAAGGATGATCCAGAAAACACAACAGTACACAGGCAGAGGAACATATAAATCTTTATTTAAAATGAATTCTGCATAAAATGTTGCTATATAAACGTAAATCTTTATTTAATATGACTGAGTCCTACATAAAATGTTTTTATATATATGTATTATATATATGGATTTAGCAACTTTAAAATTCAATTTAAATAAAGATTTACGTTTCTCCTCTGTTTCATGGTTATAACATCATAAAGTGTAGTTAGTAGGACATTGCTGCCATGCCAGATATACTGGAAAACAAACACTTTCAAATTAATTTTGAAAATGTAACTTCTGTATGCTAGAGAAGTGCTCAATGAATAGAGTTTTGTGCATGAATACCAGATGTAATTATTCTTGCTGTTTGTGTGTTTAAGCTATAATGTGGTTTAGGTGCTGCCATATTTTTATAGTTTCACTATCATCAGCTTTTAATAATAAAATGTAACACCCAATGGTCACATATAATCCTCCTCTTCTCTCTTCAGATGCACTTTTGAAATATCTGAACCCCGTCCCTGCAAATCCTGGGCCACCTGTTGTAGACATCTCCATCTCAGCACCGCCCAGCGATTCAGCATCAGTTTACAAATTCCAGGGCACCAGGTGAAATCTTGCCTAGGGCAGCAAATTGGCCAGGGCCGGCCCTGCACACACACACACACACACACACACACACACACACACACACACACACACACACATACACACACACACACACACACCCAGGTAGATGAAGACTAACACACACACACACACACACACACACACACACCACCCAGGTAGATGAAGACAAACACACACACACACACACACACACACACACACACACACACACACACACACACACACACACCCAGGTAGATGAAGACAAACACACACACACACACACACACACACACACACACACACACACACACACACACACACACACACACACACCCAGGTAGATGAAGACAAACACACACACACACACACACACACACACACACACACACACACACACACACACACCCAGGTAGATGAAGACAAACACACACACACACACACACACACACACACACACACACCCAGGTAGATGAAGACAAACACACACACACACACACACACAGGGGAGGGGTGACTAAAGGAAGAGAAAGAAACACAAGCTGCAGCAAAATGCCGCAGTCCATGACATATTCAGTAATCATTGAGTCATTTATCGAGTCATTTTAGGTTATTAAGTTATGAATTTATGAGTTATAAGCTATAGACTGATTACCTTATATTTAAATGTAAATATTTGTGTTGCATGATGGACAAGGAATAGGGTAAAAAAAGCAGTGAAAATATAACTATGTTTATGTCACATCATATATTGATTAAGGTCCATATTCAGGGTAACGTAATATTCTGAGTAAGGTGTTTACATGCGTATGCATATATGCATATAAATATTAAATGTCCTGTAGTAGGCAGGTGAGTAATAGCAACAAATTAACACTCTTCCTCACTCACTTTTTTTTTTAATGTTTGGCAAGATAGCTCATTTTTAGCAACAAATTTGGTCTCTGGTCTCTTATCAGTGATAAGAGCCCTCTCCTGCTTTCTTTGTTTGCTTTATTTAGATGCATGAAGAGGTTTATTATTAATCTCATTGCACATTTGTGAGTTAAATTTTAAATACCTTTTATATACCAAATAAGTAACATGTCATTATAAAAAGTAATTTCAATTTCTAGACAGTTGCGTTAAATCAGCTATCACGGTTTGGGAGTGCGCACAGTAATATTCACTCACCAGTAACAATCTGTGAAAGACAATTACAGCTAGAGTGTTTACCTTTGACTTTAGTCCGTGCAGGTGTCCTTTTTGGGCTTCAGTTGAAACCAGTCACGTAGGCTACTACCTGATAACTGCCACTGGTAATTGAATGTGCATTGAGGCGCTCCACTCTCTTCTCGATCAAACTGGAATAACGGTCAGATTTGACTAATTAAAGCAAGACTATGAGGCAAAGAGTGGTATATTTTGCAGCTAACATTCACTGCCGCTATATTTTACAACAGAGTGTTTAGAAACTAGAATACTTTGGTATTAACCCAAATAAGAGTATACTCTGATTAAGACATTGTAATGTAAACCCCATTTTTTGATGAACTTTTTCTGATTAAGGTCATATTCAGAAGAAGCTATAATGGAAATAAAACCCCTGGAGAATGTTTCTAGTTGATCTAGAAGTGGTATAAAATAATATGAACAAGGTCTTTCTCAATGAGGCCACTTCACACTAGCCAAGAGACAATAAATGTTTTTTAGGTATACCTCGGATTTGAAATGCTGCAATAATCACGGTGTTAAAAAAGAAAGTGTTGGTACACAATAATACTGAGACAAACCATTCAAGAAATTTCCTTTATTTGGAAGATTTGTTTGCCTTTGTCTAGTTTACCAAGAAATTAAAAGCAGTTTAAAGTGGTACCTTAACATTGTCAAATCTCAAGGATATCATCATACGCCACACTGTTTTTTTCCCTGTTGATGACTAAAGATAATTGCAAAAAAATTGCTTAATGTGTATTGTGTTGTAGGTTGTGTTAATCGTGCAACCAAAGACAGATTGCAACCAATTAAGTTATTGCTAACAGTAAGTTGACTTAAGCTCTCTTTGCAATCTAACAAGCTAAGTTGTCTTTTTTTTGAGTGCATACTTGTCCACATTATATTTTGTCATTTTTTTAGAACATGGATAGGTTTACCATATGTCCCGAATTACCCAGAGCAGTCCCGATTTTAAGCTCCCTGTCACGTGTCCTGGTGGATATCCACTAAAAACACTAAACTGCCCTGTCCCAAATGTCCCTGTTTTTATCCATTGCTAGAGCCAAAGCAGCGCACTGTGCTTGCAACTTTTCTGTCTGAACGTCAACCCCCATGGCGCGAGGCTATTGCTGTCCTTCTCCAGCGTTCACTGTTTGACCATCAACCAAAAAGAAAGTTGTGATTTACAAACGAGCTCATGGTACAATACAACTGTCTGAGACAAGTAGCCTACATGGTAATGAACATGCTGTATTCTGTAAAACATTTAATTGTTTAATGACGTTGTACTGATTTTCTGCAACATCACTTCTCATTTGTTTAGATGCTGTCATTAAATTTACATAAAAAAAATAAAGTGTCTCGGTTTTTAGGTTTAAAATATGGTCACTAAAGTGTCCCTACACAAGGATGACATTCAGATTTGTCTGTGCAGTTGACCCTGATCAGCCAACAATTCCTTTAGCGTCTTTGATAGCACTGTTTAGCGTGCATCAGATGCTAGTCATAACTGTTTTGTGAACTGTTGTTTTTCCCTCCAGGAACTCTGTAACACTACCAGAGTTTGGTTTTAATTCGAATGGCAACTGAATGAAAAAATAATGAAATTAGGATTCACTGCGACAAAAGACAGCCTTGGTCTCTGGAGGTAAGCTCTACTTTTTTTTTTCTTTTTTTTCCCTTATATTTTTAGGAATACCATAAAGTCTTCTGCAATTTTGTGATTCCTTATGTAGGAAAAGTCAGATCCGCCACAGCAGGGAAATCTACAATTGCCTTTCTCAACTCCCACAAAAATAAATGATGGACCTTTCTACAGTATAATCCAGTTAGATTACAGTAATGTTAAAAAGTATGTAGGTAAAATGTATAAGGTACTAACATGACTCTATCAGTGTCAGTAAAAGATGGTAGGTAGTACTAATAGTGGCGGTGGTACTAACCTAGCCACAAGACTAAAAATCATTCAATTATATGTTTGTTTGGGAAAAACACAAGTGCAGGCATGAGGGTCCTACAAGAACAATTCCCAATAAGCACTTCAGTCACTCCCAGTACATTCTTTTGTGATTACTAGAAGTTCTGTAAATGAAGCTGAGAGAGTGGAGCAAAATGTGCACAAACAATCACCAAGGCCATGTTTCTCAGTTTAAAACAGAGTGGGAGGCAGCGGAGCTCTCTCCCTGGAAACAAACAGGCTTTAGTCATCACCACAAAGAAAAAATACATCCGCAATGGAAGGGTATGCACAAAAACTCTGCTGCTGAGAACAAGTTATATTTTATGCACGTGAGGGCAATTAAAGCAGGTAAATGAAGGTTGGAGAGTCTCTCAATAACATTGTGAACCACCAGCACACACCTGCAGACCTCTTAAGTGTCTGTAAAATACGCTGAACAAGGAGGTCAGCATGATCTACTGTTTCCATAAAAAGCACAAATAGAGCAAAGTAACGACTTAAAAACAGCACAGTCCATGCTATGTACCTTTTGAATATTCCCAGAGACAACACATAGTCATCTATTTCAAATGGCGGCAGTAGCTCAGTGGGTAGAGTGGTCGTCTTTCAACCGGAAGGTAGGCGGTTCGATTCCCACTCTCCCCACAGTTCATACTGTCGTTGTGTCCTTGGGCAAGACACTTAACCCACCTTGCCTCCAGTGACTGTAACACTGGTAATTACATTAGAACAATGTAAGTCGCTTTGGATAAAAGCGTCAGCTAAATGAATAAATGTAAATGTAAATGTGTATAATATGTAGCCATGCAAAAAATCTACCGTTTTTTGATTTATTTATTTTTTAGTGTAGGTCAATTTATGAGCTATTAATTGGTAAACAAGTTAGGGTAGTGGATGGTCACAGGAAACAGGGACCAGTGTTGGTGTCCCAACAGAATGTCATCATTTAAGTAGTTTCAAAGAGGTTTAGTCTGTAGTTGTGTTAGTAAAAATACTTTTTAATTTTATTTTAAAAACAGAACTTTTACAGAATGAGTTCTTGCTATACCAAAAAGTATTTTTATTTGTTGTTTGCCTAATTTTATTTTTACATTATATAATCTAAGCTTATATTCAAACAGCCATCTGTGTTCAGTCAGCAACATGATTGTCCAAGTCCCTACATTTTCTGAAATCAAACCCATAATCCCAACCTAGAATGGGTCTCCCAAAAATGGCTGATTACATTTGTGGGTACATTTCTCATGGTATTTTTGACAAAAGGAAAATTTGTTGTCTCTGTTGTTATTTTTTTTATCAAGTCAGAAGAGAGAACTCAGCAACTCCTCATTACTATTTTACATACAGTATATGCATTGCATTTTTTGAGATATAGTAAGTAAGAAGTTACAACAGAAGTAAAGCTCAGGAAATTTGGGCTTAAAGTGGAGTGTTATTTAAGGAGATCCTCGCAGAAGTCGGTGAGAAGTGGGAAAAATATGACAGGGTATTAGTTTAAAACTTCTTAAATCCCGTGGCAGTCAGCGCTGTGAGCAGTCTATCAGGCGGCTTACTTCACCAAATGTCAGACTTCCTTTCTTCAACAGAGCGCTTGATCACTTCACAGCCCAGACTATAAAACAGCCCAATGTAATGTGCTTTTAAAAAGACATATTAGGAACAGCACAAGGGTTAAATTGTTCCGAGAGGAAATGAGGGCCTTGTAATCTTGCTCACCCAGACGCTTGCAGCTGCTGTTTCTAATTTTACCAGCACATCCTCTATATGAATATTGTGGATTATATGCACAGGCAGCCCCTATAGAGACAAGTAGCTCTGTGTCTGGGATTCTTTGTTGGCTCAAGTGCTCTAAAAAGCCCTGCGTGTTCAGAATGACATTAAGCACATTTAAGTTTAATTTTTTTAATTCTTAAATTGCTTAAATTTCCCTGGAGTGTTTAAAAGTCTTGGCAGTTTACCAAAGACATCATCAGTCCTGCTCTACTACACTGGCAGTGGCAGAACCAAACAATAACTTACAATCTGATAGTATTATGATTTTGATGCAATAAAAGACATAATCGCCATTCTCAGAACGTAAAACTTAACTTAAAACTAACTCAAAAACAGTCTACCTTTGTGGGTGCAGCAGTAGCATAGCCTACTCTAAGCAACTTGTGTTATGTATTGTATTAATCTTTCTGAGTGTAACACATATGTAGGCTGCAGGATGTCAAACAAAGTACAAAAGCTCCACTACCTGATTTTCTTTATGTTGTCCCTGTCTCAGACCCCACTCACACCCCAAAAGCAGCCTAGGGACCTCTACTGCTTATCTTTTATTGAAAATAAAAGTTAAACTGGACCTATTTTCCCTCCACAAAATACTACATTCAACCAAAATGATGTTTATGGCTTAGCATTAGCTAAGCTGCAACTTTAGCGTCAGGACAGCAGTTATTTCCACCTCGTTAAACTTTATGTGATTGAATTGACTATATTTATGCGCGTTTTATGTTGCCTCCTTTTTATCTGTTGATATTTTTTTCTTTTTTGAGGTGTTGCTGTGTTAAAATACATTATTAGTGCTGAAAATACACTTTATCAGCAGCTACACATTTACACTTCCTGGAACGTCAGATCAAAAGCCGGTTTAGACCAATGAGAGCACTCCTGTTTTGAGCATGTGATTGACCAAATTTTTACGTTAACTGAGGAACTAAAAAACTCTATAATAAACAGTACATGGGATCATAAAGCTTTTACAATATACTTTTTGGGGTTTAAACCATTTTCCACAACTAGAAGTTAACCATTTAACTGTGGTGTTGTAGGTTTTGGTCTTTTGACAACATCTCTGGGCAAAAGTACAGCTATGGTAGCCTTGCAGGGACATGCTGTTGACTATGCAGAAACCCAGTAGAAAAAAGGTTTGATGGTGATTTTATTAAAAAAAAAATTTAACAAAATCAAATTAGTTTTACTAAAATTCCCAAACCTTCATGAAAAAGTGTGTAAAATAAGAAGAAAATTTAAAAGAAGAAGCATGAGTGTGCTTCTCCTCCAGCAATGTTCAGTTTGTCTGCTCTGGACAGCTGTAACAATATGAGCAGGAAGTAATAGCTCCTTCAACTGGATTCTATGGAGCTTTAAAAAATATATTTTTCTAAGATAAACAAATGCAAAGTGCTAATTTGAGGTTATGTACTATTGAAAACAGTAATGACTCATGTGCTCCATTTGACACACAGTGCATCTCTAATTACATATATATATATATATATATATATATATATATATATATATATATATATATATATATATATATATATATATATATATATATATATATATATATATATATATATATACAAAACAAACACATTTAATTTTATTTTGCTATATATGTTCAGCCAACACTAACAGTATAATACACTAATTATCAAGTAGCTTACAGGTCATCTGAACAACAAGATGACATATGGTGGTAAATATGTCGTTTTAAAATAATCTCCAGCTGCCTTTGAGAAGAATATTTAATGAACAAAAGTTTTATAAGTCCAAATAAAAGTCAATCAATCCCACACAACAGAATTTGCATTGAGTAGATCAGAAGTGTGTGTGTTTTTTTTTTTTTTTGCATGTTGAAAACTTTACTGGTGTAATAAACAACATAAGCTGTATATATGGTCCAGTTGAAATACTGTATTTTCTCTGGGTTCTCCTTCTTATTGTTGTTGAGGTAGAATGCTCTATTGACAGTCCTCTAAAGAACAATGTCAGTGCTGGTTAGTGTTTGCAGCTGTGCTAATCCCAACTGAAAGTCCCAGCATGTGTTTGTGGATGTTTTAATTTATTTTCCATCAACTGGTTTGTGAAGCAGAAGAAGGAATATCAATTGCAATAAAATCTATATGAATCAAATTGTTTCAGTGAAGTGCTATGGTTTTAGTTTGAGTCAGTACAGCATGTCAAAAGGGGTAAAAAACATCCCAATTAAAACCTTCTTCAAAACAGCCTTTAGCTGCCTCAGCCCAGAGATATTACAAATAGTTAACTGCCCTCCCCAGCAGGACGTCTTTCCTTGTGCTCTAAAAACAGCTATGGTTACACCACTGGTAAAAAAACATAATCTTGACCGCTGTGGGCTTTCTGAGGCCTTCGAAAGCTTCAAAGCAGCGAGCTATTTGAGATTTACAAAATAAAACAATTATAGTATAGATACATTAATAATGTATACAGTTAAATGTTACAGTTTATGCTACTGCTGCTGTCAAATATGGAAAAATGGACTATTACACTGTTATAAACAAATTATTGAGAATTGATTAAAGTATTATCTGCAATATTTTTTATTCTTTACTTTTACTTACATCTCATCATGAGTCGGCATCAACCACTAAAGACATTTTCTCCATGTTTGGTCTTTAGTCTGTTTAATTCCAACGGAATGCTCTTAAGAAGCTTTCAAGTAATGTAGATGCAGTGTTGAATCTTACCATGTTCTTTCCATTTTTGGTCCCAGTAGAGATCTGACCCACATCTCAGGCTCTTGGATCACTGCTCATTAGGGTGGTCTTTGCTACATTTTAAAAATTGAACATCACATACAGTAGCCTATATCGTCTGTAGAATTAAGGACATCACTGTTTATGTTGCAGCCATCAATATATGGCACATAGCACAGTGGAAACTCTCCTCAGGGATTACCCATACCAAACCTTGCCATTCTGACCCATCACCGCACCTTTTACTGGAAACATGTCTTAAGTCTATGATTAAAATACTGTGTCTAAAATGTTACGTAAGTGAGAGTAAAAAACTTCTGACCAACACTTGTCTAAATCTCTTGTTAAGAAGTCGTCCTTTATGTCTTTGGTGATGATCAAAGGTTTGTTCATGCTCAGTGTGTTTAATGCTGACCTCTGTGCGACCTTTGCGGCTGCACAGTTCAATAGATGTGCAGTGGAGGGTGTGTCGGATCTAAGCAGCACTTTTGATCTGAAGGATTACAGTGTTTGAGCTGAGGCCTCCTCCAGCTAAAGGTCAGAGGTTCCTCATGCACTGCCACATTCTCTGATTTTATTTTATCAGCAAGATGAGATGCTGTGAATGCTACAGGCCACTGATAGATACTATACAAAGCCTAATCGGATTACTTAGGAATTCTTTGGTCTCTTGTTTTTTTTTTTGCCTCTGGCCACCTAGTAGTGACCCACCTGAGTTTCACCTTTCCTTTGGCCAGTTCTTCTACCTCAATAAATCTTAGCTCAAAGGCACTTTAAAAGTCAACTCTTTTATTAATAAAGTTGTAGAGCTGGTGGAGATTCGAAGAAGTATCTTCACTGCGCAGGGGGAAGCCAAAGTGGAAGTGGCACCTCCTGACACAGAAAGGGTTTTTATTCCCCATACTTCTTGGTCCACAAGAAGACTGGAGGCTTGAGGTTGATCTTGGATTTGCGGGTCCTGAATGGCAATGTAACCAAGCGGCTGTTCCATAAGCTGACAGTAAGCAGTAGCAGTAATGTGTCCAACCAGATGACTGGATGACGTTTGTGGATCTGACAGACACCTACTTCCACGTCTCCCTCTTGCCCTGGCACAGGAGGTTACTTGGTTTTGCAGTGTGGGAGAGTTGTTTCAAGTATTGCCATCTGCCCTTCGGCTATTCGCTAGCCCTGCTCATATCCTTCAAATGCTGGAGCCAGTGCATCAGCAGAGGCTGGGAATCCTAAGCTATATAGAGCAGTCTTTACTGCAAGGATCTTTCAGGGGAGGACGCAGAATTATTTGATAATTAATTATTCCTACTAGTGTGCCAAACAGCTATGAAAAATATTTATTTCCTGAAAATGTATTGCTTTTTTTGCACCAGATATGACTATTTGTTCAAATTCTGTGCAAATAACCGAAAGCATTTCAGTAAACTCATTAATAAAATCATGACATTGTTGGGGTGGTTTGTAAAGAACTACATATAAAATAGATGGAGAAAACCTCAACTCCATTTTGAATGACACATACTCAAATGATGAAAACTCTCCAAGTGATAGCTTCTGGATAAGAATATTATCCCTAAGAAAGGCACATACACCACCACCCTTTTTGTTTTCCCGCATTTTGGATAAAAATGTGGTGATTTTAATGTGCATGTGGATAATGTTTGTGACAGAAATGCCAAAGAACTTTCTACTATTCTTGATACTTTTGGTCTTTGTCAGCATGTTAATGAGCCGACCCATAACAGAGGTCACACTCTGGACCTGGTCATTACTAAAGGTGTTCATATTTCAGATGTCACTGTGATTGATGTTGCTCTATCTGATCATTCATGTGTCTTTTTCCATCTGTCCATAATTCCAAAAGTTGCTGTTGGACCCACACTTGTACATAAGAGACACATTAACGATAACACCAGGACAAAGTTTATGGAGGCAATCAGGTTTGAAAATGCCTCATCAGGTCAAGTGTTGCTCCTGTTAAGATTAAAGTGATCAGGACGAGGCCGAAGGCTTTGTGGAGCAATGCTCACTCTGTCAGGGCACAGAAAAGTGAATGCCGAAAAGCCCAAAGAAATCATTATGAGTTATACAAAGAAAATTTGCATGTTTTCATTCAAACTTTGCAAAAAGAAAGAGAAAAATTCTTCTCAGAGATCATCAACAACAATAGTAACAACCTGCGTGTCCTGTTTGCTACAGTGAACAGATTAACAAACCCTCCAGCTCCATTTCCACCAGAATTAGTTTCCACCACTAAATTCAATGAGTTTTTTCAACGACAAGGTTCAAGGCATTAAACATGCGATACAGTCAACAGGACATAGAACAACACTGCAGCCACCTAGGAGGCACTTGGTTGGTTTAACACATTTTACACCTATTAACGACAGAACAATTGAAAAAACTGTCTCCAGCCTGAGTTCAGCCACCTGCTGCCTCGATGTTTTACCCACTAGATTTCTAAAATCAGTACTAAGCAGTTTGTTACCACAACTCACTGATATAGTCAATAATTCCTTACAGTCTGGAACATTTCCAAGGGCCTTAAAAACTGCTGTCATCAAGCCTCTCCTAAAGAAGAGCAGTCTTGATGCTACAGTGCTCAACAACTATCGGCCCATATCAAACCTGCCATTTTTAGGGAAAGTCATCGAAAAGATTGTATATCAGCAACTTAATGACTTTCTATTACTTAACAACTTCTTTGATCCTTTTCAGTCAGGATTCAGGCCACATCACAGACTGAGACTGCACTTATCAAAGTCACAAATGACATCCGTATGAACACTGACGAGGGCAAAGTCTCTGTCTTAGTTCTGTTGGACTTGAGTGCTGCGTTTGATACAGTGGACCATGGAATCCTGTCACAAAGATTAGAGGAATGGATAGGTATCACTGGAACTGCCCTTAAATGGTTTCAGTCCTATCTTGAAGACCGGAAGTACTTTGTTTCGGTTGGTAACTGTGTATCAGACCAAATGGCCCTGAGATTTGGGGTTCCACAGGGGTCTATCTTGGGACCTCTATTATTCAATCTCTACATGCTTCCTTTAGGCCAGTTAATACGCAGCTGTGACGTATCATACAATAATTATGCAGATGACACTCAGATTTACATTTCACTCACAGCAGGTGAAAATGGACCAATCCATTCACTGTGCCACTGCATCGAACAGATTGACACGTGGATGCAAAATAATTTTCTCCAACTGAACAGAAACAAGACTGAACTAATCATCTTTGGGCCACAGAAACAAAGAGTAAGTGTCAGCAGTCACCTCGTCTCTTTCTCTAAAATGTAAAAATCAGGTTAGAAATCATGGACTCATTAAGTCAATTACATCATCTGCATTTTATCACCTTAAAAACATTTCCAGAGTCAAAGGGATGATGTCTCAACCAGACTTAGAGAAACTTATCCATGTTTTTATCTCCAGCAGGTTAGATTACTATAACGGCCTGCTCACTGGTCTCTCAAAACGAGGGTTATTCAGCTGCTCAGGTTCTAGTTAAAACCAGGAAGTACAACCACATTACGCCAGTTTTAAAATCTCTGCACTGGCTTCCTGTTGCTCAGAGAATAGACTTTAAAACAGCACTGCTGGTTTACAAGTCACTTAATGGTTTAGCACCAGAATATATTTCTGACATGCTAGTTACTTATGAACCTCCTCGGACTCTGAGAACATCTGGGACAGGCCTTCTGCTCGTGCCCAGAGTTAGAACTAAACAGGGTGAAGCAGCGTTTAAGTTTCATGCAGCAAAAACCTGGAATAGCCTCCCAGATAAAGTAAAACAAGCCTCAACTTTAACAATGTTCAAGGGGAGGTTAAAAACCTTCCTCTTTAGCTCCGCCTACACTACAACTTAAAGTGTTTTTTAATCTCTTCTTTTAAACTGTTTTTAATTTTTTTTAAACACAAATATTTTTCTACAAAACATTACAAATGATAGAATGAGTTATTATTGTCCAGTTTTTTATCAATCTCTCAATCTCAGAGCCCTCACATCCTCTGCTCTTACCCTATCTGGCCCCTGGCCACTTAAGTTCAATCGCAGCGGTAGACAAAGCCAGCACTGGTCAGCTAGTAATATAGATAGTTATTTTTACAGAATCAACATCATGTTTTTTTTAGTGTAAACCTAGCTCTGTAACTCGTCTTTTTAGAAAATTAATAAAACCTTACAATATTGAAACAAGTAAAGTGGTCACTGTATTTGAAGTTATATTTGCAGAATTTTCTCACATCTAAACTGTTGGTAAATGGTAAAGGCAAATTTCAGCACATTTTTCTATTTACAGGCTCTATTAATTGATGAATAAAAGTAAAAAATAAAAGGCTAAACGCTGTTGAGTTAAAAACGCACTGAGGCACACTTTGCGTTGTGTAATTAAGCTGTTAAAATAAACTTGACTAGTGCTGGCACATGGAGTGGAGTTTGTGCCTGTGTCAATTAAAGATCAGCGCTCGGTTTGTGGACGTCCAAATTCTTTCGCCAACTCCCCACAGTTTCTCCAGTTTGTGCCTGTTTCAGAGCCTGATACCATTTAAAACTGTCTATTACATCAGCTATAAACTTTCCTTGGACCCAAACCACTGCGTCACAAAATGTGTTATCTTTCTCCAAGCTGATTTAATTTGAAGTGTCATATATTTTCTCCCGGGCACTTCTGCGCTTCCAATACAAGGACGCCGGGACATCAGACATCACCATTTTTTTGTGACAGCATCTAGACATTCTATCACAAAAATGTGCCTTTGCAGAGTGAAGTGGTTTTAAAAGCGTTGATTCAATTGGCTGTGAGTAACCTCTTCTAGAGTTGTGATCACGCCTCGGCAAGTTTTCAGCGCCGAAAATGAATTGTCAGTTCAAAACAAGGTGAACATGAGGCACTCTTGTCCTAAATCCAATATTAAGTGTGTGACAAAAGTAGCCAGTGTTGGAACATGAACTCACTCATGCTCCAATAATTACAGCACTGACAAAGCAAGTCTAAAGTTCAACAAAAATCAACAAAAAATACTGTATGTGATTCTGAAAAATAATGGTTTAATATATATATATATATTTTTTTTTTTGCGGCTTTTTGCGTTCATCTGTTCAGTTCAGTTGATAGACAGGAAACAGTCTGAGAGAGAGGGGAGTGACATTGGGCAAATGACCCAACCGAGAATCAAACCAGGGTCTCCTATGGGCTATGAATTTTCCAGGGCGCCCCCTGGAATATAGTAATTTTTAATGTCAGTGGGGTGGCGCATTCAGATTTAGCTCAGGGTTGTATGGTATTAAAAATGCAATAAAAACTAAACATTTTTGAATTTTTCCAATTTTTCTTCTCACTTTACTCCTTTACATCCTCACTGGCAATCCTTACATTGCTAAAGCTTCCTTTGCTTTTGGCACATATGCGAGATCTTGTCTTTTGGTCATGACCCACACCTCATTATCATGTGGCAGATTTTTTCTTTAAGCTGCACGTTTTCATAATCAATAACATTTGAGTAACATCTCTGAGTTGCTCTGTTGTTCAGATGAACAGCACGCTAAACAAGCCTCTTACGAGAACACAAATTCAGGTCTGCTACAAGAACCAACCTCGCTCAGACAGAGGTCATGATTGAAAAGGCAATGTTGTGTGATAACTTAGATCCCCAAAACCTGAACACCACAGATCGGAATTACAATCCTAGGTAGAGTGTAAAGTCCCTCTGAAATAACCTTTCACCCCAATGCCAACATGTTCTAATAGACCCTACAACAAAGGAACTAGAGAGAATCTCAGTACAACAGCAGCTCATGACTCCATCTAGTGGTACTATGTGATGGTATTTATATCTCTGTAAAACATCTTTGGTTTTGTCAAAACACCGTATAAAATATAATCACTTAATATTTATATAATCTTTTAGGAGTGTTTTAAATATAATGCTTTAGTCCTTTAAGTGTTGTTTATCCGCAGCGATGGAATAGAGGATAAACTAAGGATCTTAATAAGTAGTTCCACAAGTGCCTACTTCAGCCTCATATCAAACAGTGGCTCAAACGATGGTGAGATGTGTGAAATTTGGCTGAAGTTTTATAATTTATTTTCCTTCCAAGAGGATTTGACAGTGTACTGCGATTCAACTGCAGCTGACAAAAAGAAAAAAAGTAAAAATATTTTCCAATAAATTACAAGGTTTAAAGATATTTTCACCACATTGTGCCTTTTTGTGTAATTGCAACTCCAGTCTCCAGTTAATAAGGAAATATAAAACATAAAAGTGTCTATAAAATGAATCTCCCTTAAGAAAAGCCCTCGTATTTTTTTTTTCTTTTTTATCCCATGGTGACTTGGACTTCAAAGCAAAATCCAATTAAGATGTGATGAGAGAATTAAAAGCCAACACTCTTCTGGTGCCACTCTCCCTCCACTCACACCTCTTAAGGCCTGTGTTTCAAATCTTCCTTTATAAGATACTTACTGCAGCTTAGTTTAATACGGTGCTTCTACTTTCACTGACTTTGGAAAGACTTCTAAAGTTTCACACACACTATACCACAGTTTTTTTTTTTTGTCTTTTTAACACATTTGCAAATGGAATTGGCCAATTACTCTACATGCTTTTGTCCTTTATATGTTGCAACACCAAACTTCTCCATACAGCATTTCCCATTTAAAAACACTGTGATTTTTGCAGTTTTATATCTCACACTGAGCCACTTGAATCAGATTTGACTGGTATCTCATACATGTCACATTTGGCAATGAGAGAAGCCTGTGAAAAAGCTAAGAGTCAACTATGGTCAACAAATGCACTGTCAGGAGCTGTTAACATCAACAGCGTTTGTGTTCTTTTAGAAACGAGTAAAAGAGGGCTAAGTTTGTGGTTACAGAAAAAGAGAAAACTTGAGATGTCAGATTTGGGAAGAATGATTGAGGTAACTCTTGTTTGTAAACCTTTTTGTCAACAGCTATCTTGATGGCCTCTATGAAAAACTATAACTACTTGTCTTTGATCCACTCTCAATGCACAACAAACAACAGTCTTAAGCCACAATAAGTAATTAGTAACGGGTGGGACGGACACACTCTGTGATAGAAGCTTAAGATTGTATTAAAACAATTCATTAAATGTGTTTCGGTGTGGAGTCTGCATGAACAATGTCTGTTGTGTGACTGGTGCTGTAAGTAGAGTCACATACTTTCTGCAGCTTGTTGGGATACTTTCCACTTTTGGGATATGCAGCATGGATATTCAAAGAAATATTATCAAAATTAACTGTTGTCACTGTCATCTACTTTGAATTGTAACCTGGAGATTTCTGTCCATGATAGTATAAACCAGCCAGACTATTGCATATAATTGCTTATTGCAAGAGTAATGTACAACAATCATAATTATATTGAAGATGAACTTTTATTGGGATCATTGTAAGCCCACACCCTGTACAATATTGTAATAGCTTACTTTACTGTTAAATTGACCACTAGATTTATTAATTCATCATTTCTGGCCCCAAAAACTCTTCTTCTATAGTGTCTATGTACAATTCAGTAAATTGTACACTAAACTGTTCATCTCAACCACCACTAGAAAAAAAAGTATTTTGACCTCGGCCTCTGTGCTGTTACTCTGCTCTGAAAACTTTACAGCGTTTAAAATGGAGCACTACAACATTATCAGAGCTTTATGTCAGCACAAGCAGCCGCTAGTTCCAGCTCATCTGCTCTGGTGTAATGGCACCGAAGAGAGGATTACACTCTGACAAACATCTGCTCCAGGATCTGTTAGTGCTGATGATATTATTGGCTGTGGTGTAAGGTATCACAACAATTCATTTTTAACAAACTGTTGTAGTGATTGTGTTAACAGGAACAACAGATGGGATTACAGGAACCCTACACTAGTGTGTTTTTCTAATTTAGAACAGGCTCTGTACATGACTTTACACAAATATCAGACATAATAGGGGAGGTTTAGTGGCATGGGTAAGGCTAAATATCATGTTACAATATTAATTCTGATTCTGAGTCTGTTACTGCAAGCTCTATGTTGGGAGAAAATCAGCTCAATGAGATCATTTGTAAATAATGTTATTACACCAACAAGAGAGACGCTTAAATCAGAACATCTGAACTCTGTGTCAATTTTATGTCACCCTCGAACTGGAAACAGTTCCATAATAATCCATAGCATTTTGAAATGCATGGAAATACCTAAATGAGTTAGAGTTAGCTAGCTAGTATTAGTTTTAATTTATTTGATTGATTGATTGATACAGTGCATGTTAACGAACATATTGTACATGAGACAAAACCACATGAATGTAAGCATGCCAGATTGTAACCATAGGCTAATTTCCATCTGTTGTCCAAACATTCTCACACATTCATACACTGGAGAAACATTAACAAAATTTAAGAGCTGATGGAAGCTCCACTGAAATCTTTGTAAGCAGAATATTAAAACATATTCAACATATTTAGATAAAAACATCAAAGAAAAGTTTATTAGTTTAAATTATTTTTTATCTAAGTACTGCTGAGGGCTCCAGTCACTATGAGTCAGTAGGGTACTATCACCTGCAAATCTTTTTTCTTCCAACACATCCATGAAAGGGAAAAATGATTTTGCAAAACAATTTTTTGCAGAATTAACATATTAAATTAATTAAATCTTTTCTGAAATTACTTACAACACTTTTGCACTAAATGTTAAAAAATTTTACATCTGGCCCTGAGTCTTGGTCCACTTCAGCTGGCTCTGCAACTTGGTCATCCTCATCTGGTTTTATTTTCTGGGTTCTCACCTTCTGCTGTCTGGCTAACTGGACCCTCATCTTCTTCATTCATTCATTTTTCTACCGCTTTGTCCCGTTGGGGGTCGCGGGTGACTGGAGCCTATCCCAGCAGCTTTGGGCCTGAGGCGGGGTACACCCCGGACAGTGGCCAGTTAGTCACAGGGCTGACATTTAGACATAGACAGTGACAAACAACCATTCACTCTCACATTCATTCACTAGGGACACTTTAGATTTTGCCAATTGACCTAAACATACATGTGTTTGGACGGTGGGAGGAAGCCGGAGAACCCGGAGGGAACCCACATTAACACGTGGAGGACATGCAGACTCCTCACAGAAAGACTGGAGTCGGCCGAGAATGTTTGAGTCAGCCGGGTTCTGAACTCACGACCTTCTTGCTGTGAGGCAGGAGTGCTAACCACTCTGCCACGTGCACTCCTACTCCCCTCATCTTCTGAAAGATCTATGTCTGAATCTTCCTCCATGATTGTGTTAAGAATTCTTTCTTTCTCTGTCAGAGAGCGGTCTACTAGAAAATGGTGAAATAAACAAAAATACAAAGTCCTGATGTGTGCTACAGTGTACATTAAAAAAATTATAATTTCTCTTGTTAAACCAAGTAAGCTTAGTTCTGACTAATCCAAATGTACCATTAAAAATCATTTTAAATATAAATATCATGCTAACATTTCTTTCTTCCATAAAATATGCTTATGGGAAAAGACAGGAAAAGTAGAATTGGCAAGGCCACACACCCACACGTGACATTATTTTAAAGCTACTGTTATTACTGTTATGTCCAGTGGCATGTACAGTATAGTATAAGATATATAATCAAAAACTAAATGTGCTCTACCGTGTACACAAATGAATTACTTGTTCTCAGTTGAACCAGCCCTTTTTATTATTTTCAAGATGCCTGTGATCTCTTTCTGAAACTCCCCCCTCAACAACTGTCGTTTGGTGTGTGTGCTTGGCTGAGGAGCCAATGGTGCAAAGCTACCATCTGTGGGATTATGACTGAATGCCTCTAAGTCAGAATCCCGCCTAGACGTAACGATACCGTAGCGCTGCGGATCTTCAGTTGGTCTATGATAGCCGGCCCGCCTGGGTCGGTGAGTAGAGCTGTTCGTGACGAGGCTGGGGCACGGCCAGATGATGGTCCATGTTTGTGGAGAACCTGGTGCTAAATCACTTGCAGATGACCTGATTCTTGAACAGCATTCAAAATCCCACATTACTATGCATGACCTCTTTTTCACAAAGCCTTACCTTAATTTCAGTTCTTTGCTAGACATTAGCATTGTTACCTTTAACACATACCTGTAATTACTTTACTACTAAGAATCTGATTATGGCCAGCAATGTTCTCAGCCAACTCCTACATTATCAGTAGCTTCTTTCCTTTCAAGAGAAAGGTCTTAGGGCTCATAGTGTCATGCAATTGGAGAGTTTCAAATAGCTCTATGTTCTCACTTTCCAAACATAGACCAAATGGTATTCACTTCTGGTTCAATTTATTTGATAATATTATTTTTATTTTTTCATCATCCGTTTATTATCCCTATGGGAAAAACCGGAGTACCTGGAGGAAACCCACCTGAGCATGAGCACAACCTGCGTGCTACTCCGTTACCTGACTTGCAGCATTACTTATTACAATTATATTACAGTATAAATACAGTTTATCACAAGTAGACACTGTATACTTAAAGTACAAGTAGAAGAACAATAAATTCATGAAGTACTGTTGTCATGCATTGCCATTGTCTCTGACAGGTGTGCACTGCTCTCCCAGGAATCTCATGAATACATTGAGTATTACTAAAGCATTATAAAAAAGCTATTTTGCATGCTGTCTAATCATTACAATGCAAATGAGGCTGCTGTTTGGGTAAATAAGGTGTGGAAGAGAAAATGGAAAAAGCTCTTGGTTGCACATCTGTGGGGACAGCCATATCCATCTGTATGCACTGTATTTACGCTTTTGTTATTCCTGCATTAGCTGAGAGTCATTAGAGTCATTTCCAGAGCTGAATATGCCTGGCGTATGTTGTACCCGTCTAGTTCAGTGTCACCTGCCGCGGTTCTGCTCTTGTAGAGTTTGTCAATGTGATATTCCAGGAGTTTAATTTACAAAGTCAGCCACTGTGGAAATGAGGAGCATCCCATTAGGCTTTTTCCATTGCACAATGCTCTGAAGCAGCACGCGATAGCGATCTGTGATAGTGACGGGCTGAATGTGCAACACCTGAGCTCCCTCCAAACCAGCAGACTCAAACTTCAAACTGATGAAGAGCCTTGAGTTTTAAGAGACATTTAATGTTAGCAGTAAGAACACTACAATAGATTTTCAAAAACAAAAGGCATTTGTCATCCTTAAATCACAAATTCTGGGTCCATTGGTCTTTAGTATTCTTGGTCCGAATTTAAACAACACAGCAGCAAACACATTTGAGTAGATGGTGAGTCCAATTGTAAAATATTGATGGTAAATGGCATAAACCAAACACCACACCAAAGAAAAGGAGCAGTGAAGAGGCTGTGTCATCTTTCAGATTCATAACTATGGTTTCAATGGAAATATACAGTGCAGTTAAACCCATTCAGACGAAGGGTTTTATAGATGTATATGATAATAAATCTGGATAATAGCTAGAAAATGCGTACGTGTAATAAAAAATCTGAGGGCCTTGTTATAACTAGCAATATAACTAGTCATAGGTGCCACACACATAAAGCGTGGTCACACTATTGCAGCTCTTTTTTGCCATTTGTCTCCATATTGTTACTAGCATTGGTCCTAAAACATTATTTGTCCAACATTAACAACCAAAATCAGCACAGACATGACCCTTTAGCCACTCAAACTTTTAAACTGTAGATCTGAAGTAGGTACTGCTTGAGCCAAAAACATAATGTACAGCCCACAAAGTTCTACGCATTGTCATCATAACAAATAGTTTTTAACAGGGCAGATACACATCAGTTATAGACCATGATGGTGTGCCTCAAGGCTCTATTTTAGCCCATTTTTTTCACAATGTTGCATTCCTAGTTTGTAGAGTCAAGTTCAACAACCACTTGAAAACCTATGTAAAATCTTGTAGTATACAGCTGAAAACAAAGGAATGCATTGGTCAAAAATTTATTTCGCACTTTTCTATTATTTCGTTTAAAGCTCCTTACCCAATGCAAGCAATTTGTTTCCTTCTATTTCCTGTTTCTACAACTGCCTAGTGCAGACAAACTGAGCTGCTTTTGGAGAAGCTCATTAAGGTTTGTCTTTAAACTCATTCTGGCTGAGATCATTTAAGAACAACATAACATTTAGTTTCTCAGTTAAATTTATCAACAGACCTATTTACACTTTATTTGTGCATAGACAAAAGTATGTCCATGCCGGGCTACCGTAGATGCTCACAGATGCTACCAAAAATAGACAAGTCAACTTTTATTTGACATTTACAAATATTGCAAAATATTACCCCCAATATTATACTATTAAACTTACCTTAATTTAACATAACATACAAGATGTATAATGGCTGCATTTTTACAGCTTAGAGCTTAGCACATGAGAGGAAGGTTTATAGCGGGCCCTGTGATATATCATGTGTCATGTGAGTGACAACACATTGAGGTCGTAAATCAGAAACGTTTCACTAGCCTATTACTCCTTTAATGGCGGCTCTGTGTGTTGCATAAAGCCAGGAACCCAGTAATTATTTTTTTATGAGCTTATTTAATTAGGGCACATTAGTCACTTCTGTAACCTCTTCTATCAATCTCCTATACACGTTAGGACTTACTGCATATTGTTTAGATGGTATTATTAATGGAAAGTCTCCTGATGTGTCGTTCCCAAGTAATGGCTGACAAGGAGAAAACGCTCCACAAAACATAATACAGTGGATCATATTAGAGCATGAAATGAGAGCTGTCATTCATGAGGTTTTCCACACAGAGAACATTTAATATTAGCAATAACAGTTTGCGCATTACACTTCATATGGTGAGCTGCTGCAATTGTCACTTGGAAACCATTTATGATAAAGCTTATAATTAATAGCCTGAGTAGTATAACAGTATCTACAGTCATAATGGTCCATACACACCAATCACTAATAATAATGCACAATGCCATATTAATTCCATGACACAAATTAAAAAGCTGTTTAGCAAAGGTGTGGGAATCCTTACTTCTGTATAATATCTTATTGTGTACAAAATAAAGGCTGCTCACAACATTTTCAGATTTATTTTAAGGGGGCCGCAGCTCTCTTGACTTTGGTAATGGCTGATCTCATGGGAGAAAAACTGTAAGTTGTCAGTTCGAGATACAATGAAAATTTGTTAATCAATAAAAATTGGAGGAACTACAAGGGAAGAGTAAAAGGGTCAAAGATAGAGCCCTGAGGTATACCACATAACCCTGGTTTGGAGTTCTGGTACGACATGAATTTTGGACAGATGGTGATCAAACGATGAGGCGCCATGGGTGTTTTAATGCATCATCTGGTTATTTTCCGACTTGGTTCGGGGCTGTAAAAGGCCCACTGATTTCTGTGATGCACAGGACCTGTTAGCCTACATTAACATACTCAATAGGGATGTGGAATAACAACAGAGAAAACACTGCACTCTACCACAGTGCTTTTCTACTATTCTCATTGTGTACATGTAGCCAAGTGGTCCAATCAGAAATTCTTTTTGGCAGAATATAGTTCCAATAGAAATTCAACTAAAGCAAGAGTCCCATAAATAACGAAAACGATTTAACCCATTGGCATTTAAGCTGTAAATATTTTCCTTTTTTGGCAACTTTATAGGGTGAAATTATGTATTAAAATATCTGCAGACACTCTTTAAAACACTAAAGCTGTGCATGTAGTGACTTATTGACAGGCATCCTCACCTTTCTAAGCCTGTGGCTGTTTATGGAACCATGCATTTATTAGGCCTGCTTCACACTTACATTACTTTTTTGTCTCTTCTTTTTGCAGTATTTTTGGTGGAGGAGTCATAATCTTCAGTAATGGATATACCCTGTTCAAGACTTCAGGGTAGATATGGAGAGAAGAAGGTTATCTTACAAACAATCTCGGTTCAGGAGCCATCTTATCTTTACAAACTCTGTGGGCCCCCCATAGCATTCCTGAGTGCATATCTAACTTTTTGTGCTGTTATGTGAAAAAGTTAGTAAGAAATAGTCAGTCATTGTTTTTTGTTTGTTTTGTTTGTTTTTTAGAAGGGGGGAGGGGGGGTGGACTCAAGGCAAGTCATAAACTTTTCTACTACTATTCCCAAAAATGCTATTGTGTTTAACCATTAAACATACAGTAGCTAATATTTATTTCTTCTAGTTGGGAAAAATGTTTTAAACCCTAAATAGTATATTGTAAAAGCAGTCATTTGTGGAAAAAACAACTGTTTACAACAGTTACTGTTCATCTAAACTGGGCAGGTGTTACTGGGCTTTGTTTCTGTGATTATAGTTTTATTCAGTAGTGTCTTCCATCAGTTAAGTAGGTTCTCTCACCGGTTGTATGTCTGTACATTTGCATCCAAAGGATATTTTCTTCTGCATCCAATGGTATTGTCCCCTAGCAAAAAAAAAAAAAAAAAAAAAAACTTGAATCCACAGAGACCAAACCAATTATTTGTATTGAACAGAAAAACAAATTTTGATTCTTGACCAGGCTACTTCTTGTCTGTGGTTCTCTATGTTCCTAAATAAAAATGTGTCTTTTATGTCCTAGGTCATAGGAATTGTTTATAAAAAAAAAAATAGGTTTAGTCTACACAATCTTAATATTCTCATTCCATAGCCTTGAATACTGACACTGAAGGATGCCTATTGTGTTGGATGTGCTAGGTTTACACTAGAGCACAGTGTTAAACCACCTGCATCACAATGGGATGCGTTAGAGAAAAAACATTTATGAGCTTTTTCTCAATAAACAGAAGGCTGGTTGGGGTTATGGATGGAACATAAAACCTAGGACTTTCCCAAAGGAACAAAGACTATAGTCTGTTTTAAGAGGCTGTTAAGCTTGCCAAAAAAGTACATCAACACTGAACACCATAGGGCATCATCAAGAGATGCAGCGGCCACGTGCTGATGTATTTCGCCTTGGAAATGACAACACTCCCCAATGAACAGTTTGTCTTACTCAGTTAGTCTTGTGCACACAGGGCTCACTGCCTGACTGAGTTCCACCTCTGCACTCCTCCTCTCTAAAGTCACTCACACCTCTCCAGAGCAACCCTGTCATACTTTGTTAGCCAGCTCGATTGCCCTATTGGCTTTTTCTTTTCTGTCTCAAGCACCAGTTAAGGTAGAAAAACAAGTCAGGCAATCAGCTCCATGTTGTTTTCAACCAGCAGGGAAGACCCACAGCATAGTGGCCTTTCTCTGCAGGGAGACCACTGCCATAGCATTTTTTTTACAGGTTCGGGCATATCACAGCGCACCATAGCAAACTGTTAGCAATCATCATTGTCCTAGGAACACTTAATAATGTGCCTTGTTCTCTGGGTGTCATTTGTAACATATAGTTTTTGCTATTTAAGTAGATAATTTGACATGGGACTCTGGAGTGCTCACGGACCCATAAAGTGGAATTTCAACATTCTAAATGTTCTGTAGAACCATGGGTACTTTTTGGGAATGTGTAAGAAATACAAGCTGTAGGTTGCTAGTAGTACATCAAAAGAAAATTTGTTTGTGCTTGCTTACCAAAAAGGGACCCTGAGGGACACCACATGACCCTAGTTCACTATACATAATTTTAAGGTTCCGTTACATTTCCAAAGAAAAAAGTCACATTTTAGACATGAATCATTCTTTTTGGACAGAACCTTTAGTCACTGCACAGCTCATGTAACAGGTGACGTGATGAAATGAGGAGGCAAGATGTTTTGATGTGTCATCTGGCTATTTTCAGACTTGTGCAAACCCACTGATTCTCTTGATGCACTGGGCCTGTTAGCCTACATTTATGTACTCTATCACGATGTGGAATAGCAAAAGAGAAGACCCTGACACGTTCCCACATAGAGCCCAGTTGAGTCATATCTAGGTCCACTCACACATACAGTCTTCCTGCATTTTACCAGAAGAGTTACATGTGGGAATAGAGCCAGAACTGATTTCCCAGTATATCTGTTCTAGCAATTTAGCGGGTCAAGACCCAGTAATAATGCAGTTATGCAGTGCAATTTACTGGGAAGGTTGTTGTGAACAAATGCAGTAACATTGCCGGAAAAGGCGCGTACAGTTATGCTCATGATACCCTGGCAGAATTTGTGATTATTTGGCCAGTTATCATGAATGATAACACAAAAACCTTTTCTTTCACTCATAGTTAGTGGTTGGTTGAAGCCATTAATTGTCAAACTATGTTTACTCTTTTTAAATCATAATGACAACAGATACTACCCAAATAACCCTGATCAAAAGTTTACATACCCTGGTGATTTTGGCCTGATGACATGCACACACATTGACACAAACAGGTTTGAATGGCTACTAAAGGTAACTTCACCTGTGATCTGTTTCCTTGTAATCAGTGTGTGTGTGTGTGTGGATAAAAGGTCAGTGAGTTTCTGGGCTCCTGACAGACCCTTGCATCTTTCATCCAGTGCTGCACTGATGTTTCTGGATTCTGAGTCATGGGGAAAGCAAAAGAATTTTTAAAGGATCTGCGGAAAAAGGTAATTGAACTGTATAAAACAGGAAAGGGATATAAAGAACTATCCAAGGAATTAAAAATGCCATCAGAGTTCAAACTCTAATTAAGTAGTGGAAAATGAGGGATTCTGTTGAAAAATTTAAGCCACAACTGCCAAGAAAATTGTTTGGGATGCAAAGAAAAACCCACAAATAACTTAAAAAAACTGGTGTGGCTGTTTCAAGATGCACAATTTGGAGAGGAGTCAACAAGGCCTATGATGAAAGGTACACCATTCCTACTGTGAAACATGGAGGAGGATCACTGGTGTTTGGGGGATGTGTGAACTACAAAGGCACAGGAAAAGATGAATGCATCATGTTATCAGAAAATACTGGAGAAAAGTTTGCACAAAGTGAAGGTTCTGGCCATCTCAGTCTCCTGACCTCAATATCATTGAGCCACTCTGGGGAGATCTCAAACGTGCATCCCAAGAATTTACAGGAACTGGAGCTTTTTGCCAAAAAGAATAGGCAGCTTTACCATCTACCACAAAAGACTTCTAGCTGTCATTGATGTTAAAGGTGTACACAGTATTAAGAACTGGGTATGTACTATACTTTTGATCAGGGTCATTTGGGTAGTTTCTGTTGTCATTATGATTTAAAAAGAGTAAACACAGTTGTTTGCCAATAAATGGTTTCACCCAACCACTAACTTGTGTTATTATTCATAGCCTCTTAAAAATGGCCAAAAAAATCACAAACTCTGCCAGGGTATGTAAACATCTGAGCACAACTGTATTTACGTGATTGGACAACAATCTGCATAAAAAATCTAAATGGACAAAAAAACGACAATAAAAAAAAAAACTACAGCAAGTGATTTATTTAAAGTCTGGAGTCTGGACACGCAGGGAACATCTCCTGCCCTGGTTGGAGCTGGGAGAGACTGCTTCTTGAGGACTGTGAGTACTCAGGGACAGGGGAGGGGCCCACTGCAGCACTCGCTGAGAAGAGTTAGAACAATAGTGCTTTCACATCAGTCTCCAAAAGTCTCCAATAACACCAGAAGAAGATGCTAGAATTGTCGCTATTGTTGTTTTGTTTTTTTTTCTAAAAAAGAGTCACTTAATAAGTTGGCAACATTTGTCTTAACGGTCCTGTACGTTACATCCAGCTTTGGTCCACCTTCTTCATGTTCATTTACTGGGAACCATGTGTGAGAGGGGCTTCTGTGAGCCACTGGATGTTTATTGAACCATGCATTCATTAGGCCTGATTTAGCAATGTACAATTACATTACCTTTTTGTTGTGCCTTCTAACTCTTTAATGCTTAGGGATTGTATCCATAAATATGTTATTAAAACATAATAGGTAAAAATAAATTTTTATTAGCTACATTCTATCCAGCTATTAAAGTGAGGTAGTTAAGATATACGATAAGAGCAACATTCACATCACAGAGACCAAAAGGTGCTAAATAATTAAGTGCAACAGTACATGTGGGTAGGAAATCGATTGATTTCATAGCCCCTCAGTGGGCACAAATGACCTCCTAAAACACTGCAGAAATGCAGTGAAATGAGCTGATCACCAACCAGCCATGATGTTATGCAGTGGGTGGCTGTGGTTTCAAAGGAGGCTGTGCAGCTTCAGCACTATGCAGCGCTCCACAACAGCCCCCACTGAGTCCAAGCTCCTGCCCACAACAGATCCTGCCTTTTTTAATGAGTTTGTTTTCTTTTGTCAGTCTTTTTACATATGCCATGGCTATAGCACTAGCCACCATTTATCAATGAATCTGATGTGTTAATGTACTTTCATTGTCACTTACTGACTAAGCTGCCCTATTTGAAATATGTCTGTCGTAAATTGTATACTATAAAAACACTATCTTTTCTAACTTTCTTTTTTTTTCAATTTCTGGCCACTACGTATTCAAGCTGAAACATTGTCATTGTACATTTACATTTACATTTAGTGCTTTAACAGACGCTTTTATCCAAAGCGATTTACAAGTGAGGAAAACAATGGAAGCAATTATTACAACACAAGGTACAAAAAGCACAAGTGCACAAAAAACTACTCTGTTTAAACCCAGCACAGTATACAATGCTAAGGATAAGAGAATTTTTTATTTTTTTATAAAATCGATAGAAAGAAGTAGAACTCAGTGTTTGTCAGTCAGGTGTTGATGGAAGAGATGTGTTTTCAGGTGTTTTATGAAGATGGCTACAGAATCTGCTGATCTTGTAGCAGCAGGTAGATCATTCCACCAAAGTGGAACGGATCCAGAGAAGGTACGCGAGAGTGATTTTTTACCTTTTTGGGACGGTACCACCAGACGTTGTTCATTTGCAGAGCGCAGGGATCTGGTAGGAACATAGGTCTGTATTAGTGAGTGGAGATATGAGGGTGCAGAACCAGAGGTGGTCTTGTAGGCCAAGAGCATAGCTTTGAACTTGATGCGGGCATCAATCCGGAGCTAATGAATAGAGGAGTTACGTGTGCTCTCTTCGGTTCATTAAAGACCACTCTTGCCGCTGCATTCTGGATCAGCTGCAGAGGTTTGGTTGTGCAGGCAGGGAGTCCAGCCAGTAGAGCATTGTAATAATCCAGTTTGGACAAGACAAGAGCCTGGACTAGAATTTGCGTAGAGTGCTCTTATAGGGCGGCAGTAGCTCAGTGGGTAGAGCGGTCGTCCTTCAACTGGAAGGTAGGCGGTTCGATTGCCAATCTCCCCACAGTTCATACTGTTGTTGTGTCCTTGGGCAAGACACTTAACCCACTTTGACTCCAGTGACTGTAACACTGGTAATTACATTAGAACAATGTAAGTCGCTTTGGATAAAAGCGTCAGCTAAATGAATAAATGTAATGTAAATGATAGAAAGGTCTAATTTTTCTAATGTTGTAGAGGATGAATCTACAGGACCAGGTGGTGCTGGCCACATGACTTGTGAAGTTTAGCTGATCATCAATTACCACTCCCAGATTTCTGGCAGTGCTGGACGGTGTAATGGTTGATGGGCCTAGTTGAATGGAGAGGTTATGGTGGGTCTTTGGATTGGCCGGAATCACAAGCAGTTCTGTTTTTGCAAGGTTCAGGTGCAGGTGATGGTCCTTCATCCAAAGTGAGATGTCACTCAGACATGCCGAGACGCGAGCAGAGACCGTCGGATCGTCAGGTTGAAATGACAGGTGGAGTTGAGTGTCATCTGCAGCAGTGATAGGAAAAGCCATGCTTCTGGATGACAGAGCCAAGGGATGTCATGTATTTGGAAAAGAGTAGCGGTCCAAGCACTGTACCAAGACATTATGATGGCCATGAAATTTACAGATGTAAAGTGTCCTCGTGCAGGTTAAATGCCATTCAATAATAACAATAGAAGTGTTTTATTACATCTATAGGACATTGGAACCATTACTCTCCCCACAGTTCATACTGTTGTGTCCTTGGGCAAGACACTTAACCCACCTTGCCTACAGTGCTACTGCACTGATGTATGAATGTGTGCAGCTGTGGAGGTGAGGTTGGTGGTGGTTGGAGAAGGCCTTGCATGGCAGTCCCCCTTTCCGCCTGAGATGTGAACATGTGTGAATGGGGTAAATAGAAAAACATGATGTAAAGCACTTTGGTACAGCCAGGTACCAAAAAGGGATACATAAATGCACACCAAATGAGCTGTCAATTTGCCAAACTTCAGATATTGCCACCAAGACAGCTCTTGATAAACATATTCTATAGGTATTTTATATATTTGAATGTTTTTTTCAGTATTAACAGAAGTCAAGTCCATCTCTTTCTTCTGTCCTGATTTATTTCTGAAGTTTGACAGACAACTTCTTTGTATGTTGGCCAATTTGTGGCTGTCGCGTGGAGAGGTTTTCAGTGAATTAAACTTAAAGAACATGTCCACTTTGGCATATCTTGTTGTAATAGTGGTATTGTCTGCTTTCTGATGTCCTAATGTCAAAACGAGCCACTTGAGGAAGTAAAAGCATATCAAAAGACCATGTTTAAAGGCTATTCCAGGTTTTCAGCCCAAGAGGGAGAAGACCTGAGAGCAAGCTGCAGGATTACATGTCCCATCTGGCTCAGAAACAAGAGATCCCTGAGGACCGAGCGAGGCTGGACTTCACAGTTCACTTAGTTCATGAGGAGGAGAGATAGACTTGTGTGTTAGACTGGATTATGTTCTGCTTTGAATGGATAATTGTTGCTTTTGTTCATCCATTTTCTGTCCCTTTTGTATAAAAAAAAAATAAATCCACAATGAGTCTAATTAACCTTAGACATTTTCAAACATAACCCATAGCCTTGTAGAGTACAACGGTGAGAGACAAACTACATGTTGTTGTAAAAGATGCACATCTAACTGTTCAGATTTTAAATTACTGAAGGGAGTTTCTGTATATTTTATGATGTATGCAGAAATTATATATATAACCATGTGTGCCTAGATAGTGTAAGTTTGCATCACTAGTTGAAGTTCAAACTAACCTGACCCTGAAGGGCTTCCATAGAAGAGCAGGCACTAAACCACCATTTTAGCTATTAAGACATCTATCTACAGTTGCTTCATCCACAAATCTTAAGCACGCCCATATCTCAGTACTACCACACCATTGGTCCAAACCTCCTGTGGGTGGCATGCAAACATTTGCCAAAAGCAGTACAAGATGGATTTTAGTGAGTTTATAAAGTCACAAATCTCGCAAGAATCCAAGTCCAGAACCACTTTGGCAGCAGACCTCGGTTCGGTTAGTGAAGGCTCGATTAGACTTAGTTTTGATGCTGACAGGACAGGTTTTCTCAGGGGATTTTTGGGGAAGTGGATTGTAATTCAGAGTTCTATGGGTATTGATAAATTATAAGTTGAATCAATCACAACAATAAAGTAAAGCTTCTTAGTTGGTATTTTAAAAAAATGCTATGGGCTGCTAAGGCTGTTGGAAATCAGCAGGTTGAGTTGATAGAGAAGGAAGTGATTACTAGATTTGGAACGCAATCAAAGGTTAGTTAGCAAGATGCCTAATAGCACCACAAATGTTTTAAAACAGTGCAACACATTATTTGCTATTTTGTATTTAGGCTGCCTTGTCTCTTTTTTTTGTCTTCTTGTACTCCAATCCTACTGGCTTTGACAGACAGCCTCTTTTCTTGCGTGTGGGTCTGCAGAGGTTTTCTAACCTGCCATAAGTTACTTTTATTTGGAATAAGGTCAGAATTCATAAAGCGCAAAGAATGATAGCCACAGAGTAATGCAATTCATGGCAACAGGGTAAAAATCTACAAGATAGAACACTTTAAAGGTATGTCAAATATAGTGACTGAGGGGTTTGGGACCAGGGAGTGGTTATGACCACTGCCGATCTTGTCCAAGCTACAGGCTATTCAGAACCAGGCAGTCAGCTGTCAATCACACGGTCAATCAATCTGCAATCTGGGGTAATATCATGCACACACATACACACACATGTACTGTACTGTATTTGTGGACTAGTAGGGAAAAAAACATTTAATTACACCAGACCATAAGAGGGCACACCACGCTTGCGTTTACACTTCAGATAGCAGGAGGGAAGTTCACGCCCCTTTCACTTTCTTTAGTTTTTGCTGTTGACTTCCAGGAACAAGTAACATCTAATCTTTGGGTAATTATTTTATAAATAAACCTAAAATTTTTGTGATTTGTCTTAAACATGTACCCTAAAAGATATTATTTATGTGTTATGGCTGATAGAGCCGATGGTTAACATAAAACTTCAGATGTTTTCAGATTGAGTTAACACTGACTCGTGTTGGGTGTGTTGTGTTGCTAAAACGGGAAAGTACAAGCTAACTGCCTCTGTCACAGGTGATTAATTAGTTAATTAATCTTGTTATCATTTATGAGTACTGTAATGTAAAGTCAGATGTTGATTATATGTAGGGGCAGCTAGAAAAAAAGGACCAGGTGGGCTAAGTCCCCCCTGTCATTTTCAATAAAAAGTCTAATTTAATTATTCATATTTAAGTTTTAGTTAATTTATTTTATATACAGTTTATTTAGATTGTTAAACATAAGTTAATACAAGGTGTCTTATGTTTTGTTTTAAAATAACCCTGTAAACCACAAAGAAAAGGGAAAATGGGCAATTTTTTTTAGCCCAAGAACCACACAGCCCAACTCTGTTCAGCTTTGTACTTGTAGTGATTGACAGGTGTAAGACCCGCCCCATTGGAATCAGAGGTATTAGAGTCCTGGATTTTGGCCAATAACGGAGCACGTACATAGGTTTTACAGTGACAATGGCAGGCTAAACTTTTGGTTGAATCCGATGGCGGGGGAGAAAGCTGGACAGACTTGGCAGACCCAAACAACTGTGAGACTCTGTTGGGAACATTTGGCCGAGTCCCCTGTCAGAGAGATCTTCAACTCCCACCTTCGGCAGAGCTTCGACCAGATTCCAAGGGAGGTTGGAGACATTGAGTCCGAGTGGACCATGTTCTCCACCTCAAAGTCTCCGGTGCCTGTCGTGGCCGCCACGAACCCAGTGGTGGACACCGGAAGTAAGGGATGCCGTCAAGCTGAATAAGGAGACCTACCGTGCCTGGCTGGACCGTGGGACTACTGAGGCAGCCAGGTACCGGCAGGCCAAGCGGACAGCAGCCCGGGGGGTTGTGGAGGCTAAAACTCGGGTCTGGGAGAAGTTTGGTGAGGCCATGGAAAATGACTATCGGTCGGCCTCAAAGAAATTCTGGCAAACTGTCCGGCACCTCAGGAGGGGTTTACAGTGGAGGTGGGAATCTGCTGACTTCAACTGGGGACATTGTTGGGCGGTGGAAGGAATATTTTGAGGATCTCCTCAACCCCACCAACATGTCTTCCACTGAGGAAGCAGAGGCTGAGGTCTCAGAGGTAGAAGTAGTAGTATCTTGGGGCCTTGTTCACAAGTGAGGGAAGGAGGGAGCGTGAGTTTGACAGACGGATCGGTGCAGCTTCTGCAGTGATGTACCGGTCTGTCGTGGTGAAGAAGGAGCTGAGCTGTAAGGCAAAGTTCTCAAGATCTACTGTACGTTCCTACTCTCATCTATGGTCATGAGCTTTGGGTCATGACCGAAAGAACCAGATCTCGGATACAGGTGGCCGAAATGAGCTTTTTCCACAGGGTGGCGGGGCGCTCCCTTAGAGATAGGGTGAGAAGCCCGGTCACTCGGGAGGAGCTCAAAGTAGAGCTGCTGCTCCTCCACATCGAGAGGAGCCAGCTGAAGTGGCTCGGGCATCTGTTTTGGATGACTCCTGGACGCCTCCCTAGGGAGGTGATCCGGGTATGTCCCACCGGGAGGAGACCCCGGGGAAGACCTAGGACACGCTGGAGGGACTATGTCTCTCGGCTGGCCTGGGAACGCCTCGGTATCCCCCCGGAAGAGCTGGAGGAAGTGTCTGGGGAGGGGGAAGTTTGGTTAGTCTGGCATTACTGCGCGACCCGGCCCCGGATAAGCGGAAGAAGATGGATGGATGGAAACTAGCACTGCACCTTTTTAATATAAGTCTAGACTAGTAGTATTAAATTCAGTAGCATTCACAGGGTCAGACTTTTAAACAGTTTTAGGTAAGATGCCCCTCATTTGAATATTCTCATCCACAGTTGTTTCTAGTTGAAGTGGAAACTCCCACAAATACAACACCCATTGTAAAATGTCTTTTCTTTTGCTAAACAGTGTCAGTCATGGGTTTTGCAAGAATGCAACACCTTAGTAAATCTTAACTATACAAATCAATGAATGAGACATTTTGTGGTTGCTACTTGTTGGTAGAGCTGGAGACGCACATTGAATAGCTACAACAATTACAAAAGATAAACAAAACAACAAATAAATTACTGACATTGACAGAAAAAAACACCCACAGTGAATAAAAAATAAAGTTCAGATAAACTGATAGTGATGCTATAGGTCACCTTCAACATCAGTAAAAGAGAACAAAGGCCTCAATTAGAGCTTGCCACATTTTAAGCCTTGGAAATGAATAGGTTAATAAAATAGTGATGTGTCGCAAAAGAGCCAGTTCTAAGAGCCAATTTGGTTCTCTACTATCAGAGAGAGCTGAATCTTCAGCCATGGGCAGGCGGCCTATCACATGTGAGGACAGACTAGGAATATACCATTATGTGATAGAAGGAAGGGGGACGCACGCCCCTGTGATAGTTTTAGCTTTGTATAATGTGCTGGGTTTTAACAGACTAGTTTTTGGATCACTTGTGCTTTTTGCTACCTTGTGTTGTTGAAATTGCTTCCATTGTTTTCCTCACTTGTAAGTTTCTTTGGATAAAAGCATCTGCTAAATGACTAACTGTAAATGTAAATGTAAGATGGCAAGTGTAGAGAATCAGTCCAGGTACTCAGATCGATAGCACAAATAATAAAGTCAAGAGTTTTAATGTTAAGACTTTTTACCTTTACACATTTTTTATTTGTTTTCTGTGGTTGTGTTCAATTGTTCTATTAAATGTTATTCAATAGCTGTGTCTTATTTAACAAAAACATTCATAAATATAAGATTTTTATAAAACACTGAATAAAAACATTGCTTGCCGACGCAAAAAACATTCACAATTGCTAAATTAGGATAAAATAAAAGGCCCTGAGTGATAATAACTTAAGAGCCATAAGAACTTCTTTTAAGGGAGCCGAGCCAAAAGAGCCAAATTTTTGAGAAGAGCAGGATTTCCCATTAGTATGGTGAAATTGTAGCAAATGCAGTTCTCATTAACCTTGCTTTTGTAAATGCAGTTTGGCACTGCACCTGCACATTGTTAGATCTTCTGAATCCTGCCACATGGCTCTTTGACGTTGATAAAACACCCGCTCTAGTCTGAGTAGCTCTTTGAGGGATAATACCAGGCAACGGACTGGGCATGGCTTCCTCTTCCACTAACGCTAACCTTTCTTTTGTTCTCCTGGTGACTCCACACCGCTGCGCCTCTCCTATCGTCAGCCATTCCTCTCTGTGTTTAAATCTGAGACATTTGCACTTCATCTCTGTCCTCTTTACTTACCCTCATTGTCACCGGCCTCTCATCTCTCAGCGACGCTTGCTAATGCCGTGCCAATCAGCGCGCCAGCCCCAGCATACATAAGAGCGCTGGGTGAGACGAGACAAGACGGATCTGTGGAGACGCTCAGGACGCTCCACAGGCAGAGGACATCTGGAGCCTGCTTGATAATTCATTCACAGATGATGAATGAGCCGTTTTGTGCTTGCTAATGGGTGGAGACAAACAATAAGTGGATTTCGAGGGAGAGGTTTTAAAAGCGTCCTTAGAAATCTGATCTTAAGATTGAGTTTAAAAATGAGTGAGTAATTAATGTAAGTGAGAATGATTGAGATGAAGACGAAAAGATGTCTTCAGAAAGGAATAATTTAGCGTTTGAGGAAATATGCTTATTCACTTTGTTCCAGAGAGGTCGATACAAAAAATCAATGTCAATCTGATGTCCTGCTTTAAGTATGTATGAAGGCAGTGGCATAAAGAGATTACAGGAGTTTATAGAGGCAGGCCGACTCCAGGCAAACTTAGGCAGAACTATTATACACAACATGACATACATTTATTACTATATACAAGCCATCTTGGCTCCAGTTGAGAAACTTCTGTATTTGGGCCTTTTTTTATATATATCTGCTGGTAAACAAAAGTGAAATAGGTAAAACACTTAATAAGGCAGCACCATGACAAGAGTGAAGTCTTGTGGGGTTAATTCATAGCAATTTAGAATTGAGTTTTTGTGCCCAACCATCCTTCCTTGGGTTTTACTTCCTCAGTCCAAAGACATGCATTGGTCAATATATTTATGTATTCATCTTCTTCCACTTACTCTGAAGCCTATCCCAGCAGCCTTTGGACAGTTAATTGCAGGGCTGACAGACACAGAAGCCGAAGTACACAGAACTAGTTGGGGATCAAACCAACAACCTTCCTGCTGTGAGGCGGGAGGCTAACTACTCTGCCATTGTGCATAAGTATGTTTCAATCAACAAGAACTCAATATTAGCAATATAATTAGATTAGTATGTGGGTGTGAATAGTTGTTTTTGAGTCGCAGCTTTATGACTAACTGACTAAATTGTTTAGAGTGTACTTGCCGAAAGCAGAATCTAAATTACTGAAAAAGGTGTCATCACCATATAAAAAGTGAGAGGTCAAAGTGAGACACAGTCAAAAACCCATGCAACACAAGGTCGACTATACAATACAATAAAAAACAGGTTGACTCAGTACGGCTCAGTATGGACCCGGAGCCTCTAGTTTTCCATTCATAGAGCTGCACCAATTTTCTACATTTTGGGGGTCACTATTTAAGTTCTGGATGCAAAAAAAAATGTAATCTGTAAATGGAATGTTGTACTTTACAAAGCGAGAGCATAAACCCAAGCAGACCTGAGAAATATGCAATAGTAATGACACTTTTTTTTTCTCACTGGTCTCTACAAGTTGGTCAGTAGGTACGGCATCCATTTGTGAACTGTTAATGATCATACTTTGAGTATTTTGTATTGGTGTAGGTCATCCCATTCAGGGGTTAAGTGTACCAAGCCCCACGGCCTTAAGTGCAAAAGGGGCTCTCATAAAAGTCTGATTATATATTTGAAATGACTTTAGAAGTAATTTCTGTTCAAACAATGACAATAATAATTGATATGCATGAATTTATGACTAATATGCCTAATGTACCCAGTGTGTGTTGGGGCTCTTACCCTGGGCTCCCCCAAATCACTAGAAACACCCTTGAAGAAAAAATTGATTGAAATCCTTTCCCTGTTTCTTTTGATTGTATTTTAATCTTACTCAGAAATTGTAAAATGTCACAGTCCTGTTTCCATATCACTCTACAATCCTTTTCCCCTCCGTTTTGTGAATAACATTTCCTTTTTAAACACTGCTGACCAAAGTCGTGCAAAGCCAGGATCTATGTAAGTACCCAACCTGTGGCCCGTGTCACGCTGTCAGCCTCAGCGGATGGTAATGAAAACTGCGCCCTGAATCATAATCACTTCTGTGAGTCAGTGCTTGCTGCTGATAGGCTGCTCTGTGGCTCTCTGGGGGTCCCGTGTGCGAGGTCCTGTCCAGCTACCGCTGCTACCCAATGAGAATATTCATGAGTGTGTATATTCGACAGCTCTGAAGCCCACATTGATTTGTCTAAAATAACCTGTGGTGTTGCCAGGGGAGAACATACCGGGTGTTGTGTTGTGATCCATAAGCAGGCCGGTACACTCATTTGATGTTTTTAGTGCTGCCTCTTGTTGAAGGACAAGTGTTGAGGAAGATGAAAGCTGTGGTTTGATGCGCTCTGGACTCAGATAACCTGCACAGATCTGTCTGATGCTGCAGATATGACAGAGCTGCCTCACAGACTTAAGTAAACACAGCTTTATACACCTTGCTCTCAGCTTGTCAACTCTGCTAAGACAGTCATGCTTTTCTATTGTTGTCTATAGTGACAGGTGATAATAAATATAAATAACTACTAATTGGTTATAATCATTTACATTGTCAGACTCTGCTGTTAATTTAAAGCCAATTTGCAACATGAATATATTAAAGTATTGTATTGTATTGTGTCCTATTCTAATTCTAAAATACTTCTTATGATCTATGACTGTAAGAGATATTATTGCTTCCTGGAAAACAGTTAACCAATGGAGGCATGTGAAAATGATCAGACCATTTTAGTATATGATTGTTGTCAGTGTTAGTCCTGCCATTAACTGGTTAATGGGTTTCCAGGGCAAGAGTTTTGATTGTGTGGGGTGCTATAAATAGTGATTACTTTTAGACACATCATTGTTGTTGTTATTACTTATTTCTGTTGAAGTGACTGTCCTTTAATAAAGGGTTAGGGTTAGTTAAACCTTTTTTATGAAATGGAGGTTAATAGTCCTCTATGTCAGTAGTTTCAGTCGGTAGAGCAATAACTGCATTATTCTTAATGTCATCAGAGTCTCTTCAAATTAGTTGACTCAGACTTCATCTGTTGTTGATTTTACAGCTTTGGTGGGTCTGTTGGTGTGCCGTGGGATGTGCAGTGGGATTCCTCTATGTAAAAAATGTGCCTTGGATGAAAAAAGTTGAAAAACACTAACATAAGGAATTTAAGTTATTTCTGTTTTATAGTTTCCAGGCATGTACTATAAAAATTCATTCATTTTTCATTAATTTTCTACCGCTTTGTCCCATTAGGGGTCGCGGGTGACTGGAGCCTATCCCAGCAGCTTTGGGCCTGAGGCTGGGTACACCCTGGACAGTGGCCAGTTAGCCGCAGGGCTGACATTTAGACATAGACAATGACAGACAACCATTCACTCTCATACACTAGGGACACTTTAGAGTTGTCAATTAACCTGTACATGCATGTCTTTGGACAGTGGGAGGAAGCCGGAGTACCCGGAGAGAACCCACAGTAACACGTGGAGGACATGCAGACTCCTCACAGAAAGCGCGGAGTCGGCCGAGAATGTTTGGGTCGGCCGGGTTTTGAACTCACGACCTTCTTGCTGTGAGGCAGGAGTGCTAACCACTCTGCCACGTGCACCCCCCCTATACATGCATGTCTTTGGACGGTGGGAGGAAGCCGGAGTACCTGGAGAGAACCCACAGTAGGTAGCTTTCATGCTCTCTGAGGTGCTCCTGCAGTCTTAGACTTTAAAAAACACCCCTTGCACACTACGCCCGAGAAGCATACTCTGGTTGGCCAACGGGGCACTACAAGTAAGAGGCGGGACCTCTGTCGGTGGATCTTGGCTAGGACTCCCAGGAGCAGGGCAATCGGGGAAAACCGTACGCAGTCTGGGCCAGGTATGGGCCATCGCGTCCAGACCAGGGCAACTGGAGGACTCAGAGAGATGTAGAGGGGACATAGTGCTGTCTCTTGTGAAGCAAAGAGGTCCACCTCTGCTTTGTAAAATCTGTCCCAGATTTGACTGACTGTGTCAGGGTGGAGTTTCCAGTGTGTCACAGCCTGTCTGGACAGTAGGTTCACTCCCACATTCATGCTCCCAGGAATGTAAATCGCCCTGAGGGACAGGAATTTGCCCTGAGCGCACAGCCGAAGCTGCAGCGCTAGCCTGTTCAAGTAGCACGAACACAGTCCACCTTGATGATTTATAAAAGGGACTACTGCCGTTGTCCACCTTGACATGCTGGAGGACGTATTTCAGAGCCAGAAATACAGCCCTCATCTCAAGGCAATTGATACGCCATGTGAGAAAATGGCCTCTCTATGTCCCCTGGGCTGGACGGCCATCCAAGACCACACCCCAGCCCAGAAGGGACGCGTCCGTCGTTAGCATCCTGCAACGACAGCATGGACCAAGGTGAGGAACAAGGGTCTAAACCATATATTTAGGGTAAGAAGACCTTGGCACGTAACCTTTATTTGTCTCAGTGGATTGGCTCTTAGATGAAATCCTCTGGCTTTGAGCCACAGCAGAAATAGTCTCATGTGCAGGAAGCACATCCGCCACAAAAGCCAATATCCGCCAACAGATCATTGTCATAACTTTGTAACCTTTTCCAGCTGCATGTAAAGCAACAATTCTTGATCGTAGCTCCTCTGAAAGCTCTTTTGAGGCATGGCTCACAATAAGCGTGTTCTTCTTGTGCAGAGCAAACTCCGAAAGTTTGAGGGGTTTTTATCAGTCACAGTAGCTGTAGTCCACACCTCCAAACTTATTATTTTAAGAATACTCCAGGTGTGCTAAAACCTGACCAATTAGCTTTTTTGAGGTCATTAACTCAAGGGTGTATTTACTTATTCCATAAGCACTATGGGGTTTTTTGGTTGTTGTCAATAAAGACATGAAAGATCAGAATTTTTTGTGTAATTATTTTTAGACACATTATGTTTGTCAATACCCTTGACTTAGATGAAGATCAGATCACATTTTAAGACAGATTGATTCAGAAAACCATTAAATTCCAAAATGTTCACATACATTTTCTTGCCACTGTACATGATAGGGTATAGCTTCTTCATCTGCTCATAGTAAATGACACAGCAGCCAACAAGCCTGAGCACAACATCAGTAAAATAGTGACTAAACAATTTTTGTATTGCTTTTTTATATCTGAACTAGTAAATTTACTTTTTTGCTCTTAAAAAAAAGTTAAAGATTACTGGATTTGTTGGCACGTCAGCGAGTAGGCTACGTGCCATGCATCTTTATTACATAATATTACTTTGCTTTAGGCTATATAAAATATGGATCAAAGACATATTTCACAGATACAAATAGGCCATCAATAAACCAATAATAAATGTATTCCACTGCATCTAAAGTATAACAGCCAGCTCCATTCTTCACATATTGAGTTAAATGGAGCTCCACTGAAACTGCCAGCTCCATGTCTACATCTGTGCTGCTGTGATGAATACAAATGCTCTGTATCTAACGCCACAGAGAAACTGGGTGATTCCCACATGGAACTGTTTAAATGTGTGTCTTTGGGAGAAGCCCTGCCTCAGTCTCTGGAGCAGCAGCCGGCGTCATGTGATGTGATGATTAATGTATGAAGCATAAAGCCCCACACCTTTCATATGAGTCATTAAAGCTGCACTGATCAATAGTTTATATTCAGAATGAATCAAGTGAATGTGTGTCACTGACAGCAATGCGCCCCAAGAAAGAAGAGGAGGCACATGGAGGAGTCTTCAGCTGCAGCTGTCAGAATGTGCCCTATCCCATTTTTATAAAAGTACTACATTTAGCATATTAGCTCTTAAATCTAAGCTCCCATAGTTCCTTTGATATGACACACTTTACCCACCACATAGGTAAAGTCTGGATCACTGCGTGGGTTTCTGACTGCTTAATGGAACAGCTTGTCAATTTAGAGGAATAACATTATATTAATCCTGTATTGCATAATTACCGAATGTGAGTTGCATCTAGTTACATTAACTCCGAATATAAGGGGCCATTTACACTGACCTGTAACATGATCGATCTGTGTTCACACTAATACCCTCAGCTCAACTACAGTATGCCAGGCCATTAGAGGCACTTTCAACCCCACCACTGAAGTCATTGCACACAAGAAGAAGTAATAGTTTTGTTGTGAAAGAAGCAGAAGCTGCAACAGAAATGTAGGATTTATAGATTTGTAGACAAATCAAAATAGTTTAACTTTAAAAACAGATCAGGTTGCAAATTACGTTATTTTTGTGCCATTTATGCCAGACAGCTTATCCTAACGCTGCCACTTTGTATGCTGACTATGCTAGCTGCACAAACAAGCCAATAACCTACTAATTGTATACACAGGGGGTATATAGAGGGGTGAAAACCAAAAGTTAGTGACATTTTGGGAAAGAAATTTATATACATACAAAATGAAAGCTCTTGACAAGCTCTTTTAGCTGCCATAACATTTACAAAAATACTGGTAATCAATCAAAACTTATTGCGAAAAAACAAAACCCTATCTCTGAACATAGGATTCAGTTAGAACAAAAACAGCGTAAGTGCAGGTAAGTGCTATAGGACCATATCTTTCTGATCATCTTTCTGCTGGTCTCAGATGGAGATGGAAGTGCACTGAGGAGTCTGTCCAAACATACCTTCTGATGATCAGAGCACAGACGGTAAAAAGAGACAGGGCTTGAGCTGGCACAGGTTTAAAGAGACAGGGCTTGAGCTGGAGCAGGTATAAAGAGGCAGGACTTGAGCTGGTGCAGGTATAAAGAGGCAGGACTTGAGCTGGAGCAGGTATAAAGAGGCATGACTTGAGCTGGAGCAGGTATAAAGAGACAGGACTTGAGCTGGAGCAGGTATAAAGAGACAGGACTTGAGCTGGAGCAGGTATAAAGAGGCATGACTTGAGCTGGAGCAGGTATAAAGAGACAGGACTTGAACTGGAGCAGGTATAAAGAGGCAGGACTTGTGCTGGTACAGGTATAAAGAGGCAGGACTTGAGCTGGAGCAGGTATAAAAAGACAGGACTTGAGCTGGAGCAGGTATAAAGAGGCAGGACTTGAGCTGGAGCAAGTATAAAGAGGCATGACTTGAACTGGAGCAGGTATAAAGAGGCAGGACTTGAGCTGGTGCAGGTATAAAGAGGCAGGACTTGAGCTGGTGCATGTATAAAAAGATAGGACTTGAGCTGAAGCAGGTATAAAGAGGCATGACTTGAGCTGGTACAGGTATAAAGAGGCATGACTTGAGCTGGTACAGGTATAAAGAGACAGGACCTGAGCTGGAGCAGGTATAAAGAGGCAGGACTTGAGCTGGAGCAGGTATAAAAAGACAGGACTTGAGCTGGAGCAAGTATAAAGAGGCATGACTTGAGCTGGTGCAGGTATAAAGAGACAGGACTTGAGCTGGTGCAAGTATAAAGAGGCAGGACTTGAGCTGGAGCAGGTATAAAAAGACAGGACTTGAGCTGGAGCAAGTATAAAGAGGCATGACTTGAGCTGGTGCAGGTATAAAGAGACAGGACTTGAGCTGGTGCAAGTATAAAGAGGCAGGACTTGAGCTGGAGCAGGTATAAAGAGACAGGACTTGAGCTGGAGCAAGTATAAAGAGACAGGACTTGAGCTGGAGCAGGTATAAAGAGGCAGGACTTGAGCTGGTGCAGGTATAAAGAGACAGGACTTGAACTGGTGCAGGTATAAAGAGACAGGACTTGAGCTGGAGCAAGTATAAAGAGGCAGGACTTGAACTGGAGCAGGTATAAAGAGACAGGACTTGAGCTGGTACAGGTATAAAGAGGCAGGACTTGAGCTGGAGCAGGTATAAAGAGACAGGACTTGAGCTGGTACAGGTATAAAGAGGCAGGACTTGAGTTGGAGCAAGTATAAAGAGACAGGACTAAGTATTTTAAATGGAAAATGGTGTGCATTAACTGTATATAGTGCTTTTTTGTACCATTCTCAAGCACCCAAAGTGTTTACATTATGCTTCCATTCAACCTATTCACATACATTCACACCTGGGGCAGACAGATGCAGACGTTATACAATTTTCCAGCATTTTTAGACAGTTGTATTTGGTATGAAAAGGAATAAAAATGGAAGAAACCACCCAGGGATTACTTTACTGCAGATGCACATTCTGATCATCTTCAGCACCAAAACGCGCTGCATCGTTCCAAAGAAACAGACAGTGCAGCCAGGTGTGGCACCTGTGGTCCAATGAGTTTGGGACTGAATTTTTTTTTTTTTTGCTGATAATCTTGACCCACCTGGAGAAGGATGGACTGCTGGCAATGCTGAGTTTCCTGTGTTCTGCTTCTCATCCCCCGCTGTCTCCTTTGTCTTTTTTACTCTTTTGTCGCCTCGATCCTAACATGTATATTTTTATTTAGCACTGTACAGTTTTTTTTAACTCTTTGTGCTTTTGTAAAGCTATGAATGGTTGTAAATAATGTGATAAATACGTTGGTAATTTTACTCTTATATGTTAGTAATTTATATAGATATAAGCCTAAAACATTTAGAGAAATATTTTAAATATGGGCAATAAAATAGATTTATTTTCTATTTTTATACCGGAGCATGTGCACAATAACAGTACAAATGTGTGCAACACTAATTTCACACCTGCATCAGTCCGTGGTTGTGCCCAATACCACAGTATATTCACCTTCAATGGGCTTAAAAGAACACAAACACACAGCTCACTGACTTGTGTTCTCACTATGACTAGCTTGCTCCCTGCGCCCCACCTTGCTTTTTAAACCACCATTCCTTGTGTTGCTGGCAGAGTCGCAGACAGGCTGCAGGTACAATCCCTGATGTGAAGTACAGCTGTTTGCTTTTAGCAAGTTCCGCCAAGTTGGTTTAAATAATGCTGTTGTGATTGCTGATTACTGTAATTGATTGATTATTCCACGTATCAATCACTCTTGCTAGTATGATGGCTGACCTTTGACCCGCAGAAACAAGCTACCAGCAACCACCAACTGATTATATGATTAACGTTTTTCCTGTGCTATCTTCTCTAAACCCAAGGTGGAAACGGCATAGATGGTTTACCAGGATAAACTACCAGTGAATGGTTTCAATGTTATAATACAAGACATATTGTAAAATTTGAAATAACTTAATGGTTACATATAAGGACACAGTAAACCATCGACATTGGAAGCAGTGGGAATATGAAAAGCTGTCACATTTACACAGTGTGACTAGAGTGTACATTTGTGCTGCCTTGTTGTAAAAGATGTTTGATAAAAAACGTTTGTGTGTCACTTAGGGCCTCCTCAGACGGAATACACTCGGCTCACTCAATTTCCCTGACGCCTCCTATGCAAATGAACGCATTTGATCTAGTGGCTGTTGTTCAGAAGACACTGTCGACACAGGCAGGCTGGCTCCTGATGTTCATCATTTAAAAATGGAGACTGTTATTAATGCTACACTGGACCGCTCTAGCTGATCTGGTAACACGAGACACACACACTCTCATCAAAAATATTAAAACAATTTATTTAGGTTATGGATAGCTAAAGAATGAGGAACCCCACACACCAACAATACACTTACCTATCTCCGCACCATCAATCCTGTTCTAGATTAGACTTACTTCTCATCAGCAACTCACTCCCCCAATTCAAAACAGAAAACACAATACACCCAATAAATGATCAGTGACCATGCCCCTGTCTCCTTAACAATATCCACTTAAACAAAAATCAACAAACCACACTCAAGATGGAGTCTCCTAGAGGACGCAGATTTCAGCACACTTATACGGAGAGAGTGGGCCTCTTTTCTGGAGATGAACGACTCTCTATCACTTCCCTGGGAAACTGATAAAGCAGTCATCCAAAGTATAATCAATTCATACTCAACATATAAATTAGAAAATAAAACAGAAAATTAAACAGTTAACTATTTAATGTAGTGCATGCCCACAGAACAAATACAAAATGAATGAAAACAAACCAAAACTCAACTTGAAAACATTCTTAACTAAAAAAATATTAAAACTTTATTATTCAACATCTGAAATACAAAAAATAAAATAATTAAAGTAACAAATCCAGTAAACTGTTAGCTAATATCTTACAACATAAAAAAAGAAAAAGCAATTATTCCATCAAAACAGAACAACGCTTGAATTACAGTCAGGTCCATAAATATTAGGACATTGACACAATTCTAATCTTTTTGGCTCTATACACCACCACAATGGATTTGAAATGAAACGAACAAGATGTGCTTTAACTGCAGACTTTTAGCTTAAATTTGAGGGTATTTACAACGATGTAGGAATTACAACAGTTTGTATATGTGCCTCCTACTTTTGAAGGGACCAATGTCCAATGTCCAATGACCAATAATGGGACTATTGGCTGCTCAGCTGTTCCATGGCCAGGTGTGTGTGATTCCCTCATTATCCCATTTACAAGGAGCAGATTAAAGGTTCAGAGTTCATTTCAAGTGCACTATTTTTGCACTACTGTTAAAATAATTTTCCAACAAATCAAAACACAAATGAACATAACATAAAGAACAAATGAACGAACAGACACAGCTCAGCACAGTCCAAAGGAAATGTCCGCGGCTAGTCCCCTACAGCGAGGCCACAGCAACCTCAATGAACTGTCCCTTTCAGAAATATTTGTATAGTTACTTTGTTAGTTTGCTCATTTCGTTCGTTAGTTTATTTTGGTCATTTTCAGAAAAAAGGAAAAAAATAGAAACAAACAATTTACAAGCAAAATGTTAAAATGGTAAAGCCCTCTTTGAACAGAGGAGGAGGTGGCCTCAGATTCATGTTGCCTAGTATTTATAACAGTGTTTTGAAACTTAAATCAAAACAGTTTTACTCTAGAACAACAACACCTGAATGGAGCAGTGACACTAACGACTCACCTGAGCCTTTAACGACTCTCACATCACACTTCCCTTTCAGAGCTAACAACTATGAGACCAGAACAGCCTGGTTAACCTTCTCCTCATGATGACCTGGATGACTGAGAACGTTCACAGACATGAAAGATGAATTATTATTATGATTATGTTTTCAGCATACTTTAACAATATGGTTACTTGACATATGAAAATATGTCATTTTACAATACATGCTAAAGGTTGTGATGAAATTGTATTGTTGTAGTTCATTTTTATCTAGGACCTAGTAGTATTTTGCCGACAGATTGGTGGAAAGTGTCTCTTTAAATCAAGCCATGATTTGTTTATTAGCTGCAATACAGTGTAATGTGCCAATCCTAATGTCATTTGTCTGTTTTTCTTGCATAAGTTCTGTTGAGGAGGCATAATGCACTGAGCTTGTTGTGAGGCTGTGTAGAGGTTGTAAGTGTACTTTGGGGTAAAAAGGAGCATCAGTGGCAGCCGGCTGAACAGATCCACTGCAATATGTCGGATGGACCACCTTGAGAGCCCACAGCCGACACTTCATTTTCGGATGAACACCATATGCTCGTGAGACGGTGGCTTCAAAACTGGGTTGAATCCAGCTCACGTGCCTACTGCACTGTGCATCACCCTAATCCGACAAGACTAAATGATAAACTAAGAAGCTATGTTTAAAGAAGTACATATTGTAGTAGAATAACTGTATAACAAGTCTGGTTGTATTGTCAAGGGCTGTAATTATACACTGATTAATAGTGCCCATCACTGTGATTCCTTAAGATGCTTTTAGTTTGAAAACTTGGCATGCATCTGTCTTTTTCCTATTACTTGCGGGTATTAGAGAGCAAACAAGCAAAACTGGCAAGATAAATGTCCACAAAGATATTTTCTCTGAGTTTTTGACTTATGGGGGAAGATGGCTTGCAGACATTTTATCTGCTGTGTGTGAGCTCCTGCCTTCTTCAAGATAAATTAACTGAAAACATAAGAATAGGCCAAAACGTCCGGTGACTTACCCCCTATTGTCTGGTCCCTCTTGATTTGAGTTGGATTTCCAGTGAGCAAAACAAATAGACATACAGTATTGGCTGCAAGACCAATGCAATTTGAAAATTATACAACCAATCAGAGAACTTAGACACTGCAAAAAGCCCGTTATATTTTAGGATTGACAGGCAGGCAGGACTGGTTCTGGAAATTAGTTTGAATAGAGGAGGTTCAATACCCATTGGCTCAACGTACCACAATTTACTCTGCATTGTTCTGTTTTCATTTTACCAACAGGCTGCAGGTTTGACTGAAGCATGCTGCTTTGTGGAAGAGGCTGTATCTATCTCACTCCTGAAACTGCAGCACTGAGGCTCATGCTTCTGTCAGCGGAGTGGTTGGTAGGTGTTAGTTGTGGTAGGTGGACCTTGTCAGTGCTTATAAGACATTGGCAAAAACTAAAACTTTTTAAATATGAATACAATTCATATTCTTTTTTTATTTTCTTATCAGTTATTTGATTAAAATATATATAAAAAAAGTTTATAAATATTTGGTAACCTAACTGAAGGGTTATTCTGTTATGTTGCTGGTCAAAATGGGCTTAATTATGGTACTTATAACTTCAACCTGAAGGTTTGGCGCTCTCCCCACAGTTCATACTGTCGTTGTGTCCTTGGGCAAGACACTTAACCCACCTTGCCTCCAGTGGTGTAAAATGTAACACTTGTAAATGGAAGCTTAATGTAAGTCACTTTGGATAAAAGCGTCTGCTAAATGACTAAATGTAAATGTACTTACTGTACAACTAACAAAATTGCAAAATATGTACCAGGTTTATTTAAACTGAGAACCGCCTCACATTGCCTTTTTCCATCAATACATCGTAGCAAAAAAAAACATTTATCACTTTTTTTGGTTTATTCTTCAAGCATCAGATGCAAAGACATTAGAAATTGTATGAAAAATATTTTAAAAAAAGATAATATGCACTTTTTAGATGGTTAATTATTTGTACCGAGTCAATTTGACCTGCGAACATAAGAGGATGGTTAAATGACCATGTAACATCAATATATCAATTGGGGGCCTTTAAATCATATCATGGCAGCTGGCTAACACAACATTGCATCGTCAGGCCACTTTATCAATATATTAATAGTTGATTGTGATTGTGAAACACTTTTGTGGGAGGTAACTGTGTGGTTTGTTTTGGGGCCTGGAAGGTTGAGGCAGAGAGAGTGTTGCAAACGCTGTTGCAAAATATTTCCTTCATCTTCCATGCCTTGCATTGTGTTTTTACTAATCCCATCCAAATGTGACATTTACAGAAAGGTGGAAATTTTACATCTTAGGACTCAAACCTGCAACATTTTTTAGTGGAGCAACTATTGGACTTTTGACAGGTCCATTGTAAACAGAGAACAAACAATGTTGCAAAACAGTAAGCCCACTATTCTCCTCCTTATCTAGTAAACATTTAACCAAGTACACTTTAACCTTCTAAGTCTGTTGCACTCTACAACAGCTGATGTCAAGTACAGTCATTCTTTCTGCTGAAGAATAAAGACCTCAAAGTCCTGTTCTTTGATCTGTTCTTCTGGAGGGAAACGGATACAAACCTCATTTGTAGACGTGGACGTGTTTGCTAACCATTAAAAGATTAACGGTGTGTCAGTGTCGTGTGATTCAAATGTTTCCTGCATTATAAATGTAAGTTTAAAAATACACAAGAGTGTGAATTAATCAGGCCACTCCATCGTACCAGCTCAGGCTTTCAGAGTTGATGCAGGAATGTGGAGAAAAAAACGACTCATCAGTAATAATAAGAAAGAATGAAAAGAAAGGAATTATTGGAAGTTAAATGTTTTATATTACATACTTTCTGCACAGGAAAGAAAATTGAGGGAGGAATGCAATCTGAATTGTCATTAGGGTTGTGCCATGAGTTCAGTGTCTAAAAGCAGAATTAAGTAAGATTTGTGAAGCTCCCCCAACAGGTTCCTTCAGCGTCGTAAATACTCCTAGCGCAGCTCTGGACTACAACTTACCATCTTTGGACAAAGGTTTTCTCTGTCTTTCTGTTGGTTCCACCTTGGCTGATGATGAAACTAAGTGTGTTCCATTTTGGTATGAGCTCAGCGAAAGCACAAATTTGCACTGCGGGAGGTCGCTATGTGTATATTTAAGTACCGTAAAGCAATTTGTCACTCTCGCGTAAACGTGAACATGACCCGAGACTTGTGTCATTTCAAGACTCTTCTCCTTGTGCTACAAAATGGAAACTCCTACAAATACATATATGAGGCCAGTCGCAAAATCACCTGTGTGCACGCCTTTCTTAAATTAAACTGAACCACAGCACTTTAGAAAATATGACACCATCAAAAACATGTTTTGCAATGGTGCACCTCTTTAGTAAATCTAACCCTACGGTGTGGTTCACACGAGAACGCTGGTCAGGAAAGCACAACAGTCATGCCGTTGTTGTGTTCACACAACGTTATTATAATTTTCTTTTTATTTCCACTTATTTTCCCTGTGGGGAAATCCACTGTTGGCAGGCACCACAGGAGGCCCTGCATGTTTTGGTGTTGGGGAGGGAAACCAGAGTTATCAACCTCAGTTATACACCTGGTGCACATTCACACGGAGCCTGTGTAGTGTACATTTCTATTGTGTAGTACATATGCCAGACCAGTAGGGGATAGCTTTTCTTTTGTTGCTTCTGCTCTCCCTTCTTCAGTAGAAATCTTGCTTGTGCATGTTGAGTCTATGATGTCATAAATTTCAGAGAGAATTCAGGCTTTACAGTTTATACGAGAGTTGTGCAGCAGCTACAAAACGTTGAAACCTCCTCGAACGAATTCAAAAGTTTTTATTTTCGTGGAGTAACACTGGCCTTGTGTAAAAGAGAGGCCAATCCACAACAGCATTGCAATTCAACGTGCTGTCGTGTAAACCGCCTCTTAATCTCTTAAAATCAATACAAGTAAACCACTTCCTGTGCCAGCCCACAAAAGGTAATCCAAAGTTCTGATCACATCACTTACAAGCTACCTGCAACTTTCAAAGCAGCTCGCCAAAGACTTAGTGATGTGTCCAGTTGTGAACAAGCTGGCAATTTGTGAACGATGGGAACTGGCTCCAATCCGCAAGTATTTAATTTATTTATTTATTTTTGTAAAGTAACAAAGCAGAATGTCATGATGATGTCCGCGCTACAGGTGTTTCCTGCAGTGAGTCGACTGAATGTCTGTGCTGCTGTGTAAAAACACAAAGGCAGAATTTGCAAGATTAAGGCGTCATATCGAGGACATCATCTATGGCGCACATCTTCAAAGCACAAAAAGCCATTCACTGATGGCGGGATTGGTGGGACAAACACGAAGCTCTCTTCCATTTTCATTTGTAAAAGTAGCTCTCTAAAGGAAAAAGGTTGGAGACCCGTGCTTTAGAGCTGCTGCTCGGGTGCAGCTCGTTTATGAGCAGTGTAAGAATTAAAGGGGGAGAAAACATCACCCATGGAGAGCGAAAACACGGCTTTTCATTTGCTCCACTCTGACTAACCTCTGTCTGTGTATATTTAGGGCTTTATCAGCAGTAGATATATGTGGAGCCCATTAAAATGTTTAATAATCATAATCACAAAGGCAGGATTTAATTGTCCAACTTGAACCTAGACTGTTGATTCTCATTTTCAAGAAAGCAGTGGTTTTCTACAAAAAAAAAGACAAAAGCAATGTGCAGATGTCTATACTGTTACTGACATCTTGAACTAATTAATCTTTTAATCTTTTTATACCCTAAAAATGCCTAGCAGCTTGAAACAATGAAATACTGTTTTTTATTACTTTTCTTTTTTATTATACTAAAGTAAGCCTCTTTCAGTTTGTTTCAAATATAATGTAAATCTCTTTGATACATAACAAGTGTAGTGTTTGGGTAACAGACTCTCTGGTGCTATAAAGCATGATCATCCACATCCTCTGAATTATACATGTCTTTAAAAAGCTCATTTCATGACAGAATGTTACCTCAAGTCAACATGAAATCCAAATCTGTGGAGAGCTGTGAATGGAAGTCCTGACGCCCTAACCGTGTGTGTCCAGTGCCCTCTAGTGAGCGTATGTGACAGTGCAGAGCAGGATGAGTCATGTTGCAGCTGAGTGGCGTCCTCAGGCCCCGCTGCACTGGGACCCTACCCAGTCTGTGCTGATAAATTAGTCTCTTTTAACATTCACACAGTGATAGAAGGCGATCCCGAGGTCTGTGTGGAGACGGTGAGTGTGCAGACGGGAGGAGGGGTGACAGATGGAGACTGAGGAAACCAACGGAGCCCAGACGCACGCAGCAAACGAGATTTGAGAGTGAAAAACTTTACCTGAGATGGAGACATACGGCAGCTGAAAGTTGACTAGTTACAATACTGTAGGATTATGTTACGTAGGAGATTTTTATACAAATATTGCTTTCTCTTTTGCTAGATTAAAGTGCACTTGAGCCACATACTGAGATTCCATTTTTAGTGCCATACATAGCCAAAAGGACTCTATTCTGAGCATCTTTTATATCCAAGCAGCACCCCGGCATGTAATAGTTTCAATGGGACGTCAAATTGTGGGCCTGATATCTGTAAAGCCTTGTTTCCACTGCCTTTTTGCCTTTTTTAATTAATAGTAGACAGTAGGTTGACAGGAAACAGGGTGAGAGACAGGGGAATTGCAAATGACCCGGGTGCAATTCAAACCCAAATTAGTTGTAGACTTTTGAAAAAATGCAGCTAAACACTACAGTCGGTTGATTGGATGATAGAGATTCTTTACTCAAACAAAAAACAAGAAGCTAAAGGAAAGTGTGCAAAAGTACTTCTACTGATAAAAGAATCTCATTACAAAACATATCCCTTAAGAACACAACACTACAGGTGAACAACCTTTAGAATTAAGCTCCATACTCAGATTTATACTGTATAGTATACACTTTTCATATAAGGACATCTGCTTTAACCTGAGAAGAGTTATTATGTTGATGTAAATTAAGAGTTACAAGCATGCATGAGCACAGAGACAGTCTCACAAATGCGTTGAAAGGAGAAATAACGTGTGGGAACTGCTCTGAGCGGGCTGCTGAAAGGAAATGTCACTGGTGTTTATCCACTCACTGAACTCCTTTCTTCCATAACCTGCCGAGAGACTGCCATAAGACCTCCAAACGACTCCGGACTGTAGTCAATTTCCCGAGCCACAGCTCCATGAAGCGGACGGACAATACGTATCAGGGTTTCCACTTTCTTCTCACTACTTCTTTCTATCTTTTGTTAATAGGTTTTTTACGTTTTGTTTCATAAAACAGACCTAATAACACTTTTCTCTCCGAGCAGCTTTGACTTTACTTTTACTTTGTTTTCAATAAAAAGCTCAGACGTAGTGTTCCATCAAGTAATTACCATGTGACAGGTAATATTAGTTGAGTGGAGGCTGAATAGATTAAAGAAACATCCATGAGATTATATTAAGACTTTATTAACGCCTAATAAACAATGTTTAATAACTGTCAGAATTATTTATTTATTTTGTGATTTACTGAAACAGGCAACTGCAGTTACAGAAAGTCAAGTTACTTTTAGAGAGAGAAACAAAGCATCTTACAAAGACCGCCCGGTTTTAGATAAATGGTTATGATAGGTCAGGATTGGAGGTCAGGTTCCTTGTCTTCCGCTTATGCCCCGTTAGGTGTTGCAGGTGACTGGAGCCTATCCCAGCTTTGGGGCTGAGGCGGGGTACACCCTGGACAATAGCAGTTGGTTGCATGTGTTTGAAAGTTGGGAGGAAGTTTGATCTAACAACCTTCTTGCTGTGAGGCAGGAGTGCGAACTGTGCACCATGCACTGGCAAAAAAAAAATTTGTGTAGTGTAATGTGTATAACTAGCAATAAGGGGAAATAGAGGCAGGCAGAAATAATGTTTGCAGTATCCCAGTAGTTCAGTATTTAAATACAATATATGAAACAATACCAGATGCATGTTTTATTCTGTGAGAATAAGCTATAATGTCCTACTGTCACAATTTAATGTGATCTTGACCCAGTTTTTACAGTTTGTGTTGCTCGTGGCTTGGTGCTTTTATATTGGGCATTGAGTGACTAATAAAACAGCAAACAAAGGGTCAGTAGTTCTCATTGTTACAGTGTCTTAATCTGGGTATTTATGCTGTAAATAGACAAGAAAACGTTGTGATGCTAAATAAACAATTATGCCAGGCTTTAATAAAAACATGGATTCTCTTGACATTTATCATCACTTCTGATCACAGCACAAGTCAGACATGTCAAAACATTTCCAATGCTTCCACACACATTTGAGAACAGATATAGATGCCTGCTAAACCTCTGTGGGATTAGGTGTCTTTGACAAAATCAAAACATCCACTCACACTGACAGATGTGCATAGTTGTGTGTGATTTGATAACTATATGTCGTTTAACATCAAGAAAATATGTCAGCTGTGTTTGTACTTTAAATATGTGTTTGTACTTTAATTTAAATTTACTGGTATGTACACCCAACACTCTTTATGTGAACAGGTACGAGATGGCATGCCAATTGCACACTTTCTCAAAACTTGCAACATTTCTGGCATTGTGCTGTGTGATTAAACTGCACATTTTAGACTGGCCTTTTATTGTGTCCAGCCTAAGGCACACTTGTGCAATAATCATGCTCTCTAATCAGCATCTTTATATGCCACACCTGTGAGGTGGACTGATTATCTCGGCAAAGGAGAAGTGCTCACTAACACACATTTGGACAGATTTGTGAACAATACAGTATTTGAGAGAAAAAGGCCTTTTAGAATAAGTCTTAGATTTTTGAGTTCAGAAGTTGAAAAATGAGGGCCAAAACAACGGAACTAAAATGGCTCCTTCCACTTCTACCGAGCTTTACAGATGAGCTACACCTCCAGCAAGAATATGTGCTCAAAATGAAATATAAATGTGTTTCTCCATCAGCAGTACTCAGTTTGCCCTATATGGACAATTGAAAAAAACAGGAAGTAATGGAACTAAAATTTCTACTTCTACTGAGTTTTACAGATGATCTAAACCTTCAGCAAGGATGTGTTGAAAAATTAACATAAATGTGCTTCTCCATTAGCAGTGCTCACTTTGTCTGTTGTTCGTGAACCAAAATTACTCCTTCACACTTCTGCTGTTATTCCAATTGCAAAAAATATTCAACACAGCGTACCTTTAATATTCCAAAGGTGTTATCAATGCATGGTTTTTATGACTTGTCTAATCTCCAATTCTCCATCTGTTCATCATCTCAGTCTTGTCACAAAGTGTTTAGCTCACTCAGAAAAACAATATCATTACACCATTTTTAACGATCGCTCTATACCTGCTCCATCTTCATTCGTCTCGGACTTCCTCAGATGTCACCCACATCATAAACCCCGACAGCCTGCACAAACACGCCACACGAACGCTGAGGAAACGCAACTGTGAAGCAGCGATGACATTGACAAAGTGAGAGCAGCATTACAGCACTCTGCCACTTCCTCCAAACACCTGCTTGCCACTGTCACAACTTAACCTCATTGCACCAAAATCCCCGGCGGAGGACGAGGCATGACAGATGTGGGACAGCTGAGGACAAAGAGGGGGCAGAGGTGACATGGCTTGAGACTGAAGAGATGTCACAAGTCAGGTATAAGGAAGGTGACAGGAATAGAGCAATAAAAGAGGCAGAGAAGAGGAGAGGAAGAGAAATTAACAAGATGAACAGATAAGTGGGTTAATTGGAAGAGGTGTGAGGGTGACAGAAACAAGACACGTTCTTATAGTATACATATTTATTTAATGCTTATCTGAGAGAACAGTGCTCTTTATCTGGTGCTGTGTTTTCTCAACCAATCAAAAGCTGCCATGTTTATTAATACACTCAACCTTAAACATTCAAAACCTAAAACATCTGTTCTTTTTAACAGTCAGAAAACAATTTTGGACATGGGCAGTAACATGGGGCATTGACAAGTTTTTTTAAGTACTATTACAATTTATTTATTTATTTATAACCAGGATCATTTACACAAGAAAGAAAGATCTGTCTTCAGGATGTGGAGCTCTTGCCACTAAGGGACTAAGACCGTACTATATCTCAAGAGAGTTCTCACATGCTGTCATTGTTACAGTTTATGTTCAACTTTATTTTGCAAAAGTAAACACAAATGTGCTTGCTTTTTCAAATAGTCCAACCATAACACTGTTTTATTTATAGTTCCATACAAGTTTAGACCTATGGCTCTGTTTAGGGTGGCCCAAGGTGTGAACACTTACATTTATCAAATGTATTCTCATTACCTAACATTCAGGATGCACTCCTAGGGAACGTGTGTGTGTGTGTGTGTGTGTGTGTGTGTGTGTGTGTGTGTGTGTGTGTGTGTGTGTGTGTGTGTGTGTGTGTGTGTGTGTGTGTGTGTGTGTGTGTGTATATGTGTGTGTGTGTGTATGTTTGTTTGTGTGTGTGTGTGTGCGTGTGTGTGTATATGGGGCGGCAGTAGCTCAGTGGGTAGAGCGGCTGTCTTTCAACCGGAAGGTAGGGGGTTCGATTCCCGCTCTCCCCACAGTTCATACTGTCGTTGTGTCCTTGGGCAAGACACTTAACCCACCTTGCCTCCAGTGACTGTAACACTGGTAATGTAATGTAAGTCGCTTTGGATAAAAGCGTCTGCTAAATGAATAAATGTAAATGTAAATGTAAATGTAAATGTGTGTGAGTGTGTGTATGTGTGAGTATGTGTGTATGTGAGTGTGTGTATGTGTGTGTGTGTGTGCTTGTGTGTGAGTGTGTGTATGTGAGTGTATGTATGTGTACGTGTGCATGTGAGTGAGTGTGTGTATGTGTGAGTATGTGTGCATGTGAATGTGTATGTGAGTGTGTGTGTGTGAGTATGCGGGAGTATGTGTATGTGAGTATGTGAGTGAGTGTATGTGTGTATGTGTGTGTGTGTATGTGTGTATGGTTGTGTGTGTATGTGTGTATGTGTGTATGTTTGTGTGTGTATGTGTGTATGTTTGTGTGTGTATGTGTATGGTTGTGTGTGTATGTGTGTATGTGTGAGTATGTGTGTGTATGTGTGTATGTGTGTATGTTTGTGTGTGTATGTGTGTATGGTTGTGTGTGTATGTGTGTATGTGTGAGTATGTGTGTGTGTATGTGTGTGTATGTGTGTATGTTTGTGTGTGTATGTGTGTATGGTTGTGTGTGTATGTGTGTATGTGAGTGTCTGTGTGTATAGCTCTCCCGGTTTAATTCCCCTGTGTGTATGGCTGTGTGGGTATGTGTGAGTACGTGTGTATGTGTGTATGTTTGTGTGTGTATGTGTGTATGGTTGTGTGTGTATGTGGGTGTGTATGTGAGTGAGTGAGTGTGTGTATGTGTGTGTGCGGCGCGACGCGCGTGTATTACACTACATTTAGAGTACATATTCACCTGTAAATGCTGTTTATAGAGAAGAGACACCTGTAATTATATTTATGGCACACACTCACCTTTTATAGTAATAACCATCTGTATATTTATATTCATTGTACATATTACCTGTAAATCCTGTACATCTACATCTCCATATCCTGCACGTACGCAACCATTGTATATATCCTGCACTTTACTGCTATTGCACTTCTGGTTAGACCTAAACTGCATTTCGTTGCCTTGTACCTGTACTTGTGTAATGACAATAAAGTTGAATCTAATCTAATCTAATCTAATCTAAAAAGGCTTATGATTGAAACTCTCCATTAGCTGCCATTTCACTCGGAAAACGTATTTGACCTCATTTAGTGGCAGTACATGTTTTATTTTCTAAAAGCATTTTGGTTTGGACAAGTATTTATAAAATGGATTTAAATTTTCTATAAAAGTCCTGAAGCTAAATACAGAGAAATGGCATGACGACCTCCTACTTTAGATTAAGTAGCGGGGGACCACCCAAGGATCAGGCCTGGCCTTGTTTGGTTGCACAAATCTGCTTGCTGACATACTTAAAATTTCACAATCAAATCATGCAGTAATTAGCTATTACAGACAATATGAGTATTTTCAATTCTTAGTATTTCACAATCTGCTCAGTTACTGGGATTTTCACGCACAACCATTTCTAGGGTTTACAAATAATGGTGTGAAAAGGGAAAAACATCCAGTAGGCAGTCCTGTGGGCGAAAATGTCTTGTTGATGCTAGAGGTCAGAGGAGAATGGGCCGACTGGTTCAAGCTGATAAAAGAGCAACTTTTACTGAAATAACCACTCGTTACAATCGAGGTATGCAGCAAAGCATTTGTGAAGCCACAACACGCTCAACCTTGAGGCGGAAGACCTCACCGGGTACCACTCATCTCCACTACGAATAGGAAAAAGAGGCTACAATTTGTACGAGCGCACCAAAATTGGACGATTGAAGACTGGAAAAATGTTGCCTGGTCTGATGAGCCTCGATTTCTGTTGAGACATTCAGATGGTAGAGTCAGAATTTGGCGTAAACAGAATGAGAACATGGATCCATCATGCCTTGTTACCACTGTGCAGGATGGTGCTGGTGGTGGTGTAATCTCCATCAACTGCAAGATGCTATGCTGACTTTTTGCATGTCTCCACTGGTAATGTCTCCATTCATCTTTAGTAATAACCTTCGTGCCATCACCCTGATCTTTAGCTCCCAGAATTACAGATGGTCAACTGGATTCAAGTCAGGACGTTTTGTTTTCGTGCTGAAATGTCCACTGGTGCCCAAGGCCAAGTTTCTTTGCAGACTGCTTGATGTTGTTGTTGAGAATCTTGATGTATTGTTCTTTTTTTATTGGGCTGTTTACTGTGATTAGGTTCCCTGGTCCACTGGCTAAAAAACACCTCCAAAGCATTAGGTTCCCACCACCATGTTTGACAGTGGGGATGGGGTTCTTAGGGTTGAAGGCTTTTGAGACAAATAATAATTTAATCCATTTTTGAATGAGGCTGTAACATAACAAAATGTGGAAAAAGCAGTGAATACTTTCGGCATGCACTGTACCTCAGAACTGATAACATCAACCTTCTAATAACATGATTTCCACGGACCAAGTGGTTCAGTTCCTCTTGGACAACTTTTCATAGTAAATTCATTTGCCAGAACAAGTTAATCCCTCGTCAGTTCCACCATTTGTACAGTCAATTTAAAGGATGATGAATATGCCTTTCCACAGTGGAAAGGCAGCTAATGGAGCAGCAAGACTTGTTAGAAAAAGCTGCTTGAACAAGGGCACAAGAGACACAAAGGACAGCGGAGTGTGTCTGAAAGAACTCATCTTTCAGCAGATGACAGACGAGCAAGGTGTGTGTCTACAGTGATTTTATTTGCATATTGTGTCATCTTGCACAAAAAACATCCGTCTTCCCTGAGCTTTCCTTTGTAACGGCAGGCAATTACTGTTGTGGTGCATCTGCTTCGGCATAAACATGTCACAGATGAGGAACAACAATATGTAGGGCCTGGTTTTATTACATAATTTTTACAATTAGTGATTTAATGTGTTTACAAGGTGCAACTTAAAATAACTTTGCACACAAGACTACTATAGCGAGCAATGGGTGCGCAGAAGTCAAAGTATAACTCAACTACTGCTTTTATTTTCAACACACAACACTGAACAGAACAGGGGAGGTCGATCACAAACACAGAACACTGACTTGTGTAGACCAATGGGAGAATTCCTTTTTCGAGCATGTGATTGGCCAAATTATATTTGTTCCTGGGTAATTTATAAAATCCCTTAAAATAAACAGTTGATGGCATCATAAAGCCTGTTTTTTTACAAATGATTGCTTTTACAATTTACTTTTTGGGCTTTAAATTCTTTTGCCCAACTAGAAGAAAACAATATCAAGTACAGTCTGGTGGGTGTATGTAATTTCAAATTAAGAAATATAAACATGATAAATAATCGAATGATCCTATGTTAGACATTATTGTTTTGAGCATTATTACTTGCCTTTTAATTAACATTAGATGCCAGTATTGTATTCATTCTCGGTGTAGCCAGAAGACTAGCGGTTGCAACAAATGACTCTATTCCTATTCCATTTTACTTTTTTTTAATTAACTTAATATGAAATCCTGGTGGATTTGCAGTTTGAAGCAACTGGCTACACCAAGAGTGAGCGTGAACTATGGCCGTGATAAATCCATAGATTGTAAATAAAAATGGCCCATTGGTCCCCTATTCGCCGATATTGTCTCAAAGTCAGGGCAAAAAGATGGCGATTACATCCGGACATTTCAGACTCTTTCGTCAGAGGATGTTACTAAAATGGGCAAAGGGAGTGTGCGTGGGTAATTACGCCGACTCCGCAGTAGCCGAGGCTAAGGCAATTGCTAACCTGTTGCTAACACCAGGCCAATGACTGTAAAAGGGCCCTTTAATAGTCATTGCACCAGGCTAACACAAGTGGAGCTTCACGCCGAGCTACATTTTGTTTTTTTCGCAGTGGGGTTTTCCGCCCTTCTCTCGTTGCCATTGTTGGCTTGTTCTCGTTCGTCGATAGTAAGTGGACTTCATGACTTTGACTGCAATTATCAACTTATTTGAAATCAACTCTAATAGCAGTTAAAACTTTTTAAATGCTTTATGCTAATTTTATTTGAAGTTTTACTTGCAAGTCAACTAAAGAAAGGAAAGACTTCAATCGTATAAATACTTTATTTATTCCCACTTCTGGCTTTTGTGCATGTTTTTGGGATTAAACTATAGATTGAAAGATTGTCCCTTAAAAAGTGGGAGGCACATATACAAACTGTTGTAATTTCTACACCGTTCACCTGATTTGGATGTAAATACCTCAAATTAAAGCTAAAAGTCTGCAGTTAAAGCACATCTTGTTTGTTTCATTTCAAATCCATTGTGGTGGTGTATAGAGCCAAAAAGATTAGAATTGTGTCGATATCCCAATATTTATGAACCTGACTGTATATTGTAGAAGACAATAGAAAGACAATAGAAAGCACATGTCCAGTGTGTTTATCTATATAGAGATTAGATAATGACCAATTAACTGATGGGCAATGTAAATTTGCAGTACAATATATTTGTCAGGCAATAGTCCCAAAATAGCATTCATCAGACTATCTCTTCAATTCAGTGTAAAAGTGATCTTTTATATTTATTGTATAATGTGTATCTCCACCAGAGGGCAGCAAACTCCATCTGTCAGTAATGAATTAATAAAACTAATATATGCTCATTTATATTTACAGTTGTGGTTCTTTAAAAAAATAAAAGTTCCTAGAGCTGTATTATTTTTTTCCGTTAATACCAGTGTTGAATACTTTAGACAGAAGAGAACGACGGTAGCTCATTGGGTAGAACGGTCCTTTGACCGGCGGGTGGGCGGTTCGATCCCCGCCCGAAGACACTTAACCTACCTTGCCTACTGTTGTGTTCCAGCTGTAACACTGGTAAATAGCTACAGTAGGTGGAAAAGCGCTAAATAAAAAAAGAACAAGAATTGTTATGGTTTTAGGTGAATTTTATTTATTATAATTTATTGTGGCAATGAACTTGTTTAAAAATACTACCAAAAAAGTATACAGGAAAAGGAGCAACAGAACCTAGTGCAGCTCATATAGACCCTAACTATAAGCCCTGTCAAAAAAGTCATGTCTTAAGCCTAGTCTTAAAGGTGGACAGGGTGTCTGCCTCCTGGACCTTGGACTGGGAGCTGGTTCCATAACAGAGGAGCTTGATAGTAAAGCTACATTTGGAGAAGTTTAAGTGAGCGTGAGGTTGACAGGCAGATTGGTGCAGCTTCTGCAGTGATACGGTCGATGTACCAGTCTGTCGTGGTAAAGAAGGAGCTGAGCTGCAAGGCAAAGCTCTTGATTTTCCGGTCAATCTACGTTCCTACTCTCACCTATGATCCAAAGAACAAGTTCTCGGATACAGGCGGCCGAAACAAGCTTTCGCCGGGGCTCTCCCTTAAAGATAGGGTGAGGAGCTCTATCACTCGGGAGGAGCTTAAAGTAGAGCTGCTGCTCCTCGACATCGAGAAGTGCCAGCTGAGGTCTGTTTTGGATGACTCCTGGACGCCTCCCTAGGAGGTGTTCCAGACATGTCCCACCGGGAGGACACTCTTCTGGAGAGAGGGAAGTCTGGGCGTCTCTGCTTAGACTGCTGACCCGCTACCCGGCCCTGGATAAGCGGTAGAAGATGGATGGATAGAAAGGGAGAGCTGTATTTTTTTTTTTACATTTTCCGTTAATGCCACTGTAAATGACAATGGCCAGTTAGCCGCAGGGCTGACATTTAGACATAGACAGTGACAGACATCCATTCACTCTCACATTCATTTACTAGGGACACTTTAGAGTTGCCAAGTTAACCTATACATGCTTGTCTTTGGACAGTGGGAGTAAGCCTGAGGACATGCAGACTCACAGAAAGACCAGAGTCAGCCAAGGATGTTTGGCCGGGTTTTGAACTCACAACCTTCTTGCTGTGAGGCAGGAATGCCTGTAGAAGCTGTAAGACCTAACTGGGATTGATAATTCTGATCCTTTTAAAACCTTTCCTCAGCCTTGCTTTGACATGGATTTACTGCCGTTGGCAGTGGTTAAGCTTTTTTAACTTTTTTATCTTATGTCATGTAAATAGTAAAGTAGTAGTCAAGTTGCATTGTCAGTGATGGTATCTCACTACACACTAAACAAATGTTTGTAGAACTAGTGCGACAGATATTCACCTTGTCATTATGCAGCATGGTTAAAATGCAGATGACAAACTGAGAATAACCTGCCTGATGACATTATTCAGGCACTTTCAAACAACTCATAACACTGAGCTCTACAGAGGACTTTTATTTATTTTTCCATCCAGCATTATGTTTTCTGTCAAGTTTTTAGGACATATTACTTTGACTTATTTAAGAGTAAACAATATAAATAGGCCCTAAAGTGACCCGGCCGTGGCTCAGCATATACACATGCTGAAAGAGGCCAGTGTGTGGGCAGCACAAACAGGTAGAATACCTACTCACATTCCTCAGGAGCCGGAAGAAGAACAAACTTAAACCTTTTCTTCTCGCTCTGTTTGAAGGCTAGATCATAGCTTTAGAGTCATGTTTTGTACAATATAACATACTTTATCACTTCATAACGAACTATCCAGGCTGTTTTCTTAAGACACACCTGGACACACCAAAACATTTTCAGAAATATCTGACTCATTTGGTAAAAGTAACTCTTGCAGCTGTGTATTAGGGTTCAACAATAAGCAACACCATTAAAACCAGGATACTTAGTACAATGAATTAAATCCATGTATTAAATCTGTGTCATTGTAGTGAGTTTTTGGGATGTCTTGGGAAATGAAAGTCTTCCAAGATTTAATGGGCCAGTGTTAAAAAGTTTAAATAAAAGTCTATGTTCCTTTGAGAATATAAACCATCTGACTATATAGACAAATTCTGTATGACCATCAGATAAAAACTAGACTAGACTTGGGGGTCAACAGTTATCTTAGATTTACAAGATATATTCCTATCCATAATTCAATCAATAATTTATGAGAGGTTAGAGCAGCGCCCGGCCCACTAGTTGTATTTCCTCTAGTTGAAAGTCACATCATGTCTGGTATCTGTGTTCAGTCTGCAGCTGTGAGCCTTCAGCATCTGGGCCATGATTTCCTCTCCTGCTCCGTACAAAAACCAGCACTACGCTGAGCTGAAGAGGGCTTGCATTAAAGACAAAAAACTGTTTGAGGATCCAGATTTTCCAGCCGCCAAGCATCTCTGTTCTTCAGGAAACCACCTCCAGGTAGAGTGCAGTGGAAACGACCAGGGTGAGTAAAAAAACTCTGTTTGTGTTTAACTGACAAATCTCCACCAGAGGACAGAAAACACGTGTTATTTTATTTTTTTATATATTTATTTATAAAGCACTCAAAGCACTTTTTTACCATGGTTTTTACAAACCAATTTATTTCTCTATAGTATAAACAATACACTCTCTTTGTATTTCTAAATATCTGATGAATAGAAAAAAAGGCTTTGGATATGTATTAGATATACTAATATATTCTAATGTAATCTACAGATGTGGTTATTTTGACTAAGTGCCTATAATACAAATAATCTCTACCAATCTTTACTAGTTCCTTGCAGGTCTAACACAGATCACTATTTACTTTTGTCACTCTTTGACCTAGTAAAGCATGTGTGGGAGTAGAAACTTTCAGTTTTAAACACCTTTGTAGACACAGAACAGAAAATAATGTTGGTTTTAAGAAAATTCAAAAAAGTTTATTTAAAAAAGATTTAGAGGCTTTTCTGGTTGCAGTTCAGAGGGAATGACTCAAAGGCAGGTTGGTTTCTGACGAAGACTTCACACTACAAAATATAAAAACATAGATTCAAAAAGTCATATTTTTCTGTTAAGGGATTGTGGATTAAAGCAGGCTTTGTGTAAACATCTGTACCTTGGCAATGTTGGAAGTCACTGTCTTTAGCTGGTGGTTTGACATTTGTCGCTAGTGGAGACTGTAACCAGGGCCTTGACACCTTCCAAGTAATAAAAACAAAGGTCTGTTAGTACAAATGCACACATAAAATAATAAGTGAAATTAGTAAATGAATATTGGTCATACTTTTAAAAACATCTGTCAGTTCAATGAAGCTGGAGGGTGAGGCTGGAGGCGCTGTTGGTGGTGGAAGCTGTCGATGGTCTGACTAAATTCTGGTTTGACACGGCAGAACAGACAGGATAGATGGTATGTTTTTGAGGCAGGAGCGGGCTGAAGCTGAGACAGACTTTTGGTGGTGCTTCTTGGTGATATGGACTTGTGGACTGGACACTGTGAGGCAGGTGGAAGGTGGTATTTGGTGCTTGAGCCTGATGCTGGAGGCTGGAGACTGGAGACTGATGTTGAAGGCTGGAGACTGGAGGCTGATGTTAGAGGCTGGAGACTGGAGGCTGGAGACTGGAGGCTGGAGGCTGATGTTAAAGGCTGGAGACTGGAGGCTGATGTTAGAGGCTGGAGGCTGGAGGCTGGAGGCTGGAGGCTGGAGACTGATGTTGAAGGCTGGAGACTGGAGGCTGATGTTAGAGGCTGGAGGCTGGAGGCTGGAGGCTGGAGGCTGGAGACTGATGTTAAAGGCTGGAGGCTGGAGGCTGGAGGCTGGAGGCTGGAGACTGGAGGCTGGAGGCTGATGTTAAAGGCTGGAGACTGGAGGCTGGAGGCTGGAGGCTGGAGGCTGGAGACTGGAGGCTGGAGACTGGAGGCTGGAGACTGGAGACTGGAGGCTGGAGGCTGGAGACTGGAGACTGGAGGCTGGAGGCTGGAGGCTGGAGGCTGGAGGCTGGAGGCTGGAGACTGGAGGCTGGAGGCTGGAGACTGGAGACTGATGTTGAAGGCTGGAGACTGGAGGCTGATGTTAGAGGCTGGAGACTGGAGGCTGGAGACTGGAGGCTGGAGGCTTATGTTAAAGGCTGGAGACTGGAGGCTGATGTTAGAGGCTGGAGGCTGGAGGCTGGAGGCTGGAGGCTGGAGACTGGAGGCTGGAGGCTGATGTTAAAGGCTGGAGGCTGGAGGCTGGAGGCTGGAGGCTGGAGACTGGAGGCTGGAGGCTGATGTTAAAGGCTGGAGACTGGAGGCTGGAGGCTGGAGGCTGGAGGCTGGAGACTGGAGGCTGGAGACTGGAGGCTGGAGACTGGAGACTGGAGACTGGAGACTGGAGGCTGGAGGCTGGAGGCTGGAGGCTGGAGGCTGGAGGCTGGAGACTGGAGGCTGGAGGCTGGAGACTGGAGGCTGGAGACTGGAGGCTGATGTTAAAGGCTGGAGACTGGAGACTGGAGACTGGAGGCTGGAGGCTGGAGACTGGAGGCTGGAGGCTGGAGACTGGAGGCTGGAGACTGGAGGCTGGAGACTGGAGACTGGAGCCTGATGTTAGAGGCTGGAGCCTGATGTTAGAGGCTGGAGGTGATGTTAGAGGCTGGAGGTTATGTTAGAGGCTGGAGCCTGATGTTAGAGGCTGGAGGTGATGTTAGAGGCTGGAGGTTATGTTAGAGGCTGGAGCCTGATGTTAGAGGCTGGGGCCTGATGTTAGAGGCTGGAGCCTGATGTTAGAGGCTGGAGGTGATGTTAGAGGCTGGGGCCTGATGTTAGAGGCTGGAGCCTGATGTTAGAGGCTGGGGCCTGATGTTAGAGGCTGGAGGTTATGTTAGAGGCTGGAGCCTGATGTTAGAGGCTGGAGGTGATGTTAGAGGCTGGAGGTTATGTTAGAGCCTGATGTTAGAGGCTGGGGCCTGATGTTAGAGGCTGGAGCCTGATGTTAGAGGCTGGAGGTGATGTTAGAGGCTGGGGCCTGATGTTAGAGGCTGGAGCCTGATGTTAGAGGCTGGGGCCTGATGTTAGAGGCTGGAGCCTGATGTTAGAGGCTGGAGCCTGATGTTAGAGGCTGGAGGTGATGTTAGAGGCTGGAGCCTGATGTTAGAGGCTGGAGCCTGATGTTAGAGGCTGGAGGTGATGTTAGAGGCTGGGGCCTGATGTTAGAGGCTGGGGCCTGATGTTAGAGGCTGGAGGTGATGTTAGAGGCTGGGGCCTGATGTTAGAGGCTGGGGCCTGATGTTAGAGGCTGGAGCCTGATGTTAGAGGCTGGGCCTGATGTTAGAGGCTGGAGGTGATGTTAGAGGCTGGGGCCTGATGTTAGAGGCTGGGGCCTGATGTTAGAGGCTGGAGCCTGATGTTAGAGGCTGGAGGTGATGTTAGAGGCTGGGGCCTGATGTTAGAGGCTGGAGCCTGATGTTAGAGGCTGGAGCCTGATGTTAGAGGCTGGAGGTTATGTTAGAGCCTGATGTTAGAGGCTGGAGCCTGATGTTAGAGGCTGGAGCCTGATGTTAGAGGCTGGAGCCTGATGTTAGAGGCTGGAGCCTGATGTTAGAGGCTGGAGCCTGATGTTAGAGGCTGGAGCCTGATGTTAGAGGCTGGAGCCTGATGTTAGAGGCTGGAGCCTGATGTTAGAGGCTGGAGGTGATGTTAGAGGCTGGGGCCTGATGTTAGAGGCTGGAGCCTGATGTTAGAGGCTGGAGCCTGATGTTAGAGGCTGGAGCCTGATGTTAGAGGCTGGAGGTTATGTTAGAGCCTGATGTTAGAGACTGGAGCCTGATGTTAGAGGCTGGAGCCTGATGTTAGAGGCTGGAGCCTGATGTTAGAGGCTGGAGGTGCTGCTTGGTGGTAGAAGCTGCAGATGGACAGGACACTGTGAGGCAGGAGGAAGGTGGTATGTGGTGCTGGCAGAACAGACAGGATGATGGTAAGGCGTCTGTTTATGAGGCAGGAGGAGGCTGAAGCTGAGGCAGACTGTTGGAGGTGCAGCTTGGTGGTAGAAGCTGCAGATGGACTTAACAAGTATTTCTATTAAAACAAGAAAAAAAAAGTTTAAATTCATCAAATGTATGTCTTGAACTATATACAATATTTACAAAGAAGAGAGTCTCTAGTTGAGACGTCTCTTTTTGGAGGGGCCCCGAGGGTCCGGCTCTTCAGAGACGTCCACGTCGATGTGTGGAGGACAAGTCTCGTGTGAAGTGGACTCCTCTATTTTAAGGAGTCCCGAGGCTGTCTCCACAACAGTGAGGAGTGGACGGTTGAGGGCCTCCCACAGGCGCTGCTTGATCCTGCGGCCGAGCTCGAGAGTACGGACGTGGACGGCCACTTTTGTACCTTTGAAATGCAAACAAAAAATAGAAAAATCAATTATTTTAACTTTTAATTGATTTCTTCACATGTGTTGTTAGAAAAGCCATTTTGTCTTTCCCTTCTGTGAGACAAATACAGTCTTTCTATTAATTAGCAAATGATAAAAATACATATATCTTTCCTGTTGGCCATAAAAAACCTACTTGAGCATGTCATCCACTACTGAGTGGTAGATGCTCTGGTACTGCTCCACAGAGTACCCATGGATCGTCACAGGATCCCTGTCAGCAGTGGACGGCTCGGGGTGGGGGCCCTCGCTCTGAGCAGCGGAGGAGGACTGGGGGCCCTCGCTCTGAGCAGCGGAGGAGGACTGGGGGCCCTCGCTCTGAGCAGCGGAGGAGGGCTGGGGGCAGCGGGTCAAGCCCAGGAACTCTGGGAGCTCTGCAGAGTTACTGCGTGGCTTAGGTTCAGGGCAGTGGACTGAAGGAAGCTCCACGTTTGTAGTAGGAAGAGGAGGAGTGGCAGGAGGAAGGTCAGGGGTGGGCTGTGGAGGCTGGTCTGGCAGGTGAGAGCTAAGGACCTGTTTAGGGGCAGCACTTAGACACTTAGAGGTATGCCAATTAAAGTCTATATTTACAACCAGGTCTGATGAGCCTGATTTCTTCATCTACAACATATTCTGTAAATCTATTTCTGTTCTTCAGAAACTAACACAACAACATGAGCTTTTACATGATCTCTACAAAAACCTCTGGTGCTTACCTGCTTCCAGTAGCCCCCCGACTTGTGCTGACTCCTGGGGAGCCGCTTCCTCTTCCTGCAGTAGTCGTGGTCCTGCAGCTGAACGGCAAAACAATGAATACACTTTAGAATAAGACAGATTAAAATAACAAGAAAATAAAATACAATAATAAAATATCATGAGTTCACAACTGTCTAGTAACATAGACATCATACAAAACACTAGAAAGCACATGTTTTTGTTTTAGGTTTGGAGTTAACGGATTAGCCTACAATATACATCCTATGCACATTGTATGGTGAAATATAATAATTATCAGTAGGCTAGGCTTTTTTTCTCCATAAGTCAGTGACAGTCTGGGCTGGATTAAAGCTGATTGGTTGGTTTAGTCCGTAACCTACACAGATAACAGGTGTCTGCTAATTTGGCCAGAATTGGACCTAATTGGTTAATTTAGCTTTGAAATCATTTAATATAACTAAACAGCGTTTTTTCAAGGATGCTAATTAGAAAATGTGGATAAAACCAACACATTTCAAAAATTCAAAATACTTACATGCTCCATGCTAACGGTTGTTTAGTCGCACGTAGCAGGTCGTTAGTAGTGAAGAAATCGATAAAAGTGGTCACTTGAGGTCTTTCTTTTTGAGAAATCGTCGAGTGAAACTCCTGAAGAGTGTTTTTTTCTCGTGAATCCAAAAATGGAATGTGAAGTTTTCTGTAAATTTTGAAATATAACAAGCGACGCATAGAAACGGCCCTAACAACCACGGAACCAACAGTACGCAACATATAATTGTACAATTAATAAACGGGTTTGCATGACATGAATTTATCATTATTGTTGAAAACGCATTAGTTTTGCTTCAATATGTAGCTATAGCCTAACTGTGTCCTTCACCATCCGCGGGTGGTCTCATCCTTCGAGCTATGTATATATAGATAAGATAAAAACACTTTCTGTTGTAGTGTTAGGTGAAGGTGACAGTGTAACTCCTGATGGGAGAGTTGTTAGGCTCAGATGAGACACAGTCTCTTGGAGAAGAGACAAAGTGTCTTCATCTTAAAAACCTAGTCCAGATGCTTTTACTTTAACTTTTTCTTCAAGATGTCCTGGATGATTGAGAACCTTCACAGACATATTGCATTGCGCTGTTTACAGTTTTTTGTAATTGCCAAAGCACGTTTTCTGAAACTTGAAGCCAATGTCACAAATGTTTACAAACAAATTCCAAAACTATATCCTCAAGTGAATTTGAAGCCTTTTCAAAAAAACTTTAAAAACTTGTTAAAATGTCAATTTATTGTCTAAAATCACACACTATCATCACCTTTCTAAATCAGTCCATCAGAGTAACTCTGAGGTGAAAAATCTATAGTATCTTTTTTTGGGCCAGAGTGGCACTCCTCTGAATCTGTTTTTCAAATGAAACATAAATGTCATAAAGCCAAAGTATGTTTTAGACCAATACTTTTACAAAAGAGAAGATATTTCATTTTAATAATTGTGGCTCTGGGGCAGGTTTATGTTTGATATTTCACTGTCAATCATCTGAGGCTAATAGATTTCAGGGATCTCATGTTTAGCATGGCTCGGCATAGTTCTCAGATAATGAAGAGAAGAGGTGAAAATCTATGTGGGTTTTTAAAATTGTATAAAGTATATTAATTTATTATGAAGGCTACTTGTTTAGGATGTTTCTATATAGTCTAAACTTGCTACATAATCTATGAACACTTGACTTAAGCCTCTATGTGAAGCCTTTTAACATTTTTCTTTTTATTCAACACAGCCTGCATTATGTGTCTCAGGTTTTGCAGGGGCCTGAGAAGCTTTGAAGTGGACGACACTGAAGCACAAAGCGGGGAGCTATTGTCCACACAGCAACAAGACACTTTACTGTCTACTTGCCAGCGCTGCAATGCAAGTCCACAATTACTAATTTCTCTGAAGTAAATGTTGCACTTGTAGCAGTGAGTAAATTTAAAATCCTTGGGATTAAACTATAAATTGAAAGATTGTTATTTGTCATACTTTTTCTAATTAGAGTTAAAACATGTAATGGCAATTAAAGCCAAAATACTATAAATACTTCTAAATTTAAATAAAATGATTTTAGATTCATGAACACACTCAGTTTCTCTCTATAATATGTTATATAGTTAACATTTTACAAGGCTTTTGAATAATGCATGTGGTATGTAGCTATAATATAGCATGCTAATCTAACGTTTTCTATTGTAGTTTAAAATATGAAAAAGGTCACTGTTCAAATTGCTCACTCTCAAGAGCCCACTGCCCAGTCCAGTTACACATTACTTTGGAGACTATATTTTACTTAGTTACAGCCACGTTATACATAACTCTTTCTCTTGTAGTTTTCACGATGGACCTGCCCTCTGCTCCCCTGCTTCTGTCTTCTGCACCTGGAAACATCTGTTAAAACATCTGCAGCAGTTTTTTGTTCAAATTATTATTTTATTTATTTGTGTTCAATTACTTTTTAAATAAAATACTGTGATTTTTCAAAACACTGCATTCTTTTTTTTTTATCTTAGACAATGTTGTAAACAACAGATTTGACATTTTTTTGTAGTTTTTGATTTTATACCACTAGATGGAAGATTAAAAAGTAAGGCAGGCCCATACTTAAAGCAGAAAAGGTTTGTTTAAAATTCTAAAACATATGATACAATACATTTCATTGAAAATAAAAAAAGTGTAAATGAATTGTAAACAGTTTTTTTTTTAATGCTCAAGTGTGTAAAAGGTGTCACATATTTGTGATGCAGTTCCAAAAGGTTTGAGAAGCAACAAACGAAGCCTTGTCCCATCAGGTTGTAAGGATGAAGGTGGACGTGGCGAGGATGTGATGAGGAGTTTAAAATGACTGCTGCAGGACGGGACCCTGTGGAAAGTCAGACAAAAAAATAAAAAATTCACACAAAACAAATTCAAGTTGGCCTGTCTTGGTTGAAAGCCCACTCAACACAACAAGGTGCAGGTCTTGAGTGGGAACATATAAGACGGGACAACAACTGTTAAATAAAATGCACATCCAGAAACAGGACATAAGGATTAAAAATAATAGAACAAGACAATACAGAACATGTTTAAATACAATGAACTAGGGTGGGCATGAAAGTGAACTATACAATATTTAACAGTTATTCTGCCAACTCTATTAAAAACAAATCCTGTTATCAGACATATTCCACCGACAATGTAAACTATTGCACACAGACTCTCTGAAATGTACTTAGGCCCCGTTCATGCAGGCTCTAAGACATATAGAAAATGGTCTAATCAAGTTCATTCATTTCCCATTTAAGGTTTGCATGGCCACAAATGTACATGACATACATAATAATATTTACACTTTGACACTCAACACTGTCATTTGACACATTATTAACATTCTCAACCTCTTTAATGTAATTGACACTTACCTTTTCAGCAATACATACCTGCCGTGACCGTCTAGGCTTTGGAGGTTTGTCTTTTGAAAAAAAGAAATTGGTGGGCACAGCTGTTAAAAGAGATTTAAAGAAAATAAATTATATGGCATTGTAGCTACTTTATTTAATTTATTTATTGTAGAATCACAGTTGTACATATTTTTTATTTAGATCATTCCTGTATCAACGAGTTGTGTCCATGGTCAACTTGACACCACAAAAGTAATAGTAATCTATTGCCGTGACCCTCGCAGGAAGCAGTCTGTATCAGTACTTTCCCACTATGTCCACTGGTTCTAACTGGTTTCAACAGGTGAGTGAGTAGGTGTCTAATCTAGGTACAATGTAGCAAAGTGAGCAAATAAGTGTAAAGAGTGCATCTCAATAGAATAATACTAACAAATTAATAGACTAAATAGATTATAAAAACAGCTTTCAGTCAGTCTGCCGTTTCTTTTCGAGCTTCCAAATAATGGAATATTATTCCAACTACCATCAGAAAAATTAATTTAACTGGATTATTTCACTCTCTTTCAAAAATGTGGCTCTTCAGATCAGACTTGTCAGTATTAAACCCCTCTGCGCTCTGCTGTTTTAACAACTTCTGTTTCTCTTTGCTTAATAAGATGTCTGTAGTGTAACTAACGCATGTTTTCTATTTGTCCTTTTTAATTTTGACAGCGTGTTTTATTTGTCTCCCTAATGGCCTGCATGTAATTAATGATGTTTCTGATAAAGCTGCTGCTCGCTTGTGACTCACTGTGCAGTTCTACAATTACCCATGTGAACTAATGTTACTCTGGCATATTATACAGTTGTACTGTTGGTCAGTACGTATGTACTGTCCTTGTAATAAAGATGACACAAAGCTTTGGGTACCCTCAAATCAGTGCAGAAGCAATCCGTCTCAAAGTGTTGACTGCACAACCGACTGGAAGAGGTAGGAGTCCAGTTCTGTCTCCTCATCTTCAACACCCACTGGTCCAGTCTGTCTGGATCACCTAGAGGAAAACTTAAACAAACATACAAAAACACATTAAGTGTATGACCTTAAAAGGTTACCAAACCAGTACCGTACATATAGTGTTACAATAACAATTGCAGGGTAGGGTTAGGGTAGATAACAACAGGGCTTCACATAAACAAAAGATCATGGTCATAAGCTTATAATAATTTCTATAATAATTTCTCTTAGGCTAAGTGACTAAAAAAAGATTATGTTTTCAGCATAAGCTATGTATATATGTTTACATTGACAATATTTTTAAGCCCATATTTATAAATATTAAAATAGTAGTTTTTACCTTAGATGTATTTAATGTAACTAAAAAGTGTTAACAGCACTAGGTACTACATTGAAGGTAGGTAGAGGTACAGTTGTCATACTTTATAACACACTCTGAGGGCAGTTTAATATAAGAACAGGGCTCCCAGAGACACTACACGTCCTAAACGGAGGAAATACACACAACACTAGCACAATCTTCTGTGCAATTACGATTTCAGAGAAAAAGTTCATTCGTATTTTTTTTTGCGACATAATCTTCCATTATCTCTTACATAATGATAGCACGTTATTTAGAAGTCATTATTAGCAGTGGGCTTCAGAGCATTGACGGTAGCCTAGCGTAGCGTATTTTCCACAAGTCATTGCAGTTATACCAAGTTGCGCTCATTTGCACGTTATATGTATGCTATTATAAAGCCATAACATCCTTAATTCGATTACTTAAAAAGATATTACAGCTAGCATGAATAAATCTATTGTTTTGCTGTTAAACTATGTTTAATAACCATATACGCAATGCAAATAGTGTTTGGATTTGAGCAAGAAATGCCATGATATATTGTATAACTGGATCTATTTTTAAAGCAAAGCCGTAAAAAAAAATTGAAACTCTGCCTTAACGGTATTATAATTAACATCTAATTCTAAATTACCGTACTCGATGTAATTTTGATAGGGAAAAGTTATTAGCTAGGCTAAATAGCTAAGTAATGCTATATGTTTAGCCGCGTAAGAGCTCTCAAAACCATCCATAAAAACCAAGAAAATTGTATTACTCACCGAAAAAACTGAAGACCACACTTCTCGAAGTGTCTGTTAGTACAGCCGACAGCACAGCCAACAGCACAGCAAGCCATTTCAACAACTTTCTTCTCAAATACTCAGAGAACAGCCGACGGTCAAGTACAGAAGCCTGACACACCTATCGCCGCGTTAAGCCAGCAAGTGTTCATATGTTTAAAGAACATGTCAAAGGGTTTGTAATTTGGTGGGAGTTGTACTGCCATACTTTAGGTTATAAATTATATTTTGTGTTACGTACATATTCATTCATTTATTCATTTTCCACCGCTTAGTCCCGTTGGGGGTCGCGGGTGACTGGAGCCTTTCCCTTTAAGATAATTGTTAACAAGGTGAATAGTAAATAAGTCCTCATTCTACCCCCTGAATATGGGTCAACCAGCGAGGTTTGTTTATATTGGTTTCATGTCATAATTGTGTCTTTATTTTACCTTATTACTCTTTATAACTCGTGTTATTTGTACACCCGTTATAGTTTGACGATGATGCAAGGTTGTTTAAGATGGACTAGGTAACAATAACAAGATTGTACAAAAAAAACACAATAAAGTTTCATTGTGCCATCAGTAAAAAGAACTCTTAATTGACTAAGGCGACGGAGAGGAGTGAAAAGAAGTATGTTATTGACACTGCTGCAATATATAACATAAGAAAGTCACGCGAGGGCAGCAGGCGTAACACAATTGTGAATTTGTTTTTCAGATGGGTGAGTATTTACATCAAAGCAAGCTAGCAGTAATGTGCTGACTCTTTTCCTTTGATGTCCTTTTGTGAGTACTTTAATCAAATTCACATACTGTAAATATCCTTGTTTGTTCAGTTTATTTTAATTTTGACATTTGTTGCTTATGTGCTCTCAAAATGTCTAAAATCTGCACAAGAGTACTGAGTACCCTGAAACTCTAATGTATGGAGAAACCATTAACTGGATAAATATGAATTTTGAAATAAATATAAGTTTAAGCTGAATATGAACTCTACTTTTTTGTTGTATTTTTCTTGTTCAATATATTGTATTGTCTAAGCCACTTTCTAAAGATTTTATTGCATACAACACAATTTGACTTATTGTTTTAAAAGTTATCAAGGACCCAGTGTAATTTTTCCCCCCAATTGCCTTTGTAGGTGTAATGGCAATACACCTCCACACTTTGACTTTCATTTTAATTTGTTCATTTATTCATTTTCTATTTTCCAGCTAATCTGGTCTACTGCCAGTAGAACATATCACAACTGTAAAATAAACAGTAAAGTACTGACCAAAGTCTACAGTAGTACCTTAAAAATGAACAGTAAATTAATGTGAATATAACAGTTGTACTGTATTCTAGCAAAACAGTAAGTTACCTTTAAGATGATAACATAGCTGTACTGTGAATAAACAGTAAATTACTGGCAGCAGAGTTGCCAGTAATTTACTGTTTATTCACAGTACAGCTATGTTATAAATGTTAATTTACAATAAAATCTTTTACAGTGTAAGACAAGATGGAGATGGTGAACTCACAAATTTGATGTAAATCCAGTGACTGCTCAGTTGAACACTCAAGTCAACACTGTATGCAGACATTTTTACCACTTTATCAATTTAGGCCTCAGAAAAGCCAATTTAATTTTGATCTATTACAATGTATTTTTCAACAATAAATTAAACTAAAATCTTTTTCCAGATAAACTTGATCTAAATTCACTTTTTTAATGTGACAGCATTTTGTGAATTCTAGATACACTTACAGAAGCATTCTTATCCAATTATTATATTACTTACAATGTTTCTTCTTAGATCATTACATTTTTTTATTCTTAAAAAACGACTTTACATTATATATTTGCGTTTCTTTAATGTAAGTTATAAATTGTGTCTGCTTTCTTGAGATAACATAATTTAAATTTTCTCATTGTTTTCATTCATTCATTCATCTGTTTCATCATACTTATGTAGACAATAAGCTACAACCTAATGTCCATCTGGTCTCAATGCGTCATTAGCTTGAGAAAATAACAACATTAATTTGCGATCTCGAGAAAAAAACAAAAGAAACACAAAACACTAACACAATTTAGTCATAACGAGAAAACGGGAGGAAAATAATTTTATGAATGCATGGCCACTTAGGGCTTCCATAGTATCTACAGACTATTGTATCATAAAAAATACTAATTTATAACCTTATTTTTCTTGTTATGACAACATTTTTTACAGGATAAATATTTTCATATGACAAAACAGGTTTCCAGCTTGAAATAGATCTAATTATGTTTATTTATGACTTAGAGCCAGCAGGTCTTGTATAATGCTTGCCTCCACAGAGAAAACCTGAAGCCAGGTACTTGTCATATTTCTTCACAGTGTCTTCCTCCTGCTCTTTTTACAGACTTAAAAGCTTAGCCACTCAGCTCTCTCAGTACAACTTATGACTGTTTAATCCCATCAACAACAGGGATTGCTGTCTAACTTCCACTGAACCTGACAAATGACTAAGGAAGTGAGACTCGGGCTAAAATGTTGATTCATGACTTTGGCTTAAGTTTCCTCCAGAACTTTTCCGACTAGATTAATCTCCCAACATATAAATCATCCCTCGGCGGAACCAGGCCTTCCCCTGAAGTGTTGCTCAGATTTCTCACCACCATCACTGCAGAAATGTTTCATGGTTCAGTCTGGAAAGTTTAGGCCGTGGTTGGTTATATTGATGTCTGGATGTTGGACTTGTTGTAGTTGAGTTTTAGTGCAGTGGGCAGATAGTGCTCAACTCTATGTCTAATTTATTTTACTTCTTGACAGGGCCTACAAATGATTTATTAGCTCCTGTCAGAAGCCTTTGATTGCACCATTGCTCTTTAATGGGCCGACATTGGCTCAACAGGACGCCATACAGCCCACCTCACATGACCGCTCTGACTCTTATTACCTTTGACTGAAGGGGCGCTCAGTTGTAACCTAGTATAGCACAGGCCATTCAGAAACAAGTTTATTACTTTTTTTAAAGTGTGTAATAATTTAAGATGACCCTGTTCTTGTTGTTATTAAAATGTCATGAGAAATAAAATATACACCGTTTATGTCCATTAAAATAACAGCATTTACAATTATGAAACCTACATTTGTGTCATACAAAACTGCAGCCAGTATGTGTTTTATTTTATTTTTTGAATGTGAGGAAAAACAGTTTAATGACCTAATAACGTGCACCAAAACTTGATTGAAAATGAACTTGATTGATGGAATCTGAAGTTACTAAATCTAAGGACTGTCATCCATGAAGTTTTAATTACTTTAATCTATACTGTGTTTCCTTTTTAAACCTGTACCAATGCATGGCATATGCCCAATTATAAACATATTTAGCTAACCCTTGTAATATTAATTTTGTCACTACACCAGTGTTGGGCAATTATTTTTCCCCAAGGGCCACATTAGAACACAGGACTATGATGGATGGGCGGGCGGGCCAATACTCTCTTACAGTATGCTTATGGAACTCACTTCTGCTCAATTAAAACAGATTTCTTTTGCCTATAGTTTAAAGTTTGAACTATAGTCAAAACAATATGTGCAATAAACACTGTATATTCAACACCACAGTCACATCTGCACCTCCTCAGTTTTAGATCCACTCTTTACAGTTTGTTCTAAAACCAGTGAAAACTACCTCTCACTGACAGTAGAGATGCTAGCTTTAGAAAGGTTACCGTTTGAAGTGTTTTAGTGTCATCAATTGATCACTGCAGAATATTGAAGCAAAAGGAAAAAATATATACAGTGTTTAATTATCAGTAAATTATTAGTAAATTCTTGACGGGTCAGATTAAACAGCCCAACAGTCAGTGTTGTGCCTGAACGCGTTCATTGAACGATAGTTCATGAACTCGTTCATATTTTGGGCGAACGTGAACTGAACGTGCTGTATTACTGCCTGATGAACGTTACTGTGAACTCGTTCATTCTGGTGTCTGTGAACGGCACGCTCACGCCAGATTTCTATAGAGCCTTCCAGGCGAAAACCCGGATAAAACACACCGCAAACCAGCCGGAAACGGGTCTTAATATGTAGCGGAAAAACACCAAAACCTGGCAACACCAGCCACCTGTGTCGCACCGCCGTCCGCCGCATGCGTGACGCGTCATCAAAAAAAAAAAAAAAGAAAAAAGAAGCATTGAGGCGACAGCAGCATGTAGTAAGTAGCCTGGTTCTACCAGACTCTCGTACATTTCATTTGTACAGAGAGTACTAAGTACTAAAGCGAAATGAAATTGAGCGGAAGTACGTAGGAGGGCAGAGCCAGGCTATGTAGTAAGGCGTATGATCATTTAAATTCATTCATGTAACTTGTTTGTTGAACCTGCCTGGTCTATTTTTCCAGGATTCCAATATTCTGTTTTAGCATGTGGACAATGGACAATTATTAAAATTGAAAAACGTTTTCACCTTAATGATTACTGTCCTGTTTTTCTTTGAATAATTCCTCATTAAAAAAGACCATTCAAGCAGCACGTTTGTCCTCATGTTTTTGAGAATGTACTGTAGGGTTGAAAGCTGCAGCTGCTACTAGTGTGGAGTGAATGGACAGCAACAAAGCATTAAAGCAACAATGTCCCCTCAATGCTAATGTAAACCCTGGTTGGATAAGGATTGAAAATTGGATATGAAAATTTAATCTGACGCATAGCTTCATTGTTAAAACTGATAAAATAATTGCTGTCTGTGATTCTACTGTATATGGGCTGTGGCAATAATTTTGAAAAATAATAGCTCGCAGCAACATATGGAAAAAAAGAACTATGAACAAGTTCATTTTTGGAACTGTGAACTTAGTTCAAAATTTTGAAGTTTGAACTGAACTGAACTAGTTCATTTTAAAATTTGTGAACTGAACTTTGAACTAGTTCTTGTAGAAAGTGAACTTTCCCAACACTGCCAACAGTCCACATGTGGCCCCTGTGCCTTAGTTTTCCCACCACTGCTCTACACTTTATATAACATGCATGTGCTTTACCTTTAAGAAAGTCTGCTGGGCCACCTGAGACTGCCTGGTCACAGCTGCTGCTCACTACTTTAACTAATGCATTGTGGACTGCATGGAGACTGAAATGTAGTGTTGCACCATAGATTGTCACGTAGTAAAAACTTAGCTGTAGAGTAAACATCTGTATCTGTAAACATGATATCTGTTTGCACCAGGTGGCCATCATCTGACATAGCACCATCAAACCTGCACTCTTCAATTTTAGATGTGCCTTTAGTCGTTTAGTCAGTTCTTGAACTGGGCCCGCTGTCAAAATTGAAATAGCGTGCCTTTTTTAACCTTTATATTTAAAAGATTTTTTTTAGTGTTACGACTGTTAGCATTTCACCTTTGCGGTTTTTTTCGGTTCTATTTGTGCCTCTGCGGCTGCCGTAATCTTTCCTTACGCAGCCAAAACATACCCTCGATTTCTCACTAAGCTAACAGGGTAGAATAATGGATGAATATTCTCGCGTTAAATCCACCAAACTCGTTTTAAAAGGCCACGACAAAGGGTAAGTACTGTTGCGTTCTGCAATTTAGACCTCTGTAAATAAGAAGTAGATAAAATTTGTGTAGATTTATTTGTGAACGTAACGAAAACATTACAGGATTCTATGATGCTAGCGCGTAGATGCGTTAGCCATTTTCGTTAACTAGCTACACCGATAACTTAAAGTTTATTTTGTACATGGAAAGACTTTGTGAAAATCATGTTTGTTTTATTTAATCCATGATCTGATAAATCCCAGTTAAATTTGCCAAAACCTTTTTCTGTTAATTTAATTGACCCTCTAATGTGTATGTAAATTGTGAATTTTTTTAACGTTAAAAGAAAGAAGAAGAAGAACAAGGATAAAAAGAGGAAGGCAGCCGATAATGAATCCAAGCCTGATATTGTTGGTATGTGTGTTTTGATATTTGTGCTTGAATAAATGCTAACTAACTTGGTTCGGAACAATTCAACACTACCCAATACAGAAGCATAACCCATCGCCCTTCTAACCTATACTGACATGTCACAAGTCATGGGACGGAAATACAAACTTTGTAATTTACTCATGACTCTTGCTGTTTAGGGGGCTGGTGGACTGTCAACAAATTTGGGGAAATCTCTGGTACGGTTGCCATAGAGATGCAGAATAATTCTTATGTTCATGCCATGGACAATGGACTCTTCACACTCGGCGCTCCACACAAAGGTAAGAAGGAAAGAGACAGGTGGAATCAAAATGGATGAGTATGTTATGTATTTAAGGCAGATTATTTATATTTTTTTCATACGAGTGTTTACTCCCTACTTATAAGGGAATCGTGATGGCCACCTGGTGTCCAAATCTGTCCAAATCACACATGAAAGATGTTCACGGCTTGATAGCAAAAAGCTTAATGCTGAAGAAAAGTGATGATTTTCAGTATTGGGATCCCATAGCTGCTACTAAAGTGGCTTTAAAAGTTGGAAAAAGCAAACAGTTTTTCTATTACTTACTTATTACATTTAGGACAATTAAAATTCTTGTAAGGATGTAACAAAGGCCCAATTCTACCCCTTAGCCCTTGTTTTGCGCATTCACAAGAAACAAAGTGGTGTTCCAATACTTTATTTGGATCAAGGGGTAAGGGGTAGGGCGGTACACCCCTCCAAACAGAGATTTTGGAGGACCACACAAAAATATCTTGCAAATTGCAGTGCGTTTACTGGCACCGCTGATGCAAGAGGGGTGCAAAATATAACTAATTTGGGCTAAAGTTAAGATTTTAAATTATGTTCCTTTTAATCTTGAACTTGTTTATGCTCTGATGCGTTTTCTCCTCTCAAAGTATTAAAGTAGGCAGTAGCTCAGTGGGTAGAGTGGTCGTCTTTCAACCAGAAGGTAGCCGGTTCGATTCCCGCTCTCCCCACAGTTCATACTATCGTTGTGTCCTTGGGCAAGACACTTAACCCACCTTGCCTCCAGTGACTGTAACACTGGTAATGTAATGTAAGTCGCTTTGGATAAAAGCGTCTGCTAAATGAATAAATGTAAATGTAAAGTTGCTGTTTGCTTACGTTAGCGTCACATCGACAGGTCACAGTCTTGTAGTTGCAGAATATATATATATATATATATATATATATATATATATATATATATATATATATATATATATATATACACACACTCACCTAAAGGATTATTAGGAACACCTGTTCAATTTCTCATTAATGCAAGAATCTAATCAACCAATCACATGGCAGTTGCTTCAGTGCATTTACGGGTGTTGTCCTGGTCAATCCAGATGCTTTTGCTTCAACCTTTTTGTCTAATTGACACAGGTTTTGGCATTGTTCAATATAAGCTGTGCAAATTATTTTTTTTCAAACTGAATTTCCTGAAGCCTTATGACAAAACCCAATTGCTGAAACCTAAATGATGAATAGTTATTTGTAGTGCTGAAGAAAACAGTCTCACTTTATCTGGGGAAACAGTTTGTTAATATTCATATCTGTATTTCAAATGTATACTAATGTTCTTCTGGTCACTGTAGAGTTTTGAGTGCGTTATTCAAGTAGTTAATCCAGATTTAAAGGGCAGCTTGTTTAAGTTACAGAGAAGGACAGTGTGTCTTCAGGCACCTCCTGAAGGGGTGCTGCTCAGTAAAACAGTCGGCCCCGAAAAAGACTACCAACAATGTATTCAGCCCACGTTTGGTTGTAAGCAGTGGAAATGGTTGGTGAGATTGAAACATCCCAATTCCCTCTGTGAGTCCTCGTCCGATGCATTCGCATAAGCTTATCTCTGGCAGATGAAAGCGGCTGCGAGTGTGCAGTATAGAGAGAACTAGATTAGAGATTCTCCCCTTTTGGGGCTTGTTCCTCACAGAGTTAGATACACAGCCTTTTAAAAAGCCAAAGTAGTGCTCCTGTTCACGTGTAGGTCAGAGCGAGCACACTAATGCTCTCTCAGCCTTTACAGAGGGTCACAGTCTGCCATATTCTGAAGATATTCAGCCTTTAGAGAAAGAGCATGATACTGCATTATATGTCTTCTTAATAATGTTTTTCTCGTAAATGTCTGGCAGGATCGGCTTTTGGATGATGTAAAGGTTACATAGAATTCACATTAAAAAAATCATGTGAGGGACTTGTCTTGTTTATTTTTCACTTGTTCATATATTTTATATTCAAATATTTCACTTTCAGTTATGATCAGTAGCAATAACAATCATAGGCATTAGTAGAAAATGGACACACGGTTTAGCATAATCTCTGTTTCTGCCAATAAAACAGTCAAAAGGCCATAAGGGTTAATTTTACAGGTGCATTGCCTAACACCATGATTTTATATGAACTTCTCTCATAACTTCAATATTATGACACATTTAACCAACATACAGAAGACTATATAAACCATGTTAATTGTGGTGCCATGGTTGGCACTCCCAGGCTGTACGGGACCTTTCTGTGTAGAGCCTGCATGTTCCTACCATGCTTGGTGAGATTCCTCTGGGTAAACCAGTTTTCCCCACCAACATCAATACATGCTGGGCGCCACCTTGTGGACAGACAGTCAGCAACAAAGACATCCTCTTGGAAGTCTTTTTCCGTTTGATGTACTGGCAGACACGTAGTGATGCAAAGAAATTCAGCTCTTGCAGCCTTTACACCTGTTGTTGCTGCAGTGCAGTCTCAGCACAGTGTTACAGAACAGAACAAGCAATGCAGACTGTTCTGAAGAGTTGTATGAATATTAATAACGTAAAGCCTGTTTTTGTTGTTCCAGATGACGAAGGGCCTGATCCTCCAGAGCAGTTTACGGCCGTGAAGCTCTCAGACTCAAGGTGAGACATATACCTGCCTCCCACAAATCATCCTCTTACACACCATTCATACTGTATAGCAGACGACTCGTGTGATGTTCCTTTTATTATGTTTACATTTACATTTAGTCATTTAGCATACGCTTTTATTCGAAGCGAATTACAAGTGAGGAAACCAATGGAAGCAATTATAACAACACAAGATAACAAAAAGCATAAGTGCACAAAAACTAGTCACTTAGAACCCAGCACAGTATACAAAGCTAAGGATAGAAAATAATTTATTTATTTATTTATTTTATTTTTTTGAAGAAAAGGAATTGATAGAAAAGGAAGTAGAATTCAGTGTTTGTCAGTCAGGTGTTGACGAAAGAGATGTGTTTTCTAAAGAATTGTTGAATCTGCTGATCTTGTAGCAGCAGCAGATCATTCCACCAATGTGGAACAGATCCAGAGAAGGTACGCGAGAGTGATTTTTCCTTTTTGGGATGTATTACTAGACTTTGTTCATTTGCAGAGCGCAGGGATCTGGTAGGAACGTAGGTCTGTATTAGTGAGTGAAGATATGGGGGTGCAGAACCAGAGGTGGTCTTGTAGGCCAAGAGCATAGCTTTGAACTTGATGCGGGCGTCAACCGGGAGCCAGTGTAACCTAATGAATAGAGGAGTTACGTGCGCTCTCTGGTTCATTAAAGACCACTCTTGCCGCTGCATTCTGGATCAGCTGCAGAGGTTTGGTTGTGCAGGCAGGGAGTCCAGCCAGTAGAGCATTGCAATAATCCAGTTTGACCAGGACCAAGACTACACATTAGCTGTCCTAAAGAGAAATATGAGACATGTTAAACAGTTGATACTGACTCATTTCTATTTATATTTCATATGTTTCAGAATAGCACTAAAATCTGGATATGGAAAGTATTTGGGTATCAACTCGGACGGTTTGGTGATAGGACGCTCTGACGCCATCGGCGCTAGGGAACAGTGGGAGCCAGTTTTTGAGAATGTGAGTAACATTAGGTATTTATTTTAAATGATATGGATTTTACAATTTACTGCCATTCTGGAGCAGAAATATGGCTCAGGACATTGTAATTTGGCAAAAATCAGGCAGGGTTACCACAAGTGTGAATAAAATTGTAATATTTGTTTAAAATTCAAGCAGATTTTAAAACTGCTTGAATTTTAAACGGAGTGAGAAAATGTTTGAAACCTTTTACTGTATCTCTTTCACATCAAAAAGCAACATGCTGAATACTTTTTTATAATGTAGTGGGGTAAATAAAACGAACCACACAGCTCCAAAAAAGAACTATTTATTGTATTGTTGTCATATTAAAATTGTGTCAACAACATGAAGCATTAGCTTAATAGAAAACTAGGAACAAATTTCACTTAAAACACTCTTGGAAACAGAAACAGTAATTGTGGAAAAATAGAGACAATGGGGCGTAGTGACTCATTTGTAGAGCAGTTGACCTATAACTGGAAGGTTGGCGGTTTTGATTCCTGTTTTCCCCACAGTTCATATTTTTGTTGTTGTTGGCCAAGACACTTAACCCTCCTTGCCTCCAGTGACACAGCACTGGTGTATGAATGTGTGAGAATGTTGAGAAACCGAATGGACATTAGCTTAAGGCTACAATCTGGCATGTTTACATTCATGTGGCTGTGTCTCATGTTAAAAAAACGAATAAAAGCTATAGAATGATGTTCCAAGGTTTAAAAGACCTTTTAGATGAACTGTCTACAAGGTCATGATTATGCTCAATAAAAAATATAGACTAGCGCCGTCATAAGGAGATTTAGATCATTTTCCACAAAAAACAAGCTGGGCCTATTTGAGTGACACACATGTTCCTTCACAGAAGAAGCCCTCGGATAACATTAGTGTTGAAGTTATAGGGAATATAATGACATGATGCCAGAGAGATGTGCTGTAACTGCTGCAAAAGCTGGACATACCAAATCAATAAAGTTACAAAAATGGATAAAAACAGTAGGAATTACTTCATCTGATAGTTGTAATAAATGAATAATAATAATAATTAGCACAATATAAGTTTAATCATCCAAACAAAGAAAGGACTTTATAAATTACCTTTTTATCAGACTGCAATAACTACATTAACTTAAACACAGATTGACATCAAATAAAAATATTTTTCTCCATATTTGGTCCACATTTTAACTTTCAAAGAATAAATGAAATTCATCCCTGATTTGCTTATTAACACAAAGATTACAAAACCTCACCTCATTGACCCCTACCGTAGCGGTCGATGAAAACGTGGCTTGAGTTTTAACCGTGGAACATCTTGTCAAAAGTTCTAGTCACTCAGCAGTGCCCTGGCTGTGTTTGCCGTTCTGATTTGAGTATTTCAGCTGATGCGAGATAGTACTCAGCTGAATGATGAACATCTGCTTCATTATGCAGAGTGCGTTCTACCTTATCACAGCAACACACTCCTCGCCTTGATGCTTTGTTTAACCTATAAACAGCCTCGCCCGACGCAACCTTGAGACTCTTTTTACATAGAATACCAGGCAACCCTTTCAAGCCTGTCCTGCCGCAATTCTCTCTAATCTACTGCTGCCTCCTCCTCTCAGGGCAAAATGGCTCTCCTGGCTGCAAATAGCTGCTTCATCTCCTACAGCGACAGCGGGGACATCGAGGCCAAGAACAAGACGGCGGGAGAAGGCGAGATGGTGAAGGTGATGTGTAAATTGTGTTCCTCTGCAAGGTTGCATCTTAATCCTCTATTGTGAAGTGGGTGAGCTCTGTGGGGCCTGACGGAGAAAGGGGCAAATGTCCGTGACTTCTTTGCAGGGGTTCAAGGTGTAGGATGTTTAATGCACAATCTCTCACGCTGCTTTTTTTTTTCTATAATGATAAACAGATCCGAACCAATGTGGAGCGGGAGGTCAAGCATAAGGATGACCTGGCAGATGAAGACAGGGGGAACGTCAAGTCCTGTGAGGTCAATTATGTGTAAGTATCCTATATATACTTCATTCAAAGCCAAGGTGTGGTGCATCTTAAGGTTTAAACATAATTCTTTTGAGGAATGAATATATCGCTGTGAAGTTCTCTAAACATAATGCATTATTTAGACATTTTATTCCACTTATATGCCACAAAGCAGATTTTTTTTTTCTCAGTGCTTAAAATGAGGCTGACCAATAACATTAATGACAAAATCTCCTCTAAATGAGTTTATCATTTTTTTTCTGCTATTTCTTTCTGTTTGTGAAAGGTTTTTACAAACGCGAAGAAAAAAATAAAACCCCATTTGAGCCTTGAAAATGATTGACATTTACAGTATAGACCTTTCCAGAAGAAGTCTTCACATGGCCAACAGAGCAACAAAAGCCTAATTCCCATAATTCCCATTCTTTTGTATAAGTTATATAAGTTATAAACAGGATTTTTATATGTTTATATGTATATGCTAATCTTGTCAGGCAGAACTCAGTCTTTCATATAAAGGAAGAAGTCCTAAAAAATATCCATGTTTAACTCTAGGTCCTCCATGTGCTTTTTGATTCGTTCTGTACTGTAGCTCCAACAGGTTATCTGCAGATCCTTTAAAAATCTTAAAAGGTATTCAATTCCATAATGTAAAAATAAGGTCTTAATTTGCATTATAATGTCTTAAATCTATGTTTCATAAAGAAGATTTTATTTTCATTTTAAAATAATGTAACGTTACGTCTTTGTCACGCAGAACAAAATAGGCTGAAACAACTAACAAACACGTAGGCTAGGAGCTTGAACTGGTATTAACAAACGTAATTAGTGGTTTTGTTTGTTTTGTTTTTGCTATGAAATTGGTCTTAAATTAAATTTTAGATGGTATTAAAAAAGTCTTAAATCTAAATTTCAGAAACCTGCATATACCCTGTGACCAGTATAACTTGTAAAAGTAATAATCAGCCAATACCTTGTAGTATGTCGTTTTTAGCTGCTGCGGCCCAAAAGCTTGTTTAATCAGAAACTAGCCCAATATTGAAATAATGTTCTCTACCCACTCACTGACGGCACACACACATTTGCCAAAATCATCTTGTTTGTGCACAATATGAGAGGTATTTTTAACATTTAGGTTCACAGTTTTTACATATGTTTAGTTTGGTCTGTGGTCTAAAGTCAATTTTTCAATTACCATGGTTAAGGTTGGTAATATTAAATGTGATTTAAATTGAAACATTAGTTCTATTTATTAAAAAGTCTATAGAATTTACACTTGTGTCTCGTTTCAAAGTGTCCTGGAGGTGATTGGTCTCCCGGCGGTCTCATTGCATCATTAATCAGAGCGGCCTGTGTGGTGACAGTTTGACAGTTACAGTTTAAGCCGTGTACCTTTCGACCTTGCCTCTAATGAGCACTTTAAGCACTTTACTTTGATCGAGGAAAAACGCAGCACCCTAATCTGTGCAGACATTCATTTCCCTCCCATTATGTTCACATTCTGCCATTCTGCTCAGACAATGTTCTGACAGCAAAATCACATCCCTGTGTTCTGAGAAACCTTTAAGTCACCGTCTCATCAATCTCACTCTTAAAGATGGCCCGTAGGTTTTAGTTTCCTGCCACACATTTTTATACCAACTGTCTGTGGTCTATTAAGATCCAGGCGATATATGTCTGAAGCTGTTGCTGCTGCTCTATTTGTTTTAGCAGAATGCTGGGGAAATGGACTCATCATGCTGACGTGTTGATAATGGCTGCCCTTGAGCTGGTGTTGTGATGTAGTGTTAAGTGTCTCAAATGCCTTTCAGGATGGAGTGTAGCATGGGAATCATAAAACACTGGTGCAGCGAGGAGGAAACTAAACACGGCGTTTATTCATAGCATGTTTGTGATACTAATGTATTTTTTGTCATTTTTATTTTACTGACATAGCAAAAATGGTGATGTTTTAGGTTCTTATCAGGAAAAGTCATAGAATACTAAAATGCCCTGTGCCCATTTCCACTTTCAACCAAACTTAATAACTTTGTAACTGGAAGATGAATATTAATTTGGTCCTAATAGTTAAATTTACATCTCAGAAAAATCAATCTTGACCTGTTTTTACATGAGCGTTCATCTCATTCAAAGATGTATTTACACAAAGAGTTGATGTATAGAGTGCTATACTCGTATTAATAAAGTAACTACTTTCCATCCAAGTTGATAATGCAGTGGACTTAAAGACAGTGGCCAACTCATTTTAACCTGAGTTTTTCAACAAAAACAGTACATGAATGTACTGTTTTGTTGTTTGTGTTAAAAGTGAGGTTGATTAGCATAAAATGTCAATATTGTACTTGAAATAAGAATACTCAAAGCGCTTTTCATCAAGCTTCCATTCACACACAAATTTATACACCAGTTACTAATATTTTGGCTTATTTTGTGGTCTGTTTGGTGAGTAATTCAGCTTCTACAGTAATTCTTAACTTGTTGTGTTTCTACAGAAAGAAGTTTCAGAGTTTCCAGGATCGCCGGCTCAGGGTTAATGAGGGTGACGCCACAACACTGAAGAAAGCCAGAGTGGACGGGAAATTTCATGAAGCTTTGCTTGACAGGTATAAAAACTTGTGTTGTTTTCACAGTTTTTATATATAACAAAGGCTGAGACAGACTGTGGAGTGTAACATATTGTCATTCTTGTGTCTTACAGGAGAAGTAAGATGAAAGCAGACAGGTACTGCAAGTGAAGACTTTCTGCAGTAGTTTTGTAAATGTTATTTTAAAATTGACCATTTCACCTGCTGTTAATTTTAGTGAAACTTTTTTTAAATAAACAATACTTGGTCAAAATGTTTATTTTCCTGATTTATTATAACTACTTTTTTATGGCAATGAACTGAATTGTTTTCAGCTGACCTACTTATAGTTGGGTGAATATTTAACACAGATGTGAATGTTTGAAGCATATTGATTTTCTGTATTTCCTCCACTATGCTCCTGTGTCAAAGGCATATTTGGTGGTTTTACACTTATCATTCTAGCCCATAAATAATACATGGGGAAAGGAAGAATTAAGTGTTTCCTTCACACAACAGTAATTCTGCAGACTAATTTTTTGACTGCAAATGTAAGTGTGCAACTAGTGCTTTAGAAATACAGCCTATATTATATGCTGAAATTAAACATTAAATTGTGTTTTCCATCACTTGTTATACTTAGTGAAAGAGAACTATAAAGCACAAGAGGCATGTACACATTCAGTAGACAGGCAACAAGGGAAATAAATATAAATTGAAATATCATTAGTGAACAGGCTTTCATGTTCACTTCCGTGTGGAACAAACCACTGTGATGTCGTCGGGGAGGAGCTAGCATAAACCCTTCACTGTTTTATATTCAGTTATAAGTTTTCTAGAGAGTAAACCTATATTTAGCCAAGTTATTATGATTTAACAAAGCCCACATGTAGTTTAATTGCATTTTCATATGTGCTAAAGTCCTATGAATCCGTTCTGTTCGCTTCCCTGTTCCCCTCTCTCTTGTAATGGTCGGTGCGATGTCACGAGTTAAACAGGGCAGCTTCCGCAACAACAGACCGAAGCCAGAAGGACGCGAGTTTGGTCGTGTTTCTCCCAAAATGGGTCATTTAGGATTTCTTATTTTGTCCGTTATTTTTTCAACGGCAGCGGCACAGTTTATTCCACCGGTAAGTTACAGTTTAGTTTGTACTTTTTGTGTTCCATTAAACCTACTGCACAATTAACCAAGACATGTTGCTATTAGAATTAACCAAGCTCCTTAGAGTTTCTGTCTTTCACTGTGTTAATGTGAATTAATTTACAGTACACGGAAGACTGCAGAACAGACATGTATCCACCAAAGGGACCGACGTAAGTTCTATATCTGTCCGGAGATGTGTCACAGAGGTTTTGTAATGGTGTCATTTCTGAGGTGACTTAACGATACTGTCATTCAGTCCCATTATGTCTGAGTTTATGGAATACATTCCAATAAAGTATCAGTAAAGAGTAAGAACGGTTGGTGAATAGTGCACAATAAAATCAGTTCTTTGTCTTTTTTTTTTTAGAGATGGAAAAAAAAATACAAAAAGCATTACATAAAATGTCAACTGAAACGCTTGCTGTTGTTTCTGCCTAGTTATGTAAAAAAAAATGTGACCAAGGTTTTAATTGTTTAATTGGCCTAGTTTATTTACACTTTCAGTTTTGATGTTTTAAAACTGAGATTAAATTGGACAGATTATTCCAATTAATTAAAGTGATTTTACAAAGAGCAGTAATGGAAATAAAAGAACATTCAGAAACACACGTGAAGGAATAAAACAATTGTAAGTGTAAAACAATTAAGAACATAAAAAAAAACGTAAAGCTGATTCAGCCACACACAGAGACAGGGGCAGGTGACAGGGGAGTTTTTAAATGGGTTTTTGGGATAATTAGGTTTTAACTTATGGACCTGAGAGTCCAAAGAGTAAGTGGTCAACAGGTCTGTGATTATACTGGGAAGCCTGTTTATGCAATCTTATAATCAATTCTAAATTTCACAATGGAGTCACTGGAGTTACATTTAAGCAACACATGACAATATTTTTTAGCATTGAATTATGTTTGTGGGCCAGAGGACTTTTGACTTGCAGTTTGTTCCACTTTTCTAAAACCCTAATGTGAAGTGAAAGCACATGTGAAATATCAAAGCAGTGTTCTTGTGTCATCTCTCACATCGTGCTGTTCTAATCAAGGTTTAAAGGCTCAGTCAGCTGGTACACCATAGACCTGGACTTGCCTCCTCAAAAGAGATGGACGTCTGTGATCACTGAGAAGAAAAAGGATGTGAGAAACTGTCAACTTGTATATTTTAACATGCCTTATTTCCAGCCCTGTTTAAAATCTCCTCTCCCTTTCAGCTGGACACCATGATCGAGGTCATCAGAGACCTGGCTAATGCCTTTGTACCCAGTGGGAGGCTGATCGATTTAGTTGACGTTACTCTGGTGAGTGCTGTAGAAGTCAAATACTTTACTATGATATACGTTCTGAGTTGAAACATTTGAGTGTATTGTGTTTCAGCCTTTAATGGCGAACACACTGCCAAACCCATTCAGGGACGAGATGAAAGGAATCGCAGCGGATTCGGGCATTCCTCTTGGTAAGAATGTCAAGGGCTGACTTTCCAAGATTATATAAGACCTTTTTCAGGTCTTTAATAATTCTTTTCACTTGTGCCCTGCAGGTGAAATCGTTTTGTTCAACATCTTCTATGAGGTCTTCACTGTGTGCACCTCAGTGGTGGCCGAAGACTCTAAAGGTGGGTATGAGGAGGATTAGAATGAAAGAATCCCAGTATTGTCCTTTTAAAAAAATTAGTGTCACATTTTTTTTAAATAATCATTCACTTTGTCCAATTACTGAAGAGGCCTGATAGAGAGTCTCTATGCCTGCAATTTCAAAGCAAGCTAAAATATGTTCTAGTGTTACCTGCAAAAATGGCTTGATAAATCGAGAATGTAACCCCTGAACCCTTTCTTTCAGTGTGCATTAATACTTTAATGTAATAACAGTAACCAGAACCCCTAAATGTATGCTAAAATTTAAAATGTGGATATGGACAAAATCTCGCATAATAGTTTGTCATTTTTCAAAAACCCTAATTCAAGAACTCACTGTAAAACTAACTTGGGAGTCTCTATATTAATATTAAAGTACAGTGTGTCTATGCTTAACATGGCCACATTGCCAACAATGACTACAATTCAATACAGGCCATATGAATGTATAGCGTACATGAAAATCAGTTTTATGTGATGAATGATGCTTATTATGGTGTCTTTTAATGTTGCGTTATTAAGGCATTTGTAAATGACAAAGGGCAGACAGCAGAAATAGCTCTTTGTTTCATGATCATCTTTGAAGCACCACAATGTGTCTCATACCCTGAAACAACACATTTAAATAAGTGTTGTTCTATATTAAAAATACACTTTGTAAAGAGAAGTATTAACAAGGTTAATTATCATACATTATCATACATTATGAGTGAGTCCTGGGTGTAAACACTTGTCAGGTTGGTTACATAAAACCTCATGTTTTTTTTCTTTTTTAGGTAATCTTGTTCATGGCAGAAATCTGGATTTTGGATTATTTATGGGGTAAGAACATCACATCAGAAGTGTCTGTCTGATCACTGTGTCTCAGCTCACGGAACATAAACTCTCTTCACAGCTGGGATGTGAAAAACAAGTCATGGACTGTTAGTGAGAAGCTCAAGCCTCTGGTGGTGAACCTGGACTTCAGGAGAAATAACAAGACCGTCTTCAAATCCACCAACTTTGCAGGATATGTGGGCATGCTGACGGGGCTCAAGCCTGTAAGTCATGAAAACTACCCATACTCAGTCAGTGCTTCACTTTAAGATTAAAATGATTGTTTGTCTCAGCACTTGTTCAGCCTGACGATGAATGAGCGCTTCAGCCTGGATGGAGGATACATCGGTGAGTATTGAGTAGTTTATATAATGTCTAATTCACTAACTATAAGTCTATTTGGTAAAAATATAAACACACAATTTTGATGTAATTTGTGGCTTGCTGTCAATTGCGCATGTTGTCAAATTTAAAGACGCATTGCGATCCCCCAAAAAAGCCATTGTCTGTTGAAAATGTGAAGGTAGGTTTAAATGCACTTCTGGATTACACAAGGGTGAGATGACATCAGGTATCCTTCATATCTACAACTGGATAACAAATTTGATTTTAACCGATTTATTGCCGCCTTAAACTTTGCCACTGCTGAGTGGCAAAGGTAATTTTCTTTGGTCTTGATAAAAACTATGGCTTTCTTGGTAATCTTTTCTTTTGACAGATGCCTTGTGCAGGTTACACAAACAGATCCCTTTGCATTTCACAACTTGCCGACTTGTCAATGGAAGTCTGGTTGTCCCGTTGTTATGTTTCAAGCACTTTTAATTGGCTGTGGCTCAATGACAACAGGCCCAGATATTTAACCTGCTAGATTTCTGGTTGTTAAGTTTACTCATGGTGACTCCTTATCTCTATTCAAACACTAAGTTGCATCTAATCAGTTGAACAAGACATGAGCTTATCAAAAAAGCTCTGCTTTGATCTGACTTAAGAGTTGATCATTTTCAGTGTGATACCAATACTGATCTTGATTATGGCAGGCATCATTGAGTGGATCATGGGACAGAGAGACGGCATGTGGATGAGCTTCTTAACACGCTCTGTCCTGGAAAATGCAACCAGGTATTCATTCTAGTCTCATTATCATCATAATGACTTCAGGTAAAAATAAAAGGCGGCTCTTCTACTTAATTGTGTGTTCTGTGGCAGCTATGAGGACGCCAAATATCGCCTGGCTCAGACCAAGCTGCTCGCTCCTGCTTACTTCATTCTTGGAGGAAACCAGAGCGGCCAGGGCTGCATCATCACCAGGTCCAGAGAGCTCAGCATCGACCTCTTAGAGTAAGTGTTCTGGAAAAATTACAAGAGAGTGTGTACTTATGACATGACAACGGTTAACAGCGTAGTCAATCAGTTATTGCATAAATCGTGACACTTTTTTCATGTTTTACAAACACATTCTCCTTCGATGTATTCACTAGTACTCTCTCAAATGCAAAAAAAAACAAAATTAAATATTAACAACCAATAATTAAAAATCCACAACAAAAGAGACCACACCCAGCAATACAGTGAGGGGCTCAGTGGTTGAGCAGTCGTCCTGTAACCGGAAAGTTGGTGGTTTGATTCCCAGTGGTTAGTGGATAAATGTGTGAGAATGTTGGGACAACAGATGGAAATTAGCCTAAGGCTACAATCTGGCATGTTTACATTCATGTGGTTGTGTCTCATATATGTTTATCAACCACAAATGAACTTGATTTGTAATAAGAGATAAGTCCATCAGTAAAGGGCTTCCTAATACCACAGCTGAGATAAACAGTCAGGGTAGCAGTGACTGAACTGTCTGTGGTATTTGATTATGACCGTGTGGTTTCTCTCATGTGTTCTCGTCACACTGATACAGCTGATCATGTGTTTGTCTTGTGCAAGCGCTTGTTTAAACTGGAAGTGCTTACAGCCCTGGTTTCACTTCACCTGACTTGGATCTATTTTCAGAAAGGTAGTGTTGTCTTCATATATGTCACAAGTTGGGATTTAAAATGTTGTGTTTTCACAGAATTAACCTGAAACTGGGTCGCTGGTACGTCCTGGAGACCAACTATGATCACTGGGATGACCCGTTGTTCCTGGACGACCGCAGAACCCCTGCCATGAAGTGCATGAACCAGACCACACAGAATGTAAGAATCAAAGATAAAACAATAAAGATGTGAAGTAGAGCTGATGGGGCAATATACTTCAATAACATTTTTGCCGTTCTTTTGTAGAACATCTCCATAAAAACCCTGTATGATATGCTCTCAACCAAACCTGTGTTAAACAAGGTGAGCATTTGTCTCGTAATTTCATTAGAAAAGCTACTCGGTCCAAGTTTATTCACTCTTTGTGCTTCTTGCAGTTGACCGCCTACACAACACTGATGCAAGTATCTGATGGCTCACTGGAGTCCTACATCCGTGACTGTCCAAATCCCTGCATGCCGTGGTAACATTCATTGTCTGCCGTGTGATTATATGAGGTCATAAACCTGCTGCTGTGGAGGTTTTTACACAGAGGTCAATGGCCTAAACTGAACTTTAATAATTCCGTCTCTAACAATTCAGGGAAAACATGATGTGTTGTTATAAATATCCTATTTCTAACGTGGGGTTTAACTTAATGTGTGAATGTTTTTTCTGTTTTTATAATAATAATGTAACAGACAGAAAATCCATGGAATCTTTATAAAGCTAAACACTTGTTAAAACACCGTTCTGTGCCTGCTCCCGTCTGAACACTGTCATACGGATGATACTGACTTACCTCAAAGGGGGCTGCTTTCTTTTTTACAAAGATGGTTAATAAAATCTTATAATTTTAAGTTTCTATGTTTGTCCCAACACACACACATCACCACAGTTCAAAATAAATTCACGTTTATTTTCAGAGCTAGTAAAATAACTGTGGGACGAGTGCATGTTTACAGTGTGTACAGCAGCACGGAGGGTGGCACTGTAGCCTCTCAGCAAGAGGAGGGGGGGGTCAAAAATATTAGAAAAACTTTACAATATCAGACTAGAAAAATATATTAAACATAATCTACTTCACCATAATCGATACGGCTTCAGAGGTAACGGATCAAATGCACTTTTGAAGAAATCACTAATTACGTAGATCAAAAGAAAATCGCAGCTAAAGAAAGCATTTGATACTATAAATCACAAAATATTAATAGAAAAACTGGAAGTGTACGGCATAAGGGCGGTGAAGTGTCTCTTGTTTAAATCTGTATTATTTGCAGATGATACTAACTGATGGTTATAATAGATGAAAAACTAAACTGGGAAGCTCATATACTACATATACAGACCAAAATATAAAAAACATAGCATTAAACAAGGTAAATCACTTCATAAATGAGAAAGCATTACACATACTTTACTGTTGTCTGGTTTTACCTGATTCAACATATGAGGTCTGGGGTAACAATTATAGAACATTGCAACCATTATACATCCTTCAAAAAAGAGCAAAACAAATGATTCACAAAGCTGAATATAAAGACCACACAAACCCACTGTTCATTTCTTCAAAATGATTTAAACTCAAGGACATAATCAGCTTTCAAATAATGTATTAAGCAAAAAGCAAGCATTCTCCAGAGAATATAAAAAAAACATTAATTGAAAGGGACATACATAACTTGAATATGAGCTGGGTTTGAACAACAAGAAAAAGTTTGTGTTTCTGTTTGTGGGGTCAAAATGTGGAACGGTATGAATGTGGAGCTTAAGCAATGTCCAAATGTGAAAGGGTTTAAACATATGTATAAAGAAATGACCACAGCAGAATATGTAGATGAAGAAAACTGAGTTATGGATTTAGATGATAGTGAATTGTTACTTGATGAGTTATAGTCGGTATACACAGAGTGCACTGGTAAATATGGAATATACTGTATATATTGGTACTAAGCCTAAATTCTATTGGATTGAAATGGTGAATGGGGGTGGGGCTTCCTCCCACTCGATTCTTGGATAGATATATATTTAATAGTATTTTATGCATGTGTATGTCTGTGTGGATGTGTTTGTATATGTACAAGTTTGAACACATAAATATGTGTATTCTTTTCTTTGTTGGAATCAAATGTTTTTGTATTATAAGCGCTTGAATTATCTGAATAAACCTTTAAACCTTAGACACATTCTGTCAGCCTGCTTCAAAACTGATAATCTGGGGTGCTTATGTGGATCACTTGGGTCTGATTCCTCCACCCCTCATCTCTCTGCTCCCCATTTAGCAACTGTAACTGTCCAATAAAGACAAATAACTGATATGAAATGAGTTGCTTTCTAGACATTACAGACTTAGAGCTACACAAACACAGCATGGTTAAATGGAGCACAATCTCTGCTGATCAGAGCAGTACTACTGGAGTAAATAAACACACCTCAGATGTATCTGGGCCTCACAGCTCCACAGAGAAACACCGCGTTAACCGCGTTGATAACCTGCTTTGTGATGCCACTTGTCCAAATCCGGATCGTTAGGTTTTGTCTAACTGGGTAGGAGAGACATACCCAGGGTAGGTTCAACTTGCTCATAGTACAGGCCCTTTTTCTTTTGTCCTGCATCTTTTATAGGATTACTTTCTTAAATTGTTCTGATTACACAACTTGGGTTTCAGTAGATTTGACCTTTGTCGTTTAAGACTAGGAAGAGCAAGAAGACAGGGCTAATCTGGCCAGCTATATCCAATCACTACTAAAGTATCTGAGTCTGCAATCCCTTCTCTACAAAGAGATTTCAACTCAAAACTTTACTTGTTTTTGTTTCTAAAATTGTGGGCGTGGTGGTTGTATGTTTATCTAAATTGCACCTAGAGGCAAGTCAAATTTCCGTTTGTTGGGACTGGTCTAAATCAGTTCACTTTATTTTTAAATAAAGATTCTGTATATGCTATTACACAAAATTATTCTGTGCATTCAAGACATGCTTCAGCACATTTCAAAACAACAATTTATTTAAAATTCATTACATTTGTAATTACATGAAAACTAAGAACAAAACACAGAACAGAGCTGTGAGGAGATAAAATCTAGGTTTGAGATGAAAAAAAAAAAGAACTAAAGCGATAATCAGCTCAAGTCAGCTAAACGTCTATTCTGCAGTAATCTCTTTTAATTAGGAATGAGCTGCAGATGAAAAAGTAGGGCTGTGTAACAGTTAAGGCAAGGCAAACCGTCAGAAAATCACAAACAATGTCAAACTGATCCCAGAACCAAGGCATAACAAAGATTAAAAAAGAGAATGAACTGATGAGCAGCAAGACCTCAAACCGGATTATCAACGTTGAACATTTAGGAATGAACTGAACCAAAAATTCATTAAGAGCTAAACATGTGATCAAATGTATACACCGTTGCTTTTTTAAACTACAATCAACAAGAAAAAACTTAAGGGAGTAAGTGTAGTGTTGCTAAAAACGTTGTGTCTTGGGTGTATTTGTCACACACTCGGGGAACTGACATCTCCTGGAAAACAAAACAAACACATTGAATATTCATGTACAGACAGGCAAGCTCTGTGACAGGCTGTGACTGTGTTCATACCGGGTTCCTTCAGTGCCTCAGCGTTCCCCACCAGCCCGCTCATCACCTCGGTGTTCCCATTCAAGATCTCCACAGACAGGTTATTGTTCTGCTGCTCCTCCACTATCCTCTTCTGGAGCTCCTCCTGACACACAATACACACATTAGTGGAGTCCTTCAGCAATAGCTACACCAGCTACTCAAAGTACAATGTAAGCCTCCTAAAATAGTTGGTCATTCCTAAAGGGGGGGTCAGTGGTGTGTAGTGGTGTACCTCACACACGACCGTGAGCTGCAGAGGCAGGTCATCCACCTTCACAAAATCCTCCTCATCAGACTTCTGACTTGTGTTACCGGAGCCCATCTCCTGAGACAAGCAAAAGGAAAGGACACAAATCAGAGTTAAAATAGATTAGCTTTCACCGAAAACACCTAATCAGCCTTTTTTAAATGCATCACTCTTTTTCCTGAATCAGGCATTTTGAAAAGATAACTTTAGTAAATCATGACTTAGCAAGTGTATGCCTCCAGGTGAATGTTAAAGTAATTATCAGAGCATTTTAAATGCCTCAAGTGGGGAAAAAGATATATAGAATCTATATTATATATCCATAATTTTAAATAGAGTGTAGTGTTCACAATAACATTGCTTTCTCTTCTAGGCTATGGTTTTAATGTCCTAACAAGAACAGCATCTGTATCTTGCTACCATTGTAGTCTGTTGTCATGGCGCCCAGTGTTTCTGGCTGCCTTATCAACAGCGAAAAGTTCTCCGTTTTGCTTTTACATCTTTTTTTTAATTTTGTGCTCACTTTCTGAGACAATTTGGACAAGCGGAGACCAAAACCACTAGGTTTGAAAATAATCAGGCACCGGTCTGGACCATGGGCTTACTATTGACACCATGAACTGTTGTCTTGAGCAGCACACCTGATTATGTTGAGTGCAATGTCAATAAAATTACTAAAACAAAAGTGTCAGTTTTCTTCAGAGCTCTACATAAACTGATTATTGTTAGAACTCACATCCACACAGATCATGATGGGCGAGTCTGTGTCAGGGCTGCTCGTAGTTGTGGGCTCTTTGGGGACATTGTGGCTATGGGAGTCTGCATTGTTTTCCTCTGAGGCAGCAGTATTTTCATCTTTACTTCCCTCTTCATTGTCCTCTGCCGTGACAGGCTCCTCAATGGACTCGACCAACCCACTGTGGACCTCAGCTGCAAAACAAGCAAACAAAAGAATAGAATGAGGGGCACTGAGTAGAAATGGACAAGTACAGATATGTTAAACAGCTGCTCACCCTCTTCATGTACTGGATTTGACTGCTTCTGTTCTGGTTTGGTCACAGATGTTTCAGTTGGGGTGGTCCTCTTAAAAAATTAAATGATGAAGATGCATTAATTTAGACATGTAATGTGGCGTGAATAAACAGTGGCAAACTGGCAATTAATCTGGATGTTGCAGAGCTTTCGTAAATTTAAAAAAAGGGATATTACCTACAACTATTCCCTGCCTGTGTTTATTACAAACTTTATTTGAACTAAACCTTTTATGTAAGAGCCTAAAACAACTGACAAACAAGTTACCCTGAGGCAGAAAATCTGTATCTGGGCCAGTCCTAAAAATCAAATGATATTGCTTTAAACCCTTGTCTTGTTGCGTTTTGTTTTTTCCCCATTGTGTTGCATTCAGCCGGTCACCAGTTTAACCTTTTGCTGGCTCTGTGGAGTGTGCACAGACATACAACAATAACCTGACTATGAATTGCATTATGTTGGTAGATTGTTAGATTGACTACATTTACCTGAATAAAAAAACAGAACATAGTAGTAGTAGTAAAAAAGACAATATTTCAAATAACTGTAGTGGCATAAAATATGAACAGATTGTAAAGCTGTATTGTCCCTTGGGTCCGGATCTAAAGCAACACATGACTTCTCATCTGTTGTGACAGACCTCTGATTCCACCTGTCCATCAGACGTGACCTGCAGGGAGGTCTGAACATCCACAGGTCCGGCCTCGAACTCATCCACCTCCTCCTCGTTGTCGTCTTCTCCGCTGCCGTAGTTAGTCAGGGCCTGGGTCTCTGCTTTGGAGAGCCCTTCAACAAAGACAACAGATAAACGTTATATTACACTCACAGATCTATTAAGTGACAAACATCCTTTAGGGGAGAAAGTGGTTGTTGATGCTTACTGATTAACAGAGGTGTTCCCCGTCTGTCAGCTTCATCCTCCTCAGCCTCTGAAGCTTCACTGCTTCTGTTGTTCTTCAGCTCAGTGTGAACAGCAGCATCTTCCTCCTGCTCAGCCTCGTCATAGTCCTGGCACAGACAGAATAATATCGAAAAGATTGAAGGTCATGCTATGATTATATTGACAATGTGACTGATAAAATGACTTGCCTTGTCTTCATCAGAGTAATCTAGACCATGTGATTTTCCAGCCACAGTATTTGTATTTTCCTGATGCACAACCAAATAAAAAGTAATTAGTATTGTTTAAACTAAATAACTCCAGGGCCATGTACTACAAACATTTGCAGAGTGGATCGCTGTGGAGCTGCGAGAATGTCAAATTAAGTCAACACTAAACAACTAATTAAGTTCAGCTTTTATTGGTCATAAAATAAACAAAAAAATGGAATACTTTCATTAAAAGTATTTCACCAAAATGTTAGTTAATTATTTAATCCATTATTAATATTATTGACTACATTTACAATCCTAATTTACATCCCAGCATACATATCAAAACACATATTACAAAAATAGTTTTAAAGTTACCACACTCTTCATATTAATGTTCAGTCTATTCCATAGTATCACTCCATTTCTGGTAATACACTGTTTCTTTAGTGTTTTACGAACACACTGTACCTTTAAATGATGTTCTCCCCTGGAGATCTACTTTAAAAGAAAACTAACCAAACAGCAGAGACCCAAAAATGGTTTTGCTAAGTTAACCACCACATTTGAAAACAATCAGCCACAGGTCTGGACCATGGCCTTACTGTAGACACTATTTCTTATCCGTTAGACTTAAGCAGATATTTCCAGGAGGATAAGAAAGAGGAGACAGAAAGATGTATTTAGATGTAGCTACCACTAAAACCAACCTTGCCATTGTACTTGGCTTTGCCGAACTGTTCCTCTCTCTTCTTGTTTTTCTGTTTGGCTGCTTGTGCAGGGCTGTTGCTGCTGTCCAAATTCTGCATGAGTTTGAAAAAGGCCAGCTCATTGAAGAGGACCTCAGAGATTTCCACCAGAAGGTCCTCGCCACAGTCCTTCAGAGTGCGACCCACAAATTTATTCAATGAATCCTGGAGGAGAGAAGTGAAGAGAATTAAGAGTGGGAACAGATGCTGATGAGGTTTGGGTGTTACCTGTCACTGGGACCGTACCTGCAGGAGGCCTCCCAGCTGTCGGTGGAAAAAATGCACAAACTCCTTGCTCTCATCGTTCTGTTGGGTGAGTGTCAGGACCATGCGCCGCACAGAGGTCAACAGCTGGACGGAACAGACCTCGTCCATGTTCTCCTGGTAAAGACACAGACGCAGCATCTTCAGTAAAGTTAAAAAACATCTTTCTCATAATATGGTAAAATTGGTGACAGGAGGTTAGCAGATTTTGGTTCATTTTCTGTCAAATATACTTTTTTATTTGCTAACTTCTTGTGTCGGGAACTGCCATCTTTGAAAAAATACATAGTGCACATAATCCAAGTTCAGTTCATCAAAGCCTTTTTATGTACTTGTGTTTGTTGGCGTTGGTGAACTACATTTACAGGGTTTTTACTAAAAGGATGAAAGAGAATAAATAAAGATACTAAATAATGGATTCTACTAATGCATAACAGAAAAACGTTGACATTTTGTTTTGAACTCAAATATGTATTGTGGCTCAGCCTTTTCCCAACCATTATATTGAGGGCGTGCCTTATTTTATTTTGTAGATAATAAAACATAAGGTTACCTTTCCTAATACAACAGGTCTATACCATGTCCTTTTATTAAACAAACTAAATAGCCTTATGTTATTTATCTTATTTACACAACGTGTCATTTCTGTCTCTACATGGTCGCACCTTCACAATTCTCCTCTGCTCTGTTTTGCACACCGGTGGACCCGGATGGGCACACACGCACAGACATGTGTACCCACGCTCTCTTTCAGCGCCTGTTGTACGGACCAGAAACGTATCTGGATGTTCAAATCTTGTCTAAAATAAGCATCTCGTTTACGTCCAACAGCAAAGAGAAGTTCCTCTGTAGTGATGTGAAGGTACTGTTTACAGCAACTCTACATTTCCTATAATCATTTCAAAATAATCATTCAACAGCAACTGAAGCTGCTTTATTTTGGCGGAGGCAGAAAAGGACACAGCATTAGAGCTGAACAGATTGAGATTTTTTAAAGCTGTTTCAGTTCAATGTATATCAATAGAATTTGTGCTTCAGAGTGGTACCTTTTGTATTTCATCTGTTAATACCCGTAGAGCTGTAAGTACATGGCTGTGTGCTCTTACCTTGAGGAAGGGGATAATTTCTGTCATGATGGCTTTGATTTGACGGTCTAAGGGCTGTGTGTCGATCTGGGGACAGTTGAAATCAGCAGCTGCAGCCCCTGCTCCTGAAACATGAAACAAGGTTCTGTCATTTTCTATCAAAATGTCAGCCGTGGCCTTAGCTCAGAAAGATTAAAATATGAAGACAGACAAGATGGCGGTGAATATGTCAGCGTTTGGGAATGATAGCAGCATCATGCAGGTCAGGTACCTTCCACTTCCGCAGGGATGGCAGAGTGCCGGTCAGCGTTGGAAGCATCAGAGCCCGCCACATCTGCAGCAGCAGCAGCGTTGCAGGGGTTAAACTCAGCCTTAAGCTTCATGCGCTCATACTCTCTAATCCTGGCCAGAGCTTTGTCTAAGTGAATCACCGTGTTCCCTATCGGAGCAGCACAGAGAGGACAGGGCATAGAGCACCAGAAGCAATGACACAGGGAGAAGCAACAGGTCGTAACATGTCAGCATCAAGTTACACTGTGGGATCGGCGCAAACGATTTTTGCGTTGCGTTTTCGATCAAACAGTGTAAGAAAAGGCATGTTCCCACCGCGCATTAGGACATGCATTTCCAGTGCACCTAGAGTCAGCAGTGATAAAATGTGGCTGTGATGCGATTTGTTAAAACTAAAATATGCAGATATTTATTAAAATTTAATCTGCACACAAAATTCCTTTAATTCCACTCTTGTGATCCTTTTGAACAATTTGGAAGGTGAATGCGTCTGTAAACCAACTGCCTTCTGCCTGTATGTAGTCTTTTTGGAGTATGTACCTTTCACAGCTCAAAGAATAAATAATAAAAGTATATTATATATAAACTTGAGAACATGAGATGGCATCCTAAATGAGGTCAAAAACTGGGTTTGTGTCAATAACTATACCCAGGTCATCACTGGCAAAGGGTTCCAGGTTTGAGGAGGTTGACACGACGCTGTCATTGCCCACGGATTCAGCATCATCTCGCTTCTTGTTCTGGGCCAGTCTCAAGTTCTTCTCCACTACCTCCTGAAATGGATCATCACTTTAAATAATTGAACATGAGCAAAACAGCCATATTTTAAAGAGAATAGTTAATGGGTATATGAATAAAGAGTGTGAGAAAACAGTAGCGAAGTAGAACAATCTACCACATTGGTTCTTTTTGAAACATTAGACAGTGCATTCATCATTCAGGAACAAAAGCCTTACTCAGTCAGACAAAAGGCTAGATTCCAATTAGCAGAACCCACGGGACCCCAGCCTAGAACAAAGACCATGTTTGATCTGGAGAGATGGGTGGCTTTTTTTTAAATAACTGACAGCCTTCGTAAAAGTCTTGCTGTTGAGTTTAATACAAAGACAATAAAGATGGGGGGAGGAATAATTGAAATAAGAGAAGAAAGAAAGACATGAACGGATGAAAAGAGACAAGGCAGCAATGAAAGGATGCAAGGCTGGGAGAAAAACTAATAAATGATGTACTGACATCTAGAGGAGGAAGTGAGTGAACTAAAGAATATATAATTGATAACAAGGATTGAGAAAACACTTTTGCAACTAAATATATAAAAAAAGTAAAAAAGTGTATAAATAGCACTCTAGGCAGAAAGTATGTGTGTCTTACAGTGTCACTCGTGGCCAGACTTTCACTGGGTGTGAGCTCAGACTGAGAGCCAGCAGCCCACACACAGGGCCGAGAGGGGGGTCCTCTGCACTCTTCTCTGTCAGGTGTCGAGTCACTATGTCCTGCAAGACGACCCAGAGTAAACCACAAGGAAGAATAATATGGTAAAAAAAAGACGTCATGGTAACTCAGATAATTTTAGGAAACAGACGTTTCTCAGTGGGGCTGCCCCCAGGTGGAACAGCTTAAAAAAAAGAACTGCTGTTGTTTAGCATTATTTATTTTTTTGGGTTGGATTTAAATTGACTGGAGTCTGGAGTCTGTATCCTGGTAATATCTTGTATCCCGAGTGTTTTTGTATTCATCGTTTTGTGACTGTGTTGTGCTGCTGTCTTGACCAGGACTCCATGGAACCTTCCAAAGTGTCTGACTACTGCTGTGTCAGAATATTATTAAAAAACACTTTTCCTCTTCTTCTTTTGGGAACGTTATCTACACACACCGAATGGCATTATAAAATTGTAACTCCACAAATTCAGATTTTCCATTGTGTTCACAAGCAACAATAAAAAACAATAACAATGGACATTGTACCTTGATTAAGAACAAACTATTGTGTTCGCAACTTACAGAGTACAGTCCTGTCACTTTTTTACATCAGTTTAGGTAAAAAATAATAAAATCAAAAACACCAACCCATAATCTGCCCACACAAAACAATAACTTAATCATAAATGTGTTCTCTGGTACCGGAGTAAAAATAATTATGTGTGAACAAGGAATCAATAATGAACTTAATGGCCTTAATGTTTGACAGGAAACAATAAAACAGCCCCATCTAAACAAAGAACCCTTCAGTTGTTTGTTGCATCAAGCAGTTGTAGCATATTTGGGGAAATTATATTTTTAAGGGTCTCACTACTCACCTAAAAGTTTTTTTCAAGTACTGTGGTCTCTGGTTTCATTTTAAGAATAGTTTTAAGAGGCTCCTCAAATTTACTTTGGTAAAGTTGACACAGTAAAGTAGACATATCTCTTTTGATTGTCATGTGTCACAATTGAACTGTGGCAAAAAACTTGGAACTTTGTATTTGCAAGTTATACAGCAACTATTTCTCTTCTGTTGTAAATTTTTTCTAAGTCATTTGGATTTAAAAACACAGAGAGCAGCAGCAAACGTCCTAAAAAAATATGACGTGAGAATGAACATTATGTTGGTCTTCTTACCTGGAGTGAATACAGTGCTCTCTGGCGTAAGTAGTCTGTGTTGAGCAGCTGCAGCTCATGGAATAGCTCGATGAGGAAGTGTGGCCGGGACTCGTTCTGAGATATCAAAGTAGCCACTTCAGAGTAAATGGTCTCCCTCAGGGCCTCGAACAGTGAGAAGTCGCTGCTCGCATCTATAGGGACCACATTTCACAGCATGACATCTCAAGACAGAAATAATTCATGCGCAGGACGCTCAGGTGACATGAGGCAAACGTAAATGTCATGCAGGTGGTGGGTTTACCTGGGGCTTCTGTGCATGCAATTCTGTTAGAGAGGAAGGGTGTTCTCCAAGCATAGGCTGTGAGCAGGATAAATTATAAGATGAGAAATTAAACGTCTGCTCATGCCCGATTGGCAAAGAAATTAAAATGATATCAAACATGGCAGAAATTAGAAACAAAACAGGGCAACAAAGGGGTGATGGTGTGGGTTTCACACATCTTTTGGACGAACCGGAGGAGAGGTCATTGGGTTTGTTTCCGAGCTTCATCTTGCTGTCGAGCTTTTCTTGAGTCAGCTTGTCCAGGAGACTCTGATTGTGGTTCTTCTGACGAGGTGGGACTGCCCTCTCCTGGACGTTAGGGGCACTGCTGCTGGCGCTGTCACTGTCCCGGCCTGAGGATGAACACAATTTGTGTTTTGCTTAAAATACATACAGTGTTTAGCTCAGTAGTTATATGAAAGTAGCACTGCTCTGCTGGCATGGTGGCTTTAGTGATTTATTTAAATCATGTTTTTATACCCATTTTACTTTTAGATTTGTTTTCCTATTATAAGTCTTGCCTTTTAATAGATTTTCATCATTGTTAGCTGTGATTAATCCTGTTTCACTAAAATATTACGTGAATTTGAAGCTATGAAATTTTTACAACAAGAAAACTATGGAGGAAAAGATGATGCATTATAGAGATCTATTTAAGCCATCAGACAAACACTGGTTTAAAACATGGGCCACACCTCCGTAGTACATAATATCAAATATCAAATATTCCAGTTAACCTTTAATCCCATATCTGATTAATTTAATCTTCTCACCATCCTGCACAAATATGCATTATCTGTAAAAATAGAAACGCTGAGTGTAAATACGTAAAGTAAGGCTGACGTTTGTCTTTAGGGTTGTGCTTTGTAGCTCTTTTTCTGGAGTGAAGGTAATATTTGTAAGTGCAGTAGATAGGATAAATCTACCTTCTGGGACAATATTCAATTTTAACAGAATTTATAGGGATTAAACATTACTTGTTACAAATGTCAAAGTAACGTTGACTGCATCCTACTTTACCTTCACTGTTGTTGTTGTGTCCTTTGTTCCTCCTGCGTCGACTCTTTGTATTGGGCGTCTTGCTTCGGGTTGCCAGGTTAGCCTGAGCGGACGCCTTCCTGCCCATCTTAAAAGTCTTAGTGACAGTGGTGGGGTCGGCGGGGTCGGGAATGCTGCTGAAGCTCTCCGTCGAGGCGCGGTCATAGTCTTGAGGTTTGGAGTGTCGGTGGACAGCAACGAGAGAGGACGAGGGGGAGTCTCGGGGATCTGTTTTGGAAGAGCGACGCCGCACAAAGTTGTTGGTGAAGGAAGTGTTAAGCCAACCGCTGGGCCTGAAAGGATAACATGGAAAATAAATATTTATAAAGAGCATGATATCAATGAAGTTAAAAATGTGATTCAAAATATCTTGCTGTACCCTCTCTCTGTGGAGGTGTTAAGTGTGGGCCGCTGCAGTGGAGGAGGGAAACTCATGTACTCTGTCTTCATCGAAGTATTGGGGTCTAACAGGGTCTTCTGGTGCTCAGGACTCTGGTGCCCTGTTTCACCCTGAGGGACCTCGCCCAGGGTAGAAGGGAACAGTGGGTACAAGTTAAAAGCGAATGGGGACAAGGCTGCAGCTGGCATGTTGTTGGCTGGAGGGGGCAAGCTTGAGGTGAAGGGAGGAAAGACACCGGGAGACACAGAGCTGGATTCCTGGGACGAGCCCTGCTTCTGTGTCTGCCAAACTGCTGCTGAAGAAGAGGCTTGCATTTGCTGGTGGAGAAGATCGTTCAGTACTTGTTTTAACCTGATAACAGAACATACAAATTAGAAGCGATAACCAGAATGAGAATGATGCGCTCTATTTAAATAGGTCTTTGTGTTCACCTTTGTACATTGGTCTGTTGCCATGCCAGCTGGGTGTAACACTGGTTGAGCTGGTGCATAATCAGATGGACCTGTGGCGATGACACGTTGTTTTGTACAACACTGTACTGACCTGTCAGCAGGGTCTGCAGCATGTATGACAGTGTCTGTACAAACAGAAGAGGGAACAAAGAAAGCTGATTCGTTTTAATTGGTAATATTTAAAACTAATTACTAGAATAAGTACTATATGTGGCAGTCAAAATATTTTCTTATAATGTGGGCTCCGAGAAATGCAAGTGGACTTTTACCTGTTGTAATTTTTGTTCAAGAAAGGAAAAATTGGCACAAACATATATTTTTGATTTGTTACCAGATTACTGCATTCACAGACCATCTTGACTTGCTGAAAGTTACAGTATATGGCTTGGTCCAATGCTAGTTATGGCTGTGTATTCAATGACTTTGTGATTGGTGGTTCATCCAATCACCTTCAGGTATTCGTCTAAAGTAATTGCTCTTTGCAAATATGGCTTTAATATTCTTTCCATTTAGACAGACCAGACAGAACTATTTTGTTTTGTAAACCTTATTGGTTAAATAAGACAGTTTAATTTTAATTTCATTTTTATTATTACAGTAATACTAGGATACAGATAAAACTTCTGAAATACTCATTCTCTACAAGTAAAAAAAAAGCCTACGTTTAATTGGTGAACTTGATTTGTGTATTGTGTCTAATGGGTAAACCGACCTGCTGGTCCTGCAGTAGAGTCTGACACATGCTGGTGCTGAAGTCCAGCTGTCTCTGCAGCTGGCCAACCTGCTCCTGCCAATGACCTGAGCCTGAGCCCTCAGCGAACGAGAGGTCCGAAGCCCAGCGGAGGTTCTCCTGCCGCCTGGTGCCTCCGGGTTGATTTGTCGACTGATTCAGACTTGGGCCCTGCTGTTGTTTAGTGTTGGCTTTACGGTTGAAGGATGAATGTCCATTACCTCCACTGGAAAAGTTTGAGGGAGGCTTCAAGTTGCTGGGAAAAATCAAAGACAGGATATTGATGTTATCAAAAAATATTAACAATACATGGATATGTGTGGACTGTTAGACTGACCATCCTTGATTCTTCCTGTTGCTGTAGGAGCACTGGTTTCTGTTGGAGTAGATGTGGACGTCATCATCAGAGCTGCTGTCTGTAGAGCCTTCATGCTCCTCTTCCTCCTCTGCATCCATCCCTGAGTGATACTCATCCACCCCATTATCATCATTATCATTATCTAGATTGCAGGGAGTCGAACCCCAAGTCGCCATTGTTCTGCTGACAACAAAAAGTAAATGTTACTTCACTCTGCAGGAATTTGGATAATTCCTCCACTTTCAAAAACAAAAGGCATAACGTGTCCTACCTTTCATCCCTACTGACAGGCATTGAGGTTGTGCCGATGTCTTCTTGTTCATCAGGTCTGTGAGGAGAGTCACTGTGTCTCTGGTGCTCAGCCATCAACTGCTCCAGATGCTTCCTGCGCTGTCTGAGCTCCTCCCGGAGGATCTGGTGCCGACGCATCTCTGACCACAGCTGTAAGAACAGAAGGGCAAACACACTAGAACTATATCAAATATAATGTCTGCTGTGACATTGTTTTTGTTCCAGAGTGAAGTTAGTCACCTCATTGTCTGTAACTGACGACGTAGCTGCTTCCTGAGGAGTGGAGTTGAGCCCAGGAGCATTGGTTTTGGCTCCAGAGCAAGGAGAAACAGCGGCTGGAGTTGACATGGCAACTGGGACCTTTTCAAAAGAATGCTTGTCTTCTAAACATTTAAGAACATCGAAAGTATAAAGCCTGTGTGTTCTGGCCTAAGACACAAAGCTGCTGGGATAGGCTCCAGTCACCCGGGACCCTTAACGGGACTAAGCAGTAGAAAATAAATGCAGAGCATGAGTAAAATTCTCACCTGGAGATCAGGGCAAGCCCACTGCAGGTCCTGGATTTTTCCCTGGATTTCAATTAGCCTCTGGCGCTCTTCATGAAGCTGCTTCAGCTCCTCCTTCTGCTGACGCAGCTTCTCTTCATACAGTTTCTCTCTGTGTGCAGAAGAGAATTTATGCAAGTTGAAATTCCTGAGACCAAAATCAAGCTTGTCACAAGAATTTAAGAACTGTTACACAAGATACCTGGCCTGACTCGACAGACTGATTTCTCTGGGATTCTGTTTAGCTCCAGAGCCCAGTGTCCCGGCTCCAGTGGCTCGGGTGTTGTTTGGCTGTTGGTGTATGGTCTCGTCCTCATTAGCCGTTGTCCCATCAGTGTCATCACTCTGAATAAAGACCACATTAGGGTTGCGTTTTAAATTTTAAATATAGTAAATAGTAAATAAAATATTTTTAGCAGACAAAATAAATAAACATGATCCAAAGTCACAAGGCAGCAACTGTATCTTCTACAGCTGTGGCATTCATTATAAAAGTCACAGAATTTTTTTAATATACTGTTACCCTTTCTCAGGGAAGAGAATGGTAACAGTGTTGACACATTTTCCAAATTAGACAATATTTATAGAGAACGATGTGTGGATTCTGAATAAAAGAACTGCATCAAGTAGTTGTCAAGAATTTGATATATATCCATAAATATGGATTCAGAAATGAGTAGCTCGTTCTATACAACAACAACAGACACTTGCCATACACATGGTGTGTATAAATTTTAACTCTCAACCCTCCTCACCTGAACCATGGCCACCAGCTCCTGTAACTGCCGCAGTTTCTGCTTGGCATTTTCCAGACTGCTTCTGCGACTAGATCCAGAAGCTTCACTGTCACCACCTGCAGCTTGTGCCCCTTCATCAAGACCATCATCATCGTCGTCATCATCATCCTTCACATGATTGAACGAGGTGTCCCTGTTGTACTGGCACGCTTAGCATAGAAAAGTCACATCATCATTAAACAACAAATAAATTACTTCTCTATTACAAGGTTCATAAATAAAGATCTAGATACAATGTTAAGTCTTGTTAATACAGACAACATAGACAATAACTGCATAATGGGGTAATCCTCCTCACCTTGTGGCATGGTTGTCTCATTGGAATATCAGAGACATTTTGTAAAACCTTTACAGAGAAGAAAAATTTTCCCTAAAGTGGAATATATAGGCATTTTCTCACCTGAAGGTCCGGACCAAGGTCCGCATTAAGAACTCACAAATTGTTACGCAGTAAACTTTTGGTTTCACACAGCAGCAGACTATTGAACTTTATGTTACGCTGTGTTCACTGTCGCCCTGACAACGGAGGGGGGAGTCATTTTACAGTTTAACGAGAGGAACAAGGTCGACATGTTACTAGTAGTAAAGAAAACAGCTCAAACTTCAAGAGAAGAGTTTTAGATACAATTTTAATTGTTATAAGACTCATTAGGAAACGGATGTCTTCACAGGAGGCATCTGTCGTAGCGAGAAAAATAGATCCATACAAACGGAAGACAACGTAATCAAGCGCTTTGTGTTTACTTCCTCTGTTTGCTCTTCTTTGTGTGTTTAATTGACCGTAACTATCTGCAAACTCGCTTTGGCTCAGTTTGGTCGGACCAAGACCACCTCTTTTTACCAAACCAAAGAGCTGCTGTTTGGTCCAAACTGTGGTCCGCTGGAGCTTTCACACCTGAAGATTTGGTTTGGACTGAACATGAAAGTCCGTACCAAAGAGTTACAATAAAAAGCACAAACATACAAAGTACCTATGGCTGAAGGGATGTTGAGGCTGTGAAGGTTGGTTGCTGAACGGTTGTTGATCTCACATTCTGTGTTGAGTCTGCCGTCGCGGTTGTTTGTGCTTCTGCGGCCGTTGGTCAAACTGTTCAGGTCTGACCAGTTCCCACTACGCTGAGTGTTTCTACACGGACCAACAGACATAAAGATCAAACACACCTGCACAACTTGACTGCGAGCTTGACTCTGTAACTCAAACCCATACTCCCACTTCTTTCACTAGCGTTTAGACTAAACAATGTCAAAAATTGTACCTGAGATTTGTTACGGGATGCCGGTTTTCCTGCTCGGAGTCAAACATGGCCTCAAACATTGACCCGTCCTCCGTCTCCTCCTCCTCTTCTTCCTCGTCCTCTTCTTTCACATTGACGGCGTCCACCATCATGTCGGACGTCTGTTCATAGTACTGAACCAATTCACGCAACTCGTTCAGACGCTTGTGCACTTCCCTTAGCTTCCTGTACACAGAATGCAGAAAAAGTCCTGAGTCAACTAAAAACCTTTAACAGATGTCAACACCACAGGAGCACTGGCTGGTTATTTTACACCAAGCTGATACCTGAGCTTTCTATTCAAAACGCGTGCGCTGCTTTGTACCTGAGCTTGTCTGTCGAATTTGAGCTGTCCTGGTGTTGTGCGAGTGGCGGATGAAAAGAAGTAGACGCTGAGGCCCCATTGGAACATAAGGCAGAGGGACAATCTGATGGTCCTGCCATACATGGGGCAGATAATCCCCGGCCTGAAAGGAACCACAGACAGATCATTTGTTTCATTTAATTACAAAAAACATCTAGATCTTAAGTGGAAAAGGATAAGTACTCTTACACAAACTGTTGTTAAGAGTCTGATTTCGGAGCGAGTGCAGCTCCTGTAAGATCTTGTCCATGGTCTGCTTCTTGTCCTGGAGTTCTTGAAGCTTAGTAAGTTTGGCGCTGGCTGCTGCCGCTCCAGTGTCTAGTCCAGTGTGAGGGCCAGAGCCGGAGTGAAGCAGGGGTCTGTGCTGAGGCGGGCCTACACTCTGAGGGGACCTGGACCAGCTCACCTCCCGGGACAGTGAAAGGCTTTCTGCTTGGCGGCGGTTATCTGGCACTGCCTTGGACTAAACGGAAATAAACCATAGATTACAGTTGGCAAGTTTTCAATGATTTGTTGTGGAAATACTGAAATAAATGTCAAGGTGACTGGAGCTTGAGCAGATGCTTGGTGTACTTTACCCGAGAGTCTTTGAGTTGGTTGTGGAATCGCTGAATCAAGTCGTTCAACTCATCGTTTAGTTCTGACGTGATGCTGAGACCAGAGACGCTTCCTGTGGTTTCGGTCACAACTGAGAAATCATCAAGTTAGGAACAAGTGAGCACACAATTATTCTGTGTATATACACACTTTATTATTTAAAAGATGGAATACTCGACTATGTGTTAATACAAACTACTATTGTCTGTGCTCTCTTTCGTTTCTAGTTTCTATCTGCGGGCCTGTCTCACCGGTGTCTTCGATCACAGCCAGTGCTTGCTCGGCGCTCTGTTGCATGGCCATCAGCGCTTCCTGCCGACCCTGCAGGGCGCGGAGCTGTTCTTGCTGCTCCAGCATCTTCTTCAGCAATTCGTGCTGCTTACGCAAGTTCTCCAACTCTTCTTTCTGGTCAGCTCCCATGGCTTCTGGTCTATCACCCTGCTGAATAAACACCCAGTTGACATTGAATTTTTGACATTAACATTTGAAGGTAAATTTATTGAAATGGTTTGAGATTAGAGGAAAGTCAAAAGTGTGGTCTAATAAATGAGCTTAAACAGTGTGTAAAAAGTATGTTTTGTTTGTTATGAAATGTTCAATAATAAAAAATCCCTCCCTTCATAACCTTTCTGTTGAACATATTTTTCTTGGTTTGAGTTATGCACTTCTTCTAAGAAAGTGATTTGTGGTGTAGTGAAAGTGGAGAAGTATGGGTTATGATTTGGTTTTCAGTTTGGACAGGAGTCAAACTAAAGCCATCAGCCTGACTGTCCGTGATGAGAGACTGCAATAATATGACTGAATGGATTTTAATGATGGCTCTTTGACAGGTGTACACACCGATGCATTGGAGGCGTCTGTGGAGCGCACTTCAATGTTGAGAGAGGTGCTCTCTGCCAAAGAACCCGAACCTACTGCAGAGTCCAGGGTCCCCACTTCGTCATCATCATTTTCCTGGGCCTTTGGAAAACACACAGTAGACCAAAATCAACAAGTTCATACAGACAATAATGCTTAAAATGTCACACCTTAGCCACAGGGCAAAAAAATAACAATGTAGCACGCCCTAGTTTTGCTGCTGCACATTTCTTTAATATTTCTATTAAAAAGGCAGACTGACCAGCATCTTCTGCAGAAAGCGTAAATAGGACTTCTCCTGCTCTTTGAGGTCGTCGATGAGATGGGAGAGCCGCTCCACATTTGCCGGCACGTCATTCTTCTTTACCAGGTCGTCTAGCATGGAGCTAGCTTTACTGATGCCCTCTCGGATCTGTACCAGTTTACTCACCACCTGAAGTCACAAACAAAACAAAAAATAACAGGTTAGTTAGTGTAAATAAAGCCCAAGTAGAGAAAGACTAAAGTGAAAGTGAGCATGCAAATGTGGCTTTGGCTCAGACTGCTGCTCAACATGGGCAGAAAACTCACTGGGAACCAAGGATAGCATATTTATAAATTGGCCTAAATACAGCCGTTTCTGCTGCACTGACTCTCCCTCGCTTCTCAGCCTAGTTTTGGTTAGAGTAGTCAGTGGAATACTATACATAGTGTGGCCAAAAGTAGCTCTATTCAACATGATCTAAAATACTTTCTTTAACCTCATATAAAATGTTCACTTGTGTATTTATGAAATGGTTAAAGTAGAGGGCCGATGCAAAAGGTGGGTCAAATCATACTGTCTGACTCTCATTCAGTCTTGTTTCATCAGATGTGTAAATTATTCTATTTTTTATTTATTAATGAAGCTAATGTAGACAGAGGCTGCATCCTGTGAGATGTGGGGGCGCTCTTGAGACATTTTTTGAAACTAAGCCTAGTCTAACTCTGAAAAATGAAGTTTCATCATGTGTTAATTGTTCTCTCATTTAAGAATGGAAATGTAGGTGTTATAAATGGATCCAACTTGCAACATATCTATGAACGTTTAGAAAGTTGTCTTAACGTAAAAGTAAAGAATTTTAATTAGAATAGAATTAAAGTGAATTGTTTATTTTGTCTATTAAAACAGACACAATGGTTTTAGTGTGTTTTGACAAAAACTTGGCTTTCTCGGGCTCTCAGCTTTGAAAGAGATGGAGAATACATTTTCTGGTATCCTGGGCCTTTTTATCCAATCATAAAAAAGTACTTACACCAATGCTGACTTTCTTATTGTGTGCTGTGCCAGCTTTTGCTCATCACTGAATGTCCCATACAACTTAAGTTCTGCACTTGTCAATGTTTGAATGAAGAAGCAAGAAATAATAAATATGTGTAATAGGCCTACAGTCATGCAAGCATTTATAAATCAAATATTAATTAGAAAATTAAAAAGATTTTTTTTCCTAAAATCCAAATATGCCAAATTTGTGTAAAAGTGTAAAAAAATCTCAATACTACCATCACTAAAAATGGGTCTTAAATGTATTTTTTTCCGAGCACATTTACTCTTCTCACTTTTCAACATTATGCATAACCATGGTGACAGAGAGTCCCTGTTCCTGTCCTGAGCGGGAGAGCGTCCAAACGTTGAGTACTGTATTTAGACACTACAAAGTGATCAAGGGAACTCCAATCAGTTGTGTCACTACTGTATTTGATTCTATTCTGTTTGTTAGTAAGTAGGGCTTGTGGTCAGCAGCTGGTTTTATTTGATATTAAATTAACTACAACTGTCCATTCTCCTGCTTTGTTTAACAGTAAAATGTAATGCTGACTAAAATACTCACAGAAAGTTAGCCCAAATCATTTAGTCACTTGCTTTTGCCGTTTCTTTGCTAATGTACCCTCCTTATAGTCTTCATACAACTATTAATTACCTTGATTACAACCAAAAGTCTTAACCAAAGAAGAAAAGTGTAGTGAAAAAACATTTAGCAGAAACAAGATACCAACCTGGCTGCGGTCAATTCTGGGAGCTTCCCTTTCATAATCCCTGTGCAATAGGGAATCTCTCTCTGCTCTGCCGCGGCTGGGCCTCGGCGTGTCTTTATGAGGAAGAAGAGTGGCTAATGTATCCCTATGTCCCAGGCTCTGTTTCTTAGTTTCCTTGGAGATGGCTGGGGTGGCTGGGGTAGAGGGAGGGAGTAGCTCTCTGCTTTTGTTACTGTTAACGTGCAGAGGTAGGAAGTTATAGGGTTTCTTGTTTTCACCAGCTAACTGCCGTTGGTTGTTGGCGGCCGTCACACGACCCTGAGAGTCACTACCAATGCTCCGCTGAGGGAAAAAAAAACATTAGCAATTGGCATTCTTTATTATTACAATGGGAAAAATAAGTCTAGAGAGATATGTCAAACAACCGTACAGAACTATAATAAAACATTTTGGAGCTGCTTATCCATTACGCCTAAGGACAGTAGTGGTTTGGTGCATTATTTGACTTTATAATGTGATGGTTATCCAAATAGTTTCATATCACCAGTTCCAATCATTATGCTATTATTAGCAGATATTTCTGTTAAACTTACTGATACTACTCAACACTTAGCTAGCCTATAACATGTACACTGGAATGTCAGCACTAACTACCTCATCCAGGTCTGTAAAATTGATCCTCTGTCGCAGCTTTTCCAGCTCAGCCTGGTCTGGGACTGACATCTGTGTGGTGTATTTGATGTGAGGGAAGGAATGAGGAGTACGAGACCTCCTGCGGCCAGCTCCAGGAGTGGACTCCGGCGAAATGTCATTGGTCAAACGGCTCTCTACCACAGTAGCTGACAGCTTTTTCTTGTTTTTCTCAGATGAACGGTTGGCTTTCTTTTGCTGGACGCCCCAGTCCTTAAAGACAGCAGACAGTTTCATTAGCTCACCTCAAATATACAAAGAAAGAGATGCGATATGTACAGGTTCTGATGCTGTGTTGAGTGCTCACCATGTTGTTGAGACGGTCTTCCAGACTGCCATTTGTTACAGTCCAGTTGTGAAGTTCTTCTGTGCCATCATCGAAAGTACCTCCAGTTGCCATCTTTTACAGTTTACTGGACTCAGAAAAACATAAATACAACACATGAAGCAGACAGTGTAAATGTTGCACTAAATTGGATTATAAAAGTATATTATTAATAAATTTAAACCATGATTATAAATAGACAATGTAAAAAAATATGTTTAGTCAACATTTACCCAGAAGATACTTAGAAATCTATTGATGCGGGCTACTTTTCAAGTCTGGGTCGGGAACAAAAGGACAGTTGATTGTCCATAAGCAGGTTTTTTTTTATAATCGACCGAAAGCAGTGTTGTTAATTACAATAAAAACGCAAACACCTGTCGACGCACATCTAACACGGGCACGTCCTATGTACAAGAAACTTATAGTACGATATCCCGTTTTGGCAGCCTTCTGGTCGTTAAGTATTCCGGTTACACTGTGTTTAGCGTTAGATTTTTCTTTCTAATACGTTAACGTTAGCTTTCTGCCGCTGGAGTGTGGCCCGCTCGGGTTCCCGGGAAAAACAATGAGACGGTCCCTCCTCCACACAGATAGTTAGCGCCGGTTTCTATTACTTTGTCCCTAACAAAAGCTAACTCGTATGGAAAGTGGAAGAATATTGAGACGATTAGCTACATATTCAAGCTTTAGGGCGAAGGTGAAATCAAATCTAAACTTTTACTATCTTGAGATCACGACCTCGTCCTGCTGAAAATTGCTATGGCAACATGGTTTATAACCCCAACAGCCAACACCACCGCTGTACAGACAAACAAAACACTGACACGTTTGTTTTTAATAGGATCTCTAATTGACATCACCAGTCGTCAATGTCGCGATAAAATGTTGCAGGGTTTGTTGATATAGCTTACTAAGGCTACCTAGCTTGCTGCTTATCACGAAGCTAACTTCAAATGCCTCAGTAAAGTTCAAGCTAACAAATATTTAACCACCAGCCAGTATCGTAGTCCGATCACCGACACAGAAAGATCTCTATTTGTAGCTCTGCTAATGCTCTACTTTGGAGTGCAATGGCTAAAATAGCTGACTATTGCAACCAGCTACACACACATTAAAACATCTCAAATTAGTCACATTAAACTGTGATAGCTAAGTGACCGTTTGATGCAAGTTACCATTAAGAAGACACACCCTAAATGGTCGTTGTCCGGTGGTACATATACCGTTGAAACAGTTTTTACCAACTGTCGTGTGATATTTATATGTTGATTAAAGCCATCTAGGTAAAAAACATTACACCTTGCTGCCCAAATCGCTGCAGCTCCTACATACCCTAGCGTGAATGACCACTCCCATACAATAGATGGCACTGGCGCTAAGTTAGTTGGATGTAAAAGGAAGTGGTTTGTCCGGAAGTATTACACGGGCTGCGTTATTTTCGTTCGCCATTCGTTTATCCGAGTTGAAGAAGGGCGATTAGAAATAAAAATAAGTGAAGAATCTCAAGTTACATGTTTGTTAGTTTTTTTTAACCAGCGTTACTGTGGAATAGTAGTATTACCATCTATCTACAACACAAAAGGTAGCTAACTGTCGTGGTTTTTGCTTTGTCTGAGAGCTAACTTGAGCTAGCTACAGCGACGTAGTTTTTTTTTTTTGAGAAAGCGTGCACGAGAGCTTCCTTCAAGGGATTGTTTTAACTTTAAGGGACAATAATGGGCTCTTCAAAGAAGCACAAGGAGAAGAGTCGAGACAAGGACGCAGAAGAGCGCCGTCGAGAACACAAGAAACATCGCCGAGAGGACCGTGAGAGTGGCCGGGTTAAGGAGAAACGCAGACGCTCCAGGTCCAAGGAGAGAGGCAGCCGTGAGGGCCGCAGTAAAGGCGAGCGCAGCACAGGGGAACCTCGCGTTAAAAAGGAAAAGGTTGATCCTGCCTACGAGGAAAGCCAGAACGATATTCAACCCAAGTCTGCAAGCGGAGATGCATCTCTTAGCATCGAGGAAACAAACAAACTCCGAGCAAAGCTGGGTCTTAAGCCTCTGGAGCTAAATGAAACCAAGAATGAAGTAGGTACCAAAGAGGACCCAAAGGTGGCTGAGACCATTAACCCTGTCACCATCCAGAAGCAGAAAGATATGCGAGAGAAGCTTGCAGCTTTGAAAGAAAAACGCATCCTCAACAAAAAACTAGGAAAAGTGAAGACCATAGCAGAGGAGGACTGGCTGGATGACACCGCAGCTTGGGTTGAGAAAAATCGAAAGCTAGAAAAAGAAAAAGAACTGGCAGAGAAAAGAGCCAAACTTCTGGAAGAGATGGACCAAGAGTTTGGAGTTAGCAGTCTTGTTGAGGAAGAATTTGGACACAGCAAAAAGGAGGCATATGCAGCGAGAGACCTGAGAGGTCTTAAAGTACAGCACAAGACCGAATCCTTCGCTGAGGGTCAGACCATCATCTTGACTCTACAAGACAAAGGTGTACTTGAAGAGGAGGAAGATGTACTTGTAAATGTGGGGCTGATAGATAAAGAAAAAGCGGAGAAAAATGTGGAGCTTAAAAAGAAAAAACCTGACTATAAACCCTATGAAGAAGAAGAGAGTGTGGATGACATGATAACCTTTAAATCTCGCTCTGTGTTGTCCAAGTATGATGAAGAAATTGATGGGGAAAAGAAGAAGAGTTTCCGCTTAGGTGCAGGGGGATTTGCTGATGGCGAGCGAGAGAGGGAGTTGCAGGCCATGAGGGAAACTCTCCGAAGTCAGGCCCAGACTCTGGAAATGCCCGCTCTCACTATCGCCTCAGAGTACTACTCCGAACAAGAAATGGTGGGCTTTAAAAAGACAAAACGCCGCGTGAGGAAGATCAGAAAGAAAGAGAAGCCCATAAGTGCAGCTGACATTCTCTTGGATGACACACGAACCACTGACTTTGGCTCCAGGGCGCGTGGAAAAGGACGTAAAGCGCTGGAGGACGAAAGTAACGAAATAAAGGAGGATGTTGGCAGACCCATGACACATGACATTCCTCTGATGTCTGATGACATCAGAATGGCAGAAATGGAAATAAGTGATGAGGAGGATTATACACCTCCTGAAGCAGCTGTAATTGAGGAGGACGAAGCTGAACAGGAGCTGCACAAACAATTGGAGAAGCAGCGGAAGCTTAGGCAAAAGCAACTTCTCAAAGACTCTGGGGAGAAGGTGGCCGAACAGCTTAAGATGATTGATAAAACTGATGGGGACAATGATCCAGAGAAAAACAGTAACATTGTATTCAATGCTACATCCGAATTTTGCAGAACTCTAGGTGATATTCCAACCTACGGCCTGTCCGGTAACAGAGAAGACGAAGAAGACATCATGGACTTTGAACAGGAGGTAGATAAAGATGATGGTGGGGGCTCTGACTCAGAGATGGATGAGAATGTTGGCTGGAGCACAGTTAACTTGGATGAAGAGCAAAAACCCCCAGACTTTGCTACAGCCTCCACCACTATCTTGGATGAGGAGCCCATTGTCAACTCCGGCCTCGCTGCTGCTCTGCTTCTGTGTAAAAACAAAGGCTTGTTGGACACTCAGATGCAGAAGGTGGCCCGTGTCAAAGCAACAAAAGGCGCCTTGCCAAATGACAACTACTGCATTGAAGACAAAATGGGCTTTGATGATAAGTATAGTCGAAGAGAGGAGTACAGAGGCTTCACACAGGATTTCAAGGACAAGGACGGGTACAAACCAGATGTAAAGATTGAGTATGTGGATGAGTCCGGGCGCAAACTCTGTCCAAAAGAAGCTTTCAGGCAGCTTTCTCACCGTTTCCACGGAAAAGGCTCTGGAAAGATGAAGACTGAGAGAAGGATGAAAAAGCTGGAGGAAGAGGCACTGTTGAAGAAAATGAGCAGCAGTGACACACCTCTTGGGACTGTGGCTCTGCTCCAAGAAAAGCAGAAGTCTCAGAAAACACCATATATTGTGCTTAGTGGGAGTGGAAAGAGTATGAATGCTAACTCGATCACAAAATAAATTGAGGGTGGAAGTGGTTTGATCTGTAAAATAATTGTCATACAGTGACTTTTAAGTTGTAGTAATTGTCAAGTTTGGTGTCTACTCCGTACAAGGTTTATTGTTGTGACACAGTGTTTAATAAAATGAGTTTAAACATTTCTATTTTGTAATGTTTCATAAAGCTTTAAATCAAATGAAATGGGTAAATGTGAACAAAAGGTAGCTTAAAAATACATATATTTTACACATCTTTGGTTGAATTTACATTTTTGTAGTGTGGTGATAATGAAAATAAGAAATAGTTCTTTTTTTATTGATATTGGATATATGTTATAAGATTAACCAGGAATATAACTTGCGTAATATGACTTTGTTTTATAAATATATTTTTATCTTAGGAAATTAATTTTTATTATGAAATTACATTTTAAGTATTTTTTTTTCCTTCACTTAATAAATATAAATTTAGACAAACCATATCACTAGTTATTTTGTATGTAAAGTGAATTGTATTAATTTAAATGTTAAATATTCCATTATTTTGTAATCAGGACTAAAATGTTATTACTCAGATTTTTTATATCTATATATATATATATAACTATATATAGCTTTTTGCATACACTAATGCACTTCTCTTGCTTCTCAATGAGGTTTCATTTTCACATTCAGATAGTCCTTGTCAAAGTTATTATCCTGTTTGCACATACTTTTTGTGTTGGTCTGTGTTGTGTTTTTGTGTTCTGTCTGTGTAATTGTATGTGTCTCCTGTCTATGAACAGTCTGTCTATGTTTGTAAATGAGAATATGTTCTCAAACATTTTATTTGGATAAATAAATATATCAATATTCAAGTTAAGAAAAATACATTACTGAAATATTTTTGCAATGTAACAACAAATTTAAGTAGGTATTTTTATTTGATCTAAATACGCAGGTAACCATGGTGAGAAGGTTGGACACTGAATAAAAGTAATGTAAAATATTAATGAGATTCATGATAGGAAAGTATTAAGAGGTATATTCAGAGAATCTACAATGGAACTAATGTTAGCGGGCGCAGGGCTCCTTTTGTGTGTTGCACTACATGAAGGAAAATAGTTAGCTAAGCTAATGCTCGCGAGTAATCATTCTTTCGTACTACACTGTGGATGCTATTAATGGCTGAAGTCGTTCCCAAAAACGGTGGGTTTTGAAGAAATGCAACAGATATGTATGAAGGGTATTATATGGCAATACGTACTGTTACGTTTGTGCGTGCAGTTTTTAGTTAACTTAGCATCTTTGACGTGACAGACTGACAGCTTCCTGTTGTTAAGCTAGGTTAGCATGGAGCTTAACGACGGGACCGTAAGTAGCTTTAATGTTTAAAATGCAGCATTTTCTTGCTTCAAGTACATTAGTTCATCTAAACATGGTTTATTTAAAATTTTTGCACAATACTGATTAGTAAACAATAGTGATTAGTAAACCTGGACTGTATATTTTCCCTAGTTTGTAATAAAACGCAATAACATTAGCTTACAGGTTATTGTAGAGAGGTGTACTAGAGCTTAGCTAAAACTGAAGAATGTTGGTCTTTTTTTTTTTTTGGTCCTCCTTAACTTTTATTGATCGTTTAATAAATTTAGCCGTTTAATTCGTTGTGCATAAGTCAGACTGTTTTCCAAACAAACTCCCAAAACCTATAAGGATGAGGATGGTTATTGCAATTTTGTAAATCTATTTTCTTAACATTAACCAAATTGTCCGGTTTATACGCCCGATAGTAACTATACTGACTAATAATGGTGTGTTAACTACTCTTTTACAATACCAGTTTGAAATTTGTAGAAGTAGAGAAGCCTGATAGATAAAGAAGGAGAGGTGACAGATGAAAGTCAGGTCTATGTCATTTGTAGCTTTCATTCTTTTATTCACACAGGCTGTAACATCAACTAGAAAGACCAGAGACTGCTGAGATGTCAGAGTCTAAACCCCCCACTCCAACCCCAGGAGACACATATAAAGGTTGGCTCTTCAAATGGACTAATTATATAAAAGGCTACCAGAGACGCTGGTTTGTTCTTAGCAATGGCTTGCTGTCTTATTACAGGTAAATAAAAACACATAATTTATACTACAGTTTAAATTGATCTGTCTATTATTTCACTTAAAATATTCTCTTCATTCAATCGTCATGCTCAAGGACACAGGCGGAGATGGGCCACACATGTCGAGGCACCATCAACTTGGCCACAGCCAACATTGCTGTTGAGGACTCATGCAATTTTGTTATTTCCAATGGTGGCGCGCAGACCTACCACTTAAAGGCCAGCTCAGAAGTGGAGCGTCAACGCTGGATCACTGCTCTGGAGCTGGCCAAGGCAAAAGCTGTGCAAATGCAGACTGAATCCGGTGAGGCAAACAAGGAGAAAAGTTTCCTTGTGTGTGTAATCTAAATTTATTTCTATCATTCTGTGTTGAAATATGTTTTTGTGTTTGCCTCAGATGACTCGGGTGATGATTGCTCAGTGGTGGCCCCCACCTCAGGACAGAGCGGGCTGTGTCGCAGCTCTGAAATCCAGGCCACGCTACGTACCCTTAACAGCAAGGTAGAGGACCTGGCTACCTGCAACGACCTTATTGTCAAGCATGGCTCTGCACTCCAGAGGTATGACATTATCAAGTTAAACGCCAAGATATTCACTTGTGCGTTTCGTTTCATCATTTGGTCGTCTGTTTTTATACACAGGTCTTTGTCTGAACTGGAGGCCATACGAGTTGGAGGAGAAGCAGGGGACAAGATCAGACAAGTCACAGAGAGAGCAACTCTGTTCCGAATCACTTCGAATGCTATGATTAATGTAAGTATAAAGTATCACTGCAGTTGACTATTAATGGTTTAACAAGGCCATACGTAACTCACAAACATATAAAGCATAGTTATTCATTTGGATTGGGTGAAAAAGTTTATGAACCTTAGTTTTGAGTTTGCACTGTCACTCATTTTATTGCAGGCGATCAATTGTTCTTGTGTTGGTTTCCTCTCCCAGGCATGTAGAGACTTTCTCTCCCTGGCTCAGACCCACAGTAGGCGCTGGCAGAAATCTTTACAGACAGAAAGAGAGCAGAGGATTAGGTTAGAGGAGACCCTGGAGCAGCTGGCCAAACAGCACAACCATCTGGAGAGGGCTTTCCGGGGAGCCACTGTCCTGCCTCATTCGTGCAGCAATTCTTCTTTAGCTAACAAAAGTAAGAATCTCATTTAACATAGTATCTCAGTTAGAAAGTATAGCAGAAGTTCTGTATAAATTTGGTTGACTTGATTTCAGGCACTTCATCGAGAAAAGGTGACGCCAGTGATGAAGATGATGACAATGAGTTTTTCGACGCTATGGAAGACCCAGCAGAGTTTATTACTGTACCTGCCGACCCCAAATATCACAAGTAAAGCCAACAGTTTGGAATAATATGTACTTTTATTTCAATGCAATTTATTTAAATAGTAAAATGTATCTCCTTTTGTTTCCACCAGAAGGTCTGGCAGCAATGTTAGCGGGCTCAGCAATGAGACTGGAATGGATGATCAGTCGGTAAATGTGCGTTTCAACCTTTATTTTTGTTTTTCACATTATGTATTTATCTGTCGCCCTCAGTTTCATTCCTTCTTTGTTTTGTTTTTTTTAGTTTGATGAGCTGTCTTTAGCCTCCAATTCGGATTCTCCACAGTCTCTGGACCTAGAACCAGTCAAACAGAGAAGAACTCGTATCCCTGACAAGCCTAATTATTACCTTAATCTGTGGAGCATTATGAAAAACTGTATTGGGAAGGAGCTTTCAAAGATACCGATGCCCGTAAGAAACGCACTGAAAAATCTACATAACCAATCTCCTAAACAGTTTAACTGATTCTTTGACTCCCCCCAGGTTAACTTCAACGAGCCTCTCTCCATGCTGCAGCGTCTGTCTGAAGACCTGGAGTACTACGAGCTGCTGGACAAGGGAGCTAAATGTCACAGCTCTCTGGAGCAGATGTGTTACGTGGCCGCTTTCACTGTCTCTTCCTACTCCACCACTGTTTACCGCAGGAAAACCTTTTAATCCACTGTTGGGAGAGACCTTCGAGCTAGACCGGCTTAGAGAGTGTGGATACCGCTCCCTCTGTGAACAAGTACGGCACAAACACGATATAGATTTACACTGGCATTGTACATGGACATCAAATAATGTCTAATGTGCAGTTAAGAAGTAGCTCGTTAAGTGGATTTAGTGACCATATTAAAACATCTTTGAAAGAAAACTGTACTTCAGTACATTTCCCAAAATGTGCCGTTCTTTTATTTGAGTACATGGACATGTGCAACGTAAACATCCTGGTTTAATTTTCTCAGGTGAGTCACCATCCACCAGCAGCAGCTCACCACGCTGCCTCTGAAAAGGGCTGGACCCTCAGACAAGAAATTACACTGGCCAGCAAGTTTAGAGGGAAATATCTCTCCATTATGCCTCTGGGTAAGGACAATACATTTGCATGGTCAGTAGTTTAAAGATATGGTTGTATGTCTTACTTGATACATACAATTGAAACAATGTTTTATGATAAGCATTGTAATCAAAAGGCTGTCTTTGAATTGTCAGGTTCGATCCAGTGTTTATTTGCCAAGAGTAAAAATCACTATTCCTGGAAGAAAGTAACTACAACAGTACACAACATTATCGTTGGAAAACTATGGATTGACCAGGTAAGAACCTCCTAGTTGTAGATGTGGTATATGTATGTTTTTTTTTAAGCAGCAGCAGTACTGAGACCTTTCTTGCTTTTCTTGGAAATCTGGATAAATCTTATACTGCAAAAACACAAATGCATTACCTTACAGCTTTTAGAGCTTACTGTAAACTTCTAGGTCTGAGTTTGTAGTTTCATATTTTTAATATATTTCTATGTACTTATTTAGTTACATACTTACTTACTTAATTATGCATGCATATGCTTTTGTATGTTTGATATGTTAATACATGTAACGGTTTAGTAATGTAAAAGATAAAACATGATGTCAGAGAATATGGTTTTGAACATGATTAGTTTAACACACAAGGAAAGATCTGGTTGAAGATAAGGGCATACACTCACCGGCCACTTTATTAGGTACACCTTGCTAGTACCGGGTTGAACCCTCTTGACATAATGGCATCACACAGTTGCTGCAGAGTCTTCCATGATGCGACTCTACTGTTCCAGCACATCCTGAAGGTGCTCTGTTGGATTGAGATCTAGTGACTTTGGAGGCCATTTGAGTAAAGTGAACTCATTGTCATGTTCAAGAAACCAGTCTGAGATGATTTGGGCTTTGTGACAGTGCATTATCCTGCTGGAAGTAGCCATCAGAAGATGGGTACACTGTTGACCATGTCCAAGTAAAGTGTGCCAAGAAAATATCCCCCACACCCTTACACCACCACTACCAGCCTGAACTATTGAGACAGGAACAGGATGGATCCATGCTTTCATGTTCTTTACGACAAATTCTAACCCTACCATCTGAATCTTGCAGCGAGACTCAGACCAGGCAACGTTTCAATCTTCAATTGTCTTATTTTGGTGAGCCTGTGTTAATTGTAACCTCGGTTTCCAGTTCTTAGCTGACAGGAGCTGCACCCGGTGAGGTGTCCTGCTGCTGTAGCTCATCTGCTTTAGGGTTTGACATGTTGTGAGTTCAAAGATGGTATTCTGTATACCTTGGTTATAACAAGTGGTTATTTGAGTTACTGTTGCCTTTCTATCATCTCTAACCAGTCTTGTCTCCTGACATCAACAAGGCATTTTCGTCTGCTACTCACTGGATATTTTATTTTTTTAAGACCATTCTCTGTAAACCCTAGAGATGGTAGTGAGTGAATATCCCAGTAGATCAGCACTTTTTTAAATACTCAGACTAACCTGTCCGGCACCAACAACTATTCCACGTTCAAAGTCACTTAAATTCCCTTTCTTCCCCATTCTGATGCTCGGTTTGAACTTCAGCAAGTCGACATAACTAACCACTAGATGCCTAAATGCATTGAGTTAATTAGTTGCTGCCATGTGATTAGCTGATTAGTAATCTGAGATACCTAGCAATTGAAGAGGTGTACCTACAAGCGGCCGGTGAGTGTAGGTGCCAGGGACAGGGAGACACCTTAAAACTGGGACAAAGGTCATCCTGGGGGATGTTCTGTCTCCACTAGGAGGCGGTCTTTCTCCCTCTTGCAGTTCTCATAAAACTGTGACATGACGATGTAAGAAAATGTATAAAACCCAAGCTTTTTGTGCAGAACCTTAGTAGGGCTGGGGATAGTCTACTTGGGTCATTTGTTGTCGTTACAATTAAGACACTCTTGGTATTTAAACTCATGAGTTTTTCTGCTGATGTTCTGAAGGCTGGGGGGTTACTTTCAGACAAGTTCAGCGTCAGATAGCTACCAATGGAAGCACTGACCTTAGTCATTACTACCTGATAATAAACCATAGATAACATCTTAAGGTCTTCATATTTTTGTGTACTCATGTTGGCGTTAATTTACCAAAGTCAGGGGAGATTGAGGTGGTGAACCACAAGACAGGAGACCACTGTCACCTCAAGTTTGCACCCTACAGTTACTTCTCCAGAGATGTACCAAGAAAGGTAAGGTTTATTTTCACCTCAACATTTGTAAAGTAGTAATACATCCCACTAGAAGTATAATGTTTTTACACTTATTACATTGTATATCTGTTTGTAGGTCACAGGAGTGGTGACTGATAAAGATGGGAAAGCTCATTATGTGCTGTCAGGAACCTGGGATGAGAAGATGGAGTATAGCAAAGTGATGCAAAGCAGTAAAGGTGAGAATGGAACCGAGGGCAAACATAGGACGGTCTACCAGACGCTCAAATTCAAAGAAATCTGGAGAAAGAACCCATTACCGTAAGTCTATGTAGAATATATTCAGAGATGAGGGTGCAGCGTATCAGTGGCTCACTGTTTTTCCTGGCATCATTGCAGCGAGGGGGCAGAGAACATGTATTACTTCTCATCACTCGCACTCACACTAAATGAACCCGAAGAGGGGGTGGCGCCCACAGACAGCCGCCGCCGTCCCGACCAGAGAATGATGGAGGAGGGCCGGTGGGACGAGGCCAACGCGGAGAAGCAGAGGCTGGAGGAAAAACAGCGTGCCACCCGCAGAGAAAGGGACAGAGAGGCTGTGAAGGCTGCAAACTCACCAGAAGACTGTAAGTATAAGAAATATAAGGCAACGATTGTGGATTGTTTCTATCCATTCATCATTCATCTCTGTACACTCTGCTTACTGTCTACATTAAGCCGTCAATAAGGACTCAGTTCATGGCTCACCTATTCTCTGCCCTTTCCCAGACCTCAATTGGCTCTAATTGAAAAAAAAAATTTAAAACACCTTTCCTAGAATACTTGTGTGTTAAGACGAGATTTTTGTCTCATTCATCTTTTCCCATTCCTTCATCCATGTTTCTTTTATTCAGCGGATGCACTGGAGACTGGCACAGAACCTAGTGAAGTTTCTGAAGAAAGCAAGTATCACTTTTGCTTCTCGTAGCCTGTCTATTTTCAAAGGCTCTCTGTGTAGCATTGTCACAGTAAGAAAAGAAAAGTCAAACACGAGCAGTTTCATAAAATCCATTTGATCAACGATGTTGAGTCCAAGTCAGACGTGAGTAATGTGTTGTTGCTCATGATGCTACACAAAGTGCCTTTGCGCAGAACGGTTTAGGGTTTTGTCTGAATTTTGTGTTGACACTGTTTGTGCTGGGGTGCAGCTGACACAGAGGATTCCCCCCCTCTCACACCTGTTGCATGCAAGTAGCCCCTCACATTTCACTTTCATTTGTTTTAACATCATTTATAACAAAAAAAATCATCCTTCAATTTTCTTTTTCCAGCCCCGTATGGACCAGCATCCTTCTCTTGCCTAAGCAAGTATCCCAATACTGACCTAAAATTACCCAGAATTCAAAATGTAAACAATTGTACACCTTGTTTTATATTCTATAATTTTCTCTTTACATCTATGTAACTTGCCCTCTCATAGTGGAAGGCAAGGAAGGTCTTTATGGAGCTCCAGTTAAAAGCAAGTACCAGTAGTGTTGTTTTGTATAGTCCTGAGGTCTATAGTCTGATAGACCACTACCAAAAATAGAGTAGAAATGATTCAGTCAACCCTTTACTTTAGAAATTGTTTGAGTTAACCATCGTCCTGCAAGAACATTTTATTTGTTTTATTATGCACTTAGCACCTCTGTGTGAAATCCTCTTTGGTTAATAGATGGATGAAATGACATTATCTCCAGCGACTATAAAGTAAAGACAAAAACATTATTGTATCTGACGTTTCTAAGGTTGTGGTGCAAACTCAAACACACAGTTTGAGCCTAAATACAAAGACATTTAACTCTAACTGGAATGGCTCTGTTTGGTGAAAAGGTGCTGAAGGTGCTTTTTTAACTTTTGAGGATCTGTCACTCTATCCATCTTTATGTAGTCTTATTTTAATAAATGCATCTGGAGACTGATATTGCAGCCTGATCTATGTTGACTGTATGTGCTGTTGAAGATAAGGGTTTTCTTCACTTACAGTCCAGGCCTTTTGAAAATATCACACAGACTCACATTTTATTTCCCTTTAGGCACACCCTCAGATAATTATCAAGCCATGTGGTTTGAGAAGATAAATGATCCTGCAACTAGGGAGGACCTACACATCTACAAAGGAGGCTACTGGGAAGCTAAGGAGCAGGGCAGCTGGGACATGTGCCCTGACATCTTCTAAACGTATGCACAACCTAAAACAAGGAAAAGATTAGAAGAGTTGTATTTTTGTAAACAATCCTTTTTTCTGTTCTAGCTGTGATTCTCATTCCTTCTCCAACTCAAGCGGCTCTGGACCTCGCCCTCGACAGGATTACATAGAAATTTGGCAATCATTTTCCTCTTTACAATGGTCTTGTTGTCCGTTCAAGTTTACTAAATTAATGCTAGTAGTGAAGTAAACAGTGTTTGCATCAACCAAAGGAAGTCTTTCCTAACTGCGAATGTGAAACTAAAAACATTTCATCACAAACCCTGAGGCAGGTTTTTCTTTCTCAGAGGCTGAAGTGTGGTTCCAGTCCTCCTTTGAGGAAGCTGAACCTTTTATTTCATGTAAAACATATGCATAAATCTAGTCTAGATTAAAAGCACAGTGAGAGAAGAGAGAGGTGTTTCCCTGATTTCCTGTGAACATCTCAACCATAGCTTTAATATCCATTTGTTGTCCTTTTTTGTGCTGTACTTGTACATTTTCTAACAGCAATAAGAGTGCCTCTGTGTGATCTACTTTTGATGTAAAATTAAATGTGAGACGGAGTGAAATGTGGAAAATGGCTACATGAATTTGTTACATATTGTCAGAGTAGTTGACTTAATCGTTAAAAATATATTTTAATTTACATTACAAGTGTACTTATAAGAACACTAAAATGTAAAACACCTGTGTAAATATGTAAAGTATTAATGAATTGTGAAATGAACTATTAGGAAGGAAAATCTAAAGCACTTTGGTTTCTTTACTAATTCTGAAAGCATTATGGGTGTGTAGAGTAGCACTCCAGCTCATATAGGTTTATAGGTTGCTTTCCACAGTTCACTTGACTCACACTACCCCTGTTCCATTTCAGAATAAGATTAACTTTTTTGTTTTCACAGTTTAGTTTTGAATATCTATCATTTTTTCAAATGTGTGCCCTCATTATTAAGTGTGTGTGTATCTTCGGATCTTTGTGTGCACTATGAAGATTGTTATTTCAGCACCAGTATGTCACTGCCGGGCAGTGCAGGTGTAATTCAGTACAGGTGCGTTCTCTTCAGGCCCTGCCTTCAACACACAGTCAGGTAATTCAATACAGAATAAACATGTGTTTGTCAGAGATTCGTTGAATTATTCAACATTTAAAAATACTATCCCACACTTGTCATTGATGTTTTGTCCTTCAATTCAGTGTTTAGCAAAATTAAAGTAAATTAAAGTCTTATTGAAATTATAATTATTTGTCATCTTTTATTGAAACATCAATTATTAATGGCAGTTTGAAAGAATATGCATGTAACTGTCAGCTCCTGTGAGAGTCGGAGGGACGGGAGGCGCTGTAGAGTAAAACCAGCGCCACCGCTTCAGTGACATCAGCATCTTTTGTTTACAGCTACAACTAGCTCCACACCTCACAGCATCAGAGTTATTTATCTTTGTGTCGGTGTGGAAAGCTGTTTAGCAAGTTAGAGACTGAACTAAAGAATGTCGGCTAATGGACGAGGAGACGACCGCACAGACGCAAGGAAAGAAGACGGACAACAGTGAGTCGGTGACTTTAAGCTAACGCAGCCCATTGTCAGAGCAAGCTCTGGGTGACCGTAAAACTGATACTCATCGTCTGTTAGGCTTTCATAGCAACTTATTTTGTATTTTTGCGGCGATATGGTTATTATTGTAAGTCTGTGAAATGTTAACACAACGGATAATACGTAATTAAATAAAGCAAACAAAGCTTTCTTTAGTGTAAAACGCATTTATCTCACTGTGATGTATAAGAAGCGGTTTTTTTGATTTTCAGGTCCCAGGGCTCTGCTTCAGGCGCTGGTCCCTCGGAGGTGGATGCCAGACCTGGTTCCCACAGCTTTAGGTACAGCCTGAACTACCGCAGCATCGGCAAATGCATCATCATCAACAACAAGAACTTCGACCGGAGAACAGGTGCCGCTTTTTCTTTCTTCCAAAGCCATTTAAAATAACTCCAGTAGCGGCTAAGACATTAACTTTACACTGTTTACTGGTATTTCTAAAATAAGAATAGACAAAGGGACAGTTAATTGCCCAGCCATCCACCTAGCCTCCCACTGGGATCTGGCACCTTCCCGGGCAAACTACACTTCCTATTTATGCTTTTAACCCAGGTCACAGTTGAAGAACACTAACATTATGGTCCTCTATGTGATAACATTTACTCTTTGACTCAAAATTACTGGCCAAACAGAGCTTTAAATCAAACTGTGGTGCGTCTAAATGGAAAAAGCTCTGGTTCATTCCTACATTTAGTTTAGATCTGTTTAGTCTTGATTTAGTTCTGGTTCAGTCTTAAATAGTGGTTTATCTCTTGCTTTGCCAAATGGAAGTTAATTCAGAGCCCTGTACATCTTTATATTTTCTTAAATTTGATTGTTTTTTACTCTGTCAGAGTGCATTCAAATATCGCAGCACATATTTTAATATTCAAAATAGTTCTGTCATTTTAGCAATGCTTACAAATGACCTCTCCTGCTCTGTGGCAGAACTCCTGTGTATAAAATGCTGGGTTGGCCTCAATACAAGTTCACATAAAAAAAAACAAAAAAATTTCCAGCGCTCATAGGAGGAAGTACAGTGTATTGTGACACTTGCTTCTCTAAAACATTTACATACAATATATACAATGAATATATATAATATATATGTATATGTTATATATCTATCTATTGGTATTGCAGCACAGGATGTGGTCTGATCAGGATAAGATTTGGGTTCAACCACCTATAAATAAGGCTTCCCTATTTTTTTCATTTGTCATTCCTTACCAACCTAACACACAGCCTTTTGGTGTTAGTGTTGAATCATCACTGGTTAGGTGACACTAATGACTGTGTGTGGGCTGTTGCACCTGATGATATGTGACATGTGAATATCTCAAAGGGAAGCGTGACTTCAAGTATGACCTGTATCGCACTGTGCATTAGGTTTAACAAGTTCCTCCGGATGTAGATGTAAGTGTATGTGTGAAAAGGAAAGACATGCTTCAAGTTGTGTTTGTGCAGTCAGCGCTTGCTTCTGGTGGAGTAAAAATCTGAGGAGTGCTGTTCTTGTGTAAACGGTCAGAAGGCTCGCTTTAACCTCAGTTGTCTGCCCAGAAGGATTTCTAGTCTTTGTGTAGAATAAGCTGGAGAAGTGCAGTGAACCTTGGTTCTCAACATTCAGACACATCAGACTCCTCTTTAGTGCTTCACTGCTTCATCTCTGACAAACCAGTCCAGCAGTATTAAGTCAACAAACTGTCAAACCCTAAGTACATCATATACAGTTGTGCTCATACCCTGGCAGAATTTGTAATTTTTTCAGAGAATAGGAATGATAACACAATAAACTTTTCTTTCACTCATAGTCATTGTGAAACAATTGTGTTTGCTCTTTTTAAATCATAATGACAACAGAAACTACCCAAATAACCCAAATGGTGATTTTGGCCTGATAACATACACACAAGTGACACAAACAGGTTTGAATGGCTACTAAAGGTAACCATCCTCACCTGTGATCTGTTTCCTTGTAATCAGTGTGTGTATAAAAGGTCAGTGAGTTTCTGGGCTCCTGACAGACCCTTACATCTTTCATCTCGTGCTGCACTGACGTTTCTGGATTCTGAGTCATAGAAAAGCAAAAGATCTGCAGGAAAAGTGAATTGAAATGTTATTGAACTGTTGAAACAGGAAAGGGACATAAAAACATATCCAAGGAATTGAGAATCTAGTCAGTAGTGTTCAAAAAGAGGAATCCTGTTGAAACCAAACAAAGGCCAGGTAGACCAACAAAAATTTCAGCCACAACTACTAAGAAAATCTCACAAATGATGAAAAAAAGTGGTGTGGCTGTTTTCAAGATGTCTATTTTGAACTGGGGAATTTAAACTTTTGATCAGGGTCATTTGGGTAGTTTCTGTTGTCATTATGATTTAAAAAGAGTAAACACACTTGTTTGACCCAACCACTAACTATGAGTGAAAGAGAAATGTTTTTGTGTTATCATTTATTTTCTCTAAACAAATGGCCCCAAAAAAATCACAAATTCTGCCAGGGTATGTAAACTTATGAGCACAATGGTACATAGAATACATTTCTGCAGTAGTTTTGTACAAAGGTTAGTTTAAAGCGAGGATACATATTTAGGACAATAAGGTATTAGGACAAGCTAAATGCAATAAGTATGTTAAATATCACAATAACAATATGACCTGCAATAACTGAAAGTCTCCAACTGAAATGATTGCAATCCTAATTGTTTTGTTTTTTAGGCATGAACCAGCGGAATGGCACAGATGTAGATGCTGCCAATGCCATGAAAGTCTTTGGAAAGTTGGGTTATAATGTGAAGATCTACAATGATCAGACAGTGGAGCAGATGAAGCAGGTTTTAACAGGAGGTATGTTAAATTGTGGTCAGAGATAAAGGTTGATTTCAGAAACCTGACTGACTGGTTTACTTCCAGAAGGTTGACCAATTTTTCACTGCATTTTTAAATTTGTGTGGTTTTCATACATGCTAGTTATTTAGAAATAGACAACATAAACATCAGGGACATTCTAAAATGAGCTAACTTTAGTGTGCAGTTCCAGTAAAGTCTAAAGTTTCTAATTAAAACATTTCAGAGAAATGATACACAGGTTTATTCACACAGTCCACTATCCAATGTCCAAAGTCTAAAGCAACACTATGTCTCAGTTTCAAAGGAGGACCACAGCAACTCGGCCTCGTTCATCTGTGTTCTGTTGAGTCATGGAGATGAAGGTGTGTTCTTTGGCATAGACGGCTCTGTGGAGCTCAAGTACCTCACATCACTGTTTCGAGGTGATCGCTGTAAATCTTTAGTGGGGAAGCCCAAACTCTTCTTTATCCAGGTTTGTACGAGTGTCTGATAGTCACATGATCTGTGAAGTGTAAATGGCAGTGTTCAGTACTTGTTTTGTTTATATCCACATGAACCAGGCCTGCAGAGGAACTGATCTGGATGCAGGCATTGAAACTGACAGTGAAGAAGATGGGACCACCAGGATCCCAGTGGAAGCAGACTTTCTGTACGCTTTCTCCACTGCCCCAGGTTAGTACTTGTAAAACACAGTAGTCTTGTAAAGACACAGACGTGTTAAATGCTCGCTCTGAGGTTGGAGTGAAATTCTTCTGTGGTTTACTTCCAGGTTACTACTCCTGGAGGAACACAATGACTGGCTCCTGGTTCATGCAGTCTTTATGTGACATGATTAGCAAATATGGAAGAGAGCTGGAGCTCCTGCATGTCTTGACTCGTGTGAACCACAAGGTGGCAGTGGAGTTTGAGTCCATCTCCAATGCACCAGGCTTTCATGCAAAGAAGCAGATCCCATGCATTGTGTCAATGCTGACCAAAGAGATGTACTTCACTCCCTGATATTGTCATAACTTAGGATGTAGACCTTGTAGGTGTTAGAAAGCTGAAGCTTCACTGTGGCTGTGGGAAAGGGAAGTAATCCTCCATTTATTTTGTTTAAGCTCAATATAAATGTCCTAAAACCCTAGTGTGCACAGCCCACACTATCATTACATGGTTCTCTCAGTTTTAGCCAGCAGTCTAACAATTCAACATTTCATCATGAAGTAGAATTATCGTATGTGGCTCACTGTTTACTTCACACCTAAGCCTTTTAACTGTTTACACTCTACACATTTCAGGGATATTTATAGAAGCCAGCAACGGGAAACATGACCACTGTTTAAAATCATGTGAATATTTGCAAAAATCTCTTTAAGAAGAGATTGTGTATTTCAATCACGTCTGTTTGGGTAAAGTCTTGTTTGGTATGAACAATAGGGATTAAATAGCTTAAAATAATCAATTGATAAATGAGGAATGAAGTCTGACTTTAAATTTGACTCATTTGGGAGATGATGTGAGGAATAATGTTTTTTAATGTAAAGTTTTCAACTGTTTGCTGTCATACAGACTTTCTTGCTGTAATTCCCTGACATTGCTGAACACATATTGTGTTATATTAGGTAACAGGCTAAGCTTTTGACATCTTGAATATGTAAGTAAAGCATGCATGAGCATTGTCTAAAACAGACAAAGCACAATTAGACTTGAAACCAGTCCAGGCTGTAATATATTTCAACAGATTAAATATAACACAGCACTTATTTGAGAATCTGTTTTGTTAAACTGTTTTTTTATCTCTACTGGATTTCTATCATGACCATTTTCTAACCAAATATTTTTTTTTCTGAAAAATAAAAACACTTCATTCTTGACAACGGTGATATGTGTTCATGTATTTAATCCTGTCAGACTCAGACAGTATTTAGCTAAATGTGTTTTTGACGTCTACGTAAAGTGAAAGAGCCTTTTTAGAGAGTTGTGTTGTAAAGGTTATTATAAACCACATTAGAAAATTATAAGCAACTATTTGTGTTGATTGTCTGGTGTGCAACATGCAGGATTAACAGATTTAGTTTGCCGAGAGGGTAACATGGCCAAGCGATCATCAGACCCTGGGCCAAAAGGGACTGAGCCCTCCATTATTATTTTACTGTCAGCACTTGACCAAACCAACAGCAACTAATTTTGGATGTAAAAACACAAACAGCTGCAGAAAACCCCAACAATAGTCCAGCTTGTTGTGCAGGGATGGAGTAATGACAGCATTAAGCTATCAACTTATCTACAGTTTGCACATTCTTGTTGGCCCACAAGGAGGCGCTAATGACATGTGTTTGAACCTGCTAGATGTAGAGCTTGCTACTCGTGTCTTTAGTAGTTTTTAAGTTATAAACTAAATTGTGAAGTGAGCTTAGTCTGTGTGTTAATACTAGTAATGATGGAACGAATAAAAGCTAGTATACAACATGATGACTTAGTAAACAGTTTGAATTTGAACTGTTTGTTGAATGAGGTCTGTCTTTGGTCAGTAACATATTATAGTCTGTTTTTAGTCACGCGTGTTCTGAGTAGTCTATTAGTTTTAGTCCAAAAGGAACAGGTTACATTCTACACGAGCAGCACTTGAACGCATCACTCCGCCAGTCCTCGCCTCTTTTCCTCCAGTGCCGCTGAAAATAGGCCTTTGGTTAATGCGCTTTGACATGGACGGCGTGTCAGGTTGCTGCACTTTTCCTGCTTTCCCACAAGCACCTGCTCCACATCTCGACTATGGCTCACTCTCTCCGCCCGCGGTACCCTTTCTTCCATGTGCTTCACCGGTTTCCTCTGTGTTTTGAAAGGAACTCCGCGTGCAACAACAAAACAATGACTAGTTTACTGTGAGAGTTGTTGCAAAGTTTTTGGCTCGCAGCGATGGAGAAGTTCCTTCAGATAGCCCCGCACTCTCTGGCGCTGGTCCTGGGAAGAGACAAGGCACAGAGAGGAAAAGCGGAGGAGGGAGAGGCGCAGGCGCTCGCGGTAAACTTGGAGCATCAGCGCAGCGGCTACGAAGTGTTCGCCAGCTTTAAAGCCGTTAACATGCAGCACGTCTGGAACAAGGCGCTGACGCACGCCCTGTCCGAGGTCTTCTTCCTCGGCTGGATCCAGGAACGCGTGCTGCTCATCCAGGGAGAGGAGGTTCACCTGCAGGTGCTCCGTAACGCCTGGACCAGACGGACACTCAAACCTCCGATGGGCTTTGACATCACGTGCATAGGTTGGTAACGGGGCTGCTGCTTAGTTCATGTTCTTCTGCGCTGAGGTTTTTAGGAATAATCTAATAAAATTTTAGAAAATCTGCTTTAACAGTGTATGTGGCCTACTCGTGACCATATAGTCTGTTAATTTGACCCAAAAAGTCAAATTCTAAAACATTTGTGCATTGTCATTAACGCTTTTGTGTTTTATAGGAGACACTTACTTTTACTGTCTATGGTAAAATTTTCTCACAAACAGATTTAATTAATTTCTCAATATTCATCAGTCATTTGCAGGAACTGTTCAGTTTGTATTTGCTTCAATTTAAACTCCACTCCACAAACTACAGAAGCCTCAGAGGGTCAGACTTAAACATTGAATTTCCAGTGGGTTAACTGAAGAGCATTTCCATTTTTTTAGGTTTTCCAGGACAAATGTGATACCTGATGATTATTAAAAAGTAGGGAGTCTGGCATTTACCTTCTAACAGTTTAGCTGCCTCATTTAATTGAGGCTTATTCATACAGATGCAAAAGTAAAAGAGTAAAAACAGGTTACGTTCCCACACACATACTCATCTGCACCTGACAGGGCTGTAATTCACATCAGAGCTGGGACAGGTTTGAACAACTTAACGTCCTATCAGCAAGTCTACCGCAGACATTATATCTCCTGCAGACGCTTTTGTGAACGACTGTCACTGTGTATATGATTAAAAGGCCACTTCCACAGACAAGACATTTTTATTTAGCCTTTGTCTGATTCACACAACATCCAACTATGGCCAAAAACCTGAGATAAAGGCTCTACTGTACCTTAATGGTTCTTTGTTGATGTCCATATGTAATAAGACATTAGTCTAGCTGCTATCTCTCTCACCCGGCCTGTCAGAAGAGAAATAATAGCTTCAGTGGCTCTACTAACGCAAACACAGATAAGCTCTGGAATGTTTAACTAATGGCTAATATCTGACCGAACTATGGACTGACTATAGACAGATGTTTTAGGCAGCGGAGCCAGGTAGAAAAGGCCTGCAGTTTGATGTATCTAACCAAAACCTGTGAACTGTAACTATAGCTGTTATGGGCAAATGTGATAAATCAAGAACGGCACTGTTTTGGCAGAGATCATAGTGCGTTCTTCTTGGGAGATACATTTCTATGACTCATTTTCCTAAATGTTGATGATGATACCTCCAAGACAAGCTCAAACAATGTTCAGAGAAATGCTCTTTCTTAACCGTGTGTCTAGAAAAAGTTCTACATGGAGTTACACTTGAGGATTTGACATTTATTAACACTCCTAAACTAATGGCTCCTGCTCCAGTGAACCCTAAAGTAGGTCTAATGTTTCTGTGTTCTCTCTTTTTTTTTTTTATTAAATTGTCACAAAAAAACTGTAGTAGAATAATATCCAATAATGCAGCAGATTTTGGCCTCAATACTAACAAGGCCATAAAATGAAAACTATACTTTACTGACAATTCAGTCTGATTAAGCGAGGGGCTCTGTATCCGTTAGCAGTTTGTGCACAATAGGCTGGGAGGAGTGGAGGAAGGAAAAGTAGAGCAGTGCTTCAGGAAACTCATAGGTTTCTGTAGTGGGTCTCCTCAGTGGAAGGAAAAGGAGCGTCCCGCCGGAGAATTGAGGGAAATGTTTAATGGAGCTGAGGTCTGTTCCCCTACATCTGAATGTCAGATGTGGAAGTGTGTGTTGCCAGTAGATGCAACACTCTAACCACTTTTAGCACTTGTAGCACTTGCTCTGAAAAAAACATGTCCAGCTAATGTGTCTTCAAACATGGTCCACTGGAGGGCAGTCCACCAGCAGGAATGTTCCCGTTAACAGGAAGTTGGTTTGAGGCCACACAATATTGTTGAAAAGCTCCAACACAGCGTTTTCAAACATTCTTATCATAATACAACAGGTGCTTATGGTCTATTGTGTCACACATGAAGTGTCGACAATAGGAATTTTCTGGATACTCAAAACATAGTGGTCATAATGGTCAATGAAATCTGAAGCCCTTTTTACATTTACTGGCTGAGGAAATGTTTACTGACATATGAGACAAGAAGCTGGACTGGAATACAACCTATGGCACGAATAGCCTTTTCCACTTTGTGTTCACTTTTTTCCCCTCACTAATTTCTGTTGTCTATGTAAAAGTGAATCTGGGCTGGTCATGTGCATAATTAGTCGTTCACTCATTTGTTTATGTAGGATATCATTCTCATCAAATCTTATTTTAGATTCATACATGTACATGTCACAAAGCCATTAAGTTGTGTGCTATCTAGACTTGTTTTTATAGCTCGTCCGTATACACAGTGTTGAAGGATGTCACATTTAGCAGCGATGGAGGGTTATTTTCTACACACATAACAAACAGAGCCCTTGTCTAAGTGCTGTCTGCCTGCTTCTCTTCTGAAGTTACTGCCTCTTTAAGGGAGCAGCACTCAAAGGTAACAGCTATGAGATCATCGGCTTGCGTCGTCATGGCAACAAAGGCTGTTGCAGCACTACTGAGAAATAAAATGGCTGGCGTGGTGTCACTCACCCTCCCCTCCTTCTCCCTCTGGTCCTGAGCCCTTCCTCCTTGGTGTCAGTGAACCGGAGCAGATTGGTCGTGACACTGTCCCCTCCACACCAGCGCCCCAGTCGTTCCCACTGCTCATGTGAGTCAGCTGGGGTAAACTGCTGCCACAAGTTGTTGTCCACAAACTTTGCTTACCAAATGGGCCACAGGAACGCACCTTCCGTAACGCTCCTCTTTGATAGTGCAACTGTCACATTCATCAGGTGGAACGCACAAGAACCACCATGGTGCTAAGATAGACTTATTATCTTTTCTATTCTTTCCTTTCCCTGTCCCACATTTATTCTCCTGTCCTTCCTTCAAATTTTTTTATTCGTACTTCAATAATCTTTTTTCCTCTCTTCACTTTCAGTCATTTCAATCTGTCCGGCACTCTCCTTTCTTCACTTAGCTCACCTATTTCTTACCCATACTACTTTATTTCCTCCGACTTTCAGGCGTTTTTCTAACTTTTTTATCACTTTTCCTTACCATCCCTCTAATCATCTACTTTTTTAAATTCCCCCTTCCTTCTTTCCCCATCACATGATGTTGAAAAACTTGAGTAACTTTGGCTTTGTAGTGTAAGAAATGGGTGCTCGTCCAGGCAGGAGCACAGTCAGGGAGCCGTAGACTCTCAATGTGGACGTCATGTCATGCAGGCTGAATCCAGTTTGACTCGAGTGTTCCAAGCTGTTGATATTTGCTCTTCACTGAGCTTTACTCCTGTCCCAAATCTCTCTCCCTCTCCCCTCTGTCCCCCTCTGTCTTCCGTCCTCCCGTCCCCTCCCCTCAGCCTCAATCACCCAGACACAGACGCATGCATGCTCACGCAGAATAGCGCGCAGCAGGCGGATGCGCGCATACACACTCTCTCCCTCACACACAGACATACACGTCCACACACACCCTTCCTGGAGGTGCTGGGAGCAGCTGCAGCATTAGCGTTGAAAGAGATTTGCCGCTGACTGGAGTTTGCACCCCCCCCCCCCCACCTCCTCCTCCTCCGTGTTAATGAATGGATGCTACGGCCATCGGCAGGAGTCTCTTCCTCTGGATTGCTGGAAACGATGGATATCTATTCTTGAATTTATTTATTTATTTCTATGCTCTCCATTTTTTTCTCCCCACCCTCTCCTGGTGTGCTGTTGTCGAAAGGACGATGGGGTCTTGTGCTTGATCGGATAAAGATGGAGGTGAACGTGGCATCTCCACAGCTTGGCATACTATTGAGGTTTCACTGCCCATTAGGGTGAATGGAGCTTTGCTTTTCTTTTTTTTTTCTTACTAAAGTGGGCTCTTTTGTTTTCTGGGCTTCGCCGAGCACTCCTGTGGTGAATTGAGCTATTGTCGAGGACTGGGCCTCTTAAGCTTTGAATCTCTGACCATCCATTTATACATCTATCCTTTCCCTTTTATTACCAGTTATCTTCTAGTCAAAGGAACAAGAGGATCCCAAAGCGTTCACTGAAACCTCTGCTTTACCGTACTCCTTGCTTCCAATGCCCCATTTCCCTCATCTCTACCCCTGCCCCCCCACCTCTCTCCTACTCCCTCCTCCCACATCAGAGTGGCTACGTAATGTGCCTCCCTACGCATGCAAATGGGGATGCTACAAATGGTGGCTGGGACTGATGCCGATGAAAGGGTGATGCCTCGCGCAGTCACCTGCCCCTCCGCTGCCGTCGCTCCGGATCAGCCTGGGACAGCCCTGCGGCCGATGACAACCCCCAACAGTGAGGACACAGTCGTTTGTAGCTCACTCCCCGTGGATGTAAATGAGACGTGTGTATGTGTGTGAAGGTGCACACTGGTTCCTGCCATGTCTGGTGTGTGATCGCTCTAGTGGGACGCTCTTACTAATGCGGGGGAGGCACTGAGCCCGACGTTGGTCAGCCTCCCCCTGCTCCCTTTCCCCTCTCCTCCCATTCCACAACCCCTCACGCCCCTCTGTCCCAGAAGTCCTCCCGTGCGCAGGGGCTGAAGGCCACCTGGTATAAGGGGTCACGATGAAGAAGAACCGCAGTGGAAACCTGCGGCAGGCCTGGCCCAGCTCGGAGCTGACTGAACGCCCGCTGGAGCACAGTCTGTCCCGTAGTGAGAAAGAGATCCGAGTGCAGAAGCAGCACCTTCCTCCCCCTCCTCCTCATTTCTCTTCGTCCCCACCAAGTTATCGTGCACCAGGTGAGTCCGATACTCCTCTAGCCAAAGCTCCGCCCCCTTTACACACAGCTGCTTAGAATTAGTGCAGGGTAAGATTCAGGCATGTTCAAAAACTGGGGGTCACATGGTTAGATGCATCACCTACATCACACTGTCTCCTTCATTTACAAATTAGGTTAAAATGTTGAACAAGGACAACATATATATATATATTATTTAGGAAAATCTAGGTAACAACATATATTTACATATACAACAATAAAAATATTTGGTCTTGTTAAAAGGTATGTGCACTTTTCCATTCAAATATCTGAATCGATCAGCAGTTTGTGTCATTTCTTTTAAAAAAATCCTATTAAAATCATACCACTTTGAAGTAGTTGTTTGCAATATGGTTGCCATCGTTAAGAAATACACCAGTAAAAACAGCACCTTTAGTGTATATTGCAAAAGAAGTAAGTCAATTAATTTAAATCACACAAATGCGTGTCACTGTGTTATTGCCTTCCCTTTGGAAATGATTTTAATTCAGTGACCAGATTTAGTGTGTCCATGCATTTTGACCCTTAAAGCTAAGAACACAAGTAAGAATAATTTTGTACCAAATTCGCCAACAGATCCAGCTTTTCTCATGCTTGCTAAAATCTTGTAAAGCCACATAAAGCTTAAGGCGTTGTGATGCTAAGCAAAGATAACGTCATCATATTGCTTAACTGACCATTCAGCTGCACAATGGTGAAGAGGCAGGCCGTGCACAGATTAGTGCTTTAGTAAAACGGCTACAGATTATTTAATGTTTGTTATTTCGCCGTCAAAAAACATTCAGGATGGAACGGACGCAATGTTCAGACTGTCATATTTAGAAGTTTTTTTGATTATCTGTTGTAATGTAATCAAGAACAGTGACATTATAGCACAAGTGAAGCAGCGGTTTATTCATTCAACTTCTTCCTTTACAATCTTTCAGCAAGGCATATGTTTTCTCTCAAAAGAGCTGGCCCATCTGCTTGAAGCATGAGCTCACTACTCACTAGCACACCGTTGACGGAAACGTAGATCAACCACGACATCAGTGCAATTTCTGTGTGAAAGATATGTACTTCTATTAATTCTTCTAATAACTTGTAGAAGAATGCAGCTCTGTCATGACAGACGGGATGTGGAAGCTCAATTTTTATAGTCAAATAAATGTTCTAATTTTAATGTATGATTAAATGACCATGAAACAAAAATATACTATGTTGTCAATACATTTCAATGCTATGTATTTAGATATAATGCAAGATTCCACTTTATTTTGAGAGATGTTGTTTTAAGGTGATCTCATCCATGCCACGCTGCTGCAGCAGCTGCTTGCTTTGCGAGCCTACGAGGAACAGGAGGAATGAGAGGCTAAGGAAGCACAGAGAGGAGGGGTGGAGCAGGCGGCATGCTGCTCCTGTTTGACCATTACATCATAGCTTCACACGTTGCGCCTGCTGTTCATTCATGGTGTTAAACCAGTGTCTGTGCCTCCCCCTGTAGGTGATGTGTCTCCGATCACTATGTCACCTATCAGCCAGTCACAGTTCATCCCGCTGGGGGAGATCTTGTGTTTGGCCATCTCTGCTATGAACGCTGCCCACAAGCCGGTCAACCAAGAGGCTCTGGTGGAGCACCTCACTGCCAGCTTTCCAGGTACACTCCTCTCAACCTGAACAAAGCATTGGTTACACCTGCCTGTCACATTCCTAAAATAATGATCTAAGTCATTCTTTGACAAAAGGTTTTTTTTTTTTTTTGCTTAAACCATCTCATCATGATACTGGCCACCTCCGGTCAATTCCTCAAGTAAACAGATCGTGTGATTCTGCCCCTGTAGCCTAATGTCTGTTAAGAATGTGACTTAGGCCGTTTTATTTTTACTAAGTCAAAAGACAATGAGACTTGGGCAATTTTACAAGCTTTTCAAGATGGCGGCTGTTTCAAGAACAAAAATCTACCTCTAAAGTTGTTTCCATGATACAGGGCTGGCCCTATTGGTAAGGTTTACTGTAACATAGGCTAGACCTGGATTAGAAGTATTGCATGGTTATTTAGTGTTTAATCAGTCATTTTAGTCCATTTAGCGAGTGGAAAGGCTCCAGAGTCTGTGACTGTTACAAGTGATAGGTTTTCTGTTAACTCTTTTCAAACAATATTTCATCTACAGTTTTTGTCTCATTTATTTCCACATTACATCTAAGGTTTGAATACTGTATTGTAATATAACGACTAGAAATTATGTAGGTTTACAATTTCTTGAGTCACAAAACATGTTCAAAGTCAGAGTCATTAATCTCCTACATTACATAATTGGCAGACCTTGTTATTAGTATGTCAGTAGTCATACCTAACATTCCCTTTTTGAGTAAAATTATAAATAATATATTCACCATTTGGTTCAGTTTTTTGTTTTCTGGGGAAAAGAATGACAGGCCATTATTTTAAGAAGGTGTCAAAACTACAATGAAAACATACAATCAAAATAAAACAAGGTGAATATTATTAGCAACTAGCAGCAGCTGGGTTAGCAGTTATCATTGATCATTTCAGTATCTCCCATTTATATCACACATCAGATACAGTGCTAGAAGAAGCAGTAGTTGAATGTGAAGGTTGCATCATCATGTGTAAAAATCTTACACAAGGGTGATGTAACTCCAGGCAAACGCAGTGTTGTGCCGGACAAAGGTTATGAATTGTGAAGTTTAAAAAAACACAATATGACGTGTAAAATGTAAAATGATCGTGGGTATTCTTGTATAGAAAGCAGGAGCTGTGTTGCCAGGGTTACTCCTAAATATTTTAAAATAGACCGCAGATTGTAGTTAATCTGTTGGGTAATGGCTGATGAAAGCCGGTGCCAATTTAAACAGGTGAACAAATCAAATCAGACAGAGGTGTATGCGCCAGGTTGCCTTTAATGGCACTGACTTCCAAATTGGCAGTGGAAAAATCTTTGCATGCAGCAGAACAAAGAACGTCATTATATTATACCTAATTTGTCTACCAAAATATCTTTCATAGTTTTTTGCAGCAGGTAATTGTTTTCTTATTTTCCATTATTACATTACTTGATTCTTTGCCTAATACACAACATATTATAAGAACTTGACAGTCAAACTTAAAGCATTTTAACACTTTTGAATTATGTAGCTAATGAATTTATTAATTATTTTAAATATTAATTTACAATTATTGTTATTTCATTTATTTATTTGTCTCCCTAGGGAGAAATTTGACTTGGAGCAGGGGGCCTGCTACATTCATAAATACAAACATTGAGACAAAAATGTGAACAAAAAACAACAGCTAATGCACCCTACAGCAAATAATACACCAGTGTTACAAAAAATAAAATAAAACAGGACACAGTATACCTACACTTTTTGTCTTTCATTAATTAGTTTAATTGACTGAAGATTTGTTTTTGTATCTATTTTGAAAATAAGGAATCCAATATCTTCTGCCATACTGTAGTGGCTCTTACTCAGAGTTCAATTCATGAAGGGGGTCTACAAAGATTGTACGAGCCTGTCTTATAGCAAAGCTAAGCTGTAACCTGCTCTATTTTCTGATTGTTCCAGGCGTGCCTACACCTAGCCCAGAGGTTCTGCGACATACTTTGAACATGCTGGTGCGAGAAAGGAAGATCTACCCAACTCCAGAGGGCTACTTCATTGTCACTCCCCAGACCTATTTTATTACTCCCTCCCTCATTAGAACCAACAACAAGTGGTATCATCTGGATGATCGGCTTACAGAGCGCCAACAGCCACAACAGCAGCAGCAACAAACACAGCAACAGCCAACACAGCCATGCACTTCCCCTCCGTCCAGCAATGTCCCCCCATCCACCCCGGGCTGCTTGAGAGAAAGGCCTGCACGCAAGTCTCACAATGAATCATACAACTCATTTCGTGATGACCCGACCAGACCTCACGCCGCTGCGCTCCAAACTAAGTCACCAAAGGAGCATCGGGTTGATTCCTATCAAAGTAAGTCTAACAAGGCTCACACTGCTGCAGAGCCACCACTCAAGGACACACCAGTCAAGGAGCACAGAGGTGACCCACCATCATACCCCTATCCCCCTCTTGCCACTTCTCCTCCTGTCCAGCATCCACCGCCTCCTTTAGATTCAGCTGACAAGAGCAAAAGTCTCCCTTCTTTTCATTACAAAACTGACACCTTGACCAAAAAGAAAGAAGGAGGCGGTGGAAGCGGAACTGCAGAGAAGCAATCCAAAAGGTTTGGACTCAGGCTCTTTAGACTGAGTTTTAAAAAGGACAAAATGAGGCAATTAGCAACTTTCTCAGCCCAGTTTCCCCCAGAGGAGTGGCCTCTTCATGACGAGGAAGTTCCAACGTCCCCCATTCCTCGTGAAGTGGAGATGGAAATAATTCGACGTATTAATCCAGACCTAACGGTAGAGAATGTTGCAAGGCACACAGCTGTCATGAAAAGGTTAGAAGAAGAACGAACTCAGAAGAACAAGGCAGGGTCTTCAGCTCAACACAGTGCACGCAGCAGGAGGGGGAGGGGCCACAGGAGGGCCCTACATGGTAAATCTCGCTCACATAGCAAACCCCGAACCTCCAGGGGAGACCCTTCCGAGGGTTCAAACTGGGACCTTGTGTTTATGGAGAGAGATTACCGCTTCTTTAGCCACTCGCTTGTTCGGTCACCTCGGGAGGCCATGTACACCTTGGAACGCAGGCGGAGTGGAGGCAATACTTACCTAGTCCACAGCAACCCCAACATCACTGAATCATACTGCCCTGTTACCCCTGAGTGGGATGTGTCCGGGGAGCTTGCTAAGAGACGGACTGAGATGCCATTTCCCGAGCCTTCCCGTGGGACGTGCCAGTCCAGAGTGCAAAGAAGTCACAGTCATAATCAGGACAGGAAGTCACGTCATGAGAGATCTGATCAGGCTAAAGAACGCTCTCGTTCCATGGACAACTCTCTTAAAGGCCCATCACTGGGAGCACCAGAGGACTTCGAACCTCCACTGGAGGAGCGGAGTCATTACTATACAGACGATGGAACTCTGCGGGCCACACAAAAATCCTCACACTACTCAAGGATCATGTTCTCTGCTGCTAAATTCCACTCTGATTTTAATGTGCCTGATTTGGGGATGGGGAGTTTAGATGAGTCAAGGATCCGGAGTACAATGGAGAGGAACAAAAGCAGAGACAGTTTGCCAACGTACAATGAGCTAATGGGACTTTCTTCAAAGCCCTCAACAGATGAGTACTTCCAGTGCAATACATCAAATGAAACAATCTTAACTGCCCCTTCGCCTCAGGCAAAATCAGAATATGACACATTAACCTCATCCGGGGGACTCCGAAAGGGCTCTCCAGCTGACCGCCAAACGCCTCACCTCACCTCTCCTCACACGATGGAGTACAAAGAGGATCTGTCGGCAGCAAAGGGACAGAGCGGCTCTGTCCGACTGACACCAAGCCAGACGCCAGAGCCGGCGCAAAATGCTCGTTTAACACCACACCAACACAATGTCGATCCTGGAGGGGGAGGTGGAGGTCTGGTGATTAAGAGGAAAGAGATCTTCAGCAAGGACACTTTGTTCAAACCTCCACACAATGCCTTGTCCACAGGCTACGTGGACAGCAGCTACACCAAGTCTGGCACATTGCGGAAAGCCTCACATCCCAAATCAACAGAGGCCCTTGACAATCCTGAGACCCAGCAGCCTTCCAATTCAGCCACTTCCTCAGCGTCGCCTGCAGTTTTACAGAGCTGCTTAGAGCCAACAGTCCCCTCGGCCTCCTTCGACTATTATAACGTATCAGACGACGAGGACGAGGAGGAGGCCGAGGAAGATTCGCACAAGGAGTTGGCAACAACAGAGGACAACAAAGACCATGGGGAAGGGGGTGGCACTGGTGGAGGTAGTGGTGGTGGTGGGGAGGGAACCATGCAGTGGCTCCTGGAGCGAGAGAAGGACCATGACCTGCAGCGAAAGCTGGAGACGAATCTCACCTTACTCAGCCCCAAGGAGACCGAGAACAGCAGCAGCCAGAAGTCAGCCCACTCGGCCCGCTTGGACAGCATGGACAGCAGCAGTGTCACAGTGGACAGTGGCTTCAACTCCCCCAGGTGTGTACACAAAATACAATGTATGCTCGTTTTTAATAACTTTGACTTTAAACAGTTAGGATTGGTAACAAAAACTCAGTACACATGACTCATTATAGCATTTTATAAAAGGCATCTAAATATTTTAAAACAAGTTGAGTTATGGAGTTTTTTTTTTACCAAGATGGAGGATTTAAGGACAGGGTTTCCTCTTGATAATTTTGTAGTTTACGTCAGAGACTACAGTCAAGAGCTGTAATAAAAATATGTATGTAAAAGTGTTTTAGGTAATAAATACAAAAGGATCTCTTGTTCAAATAATTTATTGCATCATGTTTTAAATACATCTACACTGAATTTGTTTCCTACTTGTATCAGACCAAATAGATTTAACTTATGAAACCAATCCTGCAGTCTTATTACTGGCAAATGACTTAAAAAATCCAACGTGATAATGAATAAGGGGTGAAGTTGATTAATGTGTGTAACTCTGTAAAGTCACAGGCTGCTGTAAAAGAGCAGCTACAGATTTCCGTGTCGTAAGGTGCCAGTGTACATCACTGCTTCTGCTGGGTTCAAGCCTTCACTGGAGAACCCTTTTATCTTATAGCCTTTTCATTCAAGGCTGTTTTTGTTTTCTGTTGCATGCCTCATAAAGTCAAACAATTATACAATATAATGATAAAAGAATGTGAAATAGGAGTCACAAAAGTGTGTTTTTGGTCTATTATTTGAAGCCTTTTCTACAAGGCTTTGAAGCTTACAATTCTCTTAAAAGGAGTTTAGAAGCTAGGTTAGCAAATATTAGCTTACTTCTGTCCACACAACACTGGAGAACCTTCACAGACATCTACTTTCCACACAGTAGGCTTAGTAGGCTTAGCAACCCCTAATTGTAAGTTCATAATTCAATAATATTTTTGTGCTTGGCTCTTACTATCTAGAGTTTTTTGCAGACTTTTTATTTCCTTTTAGTTCTTAATAAATAAGCTGCAGTGTCTTAAGATAACAGTAACTACGAATTTTACTCATGCTAACCAGCTAGCCAGCTTACCTTTATTGAAGCTTTCAACTGCACCGGTCTCAGTTCACCAAAGAGATCCTAGTATTCGGACTTGAGTCGAGGACACAGAGGACACACACACCTTCTGTCTGTTGCATGTGTTCAGAGCGGGACGAGCTGCTCTCATTTAACTCCCAGCCCCTAAATGTAACCCAGAAGTTAAGGCTAAATAAATAAATTAAAAAAAATATTGGCCTATGAAGGCTACAGCCACAATCAAAACTCCATTAAATGTGTTTAATGGAAAAAGGCTTATACAAAACTAAAATCCCAATCAGTGTGTCAGTTTGTATCTCACTTTGATTTGACTTGGACTCGACTTGAACTTGACTTGGACTTTTCAGACTCAGACTTGCATTTTTACTAAAGATGACGTGACTGGGACTCGACTTGAATTCTTTTGAATGACTCGGACTTGGACTTTAAGTGATGATGACTCGTCTCAGACTCGACTCTTACTAGTCTTTGGTGACTTGGACTCGGACTTGAACACTGAGGACTTAAAAGTGACTTGGACTCAAAAACTGGTGACTCAACACTGGTATAATTACCTCAAAAGTAAAACTTCTGGGCTACGTTAATGTCAAGGTAACAGTTTCGTTGGTAAATTCTAACATGCATTTCTGATTTATATTGTGTGCACAACGTTTCACAAATTATTTAGCTCTTAGTATTGTTAATCAACTAACACAATAAGCTAGGTTAGCTCTGAGCCACAAACTAGACACACCCTAAAACCCCCTAAACCTAAAATATCATAAACCTACTTCACAACCTACTTTAAATAAATACATTATTCATAAAAATTATGTTTGTCAAAATGACATCTTTCAGGATTTTTAAAAGATAAAAATCCCTTGCTCCCCCTGTGCATTGATTTCTCTCTATGCATGTACCGTTGATCTGGTTTTGTGGCTTTAATATTGTAGGATTATCCATCTCTAGACTGCAATATATGGTTTAAAATAGTTTTGTATTTTCGTACTAATCCTCTTTATAGCTAAGCAGCACACAGACCAAATACAGTGTGTTTTTTCCATTGCATGTTTTATTTTATGATTTGTGATTAATGTCTGACTTTATTGTGACATGTTTTTGTTTTATTTTTGTTTTTCCCCATGCAGGACACGTGAAAGCCTTGCATCCAATACATCCAGCATAGTGGAGAGCAATAGACGGCAGAATCCAGCGTTGAGCCCCGGCCACATTGGCACCAGTAGTATGGGACTGCCTTTCAGCTTTCGTGCCATCCCAGAGCCCCCCACCACGCAGCCTGAGAAACTTCAGAAGTCGTCCAACTGCCTAGCCTCCATCACCAGCGTCTGACGGGCAGCACAGACCGAGACTGTACCAGTGGTGGAGGAGAAGGGAAGTGAGCCTCTTTCACTGTTTGCTCCTCACTTTCCTGAGCACATACACATCCATACGTACACTCGCCACATCTTCAGACTCAATTAACTGGGACTGTTACAATAAACTGGCATGGCTTCAAGAGACTGTTCCCACAGCTTCAAGAACTTCACTGCAAAAAAAGAAAAAACACACACACACACACAGGAAAATAACACTGAACGGGCCGCTGGAGGTGAAGAAAGCCACCTGAAGTACTTGGTTTTGGTGACATGGACTCTAGTTTGGCTTGTACCAAGATTCTTGATCATTGGTATTGGAAAGTAGTAGACTATAGGATTCAAGTTACATTTGGAAATATCAACGAAACTTTTTATAGAACTTAAGGATACATGTCCAATTTAAATGTTCTCCTTCCTGAAATAGCGTCAGTTTATCAGGACAATTCAATGTATCAGCACAATGTCGAGACAATAAAAGTTGATCCCGAGAACAACGAATGACAGATATACAGAAAACATAAATCAGTTCTGATTTGTGTAACGCAATGCAAATGATGTATGTATACTCGATACTTTTGATATCCTAATTATTATAATGGTGGTATTAAAGATGCTATGTGACCAAAATGATGTTTGGGGAAATGAGTCTCTCACAGTCTAGAACAGTAGACTTCTGTAACGAGCAGTTTGTGATTCAGTCCAATTCTTGTTTGCCTTAATTTTACCTGCAGGCTTTTGGGAAATGGTGCATCATAAGACAATATGAACACAGTGTTTAAATACTTTTTTTCAAACAGTGAAAGGGACATCTCATTTTACACTCAAAAAAATGAACTGACATAAACTAATATGCAGTTGCTAATCTAAAACAGTGATTTTGTTGAATTGTTTGCAGTGAATTAAAGGTGCACCGGTGGTGGTGCATAGGCTATGCTCACTTGATTTAATCAGACATACTCTATAGACTGCAGCAGGTTAACCTACTGTTCATGTTAAAGTGACAATTCCTGCAAACAAATATCTGTACTCCATTTTCAGAAAGTCATAAGGCTTTTTAACCAAGTTCATTACAATAACAAATGTTTGTAATTACAAAAAACAGCTTTTATTGACTCCTACTGACCAACAACAAAACCCTAATTTTAACACATGCACTTTGGTATTGCACCCTGGTTTGAAATCCTTGTCCTTGCTTTACACTAGGCGCCCTCTTGTGGTTAACTTGTGGCACAGGCAACAGCAAACACCTGTTTTGTGTGTGGGTCCAAATGTGTGACTACTGAAGCTAATTCAACTGATCCTATAAAGGTAAGTGGATTGTCCTCTCAGATCCAAGTCTGTACTGTTTAAAATGGGTCAAAATATGTAGCATCAGCTACAGGGAGCGGCAAAGGCCATAAAGACATAGTGTAGTTCACAAATGGAACACAAGCAGAATTTGCATTACTTTTAGAATTAGCTAAACACTAAAACACAGTTGAACCAACAAGGAATGAAATTATATTTACGTCTTTAATCTAACTTAGGTTTGGAGTGGGTTAACCCAGAATAAAAATGAAGCCGATCACAGCTGCATTACTTGGCAATAGATAGTTATGTAGAGGAAAACACATTTGTTTATTGTAAAAATACACCCAAATCAGTATAGACATGTTTGTGGTTCAGGGTTTTACCTGTGTGTATTTTAATGACTGATGCTGCAGATTTCAGTTTGGCATCTTTGAGCTACACACACAGAAGTGGAATGATAAAACCAACTCAATGTGGTTAGGGTAACATGGAACTTGGCACAGAAATTCAACTTAAAACATACTTTTTACATAACATACATGACCTCTCCAGACTCTCTTAAATCACACATTATCCATGTGTTTAACACCGATATTCATTCCATTTTATAACACTTTTCTGTCAAATACAGTGAGTTTTCACGGTTGTATGTTTTTCTGTGCAACTCAGAGAGCAGTTATAAAACAGTCACACATGCATCATAAACACATCATCGCACCCAGACTACATTTCCCCATGTAAAACCATGTAACATCAAACAAATGAAATATGCTGCCAAAAACTCTGTCAAGACACCTGTGCAAGAGCAAAGGAACAAGCTCCTTAAGCATCCATTTGGTTCTAAGGCAATATTAAAACTCCACAGGACTAGTGCTGTTGACGCAGTGATCTGTTGCTCAGTGTATGTTAGCACCATGGGAATCTGTCCTTTAGTCCAAAATTTCATTGCTGCAAACATATTCCCTTCCAATATCCACTAAAAAACAAAAAAAACTATGGTTCAAACAAGACATCCACTGAAGTTGTTAAAGTAGTACAAAACAGAACGCACAACGTCAAACAAGGCTTCACAACAGGCAGAGATGCACTGATCCAACTTTACCAGTGAAAGGAACAGGGTGTGCATGCCTGTAGTGTATTTGTGGGTTACTTTTTTATTTGTAAGGCAACATCAGGTTTGAAATAAACTGATGACCTAAGTAAACAAATGTGTAGCCTAACAAATAAATACTTAATTATGACACAAAAGTACACATTTATTACAATTATAAATAAAAGAGACTGAGATAAGGACCACTTCCTTATCTCAAGGTAAGCACAATAAAGGTGTGTGCAAAAGACAGAGGTTTATGACAGCTGCTCAGACTATAGCATGTGTAAGTGTTAGTAATATAAATGAACATCAGTTCCTGTTTGTGGTAGCAGCTTTGTCCTCTACTGGGTTGGTCTGTGTGTGGTGTTATACAGCTGGGTTCAATTGTAAAGAATAACAAGTGCACAGTATACATATTTTACATGAATATCAAAAACTAAATATTGCATTCATTATTATATGTCAATGTCACTTATTGTTTAATTACCTTTAGTTCAATTTTAGGACGTTAGAAGCTCAAGAAGTGAATGACACATATCATGATGTTTATATAAAAATAAAACTGAACAGATCAAGGCTAGTGTCACCAATACCAGCGTTCACGTTACGTATTTGCAGATATCTGATATTTGTGTTGGATCAGTACATCCCATATCATAGGACAGGAATGATTTGTTCATAGTTTTCATTCTTGGTTGTCTAGTTAAGCTTTTGAGGACATAAGCCTCTTGTTTTTTTTTCTGTACACACACACAAACATACACACACGCAGTAAACACGTGGGTTTTACAATATGATGTCAAATATAAACAGTTGAGCTGCTCTGAGCTGCGCATCAGAGACAATTCTTTTTCTCAGTTCTCAGTGAAAGCAGACTTCTGATCGTAGTAGTCCCACCTGTTGACGAGCGGGCAGCAAGAGGCCTCAACCCCCTTCTGACTGGACACATTTAGGGAAACTCTTTTCTGTCATTTGTACATTTGTCACTGTTTGTGTTTCTTGGTCAACCATGTTTCCTTGCTCAGTGAGGACAGCATGATGTGCAGTAATGAGACACCTTCACAAAAAATGGCACATTCCAAAAAGCAATCCTGTGTTGAATCTGGGATATAGACGTCTCAGTGCGATGCCCTGTGTGGAGCAGCAGAGGGAGACAGATGTCCACATTAAGCAGCTGCTCAAAGTCCACACAGAGTCCTCACACAGGACAGGCGGTACTTTTTCTGTCGCCATGGTGAAGGTCAGGGTAACAGTGGAGGGGTTGCACTGCAGGCAGAGGTCACAAGCTGCGTGTGAGGTCATTTCCTGGCGTGGAGGCTCTCCTGGAACTTGGTGCTCGAGTAGCGGATATGGAAGCCCTTTTTGCTGATTGTGTCGTCGCTATGGAAACGGATCAGCATAGCGTCTCCGGGAGAGTATATTCTTTCTCTGGGCTAATGAACGAGAGAAAGTTGCACTGTGTAAAATAGGTATGAAGTAAAAAAGTATAGACAGACATCAGTCAAAACTATGTTTCAATATAGAGTACATTCACCTTAAAATATCACTCCTTGTCTTTGTCTGTGTCTATATCTCTTTCTCTGTTATATATCAGATGCTAAAGACTGTTCCACCTGATGCAGGGGATGTGGGATTTACTCTTAGTGTTAAAATATAATATATTTAATAAAACTATAATAAAAGAGTTGTTAAAATAGTCCTACAATATCATAAGCTTTTAAATAATCCTGAGAAATGTTATTTAATAAGATGAATATAATATATACAGGAATACTTGCAAAAATGCCTACGTTTCTGTAACATTTAGGATTAGAGTAAGTTAAATCCTCCTTTAACGTAGAAGTCAAAGAAGATGAAAAGAGAAGCCTTACCCCTGACCCACAGAAGCGCCCGAGCCTGTGGGAGTTAGCGTCGTACCCGTTGTACAGCTCGATGTAGTCATAACCACAGTCAGCCTCCTCCTCTACCTCAAACGTGATGAAGCTCAGCTCGATGCCGTAGCCCTGTTCAGTCGTTAGCAGCCACTCGCAGTCAGTGTGACCTGGGTAATTGTTGTCTCCAAACTGGGAGTGTGAGTAGAGGTTTTTCTGACGGACATCAGCTTTCAGGCGACCCCCACATTCTAAAAAAACAGATGGAGAGAGTTTGTGCTGATAACCACTAGAGGGAGATGTTTCTCTGAAGAAAAGGTCATGTAAAAGTGCTGTAAAAGACACTTACCTGTGGAATGTGTTGCCTGAAAGCCCTTCCTTTGTACGGAGGCATCGGAGATGAAGCGCAGGTACATCTTGTTACCAGTGGAAACTAGAGGCTCTGGGATTTTACTGCCACAAAGTCGGCCCAAGATAGTAGCAGTGTCACTGTCTCCATCAAAGGCCTCCAGATGGTCATAAGCACATTCCTGATGCTGCTCGATCTCAAACTCAGTAAAGCTCTGTAAACAAACATGCCAATTACTGCTTATAATGTATCAATCAACAATGTATAATTTTAGCCAAATAGAAAATAGAAAAACCCTCAAAAGAAAAAAAAAACCTTATTGAACCGGTTCTTCTTAATGTTTAAAAGAAATTTGACTAGATTTATAGAAATACAGCAGATAATCCTGATTGAATCAACAGAGCTTCAGCTACAGTTTGACAGTTTCAACATGACATCAGTTTGTGCCTTCTTCTAGTGATAGGTTAAGGCTTTGGAATCACCAAAAATGTAATATTAAACGTTGATATTAAACAGATCTAATGGCCCCATGTCATTGTCCAAACACTACATTAGAACTAATCCTAGTTAAAGGTAGGAATGTTGAAACCTGAAATCATTTATAAATCTTTACAAAGGAGTAAAAATCTAAACAACACCTCCAACTACAGTAATTAAAAAACACTAGACAACTTTCTTAAGGTCAGCACTTTCCACAGTCTTTATTTCTATTCTATTAAACCAACTAAGTCTGAATGCTTGAACTTAATGTTTGTCTTTTTGGACAAGCCCTCGTCCTTTCCTATGAATTCTCAAATGTACATATTTTATGTCATTTAACACCTATTTGTTTCCAGACCAGTGTTAAGCCATGGCACCACAAGAACCAAACCACACAAGCTTTTACCAAAGCAGGTGGAAGCACAGTAGATGGGACTAACAAATCAGAGTTATAATAAGAGGTTCCAAGAGAAGGTGATGATTTCCAGAATGTTCTGGTGGTGACTAAGGTCTAAGGAATAAGGCACACACATCTCTTTCCTTTGCCAAAGCAAACTACTGCCCTATGTTTGAACAAGTTGCAGAATGACCTTCACCTTTGTCTAAGTTAAGATTTCAGCAGGTAATACATTTATCCTGCAGCGGTGTCATCACTGTGGATGCACCCCTGCTAATCTCAACACACACAAGCACGTGCAGTGTTTCCATGTCTTTAGAGACATAAACAAAACCTAAGCTTCACAAAAGAGTACACAGGCTTCATGTCCACAACAAGAGCAATCACTTACAAATGTGTCTTTACTGACAATGAAATGTGTTTTTGGTTACATAAGTAGTAATGAGAGATTAGTAAAACTTAATAACAGCTGATAACCATTTTGATAACATGCAGTGACCTCAGCATGTGGCCACAGAGCGAAGCGAGGTGAGAGGAGCCAAATCTTAATGTGTTACAGAGCTGCAGACTGTCTGGTTCTATAATAAATGTGACTAATGGCAGTTTATTTCGACTGCATGTTTTTTTGTTTGTGAAGCTATAAGCATGACAATGTGAGCAGAATTATGGAGGATTCATTAAATCACAGTACAGTTGAAATGTTTTTCTTCATATTTGATCATATTTTCAACATGTGGGTCTTTGTTGATATTATGCCAAAACATTACAGTTCTATCCTGTCTTTGTTTGTCATTTTAACAGTTTTCATTTTTACGAGAACCTCAAATGTGTGTTATCCCTGTAATGGTAAGTGATATATATTAATGCAAACCCTTAAATGAAAACTTGACAAAATGCTTTGTTCCAATGACTCAGCTGTATTCTATCCTCTTAATAGTCTCCATCAGGTCATAATGCTATTCTACTGCTCCAGATTTGTCACATCAGATATATTACTAACAGTGCTTCACAAATGGTCAGAACTAGTACATCTGGTGAAGCTCAAAGGATGTGTTGACACATAAATCCTAACATGCATAAATTGCATGCATGTGTGTGAATACAGGCTGCATACACACACTGAGACACAAGGGCACAGATGGTCGGTGCCCAAGGCCTCACTAACGCATGAGCACACACTTACAGTTCGTCCTAATATACCAACATGCACGCTTTTGGGTTTCAGAAGTGGAACATGACAAATAGAGACAAAGGAGGAAAAATGGGGAGGGAGGCCTGAGGCTGCTACAAACAACATGACCTACAGAATATAGCTCAAGTCCAAGTGGTCCTTGCATGACTTTGTGAAACTCCGGATTTGCACACTTACAATCTTGACTCTGTGTCCAGGCTGGGCTGTGATGTCCCAGGTGCATTCCTTTCGGCTGGGGTACTTGTCTGGCCAGTTGGGGCTGCTCAGGGTCCCACTGGGGCTGTGGATCTTGTGCTCACACTCCGCTGGACACACACACAAACACAAAGGATGTTAAAATCATGGCTGCACAGGAAAAGGTCGAAAAGGAAAGGAAATGGAAAGGGTACAGGAAGGAGAGAAATGAGAGAACCAAGCAAGGGAAAAGGGATTTCAAAGAAACACAATTTCACAGAAATGCACGCAATATGTTCAGCATAAACACCGAGCAACAACTTGGTTACATCTGCTCAAAAAATATAGGACACAACCAATACACAACATAAAATGAGAATAATTTTTAAAGATAATAAAGAAATGGTTTTCTGCAGGTAGAAGACAAGACGTGTGTGTTCATGTGTGAAAAGGAGGGGCATTAGAGCCTTATCGTAGGTTAAGTAGACAGAAGGAAAGAAACATGCACAAGTTAATGTGTAACAGAAAGACAGCATTTATTTAAAGACAGAATGAGCTGTTACAGAATGAAAAGGATGAATTTACAAGAGGATAGATCATAGTTGAATGAAATCGCACAGATGCCATATGTTAGACTTCCCCACACGCATTATAAAAATAAGCCACATATCACTTGGAATCAAAAACACATTCAAAGCACATTTAAAAAAAATCTGTACAATAACAAATTAATACCTCAAACAGTAAACATGATGTTTACTTTTCAATCCAACTATTTCTAACTGATATCTTTCTTCATCTTTACATTCTTAAACACTGACACAACTTTGATCTGACAGCATACAAGAACATACTAAACAAGCCGTGTGACAAGAGTTTTGATTTGTTTGACACTGCGAGGACACAGGGACAAGCAGGTCTAATGCACAGAAATACTCAGACAGACAGGCTACATGAGGGGCTTTCAAGCCCACAGATGTTTGAAACATGAATCTTTTTATGAGCGGCACAGGGAGCCTTTAGTGAGGTGTGTGCCCACTCTTTCAAAAGTTCAGTGACACATGTGAATTCAACAGCTGTATCTATGTCCTCATCATTCATAATAAGATTTTCTGCCACACCCTTTATCCTGATAAATATATCAAAATATCTCAGCATCACAAACTGGTCAGAAGGAGTCTTATTAACAGTCCAAAATAAGACTTTACAGATATTGATGCACCAGTCAAAATAAAAGGCTGTTCTATTGAAAAGTACACTTAGTAAATCTGTGTAGCCTTATCTCGTGACACTGTGTTCAATCACAAAACTTGATGTTACTTATGATATTTCATGTTTTGCTTTGCACTAGCTGTTGTCTGTCTCCACACAACCATCTACTCATTATCTCTTTATTTTAGTCTGACCTTTAAATGTATTGAAGATCATTTTAAAATTTATCAGGAAACAAAATAGGAAATTGTCAGGATACATCAGTTTACAAAGCAAACAAGAGCTCTTTTATTAAGTAAGTATTACTTTTCTTTGGTATTAAAACCACAAACTGTCCACAGATAAGCTGCTGGAAAATGTCAAGCCAAAAAAACATGTGGGAATATAATAACAGCTTAATTTGGACCAATCCATTGATGAACATACTAAGCTGGTATTAAGACAAGCTCTTGAGATCTCAAGAGCCATACTGAAATTAAAAGTGCCACATGTGGCTTAAGACCAGAAGTTACTCTGCTGTAGAGAGGGGTCTGTCATGCCTAGTCTGATGTGAGTGGACAGGATACTGGCTCTGAGGTGAGCGGTGACTGTTCTTGTGCTTGTATTGATGAGTCAGGACATGCATGTGGTTAATATGCCAGTGTGTGTGCAGATGGGAGTGGCCATGGAACCCACCTTCCTTACAGTCATGTTTGTTCTCATGAAGCACAAATCCATGGCGACACTGACAAACGTAAGAACCCACTGTGTTGATGCACTCGTGCTGGCAGCCACCGTTGTCTTTGCTGCATTCATCTTTGTCTGTGAGAAACACATGACATGGAACATCACTCATGAGGAAACAACGGTTAATACATAGATGAAAATAAAATGAAGTGTAAAACCATTAAAAGCCTACAGGTACAAATGTACAGAGTTTGTCTTTTCACCAGAAGACAGTATCAAGACTAAATTTGCAAGACAAATTATTTCAGGAGGTTGAGAACCAGAAGCATTTAATGGTTTTGGTTTAGTATTGAGCACTTACTAGGGTAAGTATGTTGCATTATAGAAGAATAATGATAGCTTCATGATACTATGGCAGACTAAAATCAAGAATGAAATGTGCATCTACTCTAGCTCTGTGTACTGGCTGCATCTCTCACCCTAACCATCGTTTTCAGAGGTCCCTCAGACCAATTTGGTCTTTGTGAATTTCTCCAGTTGCTGATTTCACACAAGTAACAAGTTTAGGTTTGGAAAACAAGTCCCTGCTTTAAATCTTTTTTTTGCGTCTGTTTTCTTTATATATATTTTTTTGTGGAAGGTTTTAATGGTCTAAGTGTTAAATCATACTGTGAAGCCTGATGAGATGTTTTCTTTCCCTCTATCCTTAATTAGTGGCTTGTGTTAATGACTGGCTCCTCCTCAGAGTGTAGGCGATAACGCAGCCCTATAGTCAAGCTGAACAATGGCTGATGTGGACAAGCAGAGGAGAGTGACTCTGTGTGAGACTGCCACGTTGATGGTGTGTGTGACAGAGACTGAGGTGGACACAGGCTCATATGTTTGTAGTATGTTGTTTGTGAATGAGAAGGTGTATTCCTATAAAGAAAATGTAGGATAAGACTTACAAAAAGTCTCAACTCAGCCTTAGAGCTTGTGAATCAAAGTAGATCTACTTTTAATGAATCTTCTAAATCCTCCTCTGTCTTGCTTTTGCTCAGTGTGTGTGTTTGTCTGTGTCTGATGTGGTATTACGGTGCTATTGTGGGCTCAGTCTCACCCTATCACTGCTAAGAAGCTTTGCGGTTGATGCTACTCAGTGTTCATTGTAACTTTCTTCGGGTCAAGCACACAGCGTGTCCACATGCACACACACAGTTCCACGGACACTCAGAGAGATAAGCAGTGTGTGGGAGGTCGAAGGGACCTCCCTAAAGCTTTTGGCTGATTGCCAGTCAAATGCTATCCCTAGAAGCATCTCAGCTTTTAATTATTTTTGTCACAAACTGGACAGAATGAGTCTTATTCAGTCCAGAATAAGACTTTTACAGATATCAATGCACCAGTCAAAAAAAAAAAGGCTGCTCTGTTGAAAAGTTCACTTAGTCTAAATGGTATTTAACTTGTGACATCTTACATTGGCCGAGCCACTCACAATGGCCCCATGAAACAATAACATCAATAACATTTTTAAAATGCCATTGGTTTCACTATTTTACTTTATTAGAGACAGAAAAAAAAAACAATCTAGATTTTATGTGTTTCAATCCAGATTTGTAGTTAACGCCCAACAAAATCACTCAACAGTGAGAGGATAATATTTGTTGGGCTATATCTCTGAAATGGAAACAATGTCCCAGTGTCAAAGTAAATATGTTTTTGGCTTCGCAAAGGATATTATGAACAAAATTATCAAAATCAAGAAATATTTTTGGAATAATTGGACAATAATTTAATTACAAATTAATTTGGACAATTACATTGATGAATGGATATCAAAATAACTTAAGGAGACTAAGGAGTCTTTGTCCAAGCCTGAGGGGCAATAAAATAAATCATATATTATGCTTTACGCTAAGATTGTGTCCATTACAATTTATGTGTGATAACGTATAGCTATTATCTCTATATAGAGAGATATAAAGTATGGTTACATTTGAGCAGATCAGAGTTAGAAACTGAGACCAACACTGAACCTAGCAGTATTTGCATACTTTGACTTCAGGACAAAGCACATTTCTATATGCAGGAAAATGGATTATTCATGATCCATATAATCCAATTGGATCTATCCATTCCATTGTCTCACATTGCAAGTGAGAGCCAATCAGAAATGTCCATTGAGGTCATGTTACCTCTGACCTTTGACGAGGTTGCCAGCTTGTTGTTGCGGACACGAGTGGAAGAGCGGCCACGTTTTATGTGTTGGCACAACTCAAACACAAACATACGACCCTGACACTGAGCCAGCCTGTCTGAAGGAGAGAGGGTAGAGGTGTGGGTGGGAGCAGGAGGCCCTGGAGCGAGCGGATGAACAGGAGACACACAGTAACAGACAACAAACAGCAGCCACACAAACATAATATACACTAACTACACAATCATTTAAAAAATCAGACTAGGCAGATGGCAAAGTTTTGACCAGTAACGTCAAAGCTGAATTTACAGTTCACTCAATATTGTGATAAAAGTGTTGGTAACTGACACAAACTGAAAATTAGATGAGGTAACCAATTAGAGCGAGCAATGTGAAAAATTGAGAATAATAAAATAATAAACATTCTCAATACAGTTTTTGACTTTATCTGCAGTTCACTATCAACACACGCACACACAGAGTAGCACAGTAACCAACTGTAGACAAAGTTACCTGAAAAGAAAATGGCCTTGAATCCTTTCTTTGAGACTGTGTTGTCAGACTTAAACTCAATCCTCATGTTGTTGTACTGAGAGGTGATGACCTCGGGGACCTCGCTACCGCAGTATTTTCCGTGCAGCTTTGAGTCAGAGGAGAGACCACTGCGCACCTCCACATAATCATATTTACACACCTAAAACCAAAAAACAGATGAGCTGAAAAACAACCACCAAACGTGTAGGAGCTATGTTTAGCCTCAGCCTTTTAGTCTAATTGACATGCACACACATATTCACCTCATTTCCCTCCAGCTCAAAGGCCTCAAACTGCATAGAGATGCGGTACTGAGTGGGAGCAACCACCTGCCACACACAGTTCTTGTTTGGAGGATACTCTTTGGGCCAGCCAGGAGTGCTGATAGTTCCATTCAGCTTTGAGAGGAGTCCACCACAAGCCGCTGGAGGCACAAAAATGTAAGTCAATCTGGGAAATGCACATGCAGCTTTAAGTCAAAACTGTACCCTGCTTGACTTTGTAAAAAAATTCATTCACTTTCTTTATTGAGATGAGGGATTTGTAAATACTTTATATATCTATGCGCAAATGTCAATGTGACTGTATATTAAAACTTTATATCCTCTCTCTACTTTAGTTTCTCACACATTAATTCACTGCCAATGCCAAAGAGACTGCTGCTCTTCAAACAAATACACCCACTGTGGCGATTTCACTTGCTGAGCCTTTCTCTGCACTTTAGAAGTGGTTTATTTAGTTGTTGGAGCATGTGGGTCATTACAGCTTGTTGCTCTATTTTGTAAGATTAAAAGACTTTAACAGCTTTTGTGGCACTTGAATAGAGGCACATGTGGCTTTGTCAGAAAGATGTTTTTTTCCTGTTGTTCTAGCCTGTTCGGATGTTTTCTTTAATGACGAGTTAGACCCATATCCTACAGAAACAGACGGTGTCATACAATGGAATGCACATAGAAAAACACATTTACAAAACACACACAAAATACACACAATTACCTTCACAGCTCTTCTTGTCAGGAGCTAGTTCGTAGCCTGGGTCACAGGCACACTTAAAGCTGCCCAGAGTGTTTACACATCTCTGTTCACATCCACCATTGTCTGGCTTGGCACACTCATCCTCCTCTGAAATACACACACATCAGAGGAATTTTCACAAAAGACACTTAGGCCATTAGGATAAAATACACACACGTTTACAAAAGTCTGTAAACACATACACTACAGACCTTTGAAAAAGTTGGCAGCAAATCCTGCTTTGTTGACTGTCCCATCGGAGACAAACTTCATCCAGAGAGTATGTGAGGTTGAGCGCACATCCTCAGGTTTGTCATAACCACAGAATCGACCAATCAGAGGGCTTGTTTCCAAAGGGCCATCACGAACCTCTAAGTAGTCGTATGCACAGCTGTCATGCCTTTCAATCTTCAAAGTGGAATATTAAGATACATGTTTTAGTTTTACAAAGTACATTAGTTAATGACAAACAAGAATGTCATTGTTTTGCTTATAAAGGGCAGTACATTAGAAATGCTAAGATTTTCCTCAGCCACTCCTGTTGGTGCTTAATGTTCACTGTGACTAATGCCTCTTTAAAAGAGATTGATGTTTGCTCCGGTAAAAAGGTGACTTTTGACCTTTCATGTGTTAACTTCAGTTGGCTACTATTGAGTAATTTAACAGTCACACTGACTGATTTTCATGGCCTGACAATCACAGCACAGATCTTCAGATGGTACATTCACCACCTGAACAAATGTGAAATCTGACCTAGACATTCACACAAAGAAAACACACAATGAGTAAATCACCTCAAAAGCCTGAAAGCTAAGGCCGACATTGTAACCTTCGGAAACACTGATTCTCCATACACACTCTTTGGATGGTCTGTAGTCATCGGGATAATTGGGCGATTGAATCTGTCCCGAGTCCTTGGTGATATCACCGCCACAGATCGCTGCACAACAGAAAGAGTGAGTGAAAAGCAACACCAGTGCTCTTATTAAATAAATGTCCGGTTCTGCTGTAGAGTTACCTTCATAGACTGCTGCAAATCCTTTTCCCACCCAGTTGCTACTACTGCGGAACTCAATCCACATTCGACTGTCAGTGGAAATCAAAACGTCAGGAACCTTATCACCACAAAACCTACCTGCAAAATACACAACCATACCCAATAATGTATGAAAAAAAGAGGAAATATCAAGTCTTTTTTTTTTTTTAGCAAGAAAAATTTTTTTAGCAAGAAAATTGAGTTGGTGTCTAACTTACCAAGTAACGGAGCTTTCCTCCAATACCCATCCCGAACTTCAATGTAGTCATACCAACAGAGGCTGCTTTTATACAGATCCATAACAGTGAAGTTGAGAACAATCTGGAGGAGCAAACATATAAAAAGAAAAGTTGATACAAGAAGGAGACACAGTCACTTCTTGTTGTTCTGCAGACATATTGATTACTCTGCAGGGTATGAATGAGTGTGCATTCACCTTCTCTCCAGGTGTAACGGATATCCTCCAGACACAGTGTGTGTATGAGGGGTATCCGTTCGGGTAACCCGGGGACGAGAAGTTGCCCGTTGACTCCTGGAGTGTCTCTCCACATGCTGAAGGAACACACAAACACACCGATGCAGTTACAGTTTTGTGGCTCGTCTTGTCTCTGTGCATAATCTCTTCAGCTGTTTACTTACAACTGGTTCATCACTAAAGAACACATGGCCCAAATCTATTATTATTGTCAAACTGAACAAAAGGGTTGTGTATTTAAAACAGTTTTAGTATTGTACCCCTGCGTTTGTGCCACTATGTATCTCAACACTATCTCATGTGGGGGATCTTAGACAGGCATTTCTGATTAAAAACAGTTAAGGAATTAAATGCTGTTATGTGAGGTCCAACCACAGACAGTAAACCCTGTCCCTATTGACCAGAGTTAGAATTAGTCTGCATGTCCTCCCCGTGTTACTGTGGGTTCTCTCCGGTCTCTAAAGTGTCCCTAGGGAATGAATGTGAGAGTGAATGGTTGTCTGTCTCTAAGGGACCGCCCTGTGACTAACTGGCCATTGTCCAGGGTGTACCCCGCCTAAGGTCTAAAGTTGCTGGGATAGCCTTCAGTGACCTGTGACCCCTCAAGGGACTAGGCGGTAGAAAATGCATGAATAATATTAATAAGTATGCATTAAAAATATCAATAACAAATACTTACAATATGTTTAAAGACACCAAAGAGACCCACTTTATCTTCTATCTCAGATTCTAGTCTGTCTCAAAACAGCCCCTCCTATCCCATCATGCATGCTGTTTTTTTCCCAACAACGCCCTGGGGCTGCATTCATCTGTTAGTGAATATGGTATCACTCAAATATGACCTTATAAGGGTTTCGATTTCCCGCTGAGACATACTGACATACATGTACTTATTAACATTTATACTTTGGTGCAAATTCAAATGCTTAATCTTTTAAGCTAATTTTAATGTTTTGCTCTTGTTTTACTCAATTTTTCTACTAAATGTTTCAGGTCAGTGACAACATTTGCAAATACCTTTTTATTACAACCGACATATGACAACATTAATCTGCAGTGCCAGCTTTGTGAGCATGGCCAGATCACACCAGCTCACAGGGAACCAGAAAAACTCCAGAGCAGCCACAGCTGGTGGGAGGTGTGTGTTAAAGCAGGCAATTTAGGCAAAGAGACACAAAGAAATACTCTACGCTATGTTTTGGGGAGAGCAGGACCAGCCAAAATTCTTCTGAGATGTAAACAGATAAACAGATTGTGTCTTTTGTTCCCAAGCTATGACATCTGGACACACTTGTACAAACATATACTGTAGTCTTAGAGTAAACATGTCAGTACCTGGACATCTATACAGCTTTCTTGCTTGTGCGATGTCTCCTTTACTGAGCCTTGTCCGCTGCCCTATTGAAGGCCGAACTCCATTTTCATCTCGGGATGGAAGTATGGTATCGAGGAACATCCCCCTATATGTAAAAAGAAAGAAAAAACAAACAATTCAAATGAACATTAAACATCTGTCACTTGTTGGAAGACAAAAATACTTCAAGTACATAAAAACACAATATCTCTTGTTTGCTTAAAAATTAGCACATCTTCCTAGAACATATGTGCAAATAGGTTGTGATTTACTATTGTATCATATATTAAAATATATATTGAGGGAAGTTCTAAATAATTCCAGCCATCAAAACTCCTTCCTTATCGTCGACCAAAACTAACCGTGAGAAGGTGTTCCTGGCGTAGTGCATGATGCTATCAAAATCATATGGCTCTCCAAGAGAGTTGACCTCCCCTGGCTCCATCTTGAGAAAGTTATACTCCTGGCCTAGAAATCATTCAGTTTATAAACACAATTGCACGTATACACATACACCATACTGGTTTAACATAGCTATTAAAACGTGTCTATGGTGAGTTTCTAAATAAGGAATGGTTATCTGCCATGTTATTTGATTAAACACATGCAAGACTGTGGGAGGAAAGTGACAGACAGCTATGAGGGCTGGGAGCCATCACAGTCATTTAGTGTAATTTACACTTAGAAATACAGGACTAAGTGAGAATGTGATGTTGTACACACAGACCATTAGCTGTATGCCATCCTACCTTAATAGTGCTTTACTAGCCAGAATGTTGGCTAGTAAAGCACTATGGTGCTGTGAAGTTGAGTATAAGAGTTTGAAATTTCAGCAAATGTAATGTAGTTATTAAATCAAATATTAATGCATTCATTTGTTAGTGAACAGAATGCTCCATTATTCTGATGCAATTCATAGAAAATGTATCTATGACATCTACAACTCATTTACTCAAACCAGTCTTTGATGTTCTCACCTGGTTGGATGTTATCCCGTATGATAGTCACATGGTCGTCACGGTCAGGCCGTGTGTGCTCATGCCAGAAGCCAATGACATGGCCCAGTTCATGTACCACAATGCCAAACTTGTCACAGTTCTTCCCAATGGAGATAGCCTGGGGCCCGTTGCCGCGACGACCCACATAGGAACAACACCTAATAAGAATTAGTAGGAAGTTGATGGCAGGGAGATAACATTATCAATTAACTACAATTTAGCAGTGGAACAAGGTTAAAAATGATGTATGAACATACACACACACACAAATCCAAATGTTTTCAGGATTTCCTGTGTTGTACAGCCACCAGAGGAAAAATATCAGCAATTATTGACGTACACAGCTTTGTTAGGCCTGCTGTTTTACAACCAAATGCTGTGGGAATTCACATATTGCTGCCCAAAGAAACACAAAAGGCACAAAACACACAAACCCATGCACACACACTCATTCTCTTTTTGAGGTTAACCGAGACATCCGTGCCAGGCTAACAAATCTGATTAAAGTTATCCAGTGAGCTGATTGTAGGGTAAGGATCAGGAGTCACTGGAGTAGACAAGCTTTTCTGCAGCACACATTAACTTTGCACAGTTATATTGCAAATGTTGATTTTTTTTCTTCCTTATACTCTATGATCTTACACATGCATTACAAAAAGGATATTTTTTAGAGATTAAAGTAACCAATCCCTTGGACAACCACACACAAATAATGTTCATTGTAACTAAATATACTAACCCATGGATACAATGTGCATTTTTATCCTTTACTGGTGCATATGGATTAACTATGACCTACTCTGACAATATTTGAGTGTCAGAAGTGTATCTAGGACATATTAAATAGTTAGCATTGCTTATGTTGAATGTCAGGACCAATCTTTTAACATTACCACTAAATTAATATAGTAATGCTGATAGCTGACACTGTCCTGCTACAAACATCTTTGTTTGGCTTATATTATTTCAGCCACTCTAAAACATTACATTAACCAGCCAGTAAAGTGGCACCACTGTAAAAACACACTCTGACCCTGCCATACTGCCACTCAACAAAACAATGTACTTCTGCAGCACAAGTAAAGCAACTGCACCAACATACAAACACTTAGGCCAAGCCGTGTGATTGGTGGGATGGGGAAACAGGAGCAGGACAGGAAGGAAAGTGGAGCCATTGTTGAGTGACCGTATCGTCTCTCACTAAGACAAGGTCACTACTGAACTCTAGGCATACAAACATAAAGACACACGTACATGCCTTTACACATGCAAGAGCTCCAAACTCACCCGCAAGGTCTGTAGGTGAACACTATGTAGCTTTCTTCATCTGTCTTCTCGATGAATGTCACACACGTCTGTTTCTCCCAATGACGCATGGCCTGCTTAAACATTGCCCTTTGACTTCCTGAAACACACATTTCACAGTCTGCTTTTACAAATGCTCACAAGCGTTAAAGTTATTATTAAATGGTGCTGTGAAGTTGCTAACCAGTGAAATTTCCTCCGATGACGTAGGGAATGACTCCTCCAGGCCATATTCTCTCTGCTCTGGATGTGGCAGCTCGAGTAAAACGACTCTTCACAACATTCCCTGTCCTCGCACCTTTCACAATTGAGCTCTTTGGACTTGAATATCCCTTGGTGCTGTTTTTTGGGGGGTAATCTAAAAGACAATTACAGCGTCAAAAGATTTTACAAAACAAAAGAAATGTCAATGTTCTGGAGACAGGCAGTCCATAAAGGTTTTCAGTTTTTGGGACGATGGTATATTAGACTTGTCTACAGATAAGCACCTGTTCTCTCAGATCTCTCATCTCCCATCATCAAAGAGCTTTAATTTACAAGCAGGAAATGTAGGTATTCTATTAAGAAAGTTTCTTGAATGTATGTAATTTTTTGTATTGAATATTTTATCATGTGCCCTGTAATCTCTGGTCTTCTTATCAAGATATTTACCAAAGCCAAGCCTCCGTATTTTGTCCAGCAGTAGATATAATGAGCCTCTCTTCTTTGCAATTTCATGTTCATGTTCCCCCAGGCCACCTGACAGACACAAGAGCCAAGAATCAAAGCCAAGAAAAAACACAATAAATGCTGATATCCTCAGATGGCTCCAGTTAACTTCCTTTAAAACAATGCTGCATTTCTCTGTAGCTGATGGCTCATTAGTGTGAGTGGTAGAAGGTAATACCCAGTGCTTATAAAGTACATGTGAGATGTTGAGTCCACTCACCAGTTGTGTGCCCCGGCCAAGAATGTGTGTGCATGTGCATGCGCTGAGCCAGGTCTATTGTCCGGTCGATATGAAACATACGCAGGTCCTCCTCGTCTAAAGCAATATCGCCCCAAAATACAGCTGTAGCAAATAAAACACATGGATGTTATTATTTACATCACTAATAGGTCTTTATACATTATTGTCTTAGATTCAAATAATGTTTCACAATGTATACAGTATAGTATACAAATAAACATTTATTTTAAAAAAATCACAATGTTAAGCCTGTTACATTGCTATACACTTACAATATACTTGTAAGTGTATAGTTACAATTAATTCTGTAAACCTTTCATTCATTCATTTTCTATCGCTTTGTCCCGTTAGAGGTCGCGGGTGGCCGGAGCCTATCCCAGCAGCTTTGGGCCTGAGGTGGGGTACACCCTGGACAATGGCCAGTTAGTTGCAGGATTCTGTAAACCTCTGAGTTGGAAATAGTCTGTGTTACCCTTGGAATATTTATGGAGAGACAAAGCATACAGAAGAACACTCTGGAAGGATGGTTTCTGTGAGCACATGATATTCAGTGACAGTCTACAAGTCGTTATTCCATTTGAAGACTGCATTATTGCCTCAGAGAGAGGTATTTCACCTTTAACACCTCTACTGGAGCTCATTAGTCTCTAGTTTATGTGGCAACACTGGAGGAGTATTTAAATATCTGTGACATTAAAACTATTGGACCATAGGAGAACTTGATCAGATTAAAGAAGAGTCCTATACCACTGGTTGGATTATTACACTGGATTCCTTTTTCTCCCCAGCATGTGTAAGGTACAGAACTGTAATTAGGTAAATGCATGTTCCCCACCCCAAATGTCTTCAATTTGTAATTCCAATTTAAGAGCATGCAGCCGTCTAGTAATAATAATAACAGTTGTCTTTGTGTGGCTTTCTGTGAGCGATGTAATGCCCAATGTTCAGCCAGTTTCATTTCCAGTTTCTAACAATAGCAAGTGAAGGATAACCATCACAAAAATGATTAGCTGAGCAAAGTTGTTGCTCTCCACAGGGATTAAAGACAGTAATACATTAACAATAGCATGTCATTTAGCTAATCAAGATCGTCACTAAAGGAAATAGGAGGTCATGGTGCCATTGTGCTCAACTCTGTGCTATTGTTGGGAATGAGGAGAAAACCGATATGACATTTACAAATCCTGACTTTGGGAGCAGACTGGGAGTGTCTCTAGTTTAATTGTGCTAATATCTAATATAGTACTTTTGCTCCTGTTGTGTGGCGGGCCTTTAACACAGCTCCAGCTTCTTTTGTTTTCTCCTTTGCTTTCTCTGTTTGAAAAAAAAAAATTTGTTTTGATGTACTTTAAAAGCTCCATATTTGGGAAACTTGCCTTAAAAAAACAAATAAATACTCACTTGAACACAGCATTACTGACCCAGAACTGACATTCCCTGGGAGCTAAGGAGGAGGAGATGGGGGTGTCAAGACTGGTGCTTATTGTCTAGATTGGGTTTACCTAACTTGACAGTATTCTCACAGCTACAATTCTGTGCATCTACATGTAAGTAGAACAGTTTGACTATAACCACACATTTACAATCCACATCTAACCTCAGTGGTACTCATTAAGTCTGGCAACATCTCTTTCAAATGCATTTTAAGTACCCTCAAACCACTAGTAAAAGGATAAATAAAACTTGAACACTATACAGCTGACAGTGTATATGTCAGCTGAATAGGGATTAGGACAATAACTTCAAGTTTGAGAAATGTTCCACAAAGCCCTGATAAAAGGAGGGACTGATGCTTGTAAGTTGGGCCAATTGATTGTTGGGGTCCTGTAAATCTATAGCCACACCATAAATAGCCCAAAGTCAAGCCAGTAGGAGAGGACAGCGAGGAAGGGAGTTGCAGGAGGCAAGGTATTGATCCTAAAACCCCAGGACGTCCCGGGAGAACGACATCATGCTGACCAGGGCCTTAGTGTTTGTTCGCCCTTCAGCTGGGGCACTGCAGCAAACACACACATTCCAATACACCTAGCGCTCCACAGAGAGGACGTATGCATCAAATACTATACAATATGAGAAAGAGGGCAGGGTAGATCCCCCTCCCCTTCCAACCTGTGCACTGTGGAGAACACAGCAGGCTTGTTGGTGTTCTATTGATCAGGTGTTCAGAGAGAGATTGTCAGCTTTCTGCTACTTTGATTTTCTAACTCTGGAAAAACTGTCAATTTCATTTCCAGTAAAGGCTGTATGTGTGTCTAAGCATGCAGATGTTTTAGTGCAATATACTTGTCATCCAGAATTTACACAAACCTAAGACAGTATTTGATTGCACTTGATACAAATATAATAAAAATAGCATAATGTGTACAATGCGTTCACACAAAGCTTCTCTATCTTGGATGAGCTCATTTTAGTAGAACTTTAAATGCATCTCTGGTTATACCAGTCGGAGTTCTCTGTGGTTGCTGTACAAGGTGCTGAGTGGCTCTGAGGTGAACTAAATTAGGTATTTCTTAAAACCTAAGCTCTTGCCTTCTGTATTCTTAAATGATGACAGGCTCCAGCTTAACCACTGCACTTCAAAGAGGAATATTTACAGATTTACCTCGACCTGTGACACAGCACCAAACAGAATGTGGAATATTAATTATGTCTTCTTTTTATTTATTTATTTATTTACAAAAAAAACTAAGCTCTTCTTCAAGCAAATATGCACACACATGTATAAACCCTTCCAGTTGTGATATTAAATTGTGAATACAATATTAGAAAGAGCTTAAAGCTGTGCTGTTTGAGGATTTGCTCTAAAAGTAATTATTGTGTGAGCTGCTTGATCCATTTTAACCTCTCAAAAATAGTCCTTGGGTGCTGCAAAATAAAGACTATTTCATGTACATATTTGAATATTGAATGAAATGAATAATCAATTAAATTCTGTACTTGCAATATTTTACCAGCACCTACAAGATCAGACCTGATCAACAGTGAGCTCCTGCAGGCTGAATACCTTCAAGTGCATCGATAATCAGGTGTCGACCAAATGAATGACCTAAGATACAGCAGATTTGAACAAGACAAAGACAAAGAGACATCTAGTCATCAGTGAAACAAATATGTCCCCATTGTGTCTACAGTGAAAGAATACAGGTCTAACCTTTATATGATGCATTATACACTATTATATACACCACCATACAATGTGTGGGAATGTGAAGAGATAGTGCAGTCAGTATGTCATCAGTCAGAAATGTGGGTTGCTCAGAATAATTATGCTGGTTTAGTCCAACTTTGAGGCAATCATATCCCCGCCCTTTTGCATTAAGTGTCAGAGAAAAGAAGAACATATTGAAGATGAATACAATTTAAAATGAATAGTGGCTGTAAACATGATTCAGTTGGATGGTTTAAAAACATCCTAAAAAGAATGCATGTCTCTGTGAAGTCTATAATGAGCACTGTTTCACTGCACATGAACAAAACTACTCGAAACAGATGGCAGAGCAGTGATGCGAACAACTGGACATTGACCTGGCAATAAAAGCCAGTAATCTAAATACCAGGACTGGATGTATGCCAGGGACCTTTGATGTTTTTAAAGAACAAACTGCATGGTGCCACACCACACCTAACTTAACAGGCAGGGGATAACGGATAGACAACTTTAGATATGAGGCAAAATAAGATCATAACTCATGATAGACAAAGCTGGTGTTACCTCCTCAGCAAATGACTGTGACACTAACATTCCTCTCCAACAGATCATGAGTTTGGCTAGATATTATGACGAGACACAAATCAGGGAAATCTTACATGTGCACAATACACAACAGCTTTAAATACAATATATAAATACAATAAGAAGAAAAGAATATTACTGCAAACTTCAGAAAATGACTTTTGAATAAGATTATGTAAACTAGATGTTCCAAAGTTCTGAGTGTAAAGAAAACAAGGCTTTCCTGATGTAAAAATGCCATCTGAAAACACAAGGTGAAAAAGGGATGTAGATATTGAATAATTGAGCAGTGTATGGCAGGTGGGCACAATGTCAGCAGTGCTGACTCATGGCTTCTGCAGCTCCGGAATAATGACGCTCCAAAACAAACAGTCCACTCTAAGCAGAGCCAGAGAGTTTATGCTGAGGCGGGAATCCTGAAGAAGGCTTCGGAAGCTCAGTGGCAGCAGCACTCTGCTCGGGAAAATCCTGTTTAATATAAAAGTAGGACTGCTCATCCTACAACTCATCTATGGTGTCAAACACAAACATCCCTCATACTTCCTTCTTAAGTATGAGGGATGAGGGAGCCACTGTTCAATTTCACAACATGGTATGATTTCAGCTTTCTGGTTAACGACTAAAGCTCTCTGACAAAGACACTGTCTAATTTATAATTACTGTCTGTTTTCATAGACTTGCAGGGTGACTCTTGTGGAAACATATTGAGTCCTAATTGGCAACTAGAACTCAGGTTCCCAATTTATTTCTTTTCAATGTGTGGACGCTTAAAAAATTCAAAAGATCAACTCCACACACACATCCTTCAGACTTCTACATAAAAAGAGGTACATACAGAAGCTGTCATATAATGTAGACAAAATAATTAGTACAAGCTGAACGTTCCACATTCACCACATTCAGAGGGCGATTTTTGCTCCTAAAACTACAGCAATAATAGCACTAACATCAATCCAACAACATTACACAAAACTTAAAGCAGCACTCCATAACTTTTAGCCACTAGATGGCGCAGATCCCTCTACAGCAGGGGTGGGCAAACTAAGGCCCGGGGGCCCTTTGGGCTGTTCAATGTGGCCCGCCAAACATTTACTAATATTTTATTGATGATTAAACACTGCATATATTTTTTCCTTTTCCTTCAATATTTTGCAGCAATCAGTTTATTACACTAAACGACATGCTCCAGGGTAAATACCCTTAACTGTAGGCAAAAGAAACATGTTTTTATTGAGCATAAGGGAGTTCCCTGTGTTGGCCCGGCCCTCCACAAGAGTTCCATGTTCTAATGTGGCCCTTGGGGAAAAATAATTGCCCACCTCTGCTCTATAGGGTTTGTTTTTGAGAGGAAACTATCCAAAACCAGCAAGTCTGGAAGAAATAAAACATGTCTTCTGAAACGGTAGGGTAATTTTTGTGCATTCTGTACAAATACAATTCTGATACCTTCAGGTTTCTACCACTTTCTACCCAAGAATTAGGGCAAAGGGCAAGTACTTTATTAAATAACTGGTTGGTGATTGGATTAATCATCTGTGATGATCCATGATGTTTATGTTAATAACTAAACAATCACTACATCGTCAAACATAAAATACAACCCATAGCTGTCAGAGCTTGAGGTTTTGGTTATTCCACACATTAGTGCTGTATCTCTACGCTTGGGTCACTCCTGAAGAACAACCCACAGCTTGGTACGGACACAGAGGTTTGTTTAGCTTTCACTCAGTGTGTGTGAAATTTTATGAGAACAGTGATTTGGAAAGGAAGCATGAATGACTCTTGAGTGAGCCTTGAAGATTGTACAAGCTTTTGTGTGTGTGTGTGTCATCTCCAGCTGAGTAGCAGGATGCAGACAACCAGGAAGAGATAAGCGCTGGTGAATGGAGAGAGCCCTGTATGAGTGTGTATTACGTTTGTGGGTATGCAAGCATGTGTATGTGGGTCCACATAGGGAAATCAGTTCACAAAGGCCTGGAAGTGTGTGTTCTCCTGTCTACCAGTGCGGGACTCAGAGGAGATAAGCAGACAGCCAAATATTCCCCTTGTGTTTTCCCAGCAAAAACAGGAGGCGGAATACCAACCACTCAGACCGATGCCATTGGGTCAGGCCTGGAATGAGCTGCGCTTCCACTTCTTACAAAAGATACAATTAGAGAGACGCGCCGCTGACACTTTATACTCTGATAACACAGGAGAATTCACAGATTGAAATGTTTGATCTTTTTTTAAATGAATACCACATATCAACACTATAATGGCACCAGAATAAGTGCCAATACCGAGTACAGACATGAGTACTTAATATTTACAAACCCAACATTCCAGTGCCATGACAATTTTTCTAATGTTTTATCAAAATGTTTTAAGTGTAATGTCTTGTTTTGAGACAGATTTTTAAAGTTCTTGGTAAATTTGGGGACAGTATTTCTGGACTGGCAGATGGGGGTGGTGGTCCCTCTTTTTAAGAAGGGGGACCGGAGGGGGATGTTCCAACTACAGAGGAATCACACTCCTCAGCCTCCTTGGAAAGTCTTTGCCAGAGTACTGATAAGGAGAATTCGTCCGATAGTCGAACCTCGGATTCAGGTGGAACAATGCGTTTTTGTCCCGGTAATGGAACACAGGACCACCTCTATACCCTCCCTAGGGTGTTGGAGGGTTTATGGGAGTTTGCCCAACCAGTCCACATGTGCTTTGTGGATCTGGAGAAGGCATTTGATTGACATTTGACAGAGGGGGTCAGAGGGGCCAGAGGGAGTCCGGTTTAGGGACCACATGATTTTGTTTCTGCTTTTTGCAGATAATGTTGTCATGTTGGCTCCATCAGACTAGGCCCTTTAGCGTGCACCGGGAAGGTTTGCAGCAAAGTGTGAAGCAGCTGGGATAAGGATCAGCACCTCCAAGCCCGAGGGCATGGTTCTAAGCTGGAAAAGGGGGGTTTGTCCACTTCAGGTTGGTGGAGAGCCCCTGCCTCAAGTGGAGGTATTCAAGTATCTTGGGGTCTTGTTCACGAGTGAGGAAAAGATGGAGCAGGAGATTGACAGACAGATTGGCGCAGCTTCTAGGCACAGTAATGATGTATGTTGTGGTGAAGAAGAATTTAGCTCGGTCACTCGGGAGGAACTCGGAGTAGAGCCGCTGCTCCTCCACATCAAGAGAGATCAGCTGAGGTGGCTCGGGCATCTGTTCCAGATGCCTCCTGGACGCCTTTCCTGGGGAGGTGTTCTGGGTGTGTCCCACTGGGAGAAAACCCTGAGGAAGACCTAGGACACGCTGGATGGACTATGTCTCTCGGCTGGCCTGTGAACGCCTCGGGATCCCCCCGGAAGAGTTAATAGTACTTTTAAAATCAGACAAGCCTAGCACTTGAAATATAACAAAATCTTGCTGTGATCCAAGTCTATAAATATATATTTTCAGCAAATAAAAACATAGCTCTGAGTCGGTCAGTTATTTTAGTGTACATAGACATGACTGTCTCCCTGTAACCGGCAAGCCTTCAAAAACACACAGTACCACATAAGGTCCTTCGCAAACTGAAAACCACACAGTTACAGGACTGCAGTATCAACATTACACACACGTACACGCACACGCAAACACACACACCAGGGTTTGCCAGGTTGGTGTATTTGGTATGTGTGGAATGTGTGTCAGTCAGCTCTGCTAGCGGCAAGCAGTGCTTCAGGGTAGAGGTCTTATCGGTCCAATGTGTCATCACCACATAAAGGCAACAAAGTGCCATTAAAACACATGCCCAGAACACACACACATAATCTGAGGAGGGGCCAGGGGGGGCTTCCTTCACTTGATCACGATACTGCCATTGCTTTGGAGCACAAATGCTCCACCAATCACAGCCATTTAAGTCCCACAACTTCCAAAAAGCAAAAAAATAATAAATATATATTGTTTCATAATACATCATCATAATTGTATGTACTAATAATATATAATTAAAAGAGTATGGGACTGCTTCTCACATCATCCATCTATAATGTGGGCATCCCAATGGGCGAAGCAGAGAAGGATTGCAGAGACAAGCCACAAGACTTTGATCACGAGTGCTCACTGAAAAATAAACATGTTGATCCAATAAAGAGTAAAAAAGAGTTCCCTCACAGAAGTCATCTCAGCTCCACACAAGAGTTCCCAGTCCTTTAAAGAAGACCTTTAAACTAATCACCAAGTCACTGTAATAATCACTTTTTTTTTTTATATTTTCATTTTTTAAATTTTATTTCCGGAGCATGACTTCTCGCTGAGTCCACAAAAAGTGCATAAGCTATATTCATTCTTCGAAGTTGTGGACAGGCAGCATGGATCTACTCAAATCCATGGGTAACTGAAATTGTTATATTTGCAAAAAAAAGACAAAATATAGGGAAAAAACCTAAACATAAAAACAGAGTGAACTGTAACCAGAGAGACAAAGAAGGTATTACATTATCACAGTGTAATAGTGCAGTTGAAAAGATGTGTGCCGATGTGTACATGACCAATGCTTGAGTTCTGTGCCAACTCCCAGACTGTCATTAAATGTCCTATAAACGTGAGCGCGCTGTTGTTTTGGTATCTTCTAAACAGCTGTTTCCCATCTTCTGATGGTTGGTTGATTTAACATCTGGATGCACGCGCAAAGATCAGTAGGCGCAGTGTCTGTGCTCGCTGCATAAATTGTCAAAGCACAGTTTGTGCACTCAAAAATATGTGTGTGTGTGTGTGTGTGTGTGTGTGTGTGTGTGTGTGCGTGCGTGTGCGTGCGTGTGCGTGCGTGCGTGTGTGTGTGTGTGTGTGTGTGTGTGTGTGTGTGTGTGTGTGTGCGCGTGTGCGTGTGCAGTCAAACGTGTGCGAAAAGGGAGCTCTGGAGGCGCGAGAGTCACAGCGGGTTGCACGTGGCATCAGTCGCGGGATCACAAGGAGACGCTGACTTATCGCTCTGATGGGTGGGGGAAAGAACGACACCTGGACCAGTGCGCACACAAACTGTCATCTACATTTACATTTACATTTATTCATTTAGCAGACGCTTTTATCCAAAGCGACTTACATTACATTACATTACCAGTGTTACAGTCACTGAGACAGTCATCTGAGACACAGACGCACGTGCCACCTTAACGCTCACAGTGTCAGTTACTGTTAATATTACACACATAAAAGCACAAATCAATCTGTGATAAAAGGACTCACCGGCTTTGCATGGATCTTTGTAGTCAATCGTCTCTGTTCTATCTTCTTCATAATAATCATAGTCTGATTCGCCATAGTCAAAACAAAGAGACACTTTTCCCCAGAAAGTCAAACCGGCGAGCAGTGTGATCCAGCGCATCTTAGCACTTAGTGCCGGCGGCACGCGGTCCATCTGAAGACGAAGTGAATAAAGACCTCTGCTGGTCTCCTGCGCTGTTAGGAGACTCTCACTCCACTCTCCCGGGAAAGCATAGATGGCAGATATTTCATTGTGAAGCGGGAGTCCAGGCAGTCTGCTGCAGAGCGCAAGTTACTCGCCCGGGCTCTGATCCATGCTTCAAGTCCACTCAGGTGTCTTCTGCGACCCTCCCTGAGTCTCAGCACCGTTTCCACTCAGAAGCTGCGCTGCCCTCCGCGGTGGCCTCCCAGGTGAGGCTGCTGAGGGACAAACGACAAACAACAGAGTGAGTGAGTGCGTCCGAGGGAGCAGCACAGCAAACACACGAATGAGAGCAGCTCACTAGAAACATAACGTATCCCACACTCTGCGTCTGGAGCGGGCTCCCTCTCTCCCTGTCTCTCCAACCCGAGCACCGCCTACAAAACACACACACACAGCCTACCTGCTCAGCCCAGGCAAGAGCTATACAACCAAAACTTTTGGCTCCGCTCGCTTCGCAACGAGACTAGTCGTACTGAATAGTGACTGCCAGTCAACACTCATTGTCTCCTTTCACAATTCAGTGTGTTGACAGAAAAGGGACCGGCATTAAATTTACATAACACTGGAGTCAGCTCAGAGCTCCGCCTTTGGGGCATCAGTAAGCCTACTGTAAAAACCGGTAGCGATAAAAGTAACACTGTGGCTCCAAACGCGTCTTTGTATCCATGGCCTCTTCAAGCCTCTGCCTACTGGTAGGATGTAGTCTTTCAGAGACCGGTGCCAAGTAGGTGACAAAAAACTATAAACAAATGCATGTTTTTAGTTTTGTCTTTATGGATGAGCCAAATCTGTCTATTGTCACCTCTGACTGTGTCTGGAGAGACACAACAACAGCCAAAAGATCTGGACCAATTACAGTTCTATTCCACTTGGAACAGCAATATGGCGAGAATATGTCAAAAGTCTATTCGCTTCTCTGCTGATGTTACGAAAAGCAAACAGTGAAAATGTCTGCGGAGGTAGGGACCTACTGGTTTGAAGGACTACATCCAGGTCCTAAGTAAGAGCCAGCCTACTACATTTCAGCAGTTAAAAAGGAACATCATTTTGCAGGCCTGCTTCCTACAGCCTATAGGCTAGAATAGACTGCACTAGGACTCGGATACCTGATTTTTTTTTTAGTGTTCACTTTTAGCGCAGTCTGTCATGGATAAATAGGCTACTTTGCCAGTAGGACAGTAAACAGATGAGTTCCCTTAGTTCAATTAGGCTTATCCTCGCTGCATCCCTACCTGCAGCCTCCAGTGGAACAGCCCAAGTGCCTGTGAGGCCACGTTAGGGTTAGCTTTCAAATGTAAAGTTTTAAAATTAGCAGTTCTCTTAAAGAACGCCATCTCTCATGCATGCACACACACGCACACGCACACGCACAACCACACATGAACTCAGTACACACAGAGGGAACACAAATAAAACAGCAGCAGTTGCTGACAGACAAACAACACCTTGTCAAGTTAAATCCTCCCGAGACGACTTGAGCCTGCGTGCACTGCTTACCTGCTGCGTTTACCTGCCCGGGGCGCGTCCCTCTGCTGCGGCGTCACTAGGCCCGTCATGCTTCAGGTGTGGGGACTTTCTCAATAATCTTTGGGGGTCTCTGGTGTCAGTCAGTAGCAGCTGTGCCGAACGTGCATGTCTCCCCCTCCCCATTTATTCGCGGGAGATTACAGGAGCGCGCTGTCTCTGCTGCTCCCGTCTAATCCTGCCTCAGGGAGAGGTAGCGGCGCGCTGACGTCACTCTATCAATCCAGCCGCAAGCTGTCCATTCACACACGGTCCGCCTCAAGGAAACAAATCCCTTCAAGGCAACACGAGTTTATTTAGTGGAGGTCAGCACGCCTGTCTCTTCTGTCCCTAATATGGCTCACAAATAAGACCAAACTTCTCAATTAGTGGAAAAGCTCAGTGCTTTTTGTTTGTGCTTGGTTGGATTCTTATTTTGGGGAATTGCTAATTAACACTTGGAAGAGAACCTGAGTGGCATTCAGGCCTCTCTAGACACTTACTGTACCTCTGTGTGGATGCCAGCCAGTCAATTCAGCAAAATGTTTGCTTTTTAAAAAGGGACCCAGCCATTGAGATTAATGCAGTGCCCAGATATGTGTGTCCCTATTTAAACCATTTATCGACCAGTTCCTTTCTGAAACTTGGAAAGTACTTCGCAAGCATTCTGACCAAGCAGCAGCCCCCTCTTTCTAGCATTGAATATTTTCTTCCAGAAGCAGCCCCACAACATCCATAGGAAGCCCACTGTGCTCTGTAGATAGTGGAGCTCTACTCCCATTTCTTCAAACTCCCTCTGAATTATGAAAGTAGGCTATACTGTTTTGCTTCCATGTGAAATGTGTGTGTACATGTCCTTATGTCCACTTTCGCTAAACACAATTTTTTTGTAGCTTATAAAAGTAGAGATGGAGAGACAAAGAAATGCATCCAGCAAAAAGTTTTATTTCTTTACTGAACACGACCATCTATTCCATTTAAACGGTACACAGGACATTGCCTTGACCTCAAGTGACAGAAAAACTGACCAATGAAAGCATGCGTGATGATCACTTCCTTGTCAAAAGCCTAGCAAAAAATAAATAAATAAAATACAGGGAAAAGGAAAAACCGAAAGTGTGAACCCATGGGAGGTACAAAGCCAGGCTAATTAAGACAGACACATTTCAGAGTTAAAAAGGAAAATATTTATTGTATCAAAAAAATAAATAAATTCATTCATTTTCTACTGCTTTGTCCCATTAGGGGTCGCAGGTGACTGGAGCCTATCCCAGCAGCTTTGGACCTTAGGCAGGTACACCCTGGACAGTGGCCAGTTAGTCGGGGGCTGACATTTAGAGACTGACAACCATTTACTCTCACATTCATTCACTAGGGACACTTTAGATTTGTCAATTAACCTATACATGCATGTCTTTGGACGGTGGGAGGAAGCCGGAGTACCCGGAAAGAACCCTTGGTAACACGTGGAGGACATGCACAAAAAATTGTGTCTGAGACCTGGTTTTGTTCTGCTGAAATATCTGTATTTACACATGTAGGGCCAACCAAGCTGAGGCAACAGCACACCTCAAACACACAGGAAAACCCAACATCTTGAACAAGTTAAAATCTGTTATCTGTCCATTTCCACCAAACAGACTACCAGACAAGGTACTCCAGAACCCTTAGGCCTATATTTATCCAATTCAATGGCCTCCCTTTGGCCTCAATGGATTCAAAATATTATTTCCTGGGCGCAATGTCAAGCTAGTCAGGCCAATCATGATCTCTTCCAATCATTCTGTTGAGTGTGGACCCTTACCTGAGTATTGTCAGAAGTTATTAACTTATTTCTATTTGATTGAGCCTCTGACAAAAATGTATTTGTGCAGATTTAAATTCAATAACTTCACTGGATGCACATGGTAACTTCAATTGCTCCTGGAGAGGTGATAACTGTAAACCACCTTCTCTCACACAGACAGAGATTACATTCATAAAACTATGTGAAGTCGTCTTATGTAAACAGAAGAAGCGGAGGGAAGACGAGGTGCAGAGAGGAAATCCTCTGTTTAAATGCCAAGCTGTGCGTGCCATTCTTTCTCCTGTTCTTATTTCCTTCTTTTAGTGTTGCCCAGACTCAATTTCACCACCTTCACCTTCTCCCAGCTGCCTGCGGTGCAATAGTGCACATGGGCATGACTGTGTGTTGATCCACGTGCCAACCTTTAGCACACATTTATGATCAGTTTGTGCGTTTTTAAGAAATGACACGCATTTCGTTTGTCTTTGTGGCATCAATGAGGAAGAGCTAAAAGAAAAGCAGGATGCATATTGGACAGCAGCTCCAAGAACAAAAACAGATGACTGGAGAGAAGAGACAACTGACTTTTCATACTATACAGACATTTTTTTAATGTAAATAACTGTACCTATCCAGACCGAGGAGCATTTCTTGCACACTTTTAAGAGGAAAGTAAAAAGGGACACAGGGTTATCAACATAATTATAGGATATCAACTCTAGAAGGAATAAATGTCCATGTTCATAGCATGTTTGCATCTGAGGGCTGCTGCATTTGTGTGCAAGAATGTAAACAGTAGCCCCTTTGCTGACACAACTCTTCTTCAGGAACTTGGGATTTGTGTATATGAGACCCTCTGCTTTCTGCAGATATGCTTCCTTTCAGGAAGACTATAGAAATAAAAGGAAAAGTCCACAGGCCCTCTACAGCCTGTCTGTGACTGACAGCTAAATCTTTGCTTTTCATTCACTTTCATTCACTCAAAGCACTAACTAAACATTATTACTCAAATTATGGACGTCATTTAGTCACTGATTTACCTGTTCACGTTTATTGATGTTTTTCCAATACTTCTCACATCTGTTTCACTTGAATGAGAAGAACGTGTTATTAAACACAGCAAATAACTTCATGTTGCATCAACACTAGTGATGTTTATGATGGCAACAGTTAAAAAGTGTTTAACAGATGATTTCCAGACAAACAAATGACTGTCATCTTCTCAGCACACCAGTGTCACCTGCAGGATTATAGGTGCAATGACAAAGAAGAACATTCCACACACGTTTTTTTAGAAAATATATTACATAGGTTATTCTCAAGCATAAGGTATGTTTTCTATTCCATTTGTAAGACAATAATTACACACTTGGAGGTCTATAGAAAAAATCTGTTAACCCTAAGTCAATAGTCCCAAAACAGCAGGTCTACGCCGTGTCCCAATCTGTCCTAAAGCCAGAGCAGCACAATCAATAGTATTGATGGGGAAATGCTAATAGCAGATGCTAATAGGGCCAGTATGACTAATAGACCAAGTGGGTCATTGATTTGCAGACTTTGCAACTAATAATAAAACAGCTGATTCAACCGCATAGTTCGACTAAAAGTGCCATCCTTGCTGTGTGAGAGCGAGTGTCTCTGTGCATACTGGATTAATCAGCAACTATGCACCAACCAACCATAACATGATAAACACACTGTCAAAGCTTTCCTAAAGACAGTACCCACATATTCCATTGCCTTCTTCTGTATCCATGTCTTTCCCAGAGTAACCTGTCATATATACACAGCCATACATATTCCGTACAAAAAACATTAAAATATTGTTTCATTTGATTAGATGTTATGTTCCTACCTGATGTCAAGGCCTCCAGCTCTGATGATGTCTTTGAGCATGTCCCCATGCTGTCGCTACAGTAACAAAGGCCTTATTACTTTTCTATCCGTAAGATATATGCATTGCCTTTCTGTCAACATTTTAAACTTCTGACTTCAAGAAATGCCAGTTTGAAACCCTGTGGACAGTCTTATTAGCATCAAGTTTTGCCCCAAATTGCTCAATTCTATACTTGGCAATTCAAAAGTGCCTTAAGGACCATTGTAACAAGTTAATCAATGTTCCTGTTCACCTGGCAGTGGTTAGTAGGCTGGCAGTAGGCTAATTTTACAGCGGCACAGAATTTGTTCTTACTGTAGCATTATTAGGGTAGATCGGGGCATGTTGTCACCATAGATTGTATAATAATTATGGATGTTATCCGCCCATTGGTCACCTATTTGCCGAAATAGCCTCAAAGTCAGGGCAAAAAAATGGCAATTACATCCGGACATTTCAGACTCCTTCGTCAGAGGATGTTACTAAAATGGGAAAAGGGAGTGTTGCACCGTAAGCCCGTGGGTGGGCATACTGATCGTGGGTAAGTACGCCCACTCCGCTGTAGCCGAGGCTAAGGCAATTGCTAACTTGTTGCTAACCTGTTGCTAACGCAAGTGGAGCTTCCCGCCCGAGCTACATTTTGTTTTTTTAAGTGGTGTTTTCCACCCTTCTCTTGTTGCCATTGTTGGCTTGCTCTCATTCGTCGATAGTAAGTGGACTTCATGACTTTGACTGCAATTATCAACTAATTTGAAATCAACTCTAATAGCTATTAAAACTTTTTTATGCTAATTTTATTTGACGTTTTACTTGCAAGTCTATTAAAGAAAGCAAAGACTTCAATCGTATTAATACTTTATTCCCACTTCTGGCTTTTGTGCATGTTTTGGGGATTAAACTATAGATTGAAAAATTGTCACATACTTTTCCTAAATAGAGTTAAAACATGTATTAAATGTACAGAAAGAACCTGTAGATTGTGCAATTGTACTTCTAAATTAAAATAAAATGATTTAAGATTTATGAACACGCTATGTATCTCTCTATAATATGTTATATAGTTAACATTTTACAAGGCTTTCGAATAATACTAGCGGTATGTAGCTATAATATAGCATGCTAATCTAACTTTTTCTATTGTAGTTTAAAATATGGACAAGGTCACTGTTCAAATTGCTCACTTCCAAGAGCCCACTGCCCAGACAAGTGCAGTTACACATTACTTTGGAGACTTTATTTTACTTAGTTACAGCCACGTTATACTTAACTCTCTCCCTTTTAGTTTTCACGATGGACCTGCCCTCTGCTCCCCTGCTTCTGTCTTCTGCACCTGGAAACATCTGTTAAAACATCTGCAGCAGTTTTTTTGTTCTAATTATTTTATTTATTTGTGTTCAATTACTTTTTACTCACCGAAAAAACTGAAGACCACACTTCTTAGTACAGTCAACAGCACAGCAAGCCATTCTCAAATACTCAGAGAACAGCCGACGGTCAAGTACAGAAGCCTGACATACTGACACACCTAGCTCCGAGCAGCTAACTAGCCACTTGTTAGCCAGCTAGCCACAGGACGTGCGGGCGGCTCGGTGATTGACACATGCACACCAAGGTAACCACACCCAAATTTATTCTCAAAACTAAACTTTTCAGATAGCATAAACGCACGTAATAATCACCCCTCGTGTCATTTCATAACTTAGCTGTAGAGACAGGAGCCATCTTTTGTACCAGGCTGTAAACATGATTTTGACACCTGTAAAGTCGCCATTGGGTTTCTCCTTATATTTCCACTTTTTGGAGCCTGCCCTCTGGTGGACGGCTGTATATCGCTGTATTTCGCGGTAAATCGCCGTATGCGGCGCCCTTACACAACGACCATTTGAGAGGTACCATGGGAGAGGCTTGGTTGTCACACCTTTTTTCATTTGTGTATATAAAAAGGGCTGAAAAACTCATAGTCTCAGCCATTTATTTTCTGTTCATTTTATTTTTCTATCTTGCCTCAGTTCAGACTTATTAAAACACAAGGGTGGAAGTGTGGATTGTCACACTGGACATTTTAACTAAAAAATCCTAATTGATTTCAGTTATTTAAAACTAATTTAAATGTCCTCATCTTTGTGTCTATAGTTCTACAGACCTGACGCAGTCGTGTTGACTGCTCTGACCTGAAACAGTTGGGATTAAAAACCAACACTGAGATACAGATAACTACTTTTGTCTACTCCAATGTCGGCTCTAATAAAATAATCATGTCTAATAATAATAATGTTCTTGATGCTGCACTAAAGCTGTAGCTAATTAACACTAATGAGTTAACTACAGGTATTGATTTTCTCTGACTTTGACTCGGCACCTTTTTTTGCCACCTAGCGGCCAGATTAAAAAACAGTGATTTTCTTTGATCTACATACTGTAAATTGCTGCTAGGCTAAATGAAGCACGGCTCTATCTAACAAAATTATTTGGCTGCAATTCCGTCATTATACATTTTTCTTACAACTTATTCAGGCTAATTGACAAAGTCAATAAAGTCATAAATTTGGAGAATACAATAGATCTGGACCTCATAGACTTCAATGCTACTTATGGCTGACACATTTCCAGTCTTAATTTATTTAAACTGATTAGTTCAACAAAAAGCAATGACAAGGTTTGACAACATACAGGGGAATTTTATTGATCAGATCATTCTTTACATTTTATTTGTATCTATATAGCTTTACATTCAATATATATTTCCCGTGGAATATAACCAGGCGATTTGCATTCATACAATCTGCTCTATAGTTTGTGTCTACTCAGAAAACTAGTGGTAATAACTCATACACATGATAAACATCTTGTTCCTCAAGTAGTACCTGTGTAGTGCACATACAAAGGTATGGCTTTGGGAAGAGCGCAGACTGAGGTGGACATATCCAGGCATCATGGCCTTGTTTTCTTTCAGTTTAGATACAAAATCACATATATTTTGCTATAACTAGTTAATAAATACAGTAAGAATATATTATAACGATTTATTTTGTGCTAAAATCCAAGCTGTGCTGCACTCAGTAAAAAATAAATGCTGATAACATATTAGGAATGAGCTTACTGGAGATTGCTTACAATATATTGGTTACAGTGATTTTAGTGTTCCTAATGTCCTAATGATAATGTAAAAAATGGCGTGTTTTATAATACAGGAAACAATGAAAAGTGTTTGTCTGTGGAAGTGTGCAGTGCCTGTATACTGTATTTGTTTTGGTCTTTTAATAATAATAATAATATGTAGGAGAATTATACAGTCAACAGAGTAATGCAGTCATAATGTAAACAGCCTAATAGTTTGCCAGTCACAGGTTTGTTTGTTATATAGATGGGTGCCATGGTTGTACGACCACATATACAATAAGAAACACAATACCACAGAAATAAACACTAATGTCACCATACTGCCAACAAGTACCACCAACTTCAGTCAATTCATTTGTGTCTTTTACTGAGTATTCAAATGATTTACAGGAGCATGAGTGAATAAACAATAAATACCATTCAAATAATAATATAAAGAGAACAAAACAAAAAAGAGACAATATATTCTTTAAGAGTGGACACGCACACAGAATGTAAAATATATTACATCGATGTTCGAACGGTCCGATCATTTGTCAGACAAAAAGCTCTAGAAGTTCAAAGTCTCTGACATCATCTTCCACCAGTCCATGAGCTCCTCCCGCTCCTCCTCCTTCTTCTCCATCAGAGACTCCAGCTCAAAGTCCACCTGAGGGGCAGACATATTCATTAGACTAGTTGAAATGCTTCTGAAATTACATTGCATATTGTACACTCCCTCTGAAGGAGATTCTAAACCTTCCATTCTGATCTCAATAAAAGCAAAGGCTAAAAACGTTTCTTGGGAAAATATATATGTTGGGGACCATGGTGGTAGTTTAATTGCCCTGGAGCAAATATGATTCTCAGTAGAACGGTTTGGCTTGACTCTGTTGAGAATAATTATAGAGTTATAAAGACAATTGTTACTTTGAACTGTAGATCTAAAATTACAAGCAAACATTTGAAGCTAGTAGCTGGCTTGTCCAATTAATTTCAGCTTTGATTTAACAGATGAACTCCCACAAATGTCAAAAACACTTTTGGTGTTGGTGTTTTGGTGCTGTGTATGATGGCTCTTACCCTGGTTGCAGGGCTGTAAGGAACAGCCACCTTCTTAATGACAGTCAGGAAGCCTGGGGCAGAAGCGGCCACTTTGTAGTTCCCTGGAGCCAGTAGGCGCCAGTAGTCTCCATCTTTGGCTACAAGACGTAAATATATTGTCATTAATTAATCCAACAAGCATAGCAGCACAAAGGCAGGGTAGATAAAAAACACATTAAATATCTGATAACATGTAGCAATTCTCAATATGGCCACCAGATGGAAGCATTAGAGCATATTTAAGTTATAATTTTACAATGGCTGTATAGGCCTACCTACAAAAATGGGTGTGTGGGAAAAACATTGTTGGTTGACTGAAATTAATTTGTGCTGAATGCTGATACCTGTTGTGATGTCATGATTAATGCCCTCCACAGAGATGGTGGCATTGGAGATGGCGTTGCCCTGGAGATCACGCACAAAGCCTTTGACACCGCGGTGAACCTATAGCCATACATTATAAAACTTATTAGAATCCACATGTAGAATAATAGAAATGCCTAGACAAAATTACACACAACTTTTCAACAATAAAACTGACCATTTTCATCAAACATCTGTAAAGGTACTGCCAAGACGATGACACCATATGGCAATGTGTGTTGCCTACCTGCTCAATGAAGTTGACAAGAGAGTTGCGGTTCTGTTGCCAGTAGGTTTTGAGTGTGTCCTCACTGGGGAATTTGTCACAGCTCAGCTCCAAGGTGATCTCAAAACAGTTACTGCTGAGGTAGTTGAAGTCCTGCATCCCTATGAAATCATCATGAACGCAAAAGGAAGAAATTAAGGTGTACATTCGACCCACACCACAAAAAATACCTTATAACAATACTTATTCTTCCTCTATTCAACTTATACTCCACTGGGTGTTGTGTCTTACCCCCTGGAACGCTGTACCACGCTCCTCCATTAGTGATGCCCTCTTTGAAGCTTGAGTCATCGTCATTCTTGCGGCAGGCTGGTCGGTTGGGGTTGGACATGACTGGGTTGTACATGGAGAAAGACTTCGCCAGAGACTTAAACATTACGTCATCTGGACTGGAGCTATACTCATGGGAAGAGCCTGATCAGGGGAAAGAGAGGAAAAGAACAAACATGTGCATGTTGTTTACACAGCCATGGTGATAAAATATTAATTGCGCACCTGCATCTGCAACCCTTTTAAACCTGTGCCTTTGCAAACACTTATGTATTTTGGGTAATAACACAAAAGAAGCTTGAACTGGATGCACTATTATCCATTTCACTTTGACTTATGTTAATCATTTGAACTAAACTAAATTAGAACTGCATTACACCAACAAGGTTTGAACAGGCATGCTACCACAATTGTAGGATAAATGTGTTACAATTTGATATTAATGAAGGCTTAGCTTCTTTGAGGAAACTGTGTGGGTGAATTAACCAATCTGCTTAAATAACCTTTCTTTTAAATCAACCAGTTTCCCCAAACAGCTTTAAATATATGAGTGATTCTGATACTGTATGATTTATTGCAGAATTCGAAAGACTAGAATTAAGCATGGGTCTGTGTAAAGGTTACAGAAAGATGTGACATTTTGTACCAGTGCGGGTCTCGTCATAAGGGTAGTTGGCCACGACGTCTCCTCCGTGAAGGTTAGCAGACAGCACAAAGGGGATGTCCATGATCCAGTGAATGACAGCTTTGGTCTCAGGAGCCAGCTGCAACGACAGAAGACCACACTACATAGATCACGCACAAAAAGTACATTCAAAATGTCACCTGTGACACATTCCTGAATATATTTCCATATTTTACAAGCAGACAGAATATGAAAAGACCAACAAAAAAAAAAGACCACCTAAGCTAACCCACCATCCAGATATTTACATGTACACATTAAAACGTGAACTAGGTCAATGCTTTTACTGTTTTTTATGTTTTTGTAATCCACACTATTGTCTTGACTGAGTTGTAGTCAGAATGTATTTGGTAATGGTCAGAGTCCGTAGGCGCGGAATGGCTGCCACGTCTCTGTCAGTCTGCCCCAGGGCAGGTGTGGTTACAGATGTAGCTTACCACCACCAGTGTGTGACTGTGGAGTGAATGAATAATTGATATTTAAAGTGTCTTTGAGTCCCCGGAAAAGCGCTATATAAAATGTATGTAGTAATAATAATAATAATAATAATAATAATAATAATAATAATAATAATATGGTTTCCGAGACAACCAGTTAATTTCAAATCATGTGCCATGTGTAAACCTCACGGCTAATGATATTAGTAGATGATTTATAATTTCACTCAACAATTGAAACCATACATTGAAAGTATGGTCAATCTTTCTAGTTGGTTTATAGTACTCTTTATTTTAGCAGGTTTTTCCAAAGCATTACAATTTGGTTTGTTAATGTTGAGGTTAAGTTACACCTTGTAGTTCTTTTTAGTAAAAGTTTTTGAAAATGGTAGGGAACACAACAACCAAAGACTGAACTATGGACTGAGGTATTATTGGGCTAAACATTTATATATTAAAATAATAACAAAACCCTACCACACATCCAATGTTCTTCCTAAATTGTGTGCCTGTGTGTTTGCGTACTTTAGTGTTCTCGTCCACAGCCTTCTTCATGTTCTCCAGCAGGTGGTTGTTGGCTCCTCCCTCTTTCTCATTGACGTAAAAAATGCGGTCTAGATCGGGGAAGTTGCGGTTCAGATCCACCCCCTGTGCGTTGCTGCGGCCCACAAACCAGTCCTTGATCTCTCCGGGCTAAATGGAGAGGCAAGAATGACAATTAGATGAAATAGAATGAGAAGACATATAGAGTGTGGAGAGTGCTTGTCAGAAATCAGACTTGCCATCACCTGTGAAGCTGCCTTCTCGAAGCCGTCCGGGTTCATGGAAGGCATGAGGTGGATGCGCGTGTTGTGGATAAGTTCGATGATGGTGTCGTTGCCCTGCTGGTACTGGTTGCACAGGTACTGAGCCAGGTAAATGAGCAGCTCTCGGCCTATCGCCTCGTTGCCGTGCATATTGGCGATGTACTTGAACTCGGGCTCACCTGCAGGAACACAAAAAAGGTGTTAATACTCAGCCAGTAGTATTACGTTTGCATCATAAGAGAATCTTTGACCGTACACAAAGATTCAAAAGCGGAATGGGAGCTAATAATGATAATGAATGTTTTAATGTAACGGAACATTAAAGTGTGGATTTTTATTGTGACCACTTTAAGTGACAATAATATGGCAGACTCTCACTCAAACCATCTGTTTCATGTTACAATTAACATGTTTTTTTTCTTTGCATATGTACGCTTATTATTAGCAACAAATGAAAGACTTTGAAATGATGAAGACACACACAAACCAGAAATTATAGGCTAAAAGAAAATCGTTTCCAGATGGTAATAACACTACATGTATGTGTTATTATAATAAATGCAGATGTTTTGAAGAAGACTACATTTTTAAGATTGAGGCAAGAACTAGACCTGTCCAGACTGAACGGAACATAAAGGCCTCAAAATAAAACCAGTACAACAAAAATCAGGCACAACATATTCTTAACTTCATTGCTGTTGACTGCTATTACTATTACTCACTAAAGATTAATACAGTAGCATATACACAGGCCGACGGCACACATCTGGGAGGCAGGCTATTTTTGAATCTGGTCCTTTTCTGAGTTCAGACTAATGATTTCAAGACTACAATTAACTCTTTCCGTTGGGGCTATGGTTGGTTTTTACAGGCTGACAGCCCTGTCAAACACACGCGCACACACTTTGACGTTGTTCTCATTCAAGCTATTGAACAGATGCTCACTACCAAGAGACCTTTCCCCTTTCTCCTGCAGAAAAATCCTGTTTTCATGTTCAAAGTATTATTGTTTTCCATGAACACACTACATATATATTGAATTGACTCTCCATTGTTATGCCAACAATAGTGTAATATTTGTTTTGATTGCATTATTTTATCACTGCGTTTATTATCAGGAAGATTGTGAATTCCGATTATTGTTTTTTTCTGTTCAGTAGATTTATTTCCACAGAGCTGAGAAGGATGTGTCACTGCGTAGGTGGAACAAAACCACAATGACATTTCCAGTCTAGAGACAGCGAAGCAAAATAAACTGACACTTGACAAAATTGGATAGTCCAATATTTCAGAAAAACAAAAACATTGCATAAAGCCCGACCCATTTTAGATAAACAGTTTCCATTGGTCCAATTTCTACCAGGTAAAAAAATACTGTGAAGGGAAGGCATATTTCACTTTGTAGGGTGAATGGGTATGGCTGGGCGGCCTATATTTTGATATATTTAACCCGATAAAATTATTTGTGTCCAGTGTCACATAGGGATTAATAAAGATAACGGCGAAGCAAAGGCATCTGGACTCAGTTTTCAAAGTGAAGACGTTTTGTCTCTTCTCCCAGAGACTTTGTCAAATCTGAAATCAACTGGTAAGAGAGCTGAGCTTATATTTCTAGAGGGAGGGGTTTGACTTTAAACCAAACCTGATGGACCAGGCTGTTCTGGTCTCATAGTCGTTAGCCATGAAAGGACAGTGTGACTCCTGTTGTGAGAGTCGTTAAAGGCTCAGGAGAATCGTTAGTGACACTGTTCCTTTCAAGTGTTGTTGTTCTAGAGTGAAACTGTTTTGGTTTAGGTTTCAGAGAAAATGTTGTGAATACTAGGCAACATGAATCTGAGGCCACCTCCTCTGTTCAAAGAGGGCTTTACCATTTTAACAAAAATGGCTTCCTTCACCCCTCTCTCAAACCACCTGGCCTCTCTGGCCAAAATGTGGACATTGCTGTTCTCAAAGAAATGCCCTTTCTCTTTAAGGAGGAGGTGGACTGCAGACTCAGGTCAATCAGGATTGGCTCTTTTGTGCTGATACATCCTAATGTTAAGCTGTTGTTTAAAGTGCTATATAAAATCGATATTATTATTACTTACAGTAATCAATAAGAAGCATTGTTGTTTTGAATGTAAGATGAGTGGGTGACAAATACAGGAAATTACTTATTGGCTGTGTTTTATGATTTTACTTTACTGATCCAAATTTATACCAGTAGCCACAGACGGCACAGTGGTAGAGTGGTTAGCACTACTGCCTCACAGCAAGAAGGGCCTGGGTTTGATTTCTGTGTGGAGTTTGCATGTTCTCCCTGTGTCTGCATAGGTTTCCTCCAGGTGCTCCAGTCTCCCCTACCACTAAAGACATATACAATAGGGCTATAAGATATAATCTAGTACAAGCCTCTCTGCTCCAGCTTAAAGAACATTGTATTCTGTCCTAAAAAAGAAATAAACAGACACTGACTGCCCTCACTTGCTGTTTCAATATTTTTCAATCTGAGAACATAAAATGTAATTTTACTCTATGTTCTAGCCGAATGTTGTGCCACGTCTTCACCTTGTGTTTTAGGTCACCATCTTCCATCTCTGACGAAAGCCACTGCATCAATTCACCTTTTGTCAGGCTCCATCACAGCGACCCGACACATAATCAATACTGTCTCCAAGGTGACCACGCAATAATGGGAGCAGCTGCCACGTCATTCGGGAAGCACCTCATTGTATGGCTCTCTGTTGCCGTGGCAACCCTGACAGGGCAGGTATTTAGGGAGAGCAAATTTGCTCTGAGGTGAGTAAACAGAATTTCACTTGGGACTGTCTGGATGATCACTCAGACCTATTACTATTGGGTTAGTGTGGTCTAACAGCCAAACAGTACGAATACCCAAAGTCTCCTTACTAAATTTGTTCGGATAATTAAATTAAGATTTACATATACTACCTAAGAAAAGATGTTTTTGCAATTTATTCACCTATATGACTTTGCATAAGTCAATCCTGATGTCCTCTGTGAGATTATAAGCCTTTTGATGTACATTCCAATTTAGATTTACATAAGCAAATAATGTTCTGGATTTACAAATAAGATAAATAATGTCTGACAGTGGCTTCAGAAACCAAATCAAGCTGAGAGAGATGGATGTGATGGGAGGGCTGTCCTAAATGTAACACTAAACTAAAATTGGAGCCAAACGGGAACATCTGAACATGTTTACAGGAAAGAGGAGTAATGATGAGAGAAGCAGACAAACAGAAAGGACAGCACAATATGTACAGAGGTGAGGATGATTGAAAGTGTGTGTGTGTGTGTGTGTGTGTGTGTGTGTGTGTGTGTGTGTGTGTGTGTGTGTGTGTGTAATACTAAATGACCCCTGGCTGATGAGCATTTCTTCTTTATTTTTTTTTAACCTCTTTCTCGCTACTACTTCCTACCAGCTGTTTTTTCAATCTGTGCAAGGGTATTTTGTCACTGAGGAATTCACTCTTTCACTTGACTCCACAGTGATGTTTTCAACAGCCTGTTAGTAAAAATAAAATGGTACAAGGTTAACGTCTTCTAACTAAATAATACCCAAACTATGTGCATTTGTTGACCAGAAACTGTTAAACAAATTATTGGGTTCGGATCACAAACGAGACAACAAAGACCGCAGTACTAGCAGATCTGCGAGACTACATTTTACATAATCTGTAATATCTTCAGGAAGTGTTCTCCTATTGCTCGACTGCAATTTAACCATTTTACAAAAGGCTAACTAATTTATGATCAAATTAATGTAATGTAACTAAATCAATGTTTATTATAGATAATTTCTGGGCGTCTCTGCTTAGACTGCTGACCCCGCGACCTGGCCCCGGATAAGCGGTAGAAGCGGCCCCTGCCTCTCTTGAGACCGCGGGGACACATGCACTCGGAGGATTGCATTTTGTGCTTTAAAGCGCAAACTTCACGGTAATGTCAAATAACCGGGCCTGTGCTACTGCTTGAATCTTCTTCTGGCTGGAGCCTGCTTCATCACCTCGGGCCTGTGCTACTGCTGGGGCCTGCTACACCACCTTGTAATTTAGAGTTAAAGGTCTCCACAATCCCTGGTTTTCCTGGGAGCTGTCTGAACTTTTGAAAATAATAGATTATGCTTGGGCTAAGGCGAGAAAAACAAAGTACTGTTTTTTAAAAGAGAGGTGTATTCTAAGGCGGTTCACATATTCAATTCAAAATGGCCGCCTTCCCATGGATGATAGGGTCCCCATTGGCTTTTTTGTTCATGCTGGATGTGTGTACCAAGTTTCATTTGCCTACGACAAACAAACATTTTCACTTCCCATTGACTTTCTCCACATATTTGGGACATTGCTATGGCAACACATTTATAGATAGGGGGTGGTTGTCATTGGCTTTTATGTTCGTCATGACATAAGAGATGTGTGTACCAAATTTAATGTCTCTATGACAAACTAAATTCTTGGGTCCCATTATAAGTTTGTAGGGGGCGCTGGAGAGTTATTTCTAAAGATAACCCTTTTATTTACATATTTTTGTGTTCAGGTCATGAATGTGCACAAACGCCTTTTTGGCTCCAACTCGATCCGAGAAGGTGTTTGAGAGTTAAGAGACAATTTATTTTCACAAAAATGGCCACCTCGTTACAGGCTTGCCACACCCATGACTTTTCTAGGGGTCGCCATTGAGTCATTTTTCATATTTTTTTTTCGCCGTCCTTGAATTTTGGGACCAATAAAAATGACTTTTTGCGCTTGTTTAATGGGTCAAAATGAGGATCATTTTGGTGAAAAATAAAAAGAATTTAAAAAATAAAAATAACTCGAGCAAAAACAATAGGCCTTCCCGGTCATCACGGGCTCGGGCCTAATAAAAAAATCTAACTGAACCAATTTGCCCAAAATACAAAGACACTCCAAGAGTTCACCTTCAAGCTCAAGCTCTTGAGTTCAGGGTCAGACCAATGCTATCCTGCAATTATCTCTGCTTTTAAACACGGCATTGGGAGGCATGGTAAAGATAACTGGATTCAAAGTATACTATGGTTTTAAGGCGCTATGATAATTGCGATATTGAAACCACTAATACTGTGATATTCCAATATTGTAACATATCATCTACCATCTGATGTGTCCAAATTAATAGACCAGTAACATCAGTGTAATGAGTGGAAAAGTGAGTTTAAAGCCCTGGCTTAAGGACAGGCACTCTTTTATTTGGAACAATGCAGTTTGTATTTGACTCTGATAATAACATTTGCCAATGCTCCATTTAGCTGAAACTAAAAGCAGGTTGTGACCACAATATACCTGAGATACTGTCATACCGTGATACTGTCGCATTCTTTCTGAAGGTTTTTATACTGTCAGAATCTTATACTGTCCCATGACTAGAAGGCCTTGCCAATTTTGCTGTTTTACTTTGTTTCCCATTTGCTTTATTTGTGTTTTTCTTTTTTGTTATGTAAGCAGACATATCCAGTGCTGGAATAGGCACTTTCTATGTATTATTGGCAGCCAATAAGTTCAACAGCCAATAGGAGTGTCCCTTATGCAAGCCTGTGGGCATGTGATTGGCCAAAGCTTCCAGTATTATAAATCAGTTAAGAGTTAAAATTTTCCATCCATCCATCTTCTTCCGCTTATCTAGTGCAGCAGTCTAAGCAGAGACACCCAGACTTCCCTTTCCCTTCCTCCGGCTCTTTTGTTGATTGGTTAACATTACGCACGTAAACCCCGCCCTTGAAATTGAATGTAAACAACAGGGTACCAGACTAACTTCTTTGTATAGAATAGGAAAGAGTTAGTAGCAGCTGGCCAGGCCAAGATTTAGCAACTTATCATTTGCAGTCCCCAGGCAGGAGAGCACAACAATAAAAAAATAAAACGTTACTAACTAAGGTTGCTTGATCAACACTATCATAGATGATAACTCCACCCCGCCTCTACATCAGCAACATAGTGCAAAACAAGCTTGAAATTCTTTAAACAAAAGTGAAAGAGTTGCGCACTGATTTTTACTTTTATCCTGTTGGGTCTTTTATCTTACTCCGACAAATCTCTTCAATGTTTGTTTTTTGAAGTAATGCTTAACCGTACGTCGGTGTCGGCCTTGTTTGATGCTGCTGTTCTTTAATATATAACCAGTGTGTGTACATGTCTATAGGCAGCTACCGTGCCGCAGCTTACAACAGATGGCCGCTCACTGACAGATGCACAAGCTCAGGACAGACAACAGAGAGAAAGAGAGCCGCACGCCAGCTCAGTGCACTAAGCCGATCTGTTTCCCCAGCAACCGCTATTTTGGCTCCACCTTGGGAGTTTTAACACATTGCTGGGGCAGATGAATAAAATGGAGGGTTACATCTTAAGACAATGGAGCATAGTTTTGTGTATGAACTCACTGGTGTGTAGTTACCGAATTGACACTTTTTCTCTACCTTAAATTTGTTGTATTGGTTTGTCTATAGAAATGATCTTAGATGCAGAAAAAGAAATGTACTGGTCAAACGGATGCTATACTGAACAACATGGACCATACCCTGCATCTGGTTTTCAAACAACAAGGAGCAGCCAGTGGATGTCTGATCAGTGAGCTGCCCAAGTGCCATAAGCCTATACAATCAGTCTGAATGAAATAATTAACAGTGATAAACTACTGACTATAATAATAATAATGAAAAATAACTTGCTTATAAACAACAAAACTAAATTTCCGAGACATATTACGTCACAGTTTCCATCACTCTTGTATGCCAACAATATATAATCAGCTATGTTCTAAACCAAGGGTGGACAATTATTTTTCCCCAAGGGCCACATTTGAACATGGGACTCTGGTGGAAGGCCGTGCCAACACGGTGGACTCACTTATGCTAAAAAAAAACACATTTCTTTTGTCTATAGTTTAAAGTTTGAACTGTAGGCTAAACAGCCCAACGGGCCGCATGTGGCCCCCGGGCCTTAGTTTGCCCACTGCTGTTCTAAACTATATTACATTGCCTCTGAATTCTGTATTTGATGAGCATAGTCTTTGTTTCCCACTTAATGTCTGCTGTGTTTCATCCTGTAGCAGCAGAGCAGAGATGGTGGAGGGGTGCCGAGGTGCTGTCCCTGTTGGTGAAGGCTCAGTTGTGCGGACTCGGAAAATCATCTGGTAGTAATAAGGGCTCAGCATCGCTACTGTGACTCATGCCCACGCACGCCTACTACACTGTTACAGCCTTATTTAGTACACACATACAGCTCATTATAGCACGGGCCATGAGAGCAGCCAAACACACAGAACCAGGCTCTGCACCGTAACGCTCAGGAGGAACACCACTTAACTGCATCATAAAGATACAGAGTATTATTCTTAAGCAAAACTATAGTGGATAATGCTTGAGAACAATACTAACATGCAGTATGAAGATGCATTATGCAGTACAGTTAATGAATACAATGACAATATGACAATGTAATGAATATGTTTTTACCATAAGTGAAAACATCTTTTTCCTTTGCGTTAGGTAAGCTTGAACAATATATATCATAGTAAGATCAACGTATGTAAAATGCATATCAAACATCTGGTATTCAATGTGGCATCATTTTAATAAGATTTGAAACCTTTTTTACTTCTAAAGAAAAAACTTATTTCATATTAACAATGCAGTTAGTAGTGGCACATGAGTGGTTAGCACTCCTGCCTCACAGCAGGCAACTCAGACCTTTCTGTGAGGTGTCTACATGTGTTACCGTGGGTTTTCTCTGGGTACTCTGGCTTCTTCCCACCACCCAAAGACGCATGCATGTATGTAAACGATGCATGTATAGGTCAATTGGCAACTCTAAAGTGTGAGAGTGAACTGCGACCCCTAACGGGAATATGTGGAAGAGAATGAATGAATGAATGAACTATTGTAACACTGCAAACAATGTTTGCATGAAAATATTCTGTATAAGTTAAGTTATTATAAGCAGTGCATAATTTGTGGGGGAAAACGGGGGGAATATATTCCCCCACCTGCTAAATCGTGACTGGGACCTAATCGATAGGATCCAGCACCTCTTTTTTTTCCAGGAGAAGATTCTTCAAGTAAAAGTTAATGTGGCCTGTTTATTACCAGAAATTGCCCATTAGTTTGTTAAAATGGCATCATTTAGACACAAAAAGCTATAATGCAGTCTTCATAAGAACATATGATTCTTTATCTTTTTTCCTTCTTGATGCTGGGAGAATACTTCCCCTAAATATTCTCTTTGTGTTCTCCCACCTCCAGCATTACAAATTAAGCGCTGATTAAAAGTTATATCACAATCTAAACATTTTAGAGCACAAGGCACAGCTTGTGCTAGGGTTGGGCGATGTCATCTAAATTGGCAGCTGACGATGTGTACAGTAAAACATCGCGATGGACGATGATATCGTCGGGTTGCAAGTAAGGGGAAAAAGAAAAAGTAGCTTCCTCCCACTTAAGAAGAGCTGTGCATTTTAAGCAATTTCTATTTTAATATCTCTTTACATAATTATTTTTTTCTATTTTAAAGCAATCGAGCCCGATTTAAACCCGACCATTTTTTAATACGTGGGCGTTCTGAGGAGAACGAGCCTGTAATGACTAATGAGCGAAGCCGGTGTGACTCAGCTCAATAATCCGCAGGCGCGCGCTCATGAACCCACCTGTAAAATGATGTTCGTTCAAATCCAGCTCAGACATGACATAAATCTCTAGCTTACTATACTTGTTGTAGCCATTAAACAATGTTTTTTTTCTTTCATATTTATGTTTAAATATTTTCATTTAAAATAAATTTCATCTGATTATGATAGACTATAAGTGCAAAGATGCGAGTGGGTCAGAAATGATTTTGGTGGTTATATTTAGTTTAATATTAAGTTTTGTTTTGTAAAAAGCTTTTCTTTCGTTTTGTACAAATTGTCTCTTAATTTTAATAAAGGTTTCTTCGGCCAATTGCATGTATTTAATAAATAAGAAGCAAATAAGTAGACTATGAGGTCGCGGAAGCGATCGCTTTAATTGCTCATGAACTGGAGCACGTCTCAAATAAACTGAAACTCAGCAGGTTTGCCTTACAGACATGAGAAATGTGTAGCTTAATATGTGTAGAGACGAAAAGATTTAAATAAGCATAGTTCAGTGTTCAGAACTCACACGGTAAACAACCAGCTTGATACAGATGGATCACTACTTTAGCAGTTAGCCGCAAATTTCCTCGGAGCGAAGATGGAGCGGTGTTTCTGATATCAGTGAGCGAGGAGTGGAGCGGGAGATGGTAAACCCAGAGCTGGAGCTGGAGCGGAGTGATTCTTGAATGCATAGAGCGTGGAGGGGAAATTGCCGCCGCTCCACTCCGCTCACATACTCGACTCGCAAGACTCGCAGCGGGGGCGGGGAATCACGATGGTGTTTCTCCATCGTGATGTTGGTCAGCCATCACGATGGACGATGATATAGGAGTGGGGCTTGAAGAACCACCTTCCAGTTATCAGATAGACCTCCTGAACTTGTGATGTGTCATGAGCCACAGCATTTGTTGAAATGGGCATCACTAACCTTGTTTCCTGAATTCATTAAGACTTCATTGAAAAGACCAAATGTACCAAAGACTAATCCATCACAAAGCCTTCCGGTGTGACGTAGCTGATAATACCATTTTCATTCTGATTGGCTCCACTTCTAGAAGACTCCCTGTTTATATCTCTGTATACTTATTCTTATTTGTTTTATCATTAGTCTTTAGTTATATTCACCCATTAGGCTTATTTTGCTTGGCTTTATCGGTTTACTGGTTTTCATCATACTTCTTTCAGTGCCTGAGCATTGTCCTGGTCAAATAAATCAATAGACATCAATAGAAGGAGTACCACAACAGTACAATGCATTGTTCTTTCTAAAGTGAAGGTAGACATTAATGAAAGCTTAATATGTTTGTAACACAATGGAGAATACACAAATTCAAATTGCACATAGATATAGGCTACTTATACTGGAAACAAACCCACAACATTCTTTCTGTGAGGCACAATTGCTAATGAAGCCTTGAAATAACATTGAACATCTAGCAGCCTCAGACGTCTTCTAATCATGTCACAATAAAAGATCATGGACAAGTATTAGTCTAATATGTTGTGTTATAACACAATAGTGTGTATGCTACATTTTAACACAAATCTGCACATAAAGTATTAATAATTTTGACTAATGCAAAGCATAAAATCCCAATATGGCTGTAATACTGCCGTTTTCTAAACCCCTGCTGAGATCAAAGCAAGTTGCCATAACCATTTGCATTTGTGCTTGTGGCCGGTGTCCCAACCAGTAACCATTACATGTTCTCCTATAACAGTAGAGTAAAAGCCTTGGTCTATTATTTTACAAAAATAAAAACCAGACCCAGTGGAAACTCAAGCAGCTTGTCAGGATGTACTGATCAGTTAATATTCAATCAGAAATGCTGCTATTTTAGACCTCCTCGCTGATATGATTGTATGTGGCAGTCGAACCAACACTCCACATCCATGTGTTTTTGATTTGGAGGTGATGTGAACGGCAGCCAGATGAGCCGTGGCTCGATTCCCAGACGCTGAGATGTTTCCTCAGAGTCACGACTCGCCGGGAAGCAAGATTCTTATCAAGCAGCAAAATGGCGGCTTCGCGAGGCACAATCATCTCCCGTGAAGTGATGCAGTAGGCTAGGCCCTGCACTCCCCAGCTCCTCACACCTGCGCCTGGTCTTAATCAGGACCCCACAGCGGGCCGTGGTTACAAGGAATTTGCTTCCTAAAATTGTGTAAGATAGCCTACAGCATTATTTCAGTCATTTTGTTTTAAAAAGTTTAATTTAATCAGAACTTGTAATATGAATTGTTTTCATTACATTTGAGGACAATGAGACGATTTCCCATTAGAAGTAACCTCGGTTTCTGCTGTCTTATAGCATACTTCCTAAAAGGTTGTTGGGCCCCAGGCTTATTTAAAAAAAAAAACTAAAACATGTTCACCGTTAACTTAAAAAAGCTGCGACAAAGGCAGTGAAATGAAGCTTACATTTGCCGCATTGTGAGCATACTTTGAGTGCGCGTGTGTATGTGGCGGTAAACTGACCAGGCTCGTGCATCCCGGGGTTGTCAGACATCTCCAGCACGAGCATCTCGCGGCCCTCGAAGCTCTCCCCGATGGTGTAGATGCGACTGATGGTGGGACACTGCAGCCACACGGACACCAGCGCCTTCCGCAGCTCCTCATATCGGTGGTACTCGTAGGAGATCTCCCCGTCGCTCCCGCAGCGGACCATCACCGCTACAGCTCCCAAAAGAACGGCCCAAAACAACTGCTTCATCTTGACGCGTCCTCGTTTCTCTCCGTAAAGCCCACTATCTACCTGCGGCTCGGACCCAAGCCTTATCTCTGCTGCAGCTTCGATTTAAGCTATTAATATCCTCTACTCCTTCTCTGACTGATGCGCTCCTTATGTCCTTCTCATTGTCAAGTCCTGACGCGCATGCTCACATCCGCCCAATACTTTCAGAATAAGACAATAGACCACTTCTCATAACCGGGGATTAATAACAAATAGTGTGTTGATCTTAACGATCATTCTTTAAAAAGAGAAAAAAAATGATCTGTCATATATGCAAAATTACCTTTCTCTTTAATTTGGCCTAAACACATGTCAAGATGTTGAATATTTCTAAAATAACTATATCAGGTGAGACATCAAGATCTTGATTACAGTTAGGTACAGTTGTGTACTGAGGACAGACCTTAAGTGAAAAGCACACTCAGTAAAAAGGACATTAGAGTTTGTGATGGTGCATCCGCAGTAGTTTAGATGAAATGAACCTTATAGCAAGCCTGGTCAGCCAGACTCATTGACCTTTTTAAAAAAGAAGTGAATAGAAAAACAATGAGTATGGCTGTTCCGCTCCTTACAGCAGTACGTTAGAACAACTTTCACTGAAATTGCAAGGTAATATTTCAAATATAATGTCATGACTTGGCTATTGAAATATAGACTTAGGGTAAAACCACTAAACAAAAATACTAATATGGATTTTCTAGAAATACATCTCAATGAATAAACATATTCATTAAAATGTATTTCAAAGGTTGGTTTGCTTATGTCAGGTTGCTACTGCTATGAGTAGCTCACTTCCTGTTTGCTGCCTGTTTATGATAAAAATTCACACATGTGTATCTATGCAGGATGGAGCTGCAGGGGTGTGTCCTCAGTACAGAGATGGAGAACACCCATGTCCTCACACAATCCCCACTTCCCTATTAGTGCACAGCAGTAGAACAAAACCTGCCCTCTGCCAATCAATAGTGTGCCATTATTTATTTACACACTGCTGACCTAATCCTGTCATCTTATAGGATGCGCCTTTACAAAAGAAAAACACCTGCTTACATTTGGTTACACATTTTATTTAAGCACAACAAAGTAAAGTAAGTTTACTTTATGTAAAAGCAAAACAGCACAGAATTACTTTTACAGTCAAAACAGACTTCAAGTGCCTGAAAGTGCCATATGAGCAATCCCTTTTTATATAAAAGAAATAACACATAAAAAATTCAGGGCAGCAGTGAGTTTAGGCAGTTTTCACCAATCTGCGGTCATGACTGTGAGTAAAATGTGAGTCAGTTTTCTACGGCTGTTTCTCTCAAAGAGGAAGCGCTAAAGTGCTGAGACATTCTGAGGTATACACTTTGATAAAAATGCAATTTGTTCATCCGATAAAGAAGCAAATATGAAAAAATAATAATTAATGATGAGGACTTTTATTTGTCAGGCATCTGGTAATAGATCACAATGGTATGGTTTATGCAAAAAGGCACTATAGGCAATAAGGCAAACCCATTATTCTCACAGAGCCACACAAATCTTCAAACCTTGCATTTACCTTCTTCTTGAATTGGGACCATGCTATTGAGACCGCTTTGTTTCAAGTCCATTAGCGGTTGTTTTACTGTTCCTTCTTGTCCTCCTTCTTCTGCATATATTTGTTGTATTGGCTGTCCGTGTTGAGCAGCTTGTCCCACCAGGTGAACGTGGAGGCATAGTTCCCCACAAAGTTCATGTGGTGGAAGTCGTGGAAACGGGCGCCGGCGTAGAAAGGAATCAGGTGCATCGGGTTCAGAGGACGTCATAGCCACTAAGGAGTAAAAAAAAAAATAAATAAAAATTTTATTATGTAAGGCACAGATTTTTCATGTTTTTGATTCACATGTGTGCCACACAACACTGAACAACATGGACCATCCCCTGCACTGGGCTTTTGGACAACAGAGAATGGCCAGTGGACTTCTGAGATCAGTGAGTTGCAGGACAGAACAACACAAGAACTTCTTCTTCCTGACTGCAATAAGACTGTACAATCAATCAGTCTGTAGAAGATGAAGTCTGAATCAATCAATTTGTTTTTTCATTTATTTAAAGAGACCCAAGAATTGAATTTCCCCTAGAGGATTAATACAGTTGAACTACTACTTTACAATAAAAAAGACTGGCTCAAAATAAAATGAAATGTAACTCCACAGTAAAACCTTGAATAATTTAGTCACAGTCCAGTGATTAATGAGGAATAGTTCTGTCTTCCTATGTGTCTACATGCTTATTGCATTCTTTGTGGCCCTCTGGTGGTATAATTCTGAAATTACACTAGTGGCAGGCAGATGCATTTTTCATCCTAATGTTAACAGTTCATTTTAAGGTTTGGTCAGAGGCTTAAACAACAACTCAAACAATAACCAAAGTACGTCATTTTTCTAACCTGTGCACATCAATAGTCTCCAGCAGACGGAAGGCCACCCAGGCCCACAGGAAGAACACGTGGTTACAGAAGATCATGATCCCAATGAAGAATCCAGCTCCCAGGATGATGGTCTCGGCAGGATGGGCATATTCAGCCTGCATTCCGAACGGAGCCTGAGAGATGCCAGAGAAGTGAAAGAACAGCAGGGGTTATCTAGAGCTAGGTCTGTTAATGAGCAATGCAGTGTATGCTTTACTCACTGTGAACTCGTGGTGGACCTTGTGGATGTATTTATAGATCCGGCGATGATGCAGGATTCGATGAAGGAAGTAGTGCCAGGTGTCTTCCACAACCGCACAGCCGAAGCACTGAGCAAGAATGTATGGCCTGAAGAAAAACAGAGAGGAGTTACAACTCTGTTTTCATTTTATGTAGACAAAGGCCTCAAATTAATAACATTTTTATTCTTGTAAAATTCAGCATGTGTACTCAACATGGTTCCAACTTTTTTAAAGGTTTTTGGGGTGGCTGAGCTGGATTTATTCATTAATGGTTCTGTAACATAAAACATGTTGGCTACACAGACATTTCATGGTCTCTAAACATCAAAAGCCAAACAACTCAAAACAATTAACAACCTATGGCAGCTCAGAGGGTCATAATAAACTTCTAATTCCCACTGATGTAATAACATTTATCTAAGGCTAATGAGTTTTAATCTATATGCACAAAGAATTTTACATCCATAAAAACGGTACTAAACAAACTAAATACAAACTTTCAATATTTATTGTAGCCAGGACTTTTGGATATTTTAATACATTTCTATGTTTTGAATCTGTTTTTGTTTACTTACCAGCGTGGCATTGAGTCCCAGTCATAAGGAATGTTGAAGAATTCAGTGAAGTAGTATGTTCCACAAATCAAAGGAAGCTGGATACAGAAATGATTAAAGAGCAGCATCTTGAAACATGTCCACTGTCTCTCCCATGTTTCAGGTTTGTCCTGCAAAGAAACACAGTCCAAATATAGTCATGGTCATAACAATGCTATAATAGAAAACATGTACAAATATCTTTATACCGGTTGAATCTTGTATTTCTGCATGAATGGCATGAACTGGAAGAGGAAACCAGGGAGGCAGAAGAGGAAATAGATGAACTCGTGGACAATGAGGGACCCCCAGGTGGCGATTTGAAACTTGGTGTAGTTGTCCAGCATGTAATCCCAGGCATGTTTCAGTGACGGATGGAAAGGGTTGTCAGGTAAAACAGCATCCACATATTCCACAGCCAGATAAGCAGAACTCAAGATGTCCGCTGAGCCATTTCCCGCCATGATGGTGAGTACAAGGTGACTGCTGGTCTGGACAGAGGCTGGACAAAGCAGAGCATAATGGTACATTGAATACCTGGTTTTAACAGATTTAAGGTTACAGTAGCAAAAAAAAAAAAAAACAGCATGTTTTGAAAACATAACTTTATAGACAACATAAGCAAAGTAAAATAACATATTTACAATATTTTACTGGTGACGACAAAAGGCGGTGTAGACCTGAAACCGGGTTATTCAAATGACTTCATAGGAATTAAGGGGTATTCATATAAATTTTGTAATTCTGTATTAGTATTTGTAATGCATTTTTCTGTGAGCAGTTTATTTTAGGTTTTAAATGTAATATTTTCTAATAAGAATAAATATTACGTAAGTGGCCTTGGTGTAATCATAAACACATTCAACTTGTTAAGTCTAGATTAAGATACTAAAACCGTATTGTTATTACATTATAAATTATTTAACAAATTATTACTGTATTCGTACAATAAACAAATAGGTGCAAACCAAACACTTCAAAGTAACCCCTATATCAAAATAGTAGCCTAGGTCTACAACATGCGTTAAATAAAGTGTTGTACTGCATGGTGCAAACTCATCTTTAGTTGATTAGAAAGAGATATTTGACACAAAATAGCTACACAGTCTAGTAAAGGATTTTTCATGAGATTATAAGCCTGTCCGAGTTAGTAAAATGACTGCAATAGCTAATCATCAGATGAATTTTGTATATAGCAGTTAAAGGTTAAGCTAAACATCGTATTTCTGCACAGCAACCATATCAAACGTTTACCTTTCAGCGGTCTTCCCCGTCTACCTGAGCGAGAGGAGGCTTTCCGGATGAAGTACAGTAATATCCGACTCTCTGATTGGTCGAGAGGGGAGGAGACCGGTGTCGGAGGGCCGAGCGAGACCTCTGATTGGTCAGAGGCATGGAGTGATTATAGTGAGACTGACTGGGTTATAGAACAACGGCCAATCAGAGGCGGCGCTGACTTATGGATCACCAACGGGGGAAGAGATGGTGTGGTGTGGAATTCTTTTAAAATCAATTTTACATCAGCAAGGATGAGAACTTCATAAACAGCACTACGATTATATATAACGCTATAAACCAACATTACATTATACAAAGCTACCTTTATAAAAGTATAAAAAAATAAATGTCCTTTACTGTTAAATTTGTTTACAAGTTATCTGTGCCATATACAGTACATTCTCATTGTATTTTTCTCTTATAGACTATATAGAAGTAAGATGACGCATATTTATTCCATTTCAATATTTTACTGATTTGGCAAAGTTTTAAAAACAGCGTATATCATTTCACAGCTTTAAATACAAGAAGCATATTTATTAATGATATTATAAAACAAGTAATGAAACAATTCATAGTCATTAGCTTACATGACATTCCTCAATACACTGACATAAAACAGCGATACCAGTTACTATAGCAATTTTCAGTATAGAAGGAAAGGTCAAAGAAGGAGACTTAAGTCAATGCTTAACAGTAGGTTTGGTCACTTTGCAGAAGAAAAGAACACAATGGTAATGTAATCAAGAGACCGTCAGAAATGAAGAGACATAGTTGTAAAATTGGCACATTCATAGTACGTCAGGGTGTTAATAGAGTTGCTACACCAAGGAGGACAGGGTACTGTTGAGGGAAAACAGGAGAGAGTTAGGGACCATGCATCAAGTTCAGGCTTTTATTGTCATTAATTGGTGCAGCGTCAGCACAAATGACTGTAATGTAACAGCACATTGCTGCTCATGTCATACAACTTCTCCCTCTGTCGGTTACAGCTTCTCCCTCTATTAGTCACTGCCTTTGGCAACAGGAAAAAAAGTGTTCTTTAACCAGAATAATCAATATTCCAGTTTGAGCCTGTCTTTTCCTAGAATAAATATACATTATCATCTTCTTTAACTGCATGTGACTTTTCGGAAATCACGCAGGCTCACTCCACCATTTTCAACCTCAGTCTTTAAAAGTCTTCATCCCAAAACAGCTGACCCGAGCTGTGCTCAGTCCCATAACAGTACTAGAGGATAACAAAGGTATGATAGGAGGAAGGGGAGGAAGCTGACATTCAGGCACTCTTTAACAGCAACACTGTAAAGGTCAGAGGTCCAGAGGTGTGTTCATGCGGTGTCAGACAAGGCATCACCACACTGAGACTCAGATGCACAGAGCACAAACACACATGCTCACATGTGCAAGCAATGAGCACCTTTTAAATGCAATCACACACACACACATTCAGGTTGAACAAAGGAGAAACATAGAGTTCAGTCCCAAGTGGTCCTTCTTAGCCTCCCTCTCCCTTAAAATAGTTCAGTGGTCTTCCTCAGAGCTGGTTCGTGTTAACATTATTAATGTTAGTGCCACTTTGCAATTCTAGTAGCTTCAGTAGCATTTCAATGGCACTACAGTGGTACAGTGGTGCTTCAAACTGATTTGGTAAGGTCACAACTGCAGTCCTGCCACACGGGCATTGAAACACATCTCATCTTCCCCTTTGGTAAGTGCAAAAATCTTCTTCAACAACAATCTTGTCATTTTCATCATCTTCATTGGTGCCTGTGCTAATGCTGCCCAATATCCAATCATTGGCATCGTAGACAGATCCAAGATCAGTATTCAGAAGGAGAATACATTCTGCTCAGAGTCGGCGTCCGGTGTTAGGACCAGTCATAATGGCTTGTCAATCACTGTCACACCTTGAGAAAAAGAGATGAATAAATAACCTGAAGACAAACTGCTCCAGAGATACTTAAGAGGTGACACAGGCTTAGATTTGGCTACATCATTAACAAAACAAGTGTAGGTAGAGCGGAGAAAGGATCAAAGGATACCATACTAAGGCATGCATTCACAATGTTCTCACTCAATTATAGGATTGACCAAGTCCCTTCAATTAAAGACAAAATTATTTCTACCTCCAAAAGCTCTGTCTATGTGCCTTTCATTAATCACTTTATTATATTTCCCCAATAGTTACCTTGTAATAACAGAAATCATTTTGTTTTCTTCAGGAATACAACAGTAGGAAGTAGAACATAAGAACAGGGGAAATAAAAGTTATCAAGGTCTGCCCTTATAATGTTTTCTTATTAAATAATGACCAGTCAAAGAATATTTAATGTTGACTACACACCAGCATAACTCCGTCCTGTGCTCATGCAAGTCGGCAGTAGTGTCCACTTGTCCGTGCTTGGATTGTAGAACTCCACTGAGGCTAAATTGCAGCTGCCATCGTCTCCTCCCACCACGTATAATAAGTTGTTTACAGTGCACACACCTGAAGAGAGACACTGACATAGTGAGGACCCCTGAAATGCAGAACATACTTTCTGTATATCCTAAAGAGCGCCCTCCTTTACCTGCATTCCTTCGACACATGTTCATGTCAGCTACCTGCCGCCAGGCGTTAGTGGCCGGGTCATAAACCTCACAGCTTTTCCGAACCAGCGGGCCGTCGTGTCCGCCCACAGCATATAGTAAACCTTTTAACACTCCCACTCCTGTAGAAGACACAGGGGAATGTCTTTACAGTTCTCCTACTTCACAAGTGCATTTGGATGTTAAACCAAATCCACAAACCTGCTCCACTGCGTCTGGTGCCCATCTCTGCAATATAGCTCCATGTGTTACTTTTTGGACTGTACGCCTCTACTGTGCTCAGACATTGCCTCGTCGCTCCATCATAACCCCCAACAGCATAGAGAATCCCTAAGAAACAAAAACAGGACATCAACATTTTATACATTTACATGAAGGTAAAAACAAAAAAAAACTCTTTACAGGCTGCCGTTTTTCTTTAAAAAACAACTCATACTAATTCTAAATATTGGCAGCACTGTGAGCTTCCTTGTGCCAGCCAAAGACTACAATGTAACATTGTGAGGTGTTATTTATATCAATCCCTTTGATCTATTTTTAATTTCAGCCGGAGCTTGGGAATTGCATTCACCATTGACAACACCAACTCCCACACTACTACGCCGGGTGCTCATGGGCAGAACATGGAACCACTCGTCTGTTTTGGAATTGTATGCCTCAACCGTAGACAGACCTGCAAAACACAATCAAATGTCAATTAAAGACACACATGTATACGCACGTCAGAATTTGGTTTCGCTCTAGTTTGTAATAAAAGAACACAATCTTTTGGCTAGGAGGCAGGTAAAGGAAGTGCAGACTATTTTATATATATATCAAAGTGACTACAGATGAAATAAATGTTTGTGTGTGCTCATTTCGGTAGGGGTGTAACGATACACCAATGCCACGGTTCGGTTCAGATCACGGTTTTGGAGTCACGGTTCGGTTCGGTTCTGTTTGCTGTGGGGGCAGGGTTCAAACCAAAATGTGCCCACACAGGAGACGTAAATGTGACCGGTGGGTCTTCAATCTCAATATGCCGCGGAGTTGCCATCCTGAAGTGCGTAACGTATGTAAACTCCCGTGTGTTATCGATCACCCAAATCACGTGACATGCACTTTATTTAGTAAATAATATGAAAATAATATTTATTAAAACTAAAGCTCTTATTAGTTGTTAAAAGTGTACTCATTAATTACTATTTAATCAAATGTCAAGGAAGAAAAAAATAGTTTTGTGACAAAATGAAGTGAACGTTGGGCCGGGGCAGCAGGGGGCGGGGCACGTTCGGTTCGACATGCGAGTATCGCGGTTCGAACTGTGGCTGTGGTATCGCGGTTTTTCGGTAGGTTTGAATATCGTTACAGCCTTACATTTCGGCAATGGAAAAAGCAGGAGATGACAATGCATTTTCAATTAAATGAAAGGCTGACCCTAGCGCCAGATTCCGTCTCCGGGGATTGGGTCGCCAAGGCCCCCGCCTTCGAATGCCACCCAATCCACTTTTGCATTGGCTCCTTACGGTTCCTCCTGCAGGTGGTGGGCCCACGGGAGGTCGACCCCACATCGCTCCTCCAGGCTGAGCCCGGCCATGCACCGGGGTAAGACCCAGTCACCAGGTGCTCACACACGAGCCCCAATCCCGGGCCTGGGGTGGAGTCCCGGTTGTGCCATACCAGGCGATGTCACAGTCCTTGATTTTATTGTGTCCATAAGGGGTTTTGAACCACTCTTTGGCCCATCCCCTAGGACCTGTTTGCCTTGGGGACCCTACAAGGGGCATATAGCCACCGACAACATAGCTCCTAGGATCATTTGGGCTCTCAAACCCCTCCACCACAAAAAGGTGGCAGTTCAATGAGGAGCCCCAGGATCTCATCTCTGCTTTTTGCAGCTGATGTTGTCCTGTTGGTTCCATTGAGTTAGGACCTTCAGCTGAACTGGGACGGTGTGAAGCAGCTGGGATGAGAATCAGCAAATCAAAGTCCAAGGCCATGGTTCTCAGTCGGAATAAAAGGTGGCTTGCCCCCTTCAGGAGCATTTGCCTCAAGTGGAGGAGTGAGGGAATGTTAGCACAGGAGGTTGAATGGATTGCTGCAGCTTCTGCAGTGATGCAGGTGATGTACCAGTCTGTCATGGTGAAGAAGGAGCTGAGCTGTTAGAGCTCTCGATTTACTGGTCAATCTATGTTCTTACTCTCACCTATGGTCATGAGCTTTGGGTCATGACAAAGAACAAGAGCCCGGATACAGGCGGCCGAAATGAGCTTTCTCCGCAGGGTGGCTGAGTGTCCCTTAAAGATATGGTGAGGAGCTCATTCACTCAGGTGGAGCTCAGAAAGAGCCACTACTCCTCCACATCGAGAGAAACCAGCTGAGGTGGCTGCCCTGGAGCAAGCCTATGCATGCCGCTGGTTATTTTATTCATTTACATTTACATTTATTCATTTAGCTGACGCTCTTATCCAAAGCGACTTACATTGTTCTAATGTAATTACCAGTGTTATAGTCACTGGAGGCAAGGTGGGTTAAGTGTCTTGCCCAAGGACACAACGACAGTATGAACTGTGGGGAGAGCGGGAGTCGATCCGCCTACCTTCCGGTTGAAGGACGACCGCTCTACCCACTGAGCTACTGCTGCCCAACTGTTGTAAAATTGTTTGATACAGCAGTCAGATACCAAACTGAATCCCAGGTGTTACCTGTGCTGCCATCAAAGCCTCCCACGGCGTACAGGAGTCCGTTGAGAACAGCGGCTCCCAGCGTAGAGCGACGGTCTTGCATGCTGTTCACACTGGTCCAGCGGTCCATCATGGGGTCATAACAGTCCACAGTTCGCACGCACGCAACGAACCGTTGAATCCACCAACCGCGTACACACACCCACTCACGTAGACAACACCTAAAGACAGAGGAGAGATAGAAATAAGTTTCAGACCAGATATTATAATACATGGCGATATGGTTTGATCAAAAATTACTTATACATGCATGGTTTATTGCATGCATGAAAGTTGTTCATATTAGCAAACTCACTCATTCAGTCATCTTTCTTCAAAATAAACTCTAAAGTATAAACCATATTATTGAAAATGTGCCTTGTAGGTGCTTACATACTGCTCTGGTCTCTGTGGATTTAAGGGACTTCTAGAGGCCAGAACCAACAGCAGAAAATAAAACTCACTCTAGTTAATGATAACACTTGGACAATAATAAAGGCAGAAACTTTTACACAAAAACAAATTTAACCTGCAGCTTTCAGCGGCAAGAGTAGTCTTTAATGAACCGAAGAGAGCGCACGTAACTCCTCTCTTCATTAGGTTACACTGGCTCCCGGTTGACGCCCGCATCAAGTTCAAAGCTATGCTCTTGGCCTACAAGACCACCTCTGGTTCTGCACCCTCATATCTTCACTCACTAATACAGACCTACATTCCTACAAGATCCCTGCGCTCTGCAAATGAACAACATCTGGTGGTACCGTCCCAAAAATGTAAAAACAAATCACTCTCACGTACCTTCTCTGGATCTGTTCCACATTGGTGGAATGATCTACTGCTGCTACAAGATCAGCAGATTCTGTAGCCATCTTTAAAAAACGCCTGAAAACACATCTCTTCTGTCAACACCTGACTGACAAACACTGAGTCCTACTTCCTTTCTATCAGTTCCTTTCGTCAAAAAAAAAAATTCTCTTATCCTTAGCTTTGTATACTGCGCTTGGTTTAAACTGACTAGTTTTTGTGCACTTATGCTTTTTGTACCTTGTGTTGTTAAAATTGCTTCCATTGTTTTCCTCACTTGTAAGTCGCTTTGGATAAAAGCGTCTGCTAAGTGTAAGTGTAAGTAAATGTAAATGTAAATTTAACCTACATGTAAACTGTCAGTGTGACCCATTTGCAACAGAGGGGCAGAAATGATTACTGTCTTTAACAGTGTCCTAGTTAAGTCCTATTCTGTACCTTTTCCCCATTAATGCATCATAACATGTCAACCAAGGATGGCCCGTTTTCATTTGTCCAAAAAACAGCTTTTTTTTGTAAACCCATTGCACACAACTAGTAAATCCCCTGAAGCCCTTTGGTCTCCTATAATCCACTGTGCACTGCTCAATCTTCTAATAGTCTCGTAATCCTCTTCAACTCATATGGTGTGAAAGTATCACATGTCCAGACAATATTTACCACATATTTGACAACTTATCAATTAGACAAGGGGTATAGATGATTGTTTCCTACCTGCTCTGCATCTCCTGGTTGGAAGCTCGGCCACTTGGTACCACCGCTGCTCCTCGAAGTCATAACACTCAACGCTTCGAATGGCCTTCGGAGCTTGGCCTCCAACCACGACCATCACCTATGTGTAACCAAAACATCAGTACTCTAATCTCAAGTGGTGGGATTGACACTGACAAGAGAACTTCACTTTTGAAATATTTTTCTTTCACCTTGGGACAGCAGGCTGGAGTCCTCATCCGTGTGCGTGCGGTCTTCATCAGTGCCCTCTGGTCAGCCGGCAGCAGGTGATACTTCATAGCCTCAATCAGGTAGTCTTTACAGGCACTGCTGTTCTTGATCAGAGACTCCTCCTCCACACGCTGACACAATGAGAAAAGGAACGAACAAGCATGATTCAACAGAGACTTTATGGAACAGAGATATAAATGTAGAAATCACAATTTGAACCATCACTTGGGTTTACCAGTCAACATTAAGTTCCTCTCCAGCAATCATTTTTTCAGAAATAGAAGCGGTTATGTTTCTATTATAGATTATAATTGCTATGAGGTCACAAGTATAACTTTACACAGCCCAACAGGAGCTCCTTTGTCTACTCTGCTCTAAGGTTGTAAAGTAACAATAGCCAATACATTTTGATTAATACTTGCTTGTACAATTCTTGTCTTTTCTATAAATAATGATACTATTGTCCCTCAACGGAGAAGCCACAATGCTATCAAGGTGAACATAAAGTAACAGTAATAAGTATCTAAAGATAGAAATGTCTCAGGAAAGTCAAAAGGCATTTATATTGTATGTATGTCTCGTGGGGTCAATTACTGCCAGTATCCTTATGTTGCAGAACACTAATAAACCTCAGACCTAGTTTATTCTCTGTTCGTTACTTAACCATTGCAACTGTAAACTCCAGCTGTGTAACTTTACAATTATAGTGTTAAGTGAAAGAACACACCGGTAACTTGAATTAATTATTGTTATTCACGTCTGTCTAAGGCCATTCAAACTAAGTACCGCACACCTGATGTTGAGTAGTTGTGATCAGTTAAATACAGAACTCCAATGTAAGTTATATGTACAGTGTAGAGATTAAGCAGAGCCCCAGTCTTTCAAAAACAAACACTTACTTGCACCAGATATTCTCTGGATAGAAGCGGCAAACGGACATGTTCCATCAGGTGAGCCAAGTGTTCCTGACGAACATCCTTATCATGGTTGACCCAAGATATCACTGCTTCAAAAACCTGTGCAGCCATGTAAACACATGTAAAAACATTGTGTGTTCAAGCACTGTCCTTCATAATGAGTATTTGTACCTTCTCCTCCGTGGGGATAGTTAGCTTATCACTAGCGATCAGGCTGGACACTTGCTCCATGCCCAAATTAAGGAACTCTTCACTTCCAACCACTTCTGTGAAATGTTGCTCTGTAAGCAAAAACAAAAAGTTTATTTTTCAGCCTCAGATGAACACTGCCATTTCCCAAAACTGGGCTTCTCTTCTTTCCATATTTACATTAATTAACTTGCTCCCATTCTGTCTCAGCCACCATCCCACAGCCCCTCCAACACACAAAGTACTTTAGTAGACCAATAAGAGCTGTCACTCTACACATGGTGTACAAAAATAGAGATCTGAGCACATAAACCTGCATAGCTGTTGGCCTGTGTGAGCAGCTGTGAGCAGGCGTGGAGGTCAGCGAAGGCTCGTATTCCTAGACAGTTGGACGGATGAAGCTGAGAGCTCAGAAACTCACAACAAGCCTTTTTCACCTCAGTCAGCTGGAGCAGGCCTGCTGCGGGCAGCAGCGCCTTAGAAACAAACAGGACATAAGGCGGTAGGTGTGGCATTACAAATACTGAATCATGCAGATGAAATCAGGACATGTTGGTATAATATGAGCACTGTCATGAAACACTGTAGGAATGGTAGAATTTTTAACTTTATGCCATTTATTATCACTTTAACAAAAAAAATCTTACTTTGAGTTATGTTTCTGTAGGCTCAATTATTTTATAAGCTTAACGTCAAATTAGTTGTCTTACTGTATATTGTTACTTTGCAAAGCAGATAAAAAAATAAACACATAACACATGTATGCTAGCAGCTAATGTCAGCAATTTACAAAAATAAATTTGCTGAATGGGCTTAAGCTGGTTCGGTGTGTGCGTTCACCTGGACATTGTCCTCTGTGACCTGTATCTCTGCTGTGTAAATGTAGTCCACCAGCAGGCCCAGAGTCCAACCATCCATCTCCTTTATCCTCACTCGCTTGGCCCGGCTCTCTGCCATCTCCCCTGAACGAACACACACATTAGCCGTCCATCAAGGGTCTGAGCTCAGAATGCCAAACCATAACAGGAGAAAGTCCTCACCTGTGAACATGGCATGGAAGTACGAGCTACCAGCAGCAAGGACCACTCTGTGAGCAGCAATCTCCACATCTTCTGCCACTATGGTCACGTCACACAACAGGCTCTGGCTGCACAGAGGACAATATCACAACTTAATGTGTGTCACTTGAACATTTAAGAAGACAATAAGTATCTTATCTTGTGCTGCAGTGGACTTGCTGTGGATAATGAATGACAATAGCGCTGTTAAAGCGAGTGTTGGTCACCTGCGCAGCTCGTTCATGACTTTGAAAGCCTTCCTCATGTGCCGGGGGTTGAGAGTGACAGGACCTTGCCTCTCCACTCCATCTTCTTTGTCACTCAGAGTGTGTGGACACAGTCTGGTGCACCTGAGAGTGACAGAGTGACATACAGTGCATACAAAACATAGAGAACAGTAGTCAGGCAGGCTCTGTCTATATTGAATGAACTGAATGAGTGGTTATTGTCTAATTTACAATATTAGTAATTACATGATGATAGTTTTTGAAAGAGTGGGACCAATTGCTGAGCTGTTGTAAAAGTGTAGTGTAATGGTGTTATTATGTGGCTCAGCTCAGAGGTAGAACTTAAATCTGAAAAGACACAATTTATTTGTATTCCACAACTATAATTTGAAAGTACAGAACACTGCACTGGTTTTACTGGTCTATACACTACTGTGATACTGTCACAACAGCAGCGCATTTGATATAATATACATCGTTCAGTTTATCATTTCAAACAGTGGAGCACAGGTAGTAACTTCAGGTAAAAATAAGAAATGTTTACGTGTATGTTACATATTTACAGTTTCATCTTGCCTTTGAGTGTCATTTTTAACATTAGGTCAGGATTTATTCGATTTTCTAACAGCCCTACAACTTCCTATTCCCACAATAAAAATATCAACCAAAATAGGACCATTTTATGAAATATGTCCAACATTTGCAGTAATACATACAACTACATTACTTCTTTTGAGCTTTTACTCCTGTTTGCTTCTCTAAACATACAACCAACTTAAAACATAAAGTATATCTTTAATGTCTGACTTTCTAAATTGCTTTTATATTTTCATTTGACTGTGTGTTCATTCTTTATATATAATTCAACATGTACAGGCAGCCACCTAATGATATTTTCACACTAAAGTAAATGACTGCAGGTACAGTCCACCTCTATAGTGTCACAATTTAATATTGTAGTTAATATGACAAACAGCTAATAATAACAGCTATGCCTACTCTAACAGTACAACTTGCAGCCAGTCATTTTAAGGATCACATTTTGGAGGTTGCTGACAGGTGGCCTTCTTTGGGCTTGGGTTTTAAAAACATAAAAAGATCAAGAGTAGGTAAGGCCTGTTTGCAACACTCTGATTCTTCAGACTAATCATTAACATGAGACATTGTCCTTTTCATATACTCATATGATTATGCATTACTAATAAAATATCACGTGGCAGTTGTTTTCTGTCATCAGCACACCCACACACACATGTCTGGAAGGAGCTTTGAGCTTTTAACACACACCACCATTATCCCAACAAACACATCATTGATATAAATACACAGTGTGCGCGACAGTCTGCGGGCGCTTTACGGACAGACTCGCCCTCGTTGCCCGCCTGGGACCCCGATGCCCCCCGGTCAGTGAGTGTAACCACACCGGCTGGCCGCTGTCTCTGTCAATGCGGCACCATCAGTCAAGCAGCAGCAGCCACTGGGAAACGTCAACACACACATAGCCTACACACGCAGACGAGCGTTTTTTTTTTTTTGCACTCACAGCGGATGACTGTCCATGATTCCGGGGTTTTTCAGCGGCTGAAAACTTGGCCCAGCTGCATGCACCATTCCATATCCACGGTGAGGGCTTTGGTGGGTCGAAATTCAAGCGCGAATCCCGGCCATAGCGAGTCCAGAGAGACGGACGGACGGTGGCCCCATGAAGCAGCAGTGGCGGCGGCAGTAGACGGACGGACTGCGGTGACACTCTGTACAAACACGCTGGGAACGAGCCCCGGCTGCTCCACACTGCCCGCCGCTTCTTCCACTAGCACACAGGAAGCCTTAACAAAAGGAGAGATCTGGATCGTATTGTCCCCTTCTTCTTCCCTCCTGGGTGTATACGGGTGCGAGAGGCGGACGGTCAAGGCTACCTGTTATTTTTCCAATCGCTGATTAAAACGCGCAAACAAGGACATGACGGCAAAGACGGTCCTGCGAGCAGCCAAGGCGTCCCACAAGAAAGCACTGTCTCCCTCTATCTGTGGAAGACTGGCCCCTGCATGGCAGCACAGGAAGGGATAGCAAGACAGACTCTCTTCTTGTACAGAACAAAAAGCACTACATTACAATATTAAATAAACATGACTAGCCTATATGTGTGTTTTTTTATAAAAGCCTCTGACTCTATTGTAATGTTAAAATACCATCACATTAGATGCACACACATCATTGTGACAGAATATTAACAATCTACTATTGCCTTGTATATTACTATAGGAAGTCATTTTAACATTAAAAGAGAATTATATTATAAGAAAACAGGAGATGTTTGTCAGGCTGCACTGAGTGGACAGTAAAGATATGTGGTGTTTGGAAGAACAAGTCTGTCATGGTGTGAAGACACTGAATGCATTAAGACAGACCATGCCAGCTCAGCCTCACCTCAAATCATCAGTGACTTTAACTATGGGGTATGTAAAACCTGCTGCAACAGTTTTGTCAAAGTGGAAAAAAAAAAGAAACTGAAAATTACAATTTTATTTTCAAAACAGCATTAAAAAATTTACATAAATCAAGACAAAAACATATTTAAAGACAAACCCAATCCCGACAAGGTGGGGCATTGCAATCTTATAAAACTGTATTTTATTCACAAATGTCATCCACTAATGGAAGTTAAAGCCAAAGATTACCCAAAGATCACAGCCTCAAATATTGACCTTTGACCTTGTCACAGAGATTTCTCCAGATTCTCTGAGAATTGTGTTATTATTTTATGAAGCTGAGATATTGCAATGTGACTTTTTTTGTGGACAGGTGAACATCTGCTCCTTTTATACCCAGACATGTTGCCAAGGAACCCAATTGTTGACCCTGTCTAACTTTCAATACTTTATATGTGGTTTCACTATATACCATCTAGAGTGAATAAAACATGGTTTCATGAGATTTGCAAATCATTGCATTCGGTTATTTACATTTTACACAACTTCCCAACCTTAACAGAACTGAGTTTATGAAACAACTTCAGCTCTACAGACGGTTTGTGTTTTGTCACATGTGGACATAAAGTTCTATACATGGTGTACATAATCGAAGTTTAGATATAGTCAGATAATCCTTCAGTGTGATCCCTATCCATCTCCAAGAGCCATCACACAGTCCAGGTCTAGGTCTGAACATTATCTGACCAGATAACCTCTTACTCCTACAATAGTTTCCCATTCACACTTCCGTACCACAAACTCAAAAATGGGTTTGGTTTTAGTTTGGTTTTAAAGGGGCAGGGGGCAGACTAGCCGAGGCCTGCTCCAGGAAGGCGAGGGGTCCCGTTGGAGGGAGATCTGTGGGCTTACGCTGCTGAACGCTGACATCCTCCAGTACCTGTTGCCAGTGGTGCAGTTTGGCCAAATGCTTCCTAACTAGCCCCTCTTTTCTCTGCAGCTCATTGCTCAACTCCTGAACATCCTGAAAGGAAATAAAAGAAAGAAAGTAGGTGTATTTACAAATGTTAATGAGCCACCTGGTTTTAATAATTAGGTCATCATGTTTGGGATTAACTTCGTTTTACCTTTAGATTAAATATTCATTTACCTCTTTCACCACCTGTTCAGGCTTCTGCACAGATAACTGCAGCCTTTTCTGCAAAAAGAAGCACTCCGTCTGTCGAGCCACATCCAGGAACTTTTGGATGCATTGGTCCACACCTGCAATGGAAACATGTCAGTCTTACATCGCACTAGGCAAAAAGGCTTGAGAATACCATATGATACACACCAGTTCTAATCTCCTCCTGGTCAGTTCCATTAACATAATCCTGGCTGACGAGGGATGCAAAACAGGCCTGGAGAATGAACACAACATATGTAAGTAATTTCCAGCACATTCATCTGCTGCAATGTAACTTTACCTGGGGCTAAAATATGTCATAGGAGACTTTCAGTAAACAAACACTAGTGTGCATTTGTTGAAATGTTATGTAAGCAGTTCTTTTAACTTGAATGAACCTAAACACAAAAAGACAAACAAGCTACTTTAATAATTCCTTTAGAATGAAGTGATTTTGTTAGGATTCTTTGTTCATTTTTGGTGGAGCCAGTGTGTTAATAGCATTGTGTGTTAAAAGTATTACACAATTTATTTTTATTATTAATGAATATATCACTGAATATAGGGCTTACACAGAACGGTCGTATGATATTCTCAATCATTCATGGCATAATAAAGAAATTATAAATAACGATTGATGTATACAGTGTAATGTATTTTTTTTTGACATCATATAATTATGTAAATGTATTTATTACTGCCAATTACGTGCACGGACACTACGTAGTGACCGAAAAGCCTCAGTGAAGCTGAATATAAAAGGTTGGGAATTTAGGTATCGTGCTGCAACTAACTAATGCTAGTGACACAATATGGTTGGGGCATTAATAATATTTTAATTTCAAGTGTAGCTTAAATATTTTAAAAGTATGGCAAGCACCATGATATACTCAAATGTAAATGGACGTTGTAGCTACATGAAGCTAATAACAGATTAGCATATTGCCTTAATACCTCGAACGAAGCCTCTAGCTCGTCCACCAGCGTGTTGTTTCCAGGCCCCTGGGACCGGGTCCTCCAGGGCCGGGAAAGCCAGGTTGGCTCGGTCCGCCGGGAGCACCAACGGGATGCTGACCAGGAGGCTGCTGGCTAGGAAACATCCCGCTCATGGAAGACGCCATCTTGGTTTCAATATTTTTTGTGTCGCCGTGCTACACATGCGCACTCACGTTACTGTTTTGTACTGTAGAAAAGGTTAAAGCAAAAGCATCTGGACTGTTTTCAAGGTGAATACGTTTCGTCTCAAATTCCAAGAGACTTATTCAATTCTGAGATCGACTGGTAAGAGAGCTGAGCTTATCTCCAGAGGGAAGGGTTTGACCTAAAATTAAACTTGATGGGACCAGGCTATTCTGGTCTCATAGTCTAGCGCATAGCTAACAACTATGAGACCAGAACAACCTGGTGCCCTTCCCTCTAGAGATAAGCTCAGCTCTCTTACCAGTTGATCTCAGAATTGATAAAGTCTCTTGGAATTAGAGTCTTCATCTTAAAACAGATGCTTTTGCTTTAATTGTATGTGAAGGTTCTCAGTCATCCAGGACATCTTGGAAAAAGGTTGAAGCAAAAGCATCTGGACTCAGTTTTCAAGGTAAAGACGTTTGGTCTCTAATTCCAAGAGACTTTATCTGCTTTTGCTTTAACTATTTCTTCAAGATGACCTGGATGACTGAGAACCTTTACAGAAATGTTGTTCCGTATTCATTTAGAACAGACAATAAGCCAAAACAATAAACAAAACATCAACAAACATTACAAATTATTTGATGTTTTATTTACTAAACATATAAAAAAATTTAAAACAAACACTGAGGGTGAAATTGCTTTAAATATGGTGATACATTATCTAAGTTCAACAAACAGTATTGAGGTTTATTTTTATTTTTAATAGTTTTAAAAATACAGTTGAATTTACAATAATTCAATGAATTTTTGTTGCTTTGGCGGGAAAATCCTGCATATACTTTGTCACCATTTCAGCCACTGTGGGCTAAGCCAGCAGCAAACTCAACTAAAGTACGTGTTGGTCTTCCGGACATGCCTTTTCTCAAGTAAGGAACTTCATCTTTGTTGCTCATCACTCCAGCAATGTCCAAATGAGCCCAATGTGGCGCTGTGACAAACTCTCTCAGAAATGCAGCAGCTGTACATGCACCACCAGAACTAGAGAGAAATCATCAAGCATGTTAAATTGGAGGTAGGAACACTGAGATTCCACTGCGGTAGGCAGTCACTGAGTTCAGGAGGATACATACCGGCTGTACTTGCCAATGTTGTTGAGGTCAGCCAGCTGGCTGTCAGTCACCTGCCTGGTGTAATGATTGAACAGAGGCATTCGCCACACTCTGTCACCTGTCACAACACTGGCCTGCACACATACACGTTACTGGTCACTACAGGAGCACGTAGGGGAAGACTGAAGTGTGTACATACACAGTACCTTATGTAGCTGATCCCAGAGCCAGTCAGAGTTTGTAAAGACCCCAGTTGCTGCTGAGCCGAGAGCTACATCAATTGCACCTAGACAATAGAAAAAAAGAGCTTTTTTACCTTATTTTCTGATTTTAGAAAGCCACTTATGTGTTTAAGTAATAATATTTTCTAAATGAGTGTTAACTAAGCCTTTTGAGACAAAATGATCCTATGAAGTTTCCATGGATTTTATTTTGAACTGCAATTTGGCCAAATGTAACTTTTTTCTCCTGAATGTACTGATGTAATCTTCTGAAATCATTGACCAAATCATGTGACCAAATCTGCAAAGTGATACGAGCTAGACTAATAAAAATTATAACGTTTAAATTTTAGCCACAAAATATTTTTTGCATCCCACCTGTCAATGTAGCAACATTGACAATGGCTCTGGGGTTGAATGTGTGTCCATAACACAGTGCATCAGCCAGGATGAGTCTGCCTTCTGCGTCTGTGTTATCAACCTGTAAGAGCACATAAATATTACAGTTTAAACAGATAATTACAATTTAAAAACACGTATACCAAATAGTTACTTTTAATTGTATGGTTTCTACCTGAATTGTCTTTCCATTCTTAGCTTTGACAACATCCCCGGGTTTAGTGGCCTTTCCACTGGGCATATTCTCACACAGAGGAGCCAGACCTGAAAATCAGTAAGTATCCAAGTTAGAATCTACCAAAGCAATGAATCACCCCTTATAAACGCTCTCAAGAGTCCCACATAGATTTATTATTAGCTTTGTAAAACATGTACCAAGTATCCAAAGCTTACCAATAATGTTGACTGGCAGTTTGAGAGCTGCTGCTGTGACAATAGATGCACACACAGTGGCTGCTCCTCCCATGTCAGCTCTCATAGCATCCATAGAGAGTGAGGGCTTTAGAGAAATACCACCACTATCACAAAAGAGAGATGACACAGCCAGTGTAATAATTAGTTTTCTTAAGTCTCATATTAATCATCACAAACTATCGTTTTATGATTAGTTTTACCTGTCAAAGGTTATGCCCTTTCCAACCAACACTAATGGGGCCTGTGTTTTATCAGGGGAACCGCTATAATGTAACTCCAAGAAAAGAGGGGGCTCCTCTGAACCTTTAGTAACACTCAGAAAAGCACCCATCTGTTGCTCCTCTATCCAAGCCTGAGACCTGCACAAGACAACATAACACTATGTCTCTGTTATGATGCAGTTTGAGTTAAAGCCACCAGTTCACATAAAGACCCCAAACCTCTTATGAATAGTGACTGTATGAGGTTGCATTTTCTCTTCAATGATATTCGCAAAAGTTGTTGGAGTTATGTGATTTGCCGGACCTTCCATAAGTAGCCGTGCCAGGTTTTGCCCTTCTGCGTACATGACACCTTTCTCCCATCCGCTCAGGTCAGCACTACAGAACAGGACATTATTGAACTCAGTTGTATGAAGCCGAGGGTTTACACTTACATTCCTACAAACCTTCCATGAAGCTGAGTGGTTACTTTTGTCTTCTTCTTGCTTTTTAGTTGGTCATAATGAAACAAACCCAGAGCAGCGCCTTCAGCTGCCGACTGGGCATCGCCGCAGCCATCCACCTCAACATGGCTCACCTCCAGGTCCTGCAGTGACCGGCAACCAGCTGAACACAGAGAAGAAGACACTGATATCAGCCAGGTAACAACAAGCACCACGTTAATAAAATTAAAACAAACATGAGCTGCACAGCTAACCGGACACGGCCTGTCTGATGTTTTCCTTGCTGGAATCCCAGTTTTCAGCGCCGCACACACCAGCGTTGGCCTTGCCCAGCCCGACCAGAGCAACACAGGCAAAATCCTGTAGAACACATAGGGAGGGTATTTTACTGATGGCTTCATTAAAAAAATGATTTTACTTGCTTTTTGTTACCTGGTTACCTCATGAATTCCATAAAATATTCTGCTTTTGCCTTTCTTGAGTGATGGTCCGGATCTAACAAATGCACAGAAAAGGAAAGATGCACCAATGTAATCTATAATCTCTAACTTTATCACACTGGCTTGTCACATATTCAAGATGAGAAACCAACTTATTTTATGTTTATAACCTGCAGTTGTATAAAAAAATCCCTATTTCCACCTTGTTTTTTTATGTACATTTTTAGCAGCTCTGAAAGTTTCCCAGATAGACTGTTGTCAAATCCTGCAGCTGCCTCTGTGAGATGATGGCCCTCCTCTCCTTCCTTCTCAAGCACACCAAGCACCAGACCCTACCGAGAAATGAATGCATCAAAACATACAGAACATCTATGAACATCGTCCTGTCCAGTTTTGTCCCCCGGTGCTGAACACTTACCTTTCTGTCACCAAAATGAGTTCGTGAGGTCGAAATACACCTGCAGTGTGTTTTCCCCGAGACAATTCTTCGTAACAGAAGCATTGTCAGTTGTTTGTATGCATAAATATAGAGAAAAGGTTTAAGGTTGCTTACATGTGTCAAACGCAACCTTGCAACCTCAGCGTGAAACTGTCGCCTGATTAATGCGTCACTGAGAACGGACAGAAAACTAAACAGACCGCTGTCGCCATCTGGTGGTGGAAATTCTACATTACTACACATATATAATTATACTGAACAAAAATTGAAACGTAACCCTTTCGTTTTTGCCCCCGTTTTTATGTGCACAAAAGGCCTTTAATAAAGCCGTCTCCAAAGGTGTTTGGCAGTGTAGACCACGTGTAACCACACCAGCCCAGGACCTCCACATCCAGAATCTTCACCTCCAAGATCCTCTGAGACCAGCCACCCGGACAGCTGCTGCAGCAATCGGTTTGCAAAACCAAAGAATTTCTGCACAAACTGTTAGAAACCGTCTCAGGGATGCTCATCTGCATGCCCATCGTCCTCATCGGGGTCTCAACCTGACTGCGGTTTGTCATCATAACCGATTTGAGTGGGCAAATGCTCACATTCGATTGGGGTCACTTTGGAGAGGTGTTCTTTTCACAGATGGTGGACACACCAGACACTGACAAAAAAAAAGTGTTAGATCCTTGAGTTCAGATCATGGAAAATGGGGGCAAAAACAAAAGTTTTTATTCAGTATATAAAAAGGTAAAACATATGGAAGGAATTGTTTAATGGTTGTCCTTTACAGCAGCTACAATTCTAACAATAATTATATTTGGATGTTTTGCGTTGACTGTAACCCTCATGTTGATTATATTTGACAAGAAATACAACAAAATATTTGCATTATAGACCTGTAACTAATGTACTGTTGCCCTTCACTTCTGTGATAATGTTATGTTAATATTGCTTTGAAATGTACAGTTATTATGTTTATCCTTTAATATTCTGTAAAACAAAAATAGAGGTTGGTGAAATAGTTGTGATTTCTATTTGCAAAAACCCATATACCCATGGATATTATCAGCCATCATTTGAGGAAACGCAATAGCCTGGTTTGCAAGGGCTGATTGTGTTGGAAAATCTGTCAGAAATGAACCATTGATAAAACAGCAAACATTAAAGCAACACTATGCAACTTTTCATGCTGTATTTCCATCAAAAGACCAGAAGAGAGAAATAGTGTGGCAAAGCTCACATGGGACTGTTATAACTTTTCATAAGTATCCTGTACATTGATTTATACATTGTGCATTGATGTGGTGTATTCTGGCTAGATACAGTATATGTGTCGAGCAATTGCAGTGAATAAAAAAATAAAATCCTACAGAAAGGGATTTAGCCACTCACTAGTTATACACACATATATTATAGTATATACACATATATACACAATATCATATACATATTGTATTCCATTCAGGCAATGCAGTAACCATGCATTCACAGACGAAGTGTCTAAAATGTACAAAAGACGTCAATAAACAGCTCAGGTCTGAGTGTAAGTCAATCAATAAGAAACCACTGTATATAAGTGTTTAAAGTCAGGAGATCAGTCTGGGGACACACATACGTTATCCATAACATATCCACCATCATGTACCTAACCCTAACCCTTCACATGGTGTCTGTTTGGCAATGGTTTAAAGGGGAACTCAAGCATTCACATTGTTTCCAAAATGAATAACTTTGGGTGTCTTGCAGTTTGCTTAGCCATGTGACAGATGCACAGCTCACATGTTGCATCCAACACCTGCATCCAGTCACCAGTTATCACAAAATATTTGAGTGTAAGCATCCATAAAATGCTGGTGCTCACTGACTACAAAGCCAATAGACAATGGTACAGGCTCGTAGTTCAGTAGAGAAGGTCCAGGGCAGCGATGGTGGGCTCCTCCGGCTTCTTGATCTCAGGTTTAGGCAGCTTGATACGGCTCATGGCAACGACGCAGCAGACGGCAACATGAGTCACAACACTGCCCACACCCAGCCAGAAAGACCAGTCCAGACTGTCGGAGAGGACCACCAGGACAAAGAGTTTCTCATCATAGTTGGCCACTCTCTCTGTCAGGCCGTGGTGCCTCGTTGCTGCCAGGAAGCAGAGCACTCCCAGGGAACCAAAAATTGCTGCAAAGTAATGAGAATGAGTGCCAGCATCCGAAAAAGACAGGAATGTGTAATGTCCAGTTTCATACCAGCAATGAGGTTCCACAGATAAAGTCCCTTGTGGCCCTTGATGCTCTGGTAGGGGACCCTGCGTGCGTTGTAAATGCTGAAGGACAGACTGACCACAGCAAAGCCTATGGCCGCCAACAGGAAGAAGATGACCATCATGTGAAGCCCACCGTTCAGCTTTCGCACAAGCTTTGGGAAAACTGCAAGAGGGGCATCAGGGAGATTATATTTAAAATAAAGCACAGTAGTAGTGGTAAGATGAGAGGGAGATGTGACCATGATGGAGAAAATACTTGCTGCATAGTTTTTATAATAAGGGCCTGCGGCTGCACTCCTGTAAACTCCCATGGGGCAGTTACATTTCAGTTTCTTTCTTTCTAGAAATCAGATGTGCTGTCCCTTTCAGACATGCAGCCTTTACCCCAGCAAAGTTCCTGCAATTGCCCTGTTCATGGTAACATTGCAGGAAAATTGCAGGAATTGGGTGTGGTGTAAATGAAAGGAACAGATTTGCTCTGCCTCCTCCTTTATTATATTTGGCGCTTATTTACTCACATATCTATTTATATTAATACCCCGAACAACCTATTTGTCTCATCTGTTTTTAGAGCCTTCTTTACACAGGTGGTACAGTATGAGTCAGTAATGGATTTGGTACGAGTAACCTCTGAAGAGGCATGCATTTCTACTCCGCTGGATCATGAAGAGCAGTGTTTTCTTTGTATTTAATGACATCATCAAAGTGCCCCAAAGTTGTGTCTCTATTTGAGACATAAAACGTATCTGAAACAAATTTGGATGCATTGTCAATATTATCAGGTCAAGTGTGAACAGGGCTGACCTGGGAATGTTCTGGTCTTTTATTGGGAAGTATGTGTTAGGGCTATGTATCTTTTTGATATACAGCTCTGGAAAAAATGAAGAGACCACTGCAATTTTTTCTAGCAATCAGCATCTCACCAAGTATGGAAGCCATTCCATTCCAATGTGTGTTGAATCACAGGCACACCTCATTCTACTGAAGGAGCTGCTGATGAGGTGATCACCTGAACCAAATCTTATTTAATAAGGAAAAGTATAAAAAACACTTTTGTGGTCATCACTATCCTCTTGCAAATAAATGCTCTAAACTACAATATTTTTATTTGGAATTTGGGAAAAATGTTGTCAGTAGTTTATAGAATAAAACAAAAATGTTAATTTTACCAAAACACATACCTATAAATAATAAAACCAGAGAAACTGATCATTTTGAAGTGGTCTCTTAATTTTTTTCCAGAGCTGTAATTTGAGGCTATGTAATATCTGATAAAAAAGTTACTTTAATGTAAATCAAACGCTTTGGACTTTCAAAATCTTAGTAGAATGCACAGCTTATACTTGTGGAACCAGAACATGTAACAGACAATATGTTTACTCTTGTATCACAGGTCTGTCGCCTGTAACTGGAAACAATATGAGTTGGTTTGTATCAAAGGAAGATTTAGATTTGAATAAAGCTACTTGTTTATCACAGATTTTGAATCACTATAGCCTATAAGACTTACTCATGAGCCACTCTAGTATACTGTAATAGATAAAGCTTTAGCCAATTGAACATGTCAGCTTTCATTTATGATCTAACCAAACGACCACTTTCTCTTTGTAAAGGTAGCCTGTAGGCTATATGGTCAATCTGCCCAATCATATTAGGAAGGTGGTTCCATAGCCTACTTACACTATAAGACCCCAAACTATAAAAAGCTTACGGTTGTGTGTAATTATAACCAGTTAGGCCACAACAAACTTTCTGAAGATAGACTGAATGATAGAAGATGTCAGAATAATGATCCTACTGTAGATCTTGGAGCGTCTATTCCCCAGCCCACACTTCTTGGTCTTTCCTCCCTGGAACAAGCCGTAGTAAATGTGTCCACTGAACTGCTCCATCTCGGGATTGGACGCGTTGACTATCTCTGCGCCGGTTTGACATAGAATCCGTCCGGTGACCCAGCGCTCCGTGGACATAGCCACAGCCAGCAGGACCACGGAGCCCACGCTCAGCACCGAGGCCGCGGAGAAGGTGATCCGTTTCCACAGAGAAGGCATCTTACGGGCCCATGGTGGAGGTGGTAGTGCCCCGTGGAGAGTGACACGACGGCGGGCAGCGACCGCGGTGCGCGCTCCACGATCACCATGAGTTTATCTTAAGCTGTAGTCCAAAAAGTAAAGCATAATTCAGAGGAGGAATTGTTTCTGTTGGTGAGATGGTGCGTGTATGTAGGTGTAGGGGAGGAGAAACCGAATCCACGACGGTCAAAAGGATCCCTTACTGGGAGAAACTCTATCCCTGCCCTGTGCGCCAGCTCTGCGCTTGCCTGTCTTCTTAACTCACGGGCTGAATTAACCTTTACAAATGGCCTTTGAGCTGGACATTCATCATCAAATATACGTGACTGCCCATAGCCAAATGAATGCCAAGATGACTGCTATAAAACCTAAAGGTCATGTCATGCAACGCTGACCATTAACCTAACACGAAAAGGCGTGTCTGATAACTTATTATATGTATTAATTTGTCTGCATGTTTTTTAATAACATCAAAATCCTAGCTATGACAATATAAAGGCCTATTCAGTTCTAGAAAGGCGTTAATGTCCACCCAGTAGTTTTCCTTATAATTCTTATACCGGTTTGATTTGTTTGTCGCCCTCTGCCGTCTGGTCAGTGAAACAGCGTTGCGTGATGACGTCGCTGGTGTGACGCAGTCTCCCAGGCAGCAGCAGCTGACTGACGAAGATGGCGGAATCGCTGTCGTCCGGTCTGGGAGAAGAGAAGGAAAAGGATAAAGAAGACAGGGAGCGGGCCAGAAAGAACGTCAAAACAGAGAACAACAAAGATGGGGACGGAGTCACGGATACGCTGGGGTTTAGGGGAAAAAATGGCGGCAGTAAAAGCAAGAAACGCAGCCTGTCAGGTAAGACCTAGCCCCGTGTGCACTGCTTTCATAGCCACAGTTTGACAGTGCTAACCCGAAGCTCAAGTATTACTTTTTATAGATTCCACCTTTATATTGAACTGTTTTTTGGTTATGTGTGACAGCAAACGAGTGCGCAGGTGCTGTTGCATTTAGGTAGGTTACGTTGTTCAGCTTTGGGCGCCGCTCCAAGTCTGCACAAGGGGCGCAACGGGGGGCACGCATTTCGGCTACTCCATTGTATTTCTCAAAACATGCGTCCGTCCTAGTTGTTTTTCAGACTCCCAGTAACTCATTGTGATTGCATAAGATCCTGCAGAGTTAGAAATATTCCACGCTGCTTTTCTTATAGTCTACACAATTATGTAACGCATGAGTGAATTACTACAACTTTGAGGTTGCTGTGTTCCCTGTGGTTGTACTACTTCCCATATTAAGCATACGTACTTTCCCCACGTGGTTTATACACCCTTTTTGCTGTCAAAACAAAAAAAATTCACATTTGATATTTGCATACCCTTAGGAGGTGGCGGGGGCAGGGGCTTAAGTGCACAAACCAGATTTTTTGTCATGTAGTGCACAAATTTTCGCACTTGTCTCAGAAGATGGCTCTACTTCTTCCACAGTTATGCGTGGTGATATAATGCATAAGCAATTGTTTACAAGGCATTTTTATGTCTATACAAATATTATTTATTACTAACTGTTACCCACCTGAAAACTGTACCTGTCCAAAACACCCATCAAGGTACAATCACCTTCTGTTTCCAATGTAAAGAGCTAAACCAGGACTGAACCAAACTAAATCAAGTATAGTAAAACAAGGACATAAATCCTTCATCAGAAACCTTACAAAGTTTGAAAACTACTCTTCTAGACTTAACTGTCAACATTCTGGACCTTGCCAAATTTATTGTAGCTTAGCAATGGAGGAACATGCCCCAGGTAAGATCTGTATCTTTTCACTCTAATCTTTATGACATTAGCAAATGGTCTGTAATAAGATGCTTGGCAACTTGCGTAAGATTTAGGAGGCCACTTGTTAAAAAATAAATGTGTGGTTTTGGCCAAGGGCTCCTGTTTGCTTGCAGCCAAAATGCATTAAATCTGCACAATGCATTGGCTCTGCAGCCTGTAGTACAGTCAGGCCCATAAATATTAAGACATCGACACAATTCTAATATTTTTGGCTCTACACACCATCACAATGGATTTGAAATGAAACAAACAAGATGAGCTTTAACTGCAGACTTTTAGCTTTAATTTGAGGGTATTTACATCCAAATCAGGTGAACGGTTTAGGAATAACAGTTTATAAATGTGCCTCCCACTTTTTAAGAGACCAAAAGTAATGAGACAGATTAACAATCATAAATCAAACTTTCAGATTCAACTTTCGGATTCCGGTCAAGTGATTGACTTGGCCATTGCATAACAATCCACTTCTTTCCCTTAAAAAACTCTTTCGCAGTATGCTTCGGGTCATTGTCCATCTGCACTGTGAAGCACCGTCCAATGAGTTCTGAAGTATTTGGCTGAATATGAGTGGAAAATATTGCCCGAAACACTTCATAATTCATCTTGCTGCTTTTGTCAGCAGTCACATCATCAATAAATACAAGAGAACCAGTTCCATTGGCAGCCAAACATGCCCAGGCCATGACACTACCACCACATGCTTCACTGATGAGGTCCTATGCTTTGGATCATGAGCAGTTCCTTTCCTTCTCCAGACTCTTCTCTTCCCATCTCTCTGGTACAAGTGGATCTTGGTCTCATCGGTCCATAGAATGTTGTTCCAGAACTGTGAAGGCTTTTTTAGATGTTGTTTGGCAAACTCTAATCTGGCCTTCCTGTTTTTGAGCCTCACCAATGGTTTACATTTTGTGGTGAACCCTCTGTATTCACTCTGTGTGAATACAGAGGGTGTTCTTGATCTGGCCAACTGTTGTGAAGGGTGTTTTCTTTACCAGGAAAATAATTCTTCAGTCATCCACCACAGTTGTTTTCGGTGGTCTTCCGTGTCTTTTGCTGTTGTTGAGCTCAACAGTGCGTTCTTTCTTTTTAAGGATGTTCCAAACTGTTGATTTGGCCACACCTAAAGTTTTTTGCTATCTCTCTGATGGGTTTGTTTAGTTTTTTCAGCCTAATGATGGCTTGCTTCACTGATAGTGACAGCTCTTTGGATCTCATATTGAGAGTTGACAGAAACAGTTTCCAAATGCAAATAGCACACTTGAAATGAACTCTAAACCTTTTAGGTGCTTCCCTTTTAGGGAATAACACACACCTGGTCATGGAAGAGCTGAGCAGCCAATTGTCCCATTACTTTTGGTCCCTTAAAAAGTGGGAGGCACATATACAAACTGTTGTAATTCCTACACTTTTCACCTGATTTGGATGTAAATACCCTCAAATTAAAGATAAAAGTCTGAAGCACATCTAGTTTGTTCCATTGTGGTGGTGTATAGAGCCAAAAAGATTAGAATTGCTGATGAAATTGTTTTTAGATGCAGTGCCTTACATGTTTTTTTTCCTGTTTGTCTAGATCTGTCTCTAATCAGGTTCATCACCACTGAGCTCACCAGGGGGTACTTCCTGGAACACAACGAGGCCAAATACACAGAGCGCAGAGAGAGGGTCTACACCTGCCTCCGCATCCCAAAGGAGCTGGAGAAGGTAACAACTCAAGCAGAGATTCCAACTGATGGAGGAAAAAAAACAAAAGACATGTTGACTAGTCTCGCTTTTTTTCTTTTTAGTTGATGACGTTTGGCTTCTTCCTTTGCCTGGATGCCTTTCTCTACGTGTTCACCCTTTTGCCCCTCAGGGTGATGCTGGCCCTTCTAAGGCTCGTCACAGTGCCATGTTGTGGCCTCAGGTGTGATGCATTTAAAAGTAAAACGGAATATTTCAAGTTA